>CM069533.1:23497500-24097500 GCA_035773235.1 Eospalax fontanierii | reverse complement strand
TTTCCTCTGTTGAGCCAGTGTCCTCAGCCAGAAGGCCTCTCTCTCTCGCCTTGAACATCCAATTTTTAGTAAGTGGTACTTATACCATCACCTGGATCCTCCTTTCTTTCATGAGTTCAGGACAGAGACAGAAATAAGCAAGAGCTCTAGCCAGGACTGGGTGGTGAATGCAGGATTAACAACAATTAGCCCTGAATATAGATGTATTTCTGAGTGCGTATGGAAGTTGGACACCATGCTGGGATACAAGACTGTTTGTATGGCAGTGGAACATTCTGAACTCTCCACAGGGAGACCTCTCCTACAGATCTGGTGTTAAAGAGTAGAATGGCTATTGATTAAAAAAAAAATTAAAGTCAGTACTCAAACACAGTAATGGGAAAAAGTCTTTAGCTGTCCAGTGACAAGATGTACAGATGTCTAAACACACAAACAGCCTACCCTCCTGGGACAATTATTCCAACGGAGAGTTCTTTCTCTCAAAAAGGAACCCCCAACCTTAGAAAACTTTGGTGATCTGGTTGAGAAGACAAGGACAGCATTAGAAATGGAAAACGCCTGTAATTCCTCTTTCAAATTAGAGTAATCAAATTCCAAACAGCTAGAATTCTTCGGTGCTTTAAAAATTATCTTTGGAATGTTATTCTTATTTTAGCTTCATCCTGGAATAAAGAGTTCCTTACAAAGATGCAAGTGCTTCTGAATGCCAGTTGAATTGGGTAGTTCATGAAAGCAGTTGATATGTCCAACATACTAGGAGATAAATAACAAATAAAGAAGTTCTTTACATAAAAAATTGTATTTTCAAGAAGACCAAAAGAAGAATAAAAGCCTGCTGATTCTAATGGGTATGCAGAAAAGTCCTCCAGCTGAAGAGAGACCTTTTTTGTTTTCCTTAAAAAGAATGAAACAATAATATCAGGAGAGGCCGAAGAGGGTAGAGGTCAATTCCATTTCTCATGGTCCCTTGCCATGCAAAAAACCAGTGAGGCTGGAATGACCCCACAGTTCACCTCTACACAGTGCTGGGCAAGTGTTGGAAGTAGCGTGAGGCCGGGGAGATGCTGCCAGCCATTTTAATTAATAATTCTGAGACAATAAGTCATTCCACCATGAACTCCACCCAGTGGAAACAGGCCTCCCCCGACCCTGCGCTGTGCAAGGTGTCAAAGACTCATTATTCCTGCTCAATCAGCTTCAGCCCATGTGTAAATATTGAAGCGAGTCCAAGGAGCCAAGGAAGGGAATGATCATTACTGCATTAATACTAATGAGCAAAATGGAATCGGGAAATGTGTTTGGCTAATGTTGCCACAGAAGGAGATGACTTAAAAAAGAGAAGGAAATCGCCAGGATGATTATTGATTAAAAAGAAAGACCAAGGTAAAATCCATGAGGTTATAAAGAGAAAGAAAACGAAGAAAGAAGAGGGGAAGGAGGGAGTGAGGGAGGGGAGGAAGGAGAGACAGGACGAAGGGAAAGAGAATATGAACTTAGAAATTCTTTCTCCCTCCTGCTTTCCCTCCTCCTCATCAAAAGATCTAGAGGTGTGTTTCTAGGGACCGTGTTTTAGCGAGGGGAAGAAAACGCAGAGAATATAATGTTATAATGGCAGCTGTGTGAACTTATGAAAGTCATTTTTCCTTTGCACCTCATTAAATGTTGTAACACCATCCTTATCAAATCCATCCAATACGCACACAAAAGCCATCTATTTGGGAGTGGACACTGAGCTTATTTATTTTAAGGGGTCTGCCACGCGGTCGCGTTTGCAATAACACTTCACATTCCTCTTTTTGGAATGCTTTCACTTCAAAGAAATTCAATGTCTTGTGACAGTGAAGGAGGTTTGGAAAGGGGTTAGATTCTGGGTGATTTTTAAAAACAAGTTCTGCTGGCTTCAGGGAGCTTTTACCGTGGGCTTCTGGAGCCAGCGCAGAGCTCTGCCAGGCGCGCACAGCCATCTGCCGTCAGCATCCAGCAGGTCCAGCGCCTGTCTTACCCAGGTGGCAGCTGGCGCGCTTCTCTCAGCGGACACAGGGAGGCAGTGCGGGAAAGCCGGCTCCAGCAGGCAGGGAGAGCTGCCTCCCATCCCAGTTTGCTTACTTCTCTGTCACCCTTAGAAATCCAAAGTCCCAAGCTGTTTGTTCCAACTTTATACAAGTGAGATTTTCTAAAGAAAAAGGTCAGTTTACCTGACCTTGATGATCGTGTGTACTATAAAAACTATAAAAAGTAGCAATTATTTATTTAAAGCAGTTTTATAGCGTGTGATACATCCAGTTTCCAACACCCAACACCCATGAAAGACACATGCTGATCTCATCCTCCCAAAAGCGTTTACAAGGCACAGTAAAATACATTATGTCACAAAATTCCTCTAAGAGTCCTTGAGAGCACAACAGCCACAGAACTGTTCCCATTTACTGGGAACTGCGGCTGCAGTGCTTCGTGGTTTGAGATCACTTAGTGAGCACTGGATCAGATCAAGACTTCAGCCTTACTTGTCTGATGATGTCACAGTCATTCACTTCACCCTATTCATCTTTAGACAGAAACCTGACATCTACAGTCTCCCAGATTGTTCCTCACAATGATCTTAGAGGGGAGTGAGTTGAACAGTATTATCTTTTCTTTGTCAAATGAAGAAAACCGGGAACAAAGTTTATAACACACCCTGAATAATCTTCACTCCCAGGGTAAACCCCTCTCACACGTACTGACACTGAACTCTTCTTCCCAGTTTTCCTCCTCCAGGTACTTCTGAAGCCAAGCACCTGCTCTTACATGCAATATCTATCCCGTGACATTCCCAGAGTAGCCGCTCTAAAAATTGTGCCAATTACATCACTATCCAGTTACAAAGCTTTCCCTTTTCTGATTTAAGCAGGATGCAAATTTGACCCAGGCATTGGCAAATATCAGTTTGACTCAAACTCACTTTCCAAGTGTGCCTTCCCATTCTTCATGAAGACTATGTGCCCACATGGACTGTGTTCTCCCCTTGACTAACTTACAGAAACTTCTCCCTCGCTCCTTCACATATGCTCCTGGCAGCCTACATCCAACCTGAGTCCTTTGCAAATCCAGTCATACGTCCTTTATCCCTTTTAAAGTCCCACTCATAAGCCAATGTGAATTCCTTCAAAGGTAATGAGTAAAAGTAATAATGAATGAAAGCGTCCCAGGGCACCTCTCTTACCAACCATCTCTTGAATTATAGTTACAGGTATACATGCGACTCCTCTTTCCCATGATGTGGATACCTGAGGCCAGGAGGTAGGTCTTTCTTTGAATTCACAACAGCCCCAGCACAGCTTTCACATTCTTGCTCCTGGTAGGTATGCAGATAAATTAATAGAGAAAAGATTGCAATGAAGCCAAGATGAAATGTCTCCACATACCTTCCCTACGCACTATCTAAAAATACATTGAGTTAAGTACTCCACCAACAAATAAATTCAGATTTCAGTCTTTACTGAAAACAAAATATACATCAGGAACTGTGTTATGTGTTAGAATAAGAAAAACAGACCTGTCCAGGGTTCTAGGAAAGACAGACAAAGAGACAAGCTACTGCTTTTGTAAATTGCAGTAGGACTTAAAATCTGCAAAGTGAGTGAAATGATTGAAGAGAGGTTGTGAAAGAGATGGAGAAAGGATACAAAGAAAGTTACTCAGAGAATATATAAAATTAAAAGGATGAGAGGGAGCCTGCCATGCACAGATCAGGAGAACTGCGCTGCAGATAGAAGAAACTGCAGGAATATTAGCTGAGAGGTGGGGCAGACATGAAACGTTCCAGGAACAGAAGGAGAAACCCTCCTGGGTGGTGAGGCAAGATGGGTGGGAGGGGGGGAGGCAGAACTGGCTGCAGTGGTAGGTGAGCGTGCAGGCGTGTAGATCTTGTGGACTTCAGTAGGAAGTATTGTCTTCAGTTTACAGGAAGCCATTTCAGGGTTTAATCAGCAAAATGACACGATCATTTCATGCTTTTAGATCATCCTGGCTGTTCTAAAGAGAAAACATTGAAAAACAACAAAAGAAAAAGCAGAACTGAGGCATGTAGTGAGGACCACTGCAAAGGTCCAAGGAAGTAAACGATGTGGCTTAGATGGACACAGCAATGTGCTGATGTGGGACAGGAAACAGACCTTGGGTGTCATTGGGCCTGCTCAGTATGAGGCACTGTGCTGGATAGCTTTAGTGTCAACTTGACACACCTGGGTTGAGGGAGCCTCAGTCATGAAAACTGTCTCCATTGAACTGACCTGTGGCCATGTCTGTGGGGTATTTTTTTGATTGTTGAATGATGTGAGAGGGCCCAGTCCACTGTGGGTGGTGCCATCCCTGGGCAGATTGTTGTCTATTGTATAAAAAAACAGGCTGAGCATGAGCCAGGGGACCAAGCCAGTAAGCAACATTCCTCCATGGCCTATGCTTCAGCTCCTGCCTTCAGGCTCCTACCCTGAGTTTCTACCTTGGGTTCCCTCAGTGATGAACTGAGATCCGGGAGATGTGAACTAAATAAACCTTTTCCTCCCCACGCTGGTTTCCGTCAGAGTGTTTTATCACAGTAATGGAAGGCAAATGAGGACATGCACAAGAGAAAGAATGATTCAAGGACGGGACCTAGGGCTCTGACTTAGCAATTAGTAAGCAATGTTTCCATTTTCTAAGATAAAGAAGATCAAAATATATTTGAAGAGGAGTAAATTAATTAGCTTGCATTCTAAGGTCCTTTTGAATTATTATTTAAATGGTGACTATTTAACACATCTATTGGAACATCCATTGTGTGTCAGATGCTATCATAGATGCTACAGGAAACAAGGCAAAATCCTTGTCCTTATATTCCATACCATCTGGTGAAGAATGACAGTTTATGATTTAAGAATTCTTAAAGTTAGGTGGTATTCAGGGTCATGAGCAGACATGAAGATATGGCTGTTGAAGATTTGACATTTAAAAAAAAAATCTCATAATTTTAAGATGTTTCTTATATACTTTGTTCATGTTTGCAACTGAAATTTACTTAACATTTGGAAAAAAACCCTAAGAATCTGTAAACACTCAAATCCAAGTCAAACACATAATAACTTTGAGAGTAAGTGTTTACATTTTCTTTGTTAGAATACAGTTTCCAGTTTCCCCTCCATCGAGCCCAGAGCATCTTACACAGTCAAGCATGCCTGGAGTCACCAACCCCATCCCTGCTTTCACCACCAGGCTTCTGTTCACAGCAGATCCTTGGTGATTTAAGGTGAGTGTTCTCAAGAAAAGACTGAGATTGTACAATTGTTGTACAACTTTGTCAAGAAAAGTCAGCCTTAAAAAAAAAATACATAGTTACACTTGCTTGTAAGACTGGTAGTGCTTAAAGTCTAAAAAATTTCTCTGTGAACACCAGAGTTTCTGATCAAATCATTCAAGAAAATAACTCACATAAGGTTAAAGGAAAATATGTGCTTCTGAGATTGCCTCTTTTTCACGTTTTGCCTGATCTTCCTCAGTCTATTTATAATATATATCCAGATACTTTACAAATTCATTAACCTGACCATGTGTGGAGAACTCAGACCCTGAACCCAAGTTAATAAAATATCTATAAATTAAAATTTGGCCACAAGATCAACTGACAAGTTATTGATAGGTCTCTTAAAATCCCTGCCTGTGCCAGCTGCAAGTGTCATATCGTTGGCATGATATTTTGCTTTATATTTCACAGCACTTGTCTACTTCAAAGGATTGATGCTGTTTCCCTTGAACCTACTCAGAATTAGGTTCATCAGTTTCTACCATGTAGTGGCCGTAGGTTCCCATTCTAACAGGCACCTTCCTAATGCTGAAAATATGGTCATTTTCTGTAGATACTTGCCCTGGCTCTTTCTCCTCCTGCATGCACTATGTACTGAGGCCAGCCAAGAATCTCTGGCCATTTGAGCTGACTTAAACACCATGCTTCTTCTCTGGTAACATCAAATATATACAACAGTCATCTGTCTCCCTTTGATCTTCAGTGTGCACAAGCCCTTTCTCACTAAGTTGTCCCCCACAGTTTGTTTTTGATATTTAAACAGTTTGGACATATCTAAAAGTGGAGTGAGACTGACACAGAGATAAGGTGCCAATCAATTTATTAAGTGATTCTGTACAAAAATGGCAGAGGTAACATGACCCTGGAGCATGGCTAATTCATCCAATGAGAGGCGTGAAGAAAGCTGCTCGCCTGTCCTTGTCCTTCATGGGTGAAGACCATAGAGCTCACTTCTGCAGCTTCAGTTAGTAAAGCCTCAGACAAAACGGGACTTTTTAAGTTGAAAGTTTTGAATTAATAAGTACCAGGAGTACATCTTATTTCTGTGTTTCTCTGTCTCGTAGAATTAAAGATGCTGGATAGATCTTGAGGGCATGCTGTGTGTCCTCACAAGGGACATTTTGTTCTTCTAAGATTAACCAGGAATGTTTTATAAGCCATTTAGATTGCTAAACATATTAAAATTCCAGTAAATAATCTTCAAAGATGGAGAAATGAGGAACAAAAGGTAGATGTGTTCATTCATTTCAATATGGTACATCCAGGGAGAAGCTGGTGACAAACTCAGACCAAGAGCCTTCAGAATTTTGTATTTCAAATAGAAATGTACAGAATCCATAGAAATAAGAGCTATGATTACCTTTATTTCTTATTCTATGTGAAAGATAACCAATTTTTAAAATGAAATAGCAAAAAATTAATATGACCTTTAGATAACCTTGTTCGGGGTAAAATATCTAACTCTCCGAACGAACTGGCCTGACTGCTTCATAGGACCAATTTTACATAAAGTGGACTCTGTCATCCCTGTGTCATAGAAACAAAGGGCAAATGTCATTTAAAGTAGTTGCCTGTCAGCCACTGACAGTTCAGCTGGAATGCCACTGTGATGTCAACTTCACTGAGTTGAGATGATCATACAATATTGCTGAGTGTGAGTGGTGGGCTGGAGAGTTTCTGAACTCCTATGGTTCCATAAGCATACTCCTTATGGAACCATAGGACTCATCAGGGAAGTGGACCTCATCTGATCCCTTGGGTGTCCCCAAAGAGCAAAAGATGTAAGAAGAGTGGATTTGTTTCTACTTCAGCCTGGATGTCTGTGCTGGATAGCATTAGTTGTCAACTTGACACACCTGGGTAGAAGGACTCTCAACTGAGGAATTGTCTTCATTGGATTGGCCTATGGCCAAGTCTGTGGGGCATTTTCTTGATTGTTGAATGTGGCGGGAGGGTTCAGCTCACTGTGGGTGGTGCCACCAGGTGGTCTTGTGTTGTATAGAAAGCATGATCAGTACAGACCAGAGGAGTAAGTCAGTAAGCAGTGTACCTCCATGGTCTTTGCTCCAGGTTCCTGCCTCAAGTTCTTGCCTTGGCTTCCCTCAGTGATAAACTGTGACCTGGGAGATGCAAGGTGAAGTAAGCACTTTCCTCCCCAAGTTGGTTTTAGTCAGTATTTTTATCACAACAATAAGAAAGAAACTAGAACAGATGCCCATCTTCTCTTGTCCTTGCATGGCTATCCATCTGATTCTCAGACCTTGAGGCTCAGACTGGAACCTACACCATTGGCCCCCTGCTTTTCAGGCATTTAGGTGTGTACTTGAACAGTACCACAAGCTTCCTGAACTTTCAACTTGTTGATGGCAGATCATAGCACCTCTTAACCTCCATAATAAACTGTTCATACTGAACAAATGTCTTTATTCATAAAACAAATGTGTATGTTTGTGTGTGTGTGTGTGTGTGTGTGTGCACATGTGCACTTAGCTTTTTTTTCTTCTGGAGAATGATGACTAATAGCCACATTGCATTTAAGGAATAAATGAGGAAGAAAAATGACTAAACACAAGGGATGACCGGGAAATAGTTGGAGAATATTATGTAATAAAAGTCAATTGAGATGGGAACAACAGGATGGCAGGGTCCAAGAAATAATTCAATTATTATTGACTACAGTGTCCAGAATATGGATTGTTCTGTTTGTCAAGGATAAGGGTTTTTCAGGCTTGAAAACACCCATTACCATCTTCCAGATGGCTCACGGCTCTCAATAACGGGTTAAATCATGTCCCACCGAAAAGACATGATGCTGTCCCAACTCTCGGTGCCTCAGAGTGTGACCTTATTTCAGAATAGAGTTTTACAGAGGTAAGTTAAAATGAGGGCGTTAGGGTGAGCCCTAGTTGAATATAACTGGTGTCTTTATAACACAGGACATTTGAAAGCAGAGACAGACACAGAAGTAATGCTGCATGAAGACACACAGAAATAAGTCAGGTGTGACTGAACTGATGTATGTTAAGCCAAGGAATGACACAGATGACCACCAAACTCCAGAAGCTAAAAGAAGTTAGGACAACTCCCTACCAAAAGCTTCAGAGAGAACAACTCCTATAATAGCTACCTGATGTCAGACCTCCAGCCTCCAGGAGTATGGGGCAATGAGGTTCTTCTTTTTCAAGACCCGCAGCTCTTAATGCTTTGCTCCAGCAACCTGGGGAAACTAATATGTCCTGTTATAGTAAGTTCTTCTAGACAAGGCAACAAATGACACCCACCAGCTTTGACATCCAGGCAGGAAACTTCATGGGTCAGAAAGAAGATATGTGTGAATGGAGCTGCCTGTGGTCTGGTCCCAACAGTAGTACCTTTCTTGCAGAGTAATTACAGGTCTTTTAACCATCCTAAATCAACGCCCCCTCCTCCTCTGTCCCTGGCTTGTCCTCCTACTTGAGCTAGGAACAAGTAGTTGGTGAACAGAGGGCATGGGTATGATGATGACCAAGCAAAGAAATATCAAGGGTTTAGAACTTGGGTCAGGAAGTTTGAATTGTCAGCACTTACAGCACGTAATCATTACCTCCGCAAGAGTCCACTCACCTTTTCTCTGTGTTAATTATTGTGCTTGATACTTGAGAGTATGCTATGAATGTGATAAAGAAACTATCATGGGTGTTCTTGCTTGACCTCAAAAATATTTTTGTTGAACAAGTCAATCAAGATAGCTTAATCCTACTTACTCTGAAACTTTGAAAGAGATGGATTCCATACATGATCTGGAGTGAGTCAAACAACCTTTTAGTGAATATTTGTCTTCTATACATGTTTATGTCCAAATAAGTCAATTTCTAGTCTCTCAAAGCCCAAACTGAAAAGATAAACTACCATACCTCCTTTAAGAAATGTGGATCTGTGTGTGTTGAGAGAGAGAGAGAGAGAGAGAGAGAGAGAGAGAGAGAGAGAGAGAGAGAATATATTTGGAAAGAAGATGGGACTATTAATATAAATTATACTGCTAACACTGATGTGTGCAGCTGGCATTTCCATTGTCTTGTCTCTTTGACAGTGCCCTCCTCTGGAAGCTGTTAGGATAAGAGCTAATGTCGCCCATGCCCCACAAAGGTGATGGCAAATTGATGAGCCTGTAAAGAGATTCAGAGGCAAATAGGGAAATGCATTGTTAATGCTATTAAATATTACTTAGCCTACAGCAAGCTGCATGTTCAACAGTTTAAACTTTAATTGCTAGCTGATGCAGAAACAAGTCTGGATATATGTAAATCCTATTGAAAGCTAATATCATTTTGGCTATTCAGATGGATTAGCAGCCACTACAATTAGCAGCATGTGCAGCTAATGATATTAGGGCAGAATCCATCATGTAGCAGTCTGGGCCTTAAATCTGCAAAGAAGTTAAGGCTTTTTTTTCCCACAGAAGCCCTCCTCTGAGGAGTCCTGCCAATTAATGCAACAGTTCTAAATGTGAGCCAAGAGGCTTCTAGAATGAAGGGTGCTCATGCCACTATCACCTTGAATTGATCCTCTTCTTTCTCTTTATGTAATTCCAACAAAGTGTATTATGACTGACACCATCTCCCCATTCCCTAGGCAGTGACACTGGATGCCAAAATGGATGCAGAAAGATCTGCCTGTTGAATGCTGTATGTCACCAAGAATGCTGCAGTTTTGGCAGAAAGAGAAAGAGAAGAACTTTGTCTTAGATATGGCATCATTGGAGCAGGCTATTGTGTGGACTAACTACCAAAATGCTAATGATTATATAAGAAGCTTCAATGAAAAGAAATTGCATTTTAAGCATTATTGGTTTAGGACAGTCTATAAAAACTGTCACATTGAATAAAATGTGTGAACTCACTCTATAAAAATAAGCATTGGTGATGCCATGGGGGTCACCTAGTTGGTGGCCCCCACAATGTATTGGAGTAGACAGAGCGATGTGTATTTCTGTCTCTTTGGAGAATAACCATACGTTGCTAAAAGATTTCCATTCTCTGAGAAATGTTATAATCGAAGCACTTAAAGATCAGACTTTATCAGCAAAACTTCTACTGCACAAAAGGTTGTAGTTTTGTTAATCTGATTGTAGAAGCTGTTATAACTAAAAAGTCAAACATATGTCACAATTAAGCTAAAATGACTCCTTACAAATAATTTCAGTGGATCTAAAATTAAAAAGACAACTATTTGGTCAGGTGTAGTGACGCAGGCCTTTTATCCCAGAACTCAGGAGGCAGAGGCAGGTGGATCTCTGTGAGATGAAGGCCAGCCTTCTATATAGTGAGTTAGGGCCAGTCGGGGTTACAGGGAGACCCTTTCTCAAAGAACCAAAACAAACAAACAAAAATGACAACTGTTTTATAATCGAGTCTAAATAGTTGCTGGGGTGACACATGCTTTTAGTTCCAGCACTCTACCGGTGGTAGAAGAAGGCAGAAGATCTCTGTGAGATAGAAGCCTGTCTGGTCTACACAGCTCCACACCAGCTAGGGCTACAGAGAGACCCTACCTCGAAAAATAGACCTTTAAATATACCTATATGTAACAAAGATGCACCAATATCACAATCTCTGAGACTACTTATTTTAAACAGATAGGTGGTTTTTCAGCTAAATTATGTATACCCCAAACTATGAATTATGAGTATAAACTAGTAAAGGCTTCCCATCCTAATATGTGTGCAATAATTAATAGTTCATTATTTTTCAAAGTTAGATGTATCAAGCTGTTTGGGAAGATATTGGTGTAAAAGTTCTATGTACAGTAACACGTTTGTTGCTTTCTGTGACTTTGTAACTGAAGTGATAGGCTGTGAAAAATCACATTTGTATTTCATACACAGAATTTGTGCTACAAGAAAATGATGCATTAAAGTTTCAGAAAATAAAGGCTGGACTATTGCTTTTGTTTCCCATGATTTAGAGAAAATTCTAGGCAGTGTTTTTGGTCTTGGTTTGTCCTTTGGGATCTCATATTCGCACAGACAACAGGACTGGGTGAATAACTGTCAGCACAGAGTGGAAATGATCTGCTGTCCTCAGCAATCCTTTCCGGTCATGTTGAGAAAGTTCCACTGAATAGAGGCTCAAACATTTCTATTCTTATGTAAAATTCTATCCTTTTATATGCTCTTCTGTTTCTCATACTGAGATGACTGAGGTTTCCTTAAGATGAAAAAAAAATAGATAGCATTTTCCACTGATAGACTTTTCCACAATAAATTTGTTAGTGTCAAAATGTCCCTCTCCTTAGCCTCCTCCACTCTGCATCATGCTCATAAGCTTGCTCTTATACTTTGAGCAAAGTTAGTGGGACCCTAAGTACATGAGAACTCAGGTTAGAGGAACAACTGGTTGGCAGTCTTTGTGTGCATGCAGAGCTGCAACAGCAATCGGGCTTAAATTCAGCATTCATCGAGGATATACTCAGTGCCAGATACTCTGGTGTAAGTGTGTCCATGGTGTTACGCTCTGCTGTGCAAAGATGATAATGGAGCTGGAGAGATAGCTCAGTCAGTAAAATGCCTTCTGCACAAACATTAGAACCTACATCCAATCCCCAGCACCCATGTAAAAGCAAGGTATTGTGATGCATGCTTATAACCCCTGCACTGGGGAGGCAGAGACAGGAGGATTGCTGGGGTTTGCTGGCCAATCAGTCTAGCCTAATAGATGAATTCCAGGTTCCATGGAAGATCCTAACCTAAGAATTAGGTGCAGAGCAACTGAGAAGAATACCATACCCAGTATCCACTTCTGGCCTCCACACATATGTATACACATGTGCACTTACACATGCACATACATGAACACATACACAAAAATTAATAGCTTAGTGAAAAAGGAGCAAGATAAATCTAGTCAATATAAAATTATTCATAGGCTCTGTGAGAACCTGTAACTTAGATTATAGCAGATCAGAAGCTAAAAATTTAGGCTGTGCTAAAAATAAACTTTTGGACAGTAAGGATTTTAACACAGCTATGAGTGTTAATAAGGGAACTTCAAGTTTTTGGGGTTTCTTTTCTGGTAAATCTTTAGACTTACATATGGCTTGAATTACATATATTGACTCTGTCCAAATGTTCAAAGAGAGTCAGGTCTTAGAACAGCATGCCAACTAGGTAGTTCTGACCTTCCCTGTGAACTCTCTGGCCCAGATGTTGTGTTCCCTAAAGCCCACTTCTTAGTGCATCTAGTGTCTGCAAACATCAACATCCTCCTGTCTCTTACTAGAGGTCTCCCAAGATAATGGACCCATGTCTATCTTCACAACTGAAACTCATGTTCACCACAAATCAACTCATTTTTTCATAACTATAAATTATTTGTCTCTGAAATTCTAAGTTGCAAAATAACCAGAAAAGAGACCCATTCCTTTCAATCTCCTTTCATTGTTAAAAACTTAAATACATTTTTAAAAATTTTTTTGTCATTAGTCAGTTAGGCTTTGCAGTGTCAACAGATGAGGAGGAAAGTGCTGGTTTCATCTTACCATAGTGTTCGTTTATCAGTAAAATGCACAGATATAAATGATTCTTTGAAAAATAAAAGTAGTCAATGTTGATTGAAAAGAGGTTCATGTTTATTGCATAATTGGAGATATTGTTCCAGATATGAGCTTTGAAAGCAACTACTTTGTTATTCTGGAGACAGGGTCTCACTATGTAGGCTCAGCTGAGCTGGAACTCTCTAGGTAGACCAGACAGGTCTAAAATTCACAGAGATCCACCTGCCTCTGCCTTCCAAGTGCTGGGATTAAACGTGTGCATCATATACCCAGCCTGACTGCAATCACCGTTTTTTAATATAATTATTTCACTTTTCATATGGATCCTCATATTTATGAAAAATGATCTTTTACCCCTCATCTAAGAAGCTCCTTTTTGCAGCAGAGAGAGACTATTACAGAGTTCCAGAACCGGTCAAATACAGGAAATAAGTGTTTGCAGTTACTTTTAAGTGGAGCCACCAACATCTTAATTCTGCTGCATCTAAGATCCTTTGTGTTCCTGTAAACTTTGTTCTCTTCTTGGTCTCTCTGACTAAGCATTGTGTGCCATTTGTTACGTGAGCTGGAGATCCTGTTTCCCTTTGACTCCTTCCCTCACGTGCTATGTCAGATTGGTCAACAAAGCCCACCAGTTCACGGTCTTACACTTGCCCACCAGTTCACGGTCTTACACTTGCCCAGCAGTTCACAGTCTTACACTTCCCGAATAGCCCTGCCTTCTGGTTCCCTGTCATTCCGTCTCTCCTGGACAGTCTGAAATGTCTTCTGCAGGGTCCCTTGCCTACGCTCTTCTCAAAATGCAGACTTGATTTCAAATTGTGGTCTAAAAGGGTACGAAAGGGTGATGCTCAATATTCTTTCCAGTTGGAACCAAGAAATTGAAAAAGCTTTAAGTTCATTGTCTCCTATTTTCACCATAAATATGAGTGTAAGCCATAGCCAAGCTGGTCTTCTCTGACAATATGGAAATATTTTGTACTTTATCATGAATCTAGTTGATTTCCAGAAAAAAAAAGACATTAAAGTATGAATATTTTCAAACATAGATTATTTCAAATAAATGGACAGAGTAACATACTCGAGCAATCAGAAACAGGAAGGATGCTTTAATGTTCATTGTCAATGGACAAATGTTATCTCTCAGGAAGTAATATTTGAGCTAAAATCCTAGTTATAAAACAATGTCTGTCAAGGTCTGGTTTTGTTTTGGTTTTCTGACTGTAGCCATTGGTGTAAACATTTTAAAGGAGATAAATAAGTGAACTGTCATTGTTTTATCTCTGAACTCATTTAGGGAACATTCCAAGGGACTTCACAACAACACCAAAGCAAACTAATTTTACCTATTGTTCTATAAAGAGCAAACCCATATTTTAGTGTCTGGAAACAGAAATTGTTTATCTCTCACGATAAACAAGGGGTTAAATGACTCAAACTAGTTTTTACCTGAATAGGTTTTTCAAACTTCATGATTCTCTCATCCTTTAATTCCTGTGGGACTGACAGAAATTCAAAAGCAAACAAGCTGCCGGGTGTAAGAGCCTTTTATAAGTTCATTTACGGCACAATTCATTGGCCAGAGTAAGTCACAAGACTAGTCCCAGATACCCCTCCCACAGAGGTGTGGTGTGTCAAAGTTACATGGAGTCAGGGAGGAGTGGAGACTTCTGCTGCCGGAGCAAATGCCTGAATTTGTTAATAGATATATCACCAAAGACACGTTCTCTCCGAGTCATTATTCTCATGTGGAAGATAAGGTCACTTGATTAGATAATCTCTAAATTCTTGTTAGCTTTGAATTGCTCAAGCTTCTTCAGTTTTGGAAAACCTGATGATATTTAGAGCAACTGAGCAAATAAACACCTAGCTTTGTTATGAAAAGAACTACAGTCTTTAATAGGCTATTATATATGCTTATATTGATATACTGAGACTTTTTGATACTGCTCACTAATGAAGAAAGCAATCACAATGGGAACAGATATTGTGGGGAACATGGCTTATTTGCTAACTATGTGGACTGGTGTTAAACCCATGTTTAACATGGGTTTAACATGGGTTAAGTGATAATTAGGCATCCAGAAGATCGTAATTATATTTGTTTTCTTTATCTAATAGCACAATACTATACTGAATTTATTTTGTTCTCTCTATTCTTGTGCAAGGTCAAAAAGTCACATATGGTAATGATCTTCTTGCTAGCAGAAACTTGAGGTGGCATGTACATGTGAGACACAAGGATTGCATACATATGTACATAGATCTCTCGTGGTCTTTCTCCACCTTCCTATCAAGTAACCAGGATTCAGTTATGGGGCTGAATTTTAATGACCTTATTTAACCCCAATTTCCTCCCAAAGCCTCATCTCTAAACACTAAAGGTGAATTACATTCCCAAACTCCTCATATTAGCAATGGCGATTGCATTTCAATATGTGAAGACTTGTGGGACACACAAACCATATCTAATCAATAGCAGTAATGACTAAGGTATGCCTTGAAATTAGCACCCAGATGTTTGGGTGGGAATTCAGTTGTCCCCTTTAGGAGGAGAGTGGCTTGTCTTTCAGTGCCTCAGTTTTCCCATTGCCAAAGAATGACTAACTAATAAGAATATAGACTGCACATTATTGAAACAAGCATTGAGATACCACACACAAAGTTTAGGAATACCTGTATATTCTGTGTGTATATAATACCTGTAACACTGTGCTCATAAATATCAGTTATGTGCATTGCTTCATTAAAGTACCCTAAAACCAGTTAAAATGCATGTTTATATAGATATATGTGCATATATATTAAAAACTATTTATATGTGGGTCTTTCTGTATATTGTTGGTGAAAATATATAAATAACTATAATGGTCTAACAAGTTTGTATTGCTTTACATCCAGTCTACTTCACTCTTCTTGGCCTCTGAACCCAATTTTGCTTTCAGTCTCTACATCAGAAATGTCAAGGGCACCTCCAATCTTTCCAGACAGCCTCTAGTCTAGGTCTGAAGCCACTATAGACGGGCCAGTCATCTTCTTGATAGTTCTTCAAGCGGAAAAGGAAAATCTAGAAGGAATATATTTCAATTAATGCCTAGAAAAGAAAATAGTAGCTCCCTGCCCCCTTCTCCCTTACTGTAGGCTTTCAGGCATCAAAGGTATGAAATATGGCTGTAACATTCTTTTAAATCCTTTTAAGTAGCAGGCGTTGTCCTCTACCCCCTCCCTGGAACTATTAAGCCATTCACAGGTATCAATCGTCGGGAAGTAGGAAGAACTGCACTTTAAAAGGATTTTAAATAATGTCTCCAAGAAATATAGCAGCAGATTGTTCGATGGGGATTACCAGCCAAGAGTGTGCTCAAGGGGGAGGATTCTCTTTTAAAAGATCTTTAAATAATGTAAGTGTGCTTCTTGGCAACATTACTCAGAACCATTTAAAAAGCTGCTATCTCCACTACACCTATATAGCAAGGTGCACCTGCTAAGGGACTGGAAGGTGACACAAGACAGATGACATGCCCACATCCTTGACATTATCATAGCACAAAGATTACTTGCTTGTCCAAAATACTGAATGAACTACAGACTTTCTTAGTAATCATATCCTCTCACCTAATGAAGGTCAAGGTCAAACATCTCTAGGACTATTTAAACATTTGCCCACAGATCTTTGCAGGGAAATGAACTATCTTTGTTTTCCAGAAGGGTCCCAAGAGAAGAGAAACTCTTTTCTTTCTCTTTTCCTTTGGCATTTCATAAAACTCAACCTTGGATTTGAAAATCATCAAAGTCCTGCTCTGCCTTCCACTGACTCCTCCATCCCCAGCTCCATTCTCCATCCATCTTCATTCATTTGTGCAAGCAGGTAGTGAAGAAAGAGGTGGGCACATTGTAGAGTAAGGACTTTCTTTGCCTTTGGAATTAGAAAATCCAAGTGTAAAATGTGAGTTCCTCTACTGCGACCAATGTCATTGCCCTTCACTTTACATTAGAAAAATTACATTTACCCCTCAGGTAAGAGTCACTGTTACCTGACATACGGTGTCTAAACATGCCTGTTCCTGTTGTGTTCATCAGGGTAACACGAAGTCAAAGTATATAAACCATCAGCTCTATGTCTACTGTATTCTAAAGGCTCAGCATTTAACCCTTAAAGAGCTGTGACTATGGAGACAGTGATTGCATGAACATGGCTTTATTATTGAGCATATAGGATGTTCCTTCTTTAATTTATCTGTTTTGGCAAACCCAAGAGTTGCGTCTGACACACAGCTGGTACCTGTTTTAAATGGTTGTATGCTATCTAAAAGCCATGGGCCAAAAACAGTGGGAATGACTTTTCTGGACAAATAACTTTTACCTACCCTTGTTATCAAAGTCAATTTTATGTTTTGAGATCTTTTAAGACTATTTCAGGTTGTTTATAATGTAAGCACTCTTACTGGGTATTGGACTTTTATTGTAACCTAAACAGATCTTTAATCTCTCATGACTCTTCTTTGCCCTTGACACAGAATAATGTGTGTGTGTGTCTGTGTCTGTGTCTGTGTGTGTGTGTGTGTGTTGTGGATACATACTACAACAGATTTGTGTTACAAACAGCAGGTGGAATTATATTAACATCTGTTTGGGGTTGTATGTGCTGGTCTAGGTCAGAAAAGGAAAATTCTCTGATAAGACAAATTCTGCCTTTCCTTCCCTATTTCATGCTGGGTGTACAGTTTCAATAAGGAAAGAACAAGTGCTTTGTTGAAGTACATATTTCCAGGAGAAATCTGAAGGAACAAGTTCTCAGAACAGTTCAGATCCCATTCTTGGTTGACATGAATGCTGAGTCAGGATGCTTCTCTTCAGGTATAATGATAATGTGGTGTCACACTACCCCAAGGAATATTCTTCTGGAAACTGAAGAATGAACAACCAGTTCAAATATTCAGTGTTAGATGGGTGTGGTCACACATACTGATAGTCCAGCATTTAGGAGGTAGAAGTAGGAATATCAGGAGTTCAAAACCAAACTCTAGGAACTTGAAGGCAAACCTGGGTTACATGAAGCCCTGTCTCAAAACAATCAGTGTGGATCTGGTGGTCTGTGTTAGTAAATTGTCTATTACTATGAAAAAATACCTGAACCAATAGATTTATAAAGGGGAAATAAACCAATAGATTTATTTTGGATTACGGTTTCAGAAATCTTCATGCAGTGTTGTTTGCTCAATCACCCTTTGTTTGCTGTTTTATAGTCTGTGGCAAGGACAATTGTCATTGCAAGGATCATGTAATCATGTCATTGCAAGAGCAAAACTGCTTCCCTCTTAGCAGCGAGGAAGCAAAGAGAAGAGAGAGACAGGCGCCAGGGTCCCAATGCTTGTTTAAGGGTATGTCTCTATGATCCATGTCTTTCAACTAGGACCCAATTTCTAAAGATTCTACCACTTCCTAGTAGGGGGCAAAGACTGGTGTCCAAGCCTGGAACACATGGCTTTTAAGGGTCATTTAAGATCCAAACCATAACACAGTTCCTTAGGCTATTTTATAGAACTTGAACAAATTGTAGAAGAAGAAAATTTAAGAATAGTGCTTCTTTCTTATCTCAGAGACAAAACATAAGGTAGATGGGACAGTTTGAAAGGTATGATCTAGCAATGCCACTTTTAAGTGTATATCCAGAGGAACTAAAATTGACATGCTGAAGAGATTTTTGCAGAGCATTATTTACAAGAGCCAAGACAAAGAATCAGCCTATATGTAATACACAATGGAAGACTGTCCGGACTTAGAAGGAAATTATGTCATTTGTAGCAAAATGAATGGAACTAGAAGATATGTGTGAAAACAGCCAAGCACAGAAAGACAGAAATATAGTAGTTCAAAGTTCTACTGAAAAATATACATACAATAAATATTTGAGTGAATGTGTAAAGATGGATATATATATATATATATATATATATATATATATATATATATATCACTATCAGGCAGGCAAAATTTCCTTTGAGTTGCTGGTCAAGTGGTCCAAGAGACTCTCAAAATAACATAGGCTATTGCCACAGTCTTTGATTGTCTCCCAGAATGTAAAGGTAAGGCAATATTCCTAAAGACTTTGGACACAGAACTTGGAGCAATGGAGCTGGGCTGACCTGGAAGCCTCCTCTCTGAATACTAGTTCTCATGATATCACAGGATACTACACAAGCTACCAGTAAAGCCTGATAAACAGTGATTGGTTCGGCAAACTGTCACTATTGGTGCAGTAGTGGTACTTTTACCTTGGGGGAATCAACAGCTGTCTAATTGGATTAAGGCCTGTTCAATGGCAGGGAATTCATGTGTGGCACAGCAAACATCGTCAAATACACATGGCTAGAGAGGTCAGAAATCCTACAGGAAAACCTCTTACTTTATTCTAAATATGCATCCTCATATTTACAGACAAGTGTAGTTTCACCCCTCCTCAAAGAAACTTCTTTTTGTAACAAATGGAAACAATCACAGAGTTCCAGAGCTGGTCAAATGCAGAGAGTACGTGTCTGTGAGACACTTAACCCTAAGTGACACAGCTTCAATGCAACCTGTACACAGAGAATGAACGCACCTCTTAACTCTCATCAGCGAAGCTTCCTTAGCAGCTGGTGATTAACACAGAAATACACAAATGGTCAGTGTGCAGAGAGCAAGAGGTGGCAGAATGCTTATCAATGAACAGGATATCTATTTCAAACCTCTACTTTCCAAGGCTCAGGAACCATTTTGGAAGAGGAAGCAGAAAGGTTGTATGAGCCAGAGGGGGTGGATGACCACAAAGAAACTGAGTCTCCTAGACAGCTGGTCAGCTACTCACATGTACTCACAGCAATGGTGACAGTATGCACAAATCCTATCTCAAACCAGACAAATCCCAGCCTAGACACAGTGAAATGATAAGAAACCCCAACCCAACCCAAGGGACTTTTGGCTGTTGATGGCTGCTGAGAGGGGGTGAGACAGTTTCTTACAGGGATGGGACTCTAAGTAGGCCCAGTGGATGAGCCCTCACTGAAAGGCATTTAGAGACACAAATCAGAGTCTACAGGCCATATATATATATATATATCTAATTGGAATTAAGGCCTGTTCAATGGGAGGGATATATTATATATATATGAGAGAGTACATTAAATTGGATGGGGGCGGTATAGGGAGAAGCAGATGGGGAGGGGATCTAACTACTGCCAAACTAATTATACAAACATTTCAAAAATTCAATTAAAAATTTACTCACAAGGGAAATATTAAAAAAATTATCTCATGATAACAGAGAGTAGAAGGGTGGTTTCTAGATGCTTAGAGGGAAGCGGAGGGGAGTGGGAAGAGAGGGTGTTGATCAAAGGCTACAAATCTTCACTGAAACTAGAGAAATAAAGCTTAGTGATTTATTGACGTTCACAGTGACCCCAGTTTATTATACATTTCAAATTTTCTAAAATGTAGATTTTTTTAACATTCTCACCTCAACAGAGAAAAACAAATGGTAAGACAGTGAGGCAATGGATAGGTGGTAGTTTAGGTAGGAAATGGGCCCCAAAGGCTCAAGGAAGGACATAGAATCTTTAGGAGATATAGCCTCGCTGGAGGGAAGATGTCACTAGGGATGCTCTTCAAGAGGCTATAGCCTCACTTCCCTTCCAGTGTTCCCTCTCTGGTCAGTGTTTATGATCAAAGATGTGAGCTCTCACCTTCCTGTTCCTGCCTCCATGACCCACGACTGTGATGGTCTCTTATTCCTCTGAAACTGTAATCCAAGATAAACATCATAAGCTGCTTTTTATCATGGTGTTTTATGACAGCCACATAAAAGTAAGCAATACATATATGCTAATGAGCTTGATCGAATCTTTCTATAATGCATACATAGGCCAAAATACCTCATTGTACACTTTAAATGTATAATTAACAATTGTTAAACATAAACAAGTACATGGTTTTCCTTTATGACCTAGAAGAGGTTCAGAAATGAGGAGCACTTCCTTTATTCATTGGATCTTGTATATGGTATATACTTGAGACATTGTGCAATGTTAGGACCAGAATGAACAAAACAACCCTAAAGAAAGACACGGAACTGACAGGTGATTGGAAATCACGCAGCTCCGATGATGTGAAGGAAAATGATGTTCCTTTCACGTTCAGACAGTGGAGCAGGTCTTGTGTCATTGACCACAATGACAGAAAATCAAAGTGAACCCCATTAAATGGAAAATGCCATCTATTTTCGTTAGCCCAGCAGGCACCTGAAAGCTCCTCTCAGTGTGAAAAAATGGAAGGGAGCTTGGGAAGATGGAGGTCTCAGTTCTAATGACTGTGTTTGCATCTCCTGGAGAGGATGGATCTCTCTTTTAAATATGAAGGATTGATTTTGAAAATAGTCTTCTCAACTAGGCTAGTTTCTTTCCTGCCTTTCTGTGACAAGAGGACATGAGTAGGTGAGGACCTTTTCAGTTAACTGAGATGAATCAAAACACAGGGGCCATTTTTAACAGCAAAATGCTGGCAGGGCTTTAGCGCATTAAACAATGGTGCAGTAACAGGGGAAAACTGAGATGATCAGCGAAACTGAGACATCATAGAGATGAAAATGCATTTGAAACTGTCTTAAAGTATTTCAAGGCACTTTTTATAAGATTCTTTATAAGATTTTTATAAGAATCCTTTATAAGATTCTTGTCACTTGGAGAAGAAATGTAAAAGTTTCATTCTTTTTCCCAGTGAGCCTCCAGGTATCTTGTTTTTCTATGACCTGTTAATACAAACTGACTCTTTGATTGTTATCAAATGAGGAAAAAGTTGGAAGCAGATGCCTGGATTGCTCAGAAGCTCCAAATGCCTGGGCTTTAACTATGTTGTGCGCATCTGTGGGGAACTTTAAAAAAATGCTGATTTCTATTTCATGTGGTTACCCCCGTGGATCCACCATTAACAATGGTGGCCGTTCAAAACCACAGACCCTAACCATTACATAATGCTGCAATTCTGCTTTACAAGCTAAAATGGAAAGGCTTATATATACCTCACAATTACACACAATGTAATTTTTCCTAGATATATCTTGACTTTAACTGAGTTTTGAACTTCTTGATGGACTTCTGTTAATTCACTGATGAACACAGAGCAAATAATTTCCCTCAACTAAGTCGTGTTCTGGGCAACATTTTATCTGCTCACTTGAATTTGGAGCTAAAAGCAAATATGCTGTTTAAGTATGCAGTGAAACAAAGATGTACATTTATGTACTTAAAATAGACAACAACCTTCTGTAACCATCAGATCCCAAAGCCAAACTTTACTTGGGACCAGAGAGAGAGAGAGGTGGAGGGGGTAAGATTTCTTTGACGTGAACTGTTATAACTTTAGGGCTCTGGGGCAGGTATTAGGAAGAAGGGAGGGAGGTACAGGTCTAGGGAATAATTGGAGAAGGCTCTACCCCAACTCAAGAATAATGAGATCCAAGCCAGCTTCTGAGCCTCGCTGTACTTAGAAACAGTAAAATCATATGACAAGATTGGAGGTTGAGGAGTTTTGTCCATGCTCAGGAGCAATCTTTTTAGGCTGAAATAGAGTCAAAGCCGCTGACTCATTGAAATCCTGGCACGTTTCTGCCTTTGGCACTGATGTTCTAAACACAGATAGGAAATCTGAAGGCAGCAAATCTGCCTCTTTCCCTGCACTGGACAGGCTGCAGGGTTTGCCTTACTGAGCCTGGTGACTGTGTTGATTCCAAATCATGCGAGGTGGGTTGGCCCACAGCTTAAAACGTCCCCATGGCGTCTGGATGATTAACTCAGCAGCTTGAACTATTCCAAATGTTGCTCTCTTGTCGGAGAAAAAGGATAAATACATTGGGTGTGAGTGATGGCCAGCGAGGGAAAGCTGGAATGTTTGCTCAGCCTCAGTTTTCTGTGAGCTGAACAGCTTTCCAAAGCCACTTTTTCCCCCTCTCCAGATGTTCCTGAGGAAGATGCAAATGAGTGTATTTTAATGTTGCAAAACTGTCAAATGCTGTCCAAGGAAGCTAACAGAATGCCACTAAGTCCTGCAAGTCTAGTCTCTGATGGGGGACGCCTACTGCCATCAGTTATATAACCAGAGCATTCATAACAAAAGATACTCAGACATTTCTCAAAGACTCTCATGCATACCATCTTAAATTATTTTATTTCTCATAAATACCAGCTCAAAAGTGTCATTCTTTCATATAAGTGCTGTGCCTCATAATTTGACCTATGAGGAATATGATAGGCTCTGCCTTGCCAAAGGACAGCCCGGGGAGCAGAGAATCTAGGATCTGCCTGCCGCTCCCCTGCTTAAGCAGGGCCAGATGAAGAGCCAGTGCCACCCCTCTTTTTTCCTTCTGATTTGATTCTTTGTTTCCTTTCTGGGTCACACAAATTTTAGGGTGTTAATTCTCTCACAAGACCTCATTAGAGCAGGACAGCAGATGAGAGTTGAGAGATTCACTACGATGATGCCTACACGGAAAGGAGGGACAGTGTGCCCAGCCCTGACACATTCTCGCCATGAGATCATCTGTCCTGATTTGGTCTCTCCAAAACTGAACTCCGAGAAGAGACCAAAGGAAAGTCTTAGGACTTTTGGCTAATAGGAAAAGTCTTTAACCAAAGAGGTAGGGAGGATGAAAGCACACGTATGACATAAAGGTAGAAGGGGGACGCAAGCAGAAGGGAGGCCAGGAGAGGAAGCGGGCGGGGAGGCGTGATGTGAGGTCACTGAAAACTAAGTTTGTATGAGAGTGACATAAAGAAATCTGTTTCTTCGTATGTCAACTGAAAACAAACAAACAAATGAGTAAACTGAAAGTAGATCTATCATATAACCCAGCTCTACCACTCCTGGGTATTTACTCAAACAACTCCAAGTCAACAGGTCACAGACACACTTGCATACCCATGTTTACTGCAGCATTATTCACAAAAACTATGTTCTGGAACAAAGCTAAGCGTCCAGCAACAGAGGAATGGGTGGTATAGATGCACAATGGAAACAAAGTTCTGTCATTTGCAGGAAAAATGGATGCAACTGGAGATAATCCTATTATCTAAATTAAGCCAATCTCAGACAAAGATGTCTTCTCACATTTGTAGTTCCTAGATTTTGTATAGATATATAAAAAAATGTATATATTTCATAAAAGTGGGAGTGAGGCTGTCTAGGAAAGCAAAGGGGACTGACCCGATTCCGGAAGGATAAGAAAAGTGAGGTACGAGAACTATGCTAAACATGCAGTGTGCATTTCTCTGAGTTTTCATAGACTTATTTTTCTAAGCTCTGTGCCTATGTGGGTCTATGGGCGATATGCACACATGCGTGCTGGTGCCTACGGAGGTATAGAGGCTTCTGATCTATGTGAAACTGGAGTTACAGCTAGTTGTGAGCTGCCCAGTGTAAGTGCTGGTAACTGAACTCAGGTCTTCTGCAAGAGCAGTATGTGCTCTTAAGTGCTGAGCCGTCTCTCCAGTTCCTCTATATAATTATAAAATAAAAAACCTTTTTAAAACTCTGTGGACATTGAAGTGGGAAGGGAGGGGAACATAAAGAAAAGTATACTTGAAAAGGGAAATTTCCTCAAGTGCCTAAAAGCTACTCTACAATGCCGAAAAGTTAATTAAAGCAGAAAAGTTCATCCATCTAAATACTTGCCAATATCTTTATCATTATGTCACTTATGAAGTATGTGAAGTTTAACTGTTCTGGGCTTCAACACAGTTTTTAGTTTGATGAAAACATAATGCTCAGTCTGGCAAGAATACACCATGGAAGGTGAGTTCACCAACTCTTCTTTACTTTATGATACCTGTGTTATAGTTATGGACCAATACTGATAGACCACCATTAACTAAAGTCCGTAATTTAATGGGTTTCCTTAATTGCCCCCATTGTCTTTTTCTATTCCTGAATACCACACAGGGTACCATGCTGTATTTGCTTATCAGATCTCTGGGCTCCTGTTAGCTCTGGCATTCATAATCTTTCCTTGTTGGCGATGACTTGATACATTTGAGTAAGTATACTCAGGTATTGGGTAGCCCACTCAACAATTAATATTGTCTGATGTTTTTTCCTCATTGTAATACTGGAGAAGACCACAGAACTATAAAGCCATTATCACACCATAGCAAGAGTCATATTATCAACAGGATTCTTGACTGAATACTAGCCTTGGTCCTGGCACAGGTAACCTTAATCAGGTTTTCCCACTGTAATATTACTCTTTTCTCCCTTTTCACATGTGCTCTTTGGAAGGTTGTCACATGTACCCTATGCCTATGATTGTGTTCTTGGGTGCTAAGAACCTATAAAATATAGTTAGAATTCTTCTGTATGGAAAATGTGGCTATTCTTCCCTATGTATTACTTTATGTGACCATTTGTTAAATCGTCCTAAATATGTGTATTTAATCCACATTTGGGGTTGTGATCCACTACTACATCATTTATATTACTGCCGTATTAACCCAGCTTCAGCCATTGGATTCTTATTCAGTTGACTCCTCTGGCTCTTTGATGGACCCTCATCAGTGTATGCTTCTCTCTGTCTCTCTATCTCTCTGTCTTTCTGTCTCTGTCTCTCTCTCCCTCTCTCCTTATCTCTCTCTCCTTAGGACAGCTTCCTTACTTCATGGCATTACAGAATGCCTCAAAATGCTGATATATTCTTGTCAGAGTTATGGATTCCATCATTTCTTCAGGGAACCCTAATTATTTTTATTGAGAATGGAATTAGACATGAACGTGTGGATATTAATTGTGCTAACTGCTATAGAATATCATTTCATTTAGGCTATCCTATCTGACAAAGCAAAGAGTATGTGTTCATACTACTCCATATTTATGTATTTTTATAAATATTTCCAGATATAATATGTATGCTAGAAAGTATGCACACTTGAAATGGGCATGTAGTTCAGTGGTACAATAATTATAGACCATAAACAAATTTCTGAGTTTGAGCTCTGGGACTGACAAAAATAAGCAGACACACACCTTAACTTTTTAAAATACTTATTTTTGTTAATTCATTGAGAATTTCATACATGCATACAATGTATTTTGATCATATTTACCCCACAACTCCTTTCCCGAAGTCCTCCCAGATCCGTCCTCATCCCCTAACCCTAACCCTAACCCTTCCAAACTTCATGGTTTTTGTTTTTTTTCCCTTTTAACCCATCAAGTCTACTTCGTGCTGCCCTTGTCCTCAGGGGTGCAGAGCCCTGGAACATGCTCAACACACCAGGGGCCACACCCTTAAAGAAAGCTGACTCTCTCTCCTTCAGAAGCCATCAATTGTCAATAGGTCCTCAGCTAGGGATGGGAGCTTGTGACCACTCCCCCTTCCAGACTGGAAGGTTTGCTGGCTGCTGGCTTGTTCTGATATAAGTCGTGTGCAGGCAGCCCAGCTGCTATGAGTTCATGAGTGCAGTGGTTCGGTCATGTCCAGAAGACACTGTTTTGATCTGGTCTTCCCAGACATCTGGATACTGCAATCTTTCTACCGTTTTTCTTCAATAGTTCCTGAGCCTTTGGAGGGAGGATATGTCAGAGATGTGAAATTTTGGGCTGAACACTCCACAGTCGCTTATTCACTGTCCTTTGATCAGTTGTAAGTTTCTGTGCTAAGCACTATCTCCTGCACAAAGAAGTCTGATGAACTCTCTGAAAGCTGCACTAATCAATGAAGAGAGAGATATAAATTTAGATGGCAACTTGATACTATATTCATTTAGAACAGTAACAGTAGCAGGCTCACCTCTGGGCCTATGAGTTTTCCAATCATGAGTTCTTGCCATCAAGTTTTAGTGGGCAACCAAGAGTAATGAGAATAGCCTGTATTTTTGGGGGGGTGGTTTCTAGGACACCCTTGATGAGTACTTGGAAGGGAGGTATCCTGTAACAGGCACTGGGCTTCTTATTTGGCGATCTATAGTTTCTGGGAAAAGCATTGTTCTCTGTGTAGGGTAACTCCAATGAAACTCTTATGTGAATTCATATATGTGTATATATGAAATTTATAAAAGAGTAAGTCTCCATAAAGGTTAGTTAACAGTTTGAACTAAAAGACCTTTTAGGTTCTGGTTCAGCTCAGGTAACTGCTTGTTATTACCTCAAAAGAAAAAGCAATTCTCTGTGCCTCTGTGAATACATATAGCCTTCTGTTATCTCTTGCCCATCAAATAATAATATCCTATATTTATAGCTTAACTTAAACTTAGAATTTAAGACAGAACTCGTTTATTAAAGTGATAAATTACAACCAATATGCAAAACTGTAATTACACATATAATCAGCTTCAAGGAAATCCTAGACATGAAAATGCACTCTATTATTCTTATTAAGAATACTTCATTGAACTTTTAATTTAGATAATGCATTATTTTAGTGTACTTTAACAAAAATTTTATTGGACATGTTAGTTTCGATTATTTTGTAGCTATAACTATGATATTAAAAGTTATCAAATAACATTCGGTGTATTTGTTTTTCATTCTCAACCAAGACAGTTCAGGAGAATATTTAAATCTTTGTTTAAATCACTAGGTTTTGAGGTGATTTATTGTTATATCATTAATGCCTGTAACAGCTCTGTTTCTCACAAAGTTAGACTATAAAATTGAGATTTGATTGCAAGTAGACTGCTTGACAACTGATCCTAACAAGCAATGGGTAGCTCCTTTTAATCCTTTTATATTGTGTATGTATATGCTTTTAGAAACTTCTGTGGTGGTGGGCTCCCATATGACATTTTCTAAAAATCTTTACTGTTAATTATTGCTCCCCATAATGCCTTCTCTGCGCTGCCCTCCCATTCCCCAGCACATTTAACCTTTATGACTCCATTCTTTCCCTTTCTCCCTTTATATCTCTGTGTTCTCTCTCCTCTCCCACGATACCTCCCCCTTCATAGCTCTTTAGTAGTTTTCTGACGTCTATGGATTTTCCAATTTAAACATGCATCTCTGAGGATTCAAAGCTGGCATCCACCTATGAGAGAGAACATGCTGTGTTTGTCTTTCTGGGTCAAGACTACCTCACTCAAGATGATTGTTTCCAGTTAAAGTGAGGGGAGGGGACATTGTCCCTACCAGGTGTTGTAGGCTAGCAGAGAAAAAGCTATGCCAGGAATGGACTTCCTCTTTTGAAGTTGTTGAGCAGGAGTCCCATAGTCCTTTAAACAATATTGATCATTGCTTCTGTGCTTGGTTATTTGGAAGAACTTGACAATAAGAACCTATTGCTGGAGCTAGGCAGAACCAGGTTATCTGGCCAGCCTGGTCTATATTGTCAGTTCCAGGCCAGCTGAGGCTACAGGGAGACCCTGTCTCAAAAAGACAAAAACAAGAATAAAGAAAAAGAATCTACTGCAGAAGATACTACATGCATAAGCTGTAGAGCAAACGAGGAGAAAACAAGTTGGTTCAGTACCCGCCAGTGTTCACAAGTGCTGGAAGGTGCTCCTCGTGCTCCCAGAAGAGGAAAGTAGTCATCAGCCTTTCCCAGCTGTGAATCCTGCAAGCTAGAGCAACAACTGGCCTGGTAAGATACGTCTGCTGGTACAACAGTGGAGGAAATATTAGGGGAATAGCAAACACTTTCTGTTTTCATTTCACAAAATAGAATCTATATTTGACAAGGATATCAGGCCTAATATCCTGTGGCTAAAAAGTCACAGGACATAGGGGAAAGCCTACTACCGTTTTCTGCTAAATAGACATAGTATTAATCCAACTCCTAATGACTTGTTATACCCATATTTCAATGGACCTCTCAACTTTCACCAAGAGAAGCTTCTTGCAGCACATGATGATTAACACAGAGACCCACAACTGGCCAATGTGCAGAGAATAGGAATGCAGAGTGTCCATCCATGAATAGGATACCTGTATCAAACTTCTGTCCCCAAGACTCAGGGATCATTGTGGAACAGGGGGACAGAAAGTGGCAGATGAGCACAAGGAAAGTTTTCCAGACAGCTGATCAGTTACTCATAGGAATTCACAGCATTGGTGACAGAATGCACAAGTCCTACATAAACTCAAGTCAGACGAAATCCCAACATGGACATGGAACAGTGAGTTATAAAAAAGAAACCCAACCCTGCTGAGGAACTAACTGCTGCTTAGAGGGGGAGAGTCACTTTTCTTTAAGGGTGTGACTGTGGGTAGGTTAAACAGGCTCCAGTGGATGAACTCACATCAAAGGGCATTTGGGAAAACAAATTTGATGCTATAGGTCTTAAAATATAGTGTTATATAATTATATAATAGTATAAATGAAGCTGATTGGAGATATAAGGGGTGCAGACAGGAAGAGGGTGTGTACATCATTTAGGGCTGACCACTTGGGATTGGATAATGTGCATGTGTTGATGCATGTGTATTGATGTGTGTGCATGTCTCAAAGCCCAAAAGAAAAACCACCACCACCAACAACAACAAAAAAACACCTAGAGTTTTCAACTTGTAAATCTTCCATCAAATCATGGAATAAAACTTAAATCAAAAAATACTATGTAAAAATTAAAGCACCTTCATCAATGGCATACTTGTTCTTATACTTAAGAGTATTTGAAGAAGACTGTGCGAGAGGGAAGGAGGCGATTCAAAGGAGGTGGGAAAGGAGGTAAGAGAACATGTGTGATCAGAGAGCAGAAGCGGGGAGTGATTGGAGGAGGAAGAGAATTCCCTGGAAGGAGGCGGAAGGACGGGGAGGGCCTGAGGGAGGGCAACAGATGAGATGGAAGTACAAGGACACATTTCTATGAAGAAGCCACAATGAAACCCATTACTTTGTATGATGACCTAATATAGAAATAAATCCTTAACCCCCCAAAGAGTATTTAAATACTGTCAACTACTTGATAATCCATTCAACAAATGCTTATAAAGTATTTGCTATTTTCTCAACACTGCACCATCGAATCCCCAGGTAACTCTCTGTTAGGAAGTGAGGTAGAAACACAAAAAAGAAACAACAGTTCAGAATTAAACGCTGACCCATGACTACGCCTGTTTTAGGAAAGAAAGGGACAAAACAGCCATTTGAAAAGGATGACTGTAAGAAAGCAGAGGAGAAGATGGAGAAGGGAGAAAATGATGACGACAGTTCAGCAAGCCCTTGCTATGCCTCAGAAGCCATTGTTTTTCCAAACTAACAAAACTCATATGAATGATAATATCTAATGTTTTTAAAATTGCTTCTAATTTTTACGTATTTTACATGGAGTTTCCTGTAACAGAGGCTGGCCTCAAACACAGTATGTAGCTGAAGGTCACCTTGGCCTTTGGCCCTCCTGCCTCCACCTCTCAGGTGCTGGGATTCCAGACACGCACCACCACACTCAGCTCCAATACTTTTATTCTCGAATGACCAAAAGAAAAAAATGTTTCTAAGCAGGGATTCATGTAACTTTACAATAAATCCTATGAAATAGTTATTAGGTTTTCATCATTTATCAGATGAGGAAACTGAGGCAAAGAGATGTCTGGTAACAAACCCAAGGTCATACAGAAAATCACAGTGCTAGGATTCAGTCCAGAACTATCTACCCACAGAGCTTTGTCACTTACTCCATTACTAATGAAGAAATGGATTTTAAGTTTTGTCTTGCGTTTCCTGTGTTTTGCACTGCCTCATCCTTACCCTCATGTATAGAAAAAGATAAATTAATTTTTTTGAGTTTAAGTTTTTCCACAGCACAACAAAGTCTAGCATTTTCAGAAGGAATTTTATTAAAATAACATAGACAATGACAATACACAAGGGAAGAAAATTTTATATGGCATAGCGAGATATAAACAAGTAAATAAAACCCAAGGTGAATCAGAAGATCCCGTGTATTCCAGTATTTTCTGCACTTGTCTATCTTCCTTTTATCTGGATAACCCCCACTCATTCTCTAGAATTAAAAGTGGTTATACCCCTAATCAACACACACACACACACACACACACACACACACACCCTGCATATAACCAACTTACACCAACACATGCATACAACACCAATACATGCACATATCAACAAATGTACACACATCAACAAAGGCAAAAGCATCAACATGTGCACACACATCAATACACATGCATCAACACATGCACATCAACAGGACACATCAGTAATGCACAAACATTAACACAAGCACATCAATGCACACATCAAATGCACATTAACAAATATCCACACATCAACACACATACACACATCAACACGTGTACACATATATACACATCAACACACACAGGCGCATACCTTATGCTATGGTTTGAATATTTCTTCCAAAACTTGTGTTGAAATTTCATTGCCATTGAAACAATATTAAGATATGGGACCTTGAAGAAATGGTAAGTCAAGAGCAATTTGTCTGTGAATTAGTACTGTTAATCCACAGGTGGTTAATTGAGTAGATTTTCATGGGAGAGGTTGTCAGATAAAAGGTACAAGATCAGCCTGGCTTCTCTGTTTCATGTGATGGCCTCTACCTTCTACTTTTGTACCATGGTTCTAGTGCACTGTTCTTAAACTTTAAAGGCTCCAAAACCAGGACCAAATAAATTTTCATTCTTTGTAAGTTATGCAATCTGTGGCATTCTGTCAGATAGCAGAAAATGGACTAAGGTGCCCTAACATTGTACAGTTAGGGCCACGTGTCCTTCCTCTGGGGTTTCCATAAATTTCTTCCACCAAATAAGCTAGTTCATCATTTTAAAACTCAACCTCCCCCAAAGTTTCAACAATGGACAAAAATGTAGGCAAGTTATTTGCCAGGATGTAATTCCAATGGCATCTAACACTATGGCATTCTTTTCTCCATCTGAGCCCTATGAGCTACTGTTCACAATCCTATTGACATTCTGGTCTTCTAAACTCCTGCCAGAATCACCCATTAAGCTCTGCCACTTAGAATTCTAGGGCTTCACTAGCCCACATCTCCAAACTTTTCAAAATTCCTTTCACAAATCAGTTTCAATGACAACTTCTGTTTTTTTAATGACTGAAAACTGTTTTTAATGACAGAGTAAAACTGAATGAGAAAAGATTCTAAAAGTGCATCTGGCAGAATGTGAATACATTCATCAATATAAATATAAATATAATAAATTAATAAATGTTGACTTCAAGTTGTAGGTAAAATTTGTTAACTATTCTTTGAAAATTTCATAAATATATGCACTACATCTTGACTTCTAAACGACATTGTCAAGCTGTAACAGCAAAGGCTCTGTTTCTCAGTTTCAATTTTCTGTTTGTCAGTTTTTCATCACTGTGACAAATACCTGAGAAAAATATTTTTTAAAAGACTTATTTTGACTCACACTTCAGAGGTTCACGGTCCAGTGGTTCTGCTGTTTCTGTACTGTGGTAAGGCAGGATATCTTGGCAAAAGGACATGATGGAGCAGAGATGCTCACGTCATGGCAGCCCAGCAGCAGAGAGAACACACATGTCTGTTAGGCTTGCTCCTTCTGTTTTTGTTCTGTCTGGGTCCATCTGCTGGATGGCACAGCCTATATTCAGGGTGAGTCTTTTCTGCTTAATCATTGCTTGAAAAACCCTCACAAGCACACTCAGACATGTGCTTTACTGGTCTTCTAGACATTCTTCTATCCAGTCAACCTGGCAATCAAGATTAACCATCACATCTGGTAAATGCACTGTTAAATTATTTGTACAGGGATTGGGCTGACATTCACATCTGCATCATCTATATAAAAATTATGGAAATTACTAGTAAATCAAAATCCCCAGGGGAATACTTAAACAAACGTAGGAGTGAACTGATTGCTACTGACTTTCCCTGCATCTCTGTCTTTGGAGAATGTAGTGAAGGCTCCATATAGTTAGTGGCAGAGAGTGAGCTGAAGGACGAAAACAGTGACAGAATGAGATTTCAAAGTGTTCAGGGAGGGTTTTTCAATATTAAATAGTCTTTCAAGTTGCATGACAAGAATGAAGACCTTGTCACTTTGCCCTGGATGACACATTAGCAGACAACAAGCTTCTGATAGCTCGGTGGAGAATGAAATTTTTATATGCCTGCAGTGAGGGCACTAACACATTTGACAGTGGACAACAGCTTGTACAAACTACTGCGTGAATACAGTCTCTGTCTAAAGACAGCAAGTAATGATAAGCTGAAGACATGAAATTGTGGTAAAAATAGACAGGTTAAAAAGAATACTGAAAATGAAATGCAGCTGGGGAAGCATCTATCAGTCTGAGATTCCTAAGGACTAGTATTTCAGATGCAGGGTTGTGGGTTAACTGAACTTTCTTTATTTCTTGTTCTCTGTTCTCCTCCATATCTTAAATTAATCTAAAAAATTCCAAAGCTTAATGTGATAAAGATCTACCTTTTGAAGGAGAGTAGAGAATGCTTCAGAAATACATCACTACAGATACTTAAAAGCCAGTATAGACAACATATTTAGGTGTAGTAAACGTTCTGCTATTAACTGTAAAGATCATACATGTATTGATTGTACTTATTATAAGCCAGACACTTTGCTAAATCTAAACAATGTAAGCAAGATCACTGTGTCTTCCAAGTTCACATTCAGGTGACAGAGTCAGAAAAGTAGTTGAGTGTGCACACCAATGAACACATTAACACATGTGCATGGAAATGTCCTTAGGAAGAAAATAAAATAAGGAGATGAGGTAGAGCAAAGTGAGGTACAGCCTCTCAGAAGAGGTGGCATCTAAGCTGAAATTAGGGCGACTACACGAAGAGTGAAAATTATCAAGTCACTGAAAGATGAAGATGGGGTGTGGCTGTTTGGGGCAGTGAATGTCTTAGACAGAGGAAAGAGAAAAGCCAGAAGCCAAGAGACAAAGTAGAAGGACAAAAGTAAGGCCAACATGATGAACGCAGATGATGAAGAGGGGACACATCACAAGAAAGGGGGACCCAGTTCACGCGGACGTTTGTAACCTGAAGTTTTATTTGAAAAACTGTTTGGAACTCGAAAGTTGAATAAATTATCTTATTTATGCTTTTAATTAATTCACTTATTTATCAACTTATTTATTTTGAAACAGAGTCTTCTGTAGCCCAGGCTAGCCTCAAACTTGTTATGTAGCTGAGGATAATCTTTAAATTCTGGTTCTACTGCCTCTGCAGTATGTCCCGGGATTACAGGTGTGTGACATCACACCAAGTTTGGGAGGTCCTGGATGGGCATCAAACCCAGGGCCTCATGTTTGCTAGGCAAGTTATACCAACTGAGCTATATTCACACCTCTTAGTTATGCTTTTAAAATACCACATTTCTTCTAAATGGAAAAGGTGTCTCTAATGGCTAATCTTGGTTGTCAACTTGACTGGATCTGTAATTCACTGAGAGAGATTTTTGTGATTGGATTATTGAAGCTGGAACACCCACCTTAAATTTTGGCATTATCTTCTGATGGCAGCCCATATAAAAGGTCATAGCAGAAGGGGGCTTTTGATTTTTGCCTGCTTGCCTTCTCCCTCACTGGTGGCTTCATCTTGCTGCTGTGGCATTCCTCCACTGATAGTAGAACAAAATTCTTCAGATTTCAATGTAGAGTGAAGACTAGCAGACCTCCAGGAAGCATCCAGGCCTTCAGCACCAGATTGGGACTGCCAAGACATCCAGATTGGTAGCCTGAGCAACTACTGGATTCTCAGTCTCTCCATTGTGGTGTGGTACAGCCATTGTTGGAGTACTTAGACTCTATCCTATAAGCAAATCTAATAAATTCATATATATTTATATATGTGTGTGTGTGTGTATGCATATGTATATATGTATATGTATATATTATGGAGTTTAGTGACTTTGAGGAAAAATAAGGAAATTAATTATTTTGGCTGGTTGCTTCTATCATCTCTGGATAAAGTGGTGGAGGAAAAGAATGTGCTCAATGATAAAATCAACTGATTCCGGATTTGCATCAACAATCCAAAGGTTTCTAAATGTCCCCTGGAAGAGAGTCTTCCCTCCAGTAGCCATAGAGCTCAAGTTGCAGAAAATCAAGCTGAAGCCCTCAGAATACACTTGACTGACTTACAATGCAAATTTAATTCCCAGCCTCAAAGAGCATCAGCAGTAACAGTGAGGGCACTGTTAGGGAAAGTGGGGATCCTGTAACAGGATGGAGATGTATGAGAGAGCCCCTCTGAGGCTGAGGACTTCGAACCCTCACACTCTGAAGGATTTGTTTTGCCCCATGAATTAGTTTCTCCACTCTCAGCAGAGAAATCATCCCCTGCCCTGCAGATCCACTGCCCCCACCCTTGCCTGAGGAAATTAATCCCACAGGGCAAGACAAAGCTGATGTGGCTCAGTACACTCCAATTGTTGCCTATGGACCTAAAACCAGACTCAAGGCTGAGCAGGCCCCCAGAGGTGAGATAGAAAATATGGTCCAGGAGGAGGTGCACTACACAGTTAAAGAATTTAATGAGTTCACTAATTCATTCAAGCAGAAATCTGGGGACTGTGTGTGAGGATGGATTTTAAGGGTATAGAAGAGTGATTGAAGGAACAAAAAATTGGATCAGGCTGAGTTTATCAATATGGGCCCACTAAGTGGAGATTATAGGTTTAATTTGGAAGCTTGCTCAGTTAAACAGGATGCTAAAAGTTTATTTAATTGGTTCTCTGAAGTATTTAACAAAAGATGGCCTAATGAGAAAGAGTTGAATATTCCTGATATTCCTTGGCTTGATATTGATGAAGGGATTTTTAAGGCTCAGGAAAATTGGAATACCCGAGTGGATTTGATGTGTAAAACTGAAAGCTCCACAATGGGAGGACCCAGGGGACATACCGTTCACTGAGGTTATAAATAGTGACGTAAATTAGTGAGAGAGGCACCAGCATATTCGAAGAGCTTTGCTTTCTCTCTTTTCCTTGTCCCAGATCTTAAAGTTGGAGATGCTGCTTTTCAGTTGCGTGAATTAACGGCAGTGGGTTTAAGGGACTCTCAGGGTAGGGTCAGGCGGCAGCACTGAATTGCCAAGGGCAAGGTGAGCATAGATACAGCACAGGCACCAAAGACAGAGCAAAGTCTATGATGGAAAACCCAAATGAACCTTTGGTACTGGCTAGTCAATCATGTTTCTAGGGACCAAATATATAGGAAGCCTACTATGCTTTTATTTGATCTGTATAAGCAGAAAAGTTCTAGAACAAATGACAGAGTCTGCATTGGATTGTTCATTGCAATAGGAACAACATCCAGTCAACTGATTTCCAGATATTAGGCAATTTACAGTCCCCGAGTCCCTCGAATGAAGGGAAGGCCAGATTCTCTTTAGGAAGGACCTTGTCACAGTTTCAAAGTATTATACTCTTAGTCTTTCTTCCATCCTTCCCCAGAGGACCCTGCAACCTTTTACCAGGGTAACTGTACATTTGAGGAAAAACAAATAAACAGATCTTCCAAGGTCTATTGGATACTGGTTCTGACTTGACACTGATTCCTAGAGACCCTAAAAAGCATTTTGGCCCTTCAGTTAAAATAGGGGCTTATGATAGGCAGGCGATAAATGGAGTTTTGACTGAAGTTCGACTCACAGGGGGTCCAAGTAGGTCCCTGAACTCTTCCTGTGGTTATTTCTCCAGTTCCAGGATGTATAATCTGGAATCAACTGAAATGAGAGAGACTTAAATGATTGGATCATTTGGAGTGGAAGACTCACTCTAAATGTGAGCATTACCTTCTGGGGGCAGCCCGTATAACATCTCAGTGTTAAAACATCACTGGAAAAACTTCCTATCACTCTGCATGATTAGTTTTCCTTAATAACAGCACACAGTACAGTCAACTAATGTAATGTATTCTCCATCTTAAGAGTAATCACATAATGGTAGATTCAACTACCTCTCACGGATAAATTCTCCTTGAAATACGGCTTTTTTAGGAAAATAGAACAAGGAGGAAGGATAAATAAGTATAATAGGGATTTGAGAGTCCCAGGTTATTAGCTTAGAAATAAATCTGATATGCATTCATCAAATGTTACATATTCAAGTATTAAAGGACAATCTATATCCAAGTAGGAAGACCTCAGGTGGCTCTACTTACACTTCACACCACTTTTTTTATTATGTATGAAGTATGTTATGAACCGCTTTCAAAACATCTGTAGCGAAAGGTGTTCCCCATCTTTTACGAGGTGAAAATTGGATGGTTAGTACTGGACATAGACAATTCTTCAAGTAACTCTGCCAATGAGGCATTCTTGAGGGTTCCTGTCCCTCCTAGACCCGCAAGGTCATGACTGGCCTCATTCCATTCCTCTTCCAGCACTACTGCCAAGTCTGGTCACACTGCATTTTCTGTGGTTCCAGCTTTGCGGTCTTTGATTCTTGAAGGGTCAGCTCCCACCTGCTTTCTTTGCGTCCCATCTTTCTGTGAATCAGTATCTTCTTCTGGTCCCAACCAAGTTATGATTTTTAACTGGGGTCAATTTCATTTTTAATCTCATCAGTTGTAGAATATATTTAAGTTTTAGAAGTTCTTCCTTGGTCCTCAAGACAACGACTCCTCAAATTCCCTTTTGTCTCTCTTCTTGTTCCTAAAGAATCCTGCCACAAAGAACAAGCTTAAGACAGTGAAGACAGTGTACTTGAGGATGAAAGTCAATGAAGAAAATGCCACAGCCATCCTTAGCTGTCCCAACTGAGGCTCTCATAAAGCCTGTGACAATCTACTAGGTAACTATAAGTGTATGAGCAAACCAACTAAAATGAGAGCCATTTCACTTAGCCAACCTTAAATGGGTGATACCTAGAAATATGAGCTAAGTAAATGCTGCTCAAGGCTCAGAATAACTTATACCCAAAACCAACAAGTACTCTTTGAAGACAGACATTAATTTCTTCTATGAATCATCAATAAAAAGAAATAGAGCTCCTTAGAGAAATGACTGTTTCTGGAACTATAGTAGAGAACTTCCAAGATGATCCTTGAGTCCGACAAAGCTAACAAATGCTTAAAAACAAGAAATCCTCAATAATGGGGTATATTGCATAGAAATGGGAGCTAAATGAAAGAGCACAGATGAGCCAAAGCTGGAGTAACATAGCATTGGGTTATAATCCAAAATATAAAGAAATAGCCGAAGTATAGATTGCTATAAATGACTGAACAAAAAAATGGGCAAAGCTTGAGAAATTTTGCATGCAGAAGAATTCCAAACAAATTATGTGGGTAACCTACAAGGTGGGGTATGTCGTGAACCATGGCAATACATATGGCAAGGACCTCTTATCTGGATGCTTCCTAACCTATAAAACCTGTTGAAATCTCCTCTAATGCATGTCATAAGACTTCTTCTTATCATGCCTACCAGCAAGTATAAGTCACCAATAACCATGGACAACTGCACAATCATATCCACTCTTCTACTACCAAAGTCTACTGCCCACATTATACAGATAGTTCTGATTACTGTGCAAAAAAAAATTAATTAATCAACAAAACCGTATTTTCAAACTTAGACTAAAACCCCAACTTCATCGTTTGAGCCCCATTTAGTTCCCTTACTACATTCTGTCTTCTTCTCCTTGCCCTGTGTGTTCCACCAAACCCGATCTTTTCATCCCTGCCAAATACCTTCCTTTTGCACACATTGTCTTTCAGATGGCAGTGCTTTCTCTCTAGCTCTTAACATGACTGGCCTCTCCTGTCATTTTCCTCAAAGGTCCTCCTTGAGCAACTAAGTCAAAGTCACTTTGCATCATGTGACATTCTTTCTTTTCTTTTTGCAGTGACTGCTCCAGGTTGGTGATATTCAGTCTGTTAATAGAGCACCTGCTCCTCCATGAGGTAATTCAGGAACCCAGGCTGATGGCTCCTGTACCATTCTAAACCTGTGACTTGTCAGTTCATGCTAGAAGGTCACATGCCAAGGAAGACCATGCGGAGTGACACACAGCTGCACGTGAATGCAAACAACGTAGTCCTTAGCAGGGAAGCTTCCTCCCTCTGACAACTCTACGCTAGGGAAAGGGACCATGAATTTTGCTAAACTGTTAGGCTTCCCTACTTCAATTAATGTACAAAAACCAGGACCCAGACGTTCATTTCCAACATAACTATTGCCAGAATCATCACAGAACAAACTATCTAAATGTAGCATCATCTTATCTCCTGTTATATTTACACAGAACAAAATTTGCTTGGAAATACAGTGAATTAGTTACAATTCTGTGGCTGTGACTAAAATACTTGACAGAAACACCTTCCAAAATGAAAGATTTATTTTAGCTCATGTCTTCAGAGAGATTTAAGTTCCTTGTGGCATGGAAGGCATGGCAAAGGGGCGGGGTATGTCCACATGGCCAATCAGGAAGCAGAGTAGCAAAAGCCAGGGCCCTGGCAAGGCCCATCACCTAAAGATTGAACAGGCTCCTTAGAACAGCACCATCATTCAGGAAACATACATTGAAAAAAGGAACCCATGGGAGATATTTCAGATTCAGATCATAGCAGTCTGGCCTTAGCTCTCAAAGGCTCATGTCATCTCATAAAACAAAATGTAGTTAGTACAACTTCAAGAGAACTCAGAATCTCCACAGTTTCCATACTGTCCAAAACTCCAAGGTTTCTTCTAAGACTCAAGGGAAAAATCTTACCTGTGAGCCCATGTAAAATCAAAAAGAAAGTCAATACTGCATGGTGACACAGAGTAAACATTATCATTCCAACAAATGATTGGACTAAAGCAAGAATGATACCTAGACAGACATTAAATTCTGTATATGTCTGGCATCCAAAGCATATGGTGGCATAATCTGAGCTACAGAACGCTAAGCAGCCGTGCTCCACCACGCGCTGTTCTCAGCGCACACGACCTCTCTCAGAGTTGATTGCACTCAGTGCCTGCAGCTTTGCTCAGTAGATGCTACACATTTCTAACAGCTGTGCATCTCTACTGCAATTTGGGTTTTACCCTCTCAGGAGCTCCCTACAAGGAATCTGACCCCTTCCTATATTGCCAGACTCAAAAACTTTTCTCTGAAACCTTGGTGCATGCCTCCATAGCCCCATAAAGTCTTGCATTCTACATGAGCCATGTATCAAGTTCTCTGCAAGCTCAGGAAGTAACCAGGCCCTCTTTGACCCTTGTGGCATAACCAAGGAAAGCACTTTACTAGGCAGACCATTTTGAAAAAGGCACCTCTGTGACTCTTTTTAAATGAATGATTTTCAGAAGGATCTGCATTTGTATGAGAGCAAGTCTTCAGTGGGTGGGGTCTTGTCCTTAAAGAGCATTTCCCGTGAAAACTGTGTGGCTTCCACTTAATGTCTCTCATCTCTACATTACCACTGCTCTGCTCCACATTAACATGCTCTTTTCCTAGGCAAGCTGCTTCTTTTTCACCTTTCAACCTGGTTAAGAAGAAGCCAGCAGGGGCTGGAGAGATGGCTCAGTGGTTAAGAGCACTGACTGCTCTTGCCAAGGCCTAGATTCAGTTCCCAGTACCTACATAGTGGCTAATAATAACCTCCTTACAGGAGGTCCAGCACCCTCTTCTGGCCTTCATGGGAATTGCATGACATGGGTATACACACAGGCAAAACTTTACTCAGACACATAAAATAATAATAAATATGTAGAAGAAGAAGTCAGTAATAACCATGCCAGAGCCTGGATGCTATATTGTCTTGAAATTTCTTCCACCAAATAAATTATTACTTTAAAAATATTTTTTATTGATTCTTTGAGAATTTCGAACACTGTATTTTGACGGTATTCAGGCCCTTCCCCATCTCCACTCCATTTTACTGCTGCCCTCACGCCCTGTCCTCTGTTTTTAAGACCTATTAGGTCCAATGTGTGTCCCCAAATGCTCTTGGGTGTGGATCCATCCTCTGGAGCGTGGTCAACCTACCTGGCATCAAACCCTTAAGGAACGCTGACTGCCCCCGCCCCCCAGCAGCTATTAATTACCAACAGACCCTCAGCTAGGGCTGGGCCTTCTTGGATAACTCCCCCATCCATTTTATCTTCACTCAAACTTTCAATACATGGGCAGAGTATAGAAAAAAATGTCAGAATGTAGCACAAATGTCTTCTACAGAGTCGTTGTTCCCATCTGGGACCTCACAAGCACAGTCTTTCTTGACTGTGCACATTTCCATCTGAATCCAACTCTTCTAAGCTCCTAGCAAAATCATGCTTCAGGTTCTGCTTGCAGCATTCTTGGGCTTCTCCAGCCCATGTCTCAAAACTCTTCCAAATTCTCCCCACAAATCATGTCCAAAGGTCTATGAACATCTGGTCAGGTTTATCACTTGCCTCCTAGCAGCCTTATGTATTAGTTACTTTTTGCATTGCTATGACTAAAATTCCTGACAGAAACAATTTAGGAGAGGAAAATTGTATTCCAGAACTCTGTCAGTTCTATGGTGGGAAGGCATCGTGGCAGGAGTTCTGGTCATAGATGGGGGTGTGAGACGGCAGCTATTCACATCCTGGCCAATCAGGAAGCAGAGAGCAGCCAGGGCTAGGGGCTAGTCTGTTAACCCACAGGCTTATCCTTAGTAGCCTACTTCTCCCAGCAAGGGCCCTGCCTCCTAGACACAGCATTCCAAAACAGCACTAACAGAGAACAAGAATTAAAATCGTTAAATGTGTGGTAGACATTTCATATTTAAACCTATCTACACAAGGTGTGCAAATGAACATAGACTTTGCTTGTTTCAAATCCTTGAATTGATCCAACTGCTCTTAGAAGGTAGTGCAAACTTCTTGCCATGGTCTGGTATGCCCAGAGGGTTCGACCTTCTCTTGCCCTCCATTCTCCTCTTTCTTCTCTGACCACACTTAATCCCTTTAAATTTCCTTAAGTGCCCCATTTCTACCATAGAACTTCTCTATGTTTTTCCAGAATGCTTTCCCACAAGGCTGAATAACTCTCATCCTTCAAGCTTCAACCCAGTGTGCACCTTGTTGGTTTGATCTTCACTGGACATAATTTTTTTTTCTTTTATGTGTATGAGTAAGTGTAGCTGTACTGCCTGTGTATTTGCACGTGTACCTGTGTCATGCAATTCCTGCAGAGGTCAGAAGATGTCAGATCCTCTGGAACTGGAGTTACAGGCCATTGTTAGCCATCATGTTGGTGCTGGGAACTGAAGCCAGGTCCTCTGCCGGAGCAGCCAGTGCTCTTAACCACTGAGCCATCTCTCCAGCCCCTTTGCTGGACAGATTTCTAACGAGACCCCTCACCTCCCTTCCCATTCCATGCCTTTGTTCTGTCTCACAACAGATGTGTCACTCTGCAGAATGCTGCTCAATGGTCTTCCTGTTTACTATCATTCTCCTGGCTTGAATGTGGGATTCATGAGGGCAGGAATCTCATCAACCTTACTTACCACCACAACCCTTTTACTTTATTGCAGAGCTTGGCACTGGGCATGCCATAAATACTTAAGGAATGAATGAATGAATGAATGAATGGACTCAGCTAAATCTAAATCCTTCGCATGGATGATTTCATCATTACTACCGAAGAAAAGATGTAAGACTCTAACCTTCTGACAGGAGCTCAGCAGTGCCATCTATGAAAAAAAAGAGGAGGGGTCAAGGGGCTCAACGCCTGCACACCGCCACCCCGAACTGGATTTCAGATAGCCAAAGACAGCACGTTGACCAGCATGACTTCTAGAAACAGTTTCCATTGAGTTTCCCACGGTACACAGACAAGGGAAACATGGTGAGGACGGTCATGGCAGTGATGGGTAGGGGGGTGTGATGGGAGGGAGTGAATGATCACCTGTCACAGCAGCTTGAAACCAATGAGTTCTTCTGACAACTATAGTCCCCCTTTGGATAGTCTTGAATTATCCTTCTGTGTGAAAATGAAAACCAAAAGTCTCCTTTTTTTTTTCTGGAAACAGAAAAAGATGTAAATGCAGGGGTCTGGCAATGAGGAAGAAGAAAGAAAGGAGACAGATAAAGAAGAAAAAAAAAACACTGGTGACAGCCTAAAAAGGTGCTGTATATTAGCTACTGTGGTGTGAAATGGCCCAGCAGAGATCAGCGCAACATCTGCCCACATCATTTCTTGTATGTCTACATATTCATGCTCAGCTTTGGAATTCTCTGGAGGCACTTGAGTATACAGGAAGATGAGTTCCAATGAGCTGCAGCCTCCTGCTTTGCTGAAGGGATAAAACAACTCTGCCTCCCTGATTCAGCCTTAGCCTCAAGCATTTTTGGTCCTTTACTAACCAAGGAAGATTTTCAGTCCATGAAAAAGCAGAAGAAGAAAAGAAAAGAAAGATAAAGCATTAAGATGATGAATATAGACAGACTATGTTAGGACAACGTGATGGAGAAAATGATAGTGGCCCTGGACTTAGAAGGGATTGGTTACAATTCTGGCTCAGCCTCTTATGAGCTATGTGGGAAGTCCCTTACCTGTGCTGAACTTCATTGTCTTCATCTGTATAATGAGCAGATGCCTGGTGCTGTGACTAGGGGACTACAATCTGTAGTACTGGACTTGGAAAAACAGTAAGTATGTGTTTATTATTTGGAGCAATCCAAGCATCCATCAACTTCTCTCTTTTTATGCTGTATATGACTTTCTTACTGAAATATATTTTTTAAATATCTCAGATTTATGATTTTTTATACATAGGCTGATACACATATAGAGAAGGTTCCAGAAATAGTCTTGGAAATGCCTTCCCTTCTTCAGGTACAATATAAGAAAGGGAAAGTTTGTTAGCCATGACAAATGAGGAGAAGAAATGAGGAAACTTTAATACTGGGCTAGAGTGATGACTCAGTGGTTAAGAACCCTGGCTGCTCTTACAGAGGACCTGGGTTCAAATCTAGTACCAACAGCATAGCTAACAGCTGTCCATAACTCCAGTTCCAGGGGATCTGACACACTCTTCTTACATCTGTGGGCATTGTATGACATGAGCCCACTTACATACATGCAGGCAATACACTCATAAAATAATAACAAATAAAATATTTTTTAAAAAGAAACCCCACTACTTACAAAGACAAAAAAATAAAATTTATATGTATTAGTTACATTTCTCACCAATGTGGCAAAATACACCACAAAAGCAACTTAACAAAAAACCATCGTGGCAAATCATTTCAGAAGATTATAGTCCATCATGGTGTGGAGATACGATGGTAAGGACAGTTCTACCCATAACAGTGTAAGCAGAGGCTGTGGCTCCTTACATTGGGACCAACCAGGAACCACTCGTAATCCTCTTCTTCATATCAAGTTGTCTAAGATCCTTGTCTGAATTATTTGGAGTGCTGTCAGTTCTGCCCTTGGGCAACAGACGCACAAGTCCATGTCACTGAATAATATGAGTTCAGTAAGTCATGTCTGCAGCCTCCAGCCTCCCAGTCTAGTTCCTTTGCCTCAAGATTTTTTATCTATTAAAGTATTCTTTATCTTTATCAGGGTCTAGTTCGAAAGTCACCAATTTACTTCCACTCTGCTGGATTCTCCCAGCCAGGTTTGGTCTCCTCTTAGTTCACACCTAATTTCTGCATTTACACAAGCATTTCACAATCTAAGATTCCGAGGTATTTAGTAGATGCCTAAGAAATAGAGTTGAGTAAGACAGAGTCCCATTGTCACAACCCGGAGGAAGACCAAGAACTGGACAGATGATTGCATCTGAGCATGACACTCGGTGGAGCACTCAGGAGCCCGAGGGAGAGGCTCTCCTTGAGCAGTGGTGCTTACACGTCTTGTCACAGTTTCTTTGCTTTGCATCACGCTTTATTGTGGACATAACCTCCTCCTGGATACACTGAACTCCTTGAGGATAGATGCTGTCTCATTTGCTAAATATTCCTTTAAACGTTTGCACAGTATGTTATAAAAAGTAGGTGCCAAATAAATGTGTTCTTATGTTGTGCAACTTCTCCTTGGGAAATGTGCTGACAAGAGACCAAAAGACATGATTCCACCCCAGTCTAGCCCCATGAACCAATGAGTTTATTGGAGTTACTTATAGAGTATGAGTGAGAGGTAACTAAAGAAAGCATGGGCGACTTAAAGCAGCTGCATCACCCAAAAGCCCACCTCAGCATGGGTGATGGTTCATGAAAGCTGTCCCCCGGAACTCTCTGCACAACTTATAGGCAGCCTGATTGGTTCCTGAGTCTGCTCTTCCCAATAGTTGTTACTGTTTATCTAACCATGGGGAGAGGCCTTGTGGGTAAGTTTCAGGAGCTTGCTGAGCTTTGTAAGTTTTCTTACTTTCTAAGCCTTAGAAGTTTTGTTTACTTTCTGTGTCTTTAAGGAGCTTTCCTCTAGGTGGAAATTATAAATTTGGAGGGAATAGTCACTCAACAGCTTTGAATGCAGATATGCAGAGACTATCAGCAGTGAGCACCTGTATATGCTTTGGTCTGTCTGTGGAAGGAAATATATACAGTGCAATGATTACAAGAGAAAGGGTAATAGTCAGACAGCCTGAGTTCAAATTCCCATGACAGTCCTGAATAACTGTGCACATTAGGCAAAGTATATTTTCTTAATGTCTTCTGTTAAATGACTGTAACAGTATGTTCTGTGTATTGTAAAGACTAACTGGATTAATTTACTTAATAAAAGTACTTTAGTGGCAATTTCTAATAAGCACTGATTACTACCTCTTTCCAAATAGACCTTTGTTCCTATGGCATATCAATGACTGTAGACAGAATTCAAATTTCACAGATGACCACAAACAATTTCCATCCCTTGAAGTTCCTGAAAACTCTAGCCATAGTCTATTACAAATCTGGAAAGTTGATGATTTCTAATATTTTACAAGCCATATTTTTACCTTCTCTGACCATACTAGGTAGTATGATGTCATCTTGGGAAAGTCTGGTTTGAAATCATTCTTTGATTACTGAGGGATATCAACATGTGGGATAAGACAATAAACTAAAATGGGCATTTTATTACATACCTGTTATGTGTTATACACCTTACATATATTATTTTCAGTCTTTAAAACAGAAATTCAACCAAGCATGGCAGTTCATGCTTTTAATTCCAGCCCTTGGGAGGCTGAGGCAGGTTTATCTCTGTGAGATCAAGGTCAGCCTGGTCTACATAGCAAGTTTCAGGTCAACTGTTTTTACAGGGAGACCCTTTCTCAAAAAGACAAAAAAAGAAAAAAGAAAAAAAAAAAAACAGTATTCCAGGCAGACACAAGGCTTGGGAAGATCACTGTTGAGGAACATGAATATTCCAGAGAGAACTTAAAATGGTAGCACTTAAATGTGATCCTTGAAAACTGGTTCATGGTTTCAACAGTGTAACAGGATTTGAGGTAGACTCCAGGAATGATGCTGTCTTCTGCTCTTTTTAACTTCCAGATAGCTGTGCTGCATGACTGGCTGACATATGGCCGCAGATCTCATTTTCTAAGATTGGTAGACATGTGCTTTCCAGGGTCTCTTTATGCCAGTTTTAATAATTAATGGTCATTAAGCCTAGTTTATTCTTTTCTGTCAAACTCTCTTTGCATGCTAAACCCATTAGTTTTTACTCTGTCCACTACAGATTTAGAGACCAGCTGGTTACTGCCATCTTTATCATTATCTTTCATATGGTCAGTGGCATCACTATCCAAGAGAAATACAATGTGAGCCACATAGATAATTTTAAAGTAACTAGTAGTTGCAGTTTTATGTAGTAAGTAAAACAGGTGAAATTAATTTTGAGAATGTATTTACTATAATAGATCACCACAAACTTGGTGATTTAACATAATACGTTTATTCTCTAGGAATTCTGGAAGTTGGAAGCCCAACATCAGTACCACTGGACTAAACTCAGAATGTCTGCAGTGTTATGTTCTTTCCAGCAGCCCTAGGGAGAAATGCTCCCTGCCCTTTGCAGCAGATGGTTGCTGGGTTTCCTTGGCTTATGGCCACATCACTGCATTCTTTTCCCACATCTTCCCTGCTGCCTTGACTTCTGCATGTGTCTAACTCCTTTTAATTTTCTTTTTTATTAAAAGAAAACGTATTTTTATTGTGTTAAGGTCAAGTCAAATAATCCAAGGAGATCTCCCCATCATAAGATCCTTGGCTTTCATCATATCTGCAACTATTCTTCTTCCAAAGAAGGAAACAGCTACAGAGGTCAGGAATTAAAGCTGTTATTCAACCCATTGTAAATAATATATCTTATTTGACTCAATATATCCAGAAGATTGTCAGTTCAATATTTAATTTTTATATTCTACACTAAAAGTTCTAAATGTGATGATAGACTTACGACACACATCAATTTACAAACAGCCACACTTCAAGTGGGCCATGACCACCGGTAGCTACTGTACTGAACATGCAGAGAGAAATGCTTTTGTTTTTTCATGGGACAGTTTTCTTTCCTTGCTCAGAAGCAGAGCATCCTCTATCCATCTCCTCAGTAAAGGAGTCCTCATTTGATTTTTTAAAATTATTGCCAGTACAGTTCTTTACTTCCTATCTCAGAGAATCACAGTGAGGCTCAGCTTATGAACACTGTTTAGAAAACACAAATAATTGTATAATAACTTCAAGAGCCATCAATATCACTTGACAGAATGCTGAAGGCATGGGGCCACTCTGCAGACTGGGGTGAGGGCTTGAACAGTATAATTGGTCATGGGTAAAAAAAAATATGAGGGAGGTAGAATGGATTCTCAGGGAGACATGGAAATAAATATTCTCATTTCTACATGGGTGACATTCATGTACCCATTCAGCAGATTCGCTCTGTCCTGGGTGCAATGCTTAGTAGTCAGAAAAAGCAGATAAGGACCCATTGATACTGGGAATACATGACATAATTTTCAGATGGATAAAGTCATTCACTCAACAATTTATTTAAAAAAGTACATGATGTTCACCAACGTGCTCCAAGAATGGCTGAGAAAATGAGTATATAACGATAATCAAAATAGTCTCCTTGAGTTCGTAGCAGATAAAAATATAATGAAGGACAATAGTAATTGTATCAGTCAGGGTCCTCAGAGGAGCAGAACTGATAGGATGAATATGTTTTAAATGGGAATTTATTAGATTGCCTTACACAGTATGGTCTGGGCAGTCAGTGGCTGTCTGCTTGCTGGAGAGGGTAAGAACCAGCAGCTGCTTGGTCCTGAGACTGGGTGCCTCCCCAGTCCCAATCTGGCACTGAAGGATTCTGGAAGAGCCACTGGTCTTCAGTCCACATTGGAGAGCAGAAGATGCGGTTTCTGATGTCAGTGGAGGACAGCAGCAGAGGCAACAGTGTCCTTGGCAACAACAGGGTATGTGAACTCACCAGTGAGACCCAAAGGTAAAAGGCAAGAAGGCAAAAAGCACACTTAGTAGGGGTCTTCCTATTTCAATTAATCCTATCAAGGAAACCCCTCACAGGCATTCCCAGAGCCTTGCCTCTTTTAATTGATTCCAGATTCTCTCAAACAACGAAGATCCGCTATCATCGCAGTATGAGATAAATACCTCCACTGTCACAGGTGGCATGACCAGAAAGAAATGCTACAAGTGAAATACTACAGAGGTGCTATCAGTTTGGATAAGGCAGGGAAAGGGAATCAAGGAAAGCTTCTCTGGTGTGGCAGTTAAGCTGATGTTTGAATGATGAGTAGACATTAGCTGGGGAAGAAGAGGCGTAAGGTGGGAAGGGGTTCTTTTTGACAGAAGGAACAGCATGTGCAAGGTTCTGAGACAGGAAAGAAACTGAAAAGGGTTTGGCAAAACTAAGGCTATAGAATACAGAATAGTGATGACTATGCTCAGGGAAAGGCATCAGCTGCAGAGGGATGGAATGTTCCAGAGGGATCAGGAGGTTCTGGTCTCATTTGAAGGAACGGTTACATGATGTATCCAACTGTCAAAATTCGTCAAACTATACACTGTATGTGAATTATTTCCCAATCAAGAACAGTAGGAGAAAACTGTAAGATTTTGAAGTCTTTTCCTTTATTAAGCCTCATTGTAAGGCTCATATTTAACCTGCCTTCACCTAATACACAGTCAGAAGCAACTACAAAATTAAATATATTTATCAATTTACCTACTTGTTCATTTATTTGTGGATCATTTGTTTTAAAGTATAACTTAAGGTAAAAAGGACATGGTTAGAACAGCACAGGATATTTGATATTTATATTCATATAACAAGGTGGCTGAACTTCTCTCAATTTATCCATAAACATGTCTGTCATATTAGGCTATTGATATATAGATTATCTCACTTAATCGTATGAATAATGTCCAGATGGATTGATAGACAAATGGATAGATAGATGATACAAGAGAGATAGTATATTGATAGATAATAGAAGATAGAAAGTAGATGATATATTGATTGATGACAGATAATAGATAGGCAGATGGTGATAGATAAAGGGATATATGATAGGTAGATAGATAGATAGATAGATGATAGATAGTAATTAGGTAGATGACAGATGACATAGATGATAGATACATAAATATATATGACAAACTATTGATAAATGATGATAGAAGATAGATTGATGGATAAATGATATATTGATATAGATGATCACATAAATTAGATGTCACATGATTGATAAATAATAGAAAAGAGATTGATAGATAAATGATAGATGGTAGATAGAAGATGGATAGATGCTAGATGGTAGATGGTAGATGATAGATTGATAATTGTCAGGTGCTAGAAGATGCTCTTTCACTGTGTTTCTCTTTAGACACTAAAATAAGTTTCATCACCAAATTATCTAGTAAAATTACACTCTACAAGGGGCAATATATGACTTTGTGTTCTAGTTAAGATAAAATGTTGTTCTATAACAAGATCCTAAGAGGAGACAGGTGCCAAACCAGAGGGACTGCTCTCTGGACCTTGGCTATCACCTGTCACACTCAAAATGGCACAGACATTATTAATCATGTCCCCAGAACACCCACAGTCATCCAGAACAGGCCTGGGATGGCACTGTGTGCAGAGCTAACACCCAGTAAAAGTTGTTCAGCTCTCCCCCAAAGAAAAGGGAAATAGAGATCCTGAGGAATATGTTCGGTTCAGACGTAAAAGGGTAACCATACGCCTAAGGAGCCTCCGTTTCACTCAAACTCTCTTTTTTCCTTTTCTCCCCATGACTTTCTAAAGTCCCAAAGATGAAACTTGTATCTTTCAAAAGTCACAAGTAATTGAAATTCATTGTTAAAATCTGCCAAAATTCGCCCTGACTTCTTTTAGCTTTCAATAGATAAAGGCTATCCTTTCAACCAGTCTGAGTTGTCTCTGGAGCCAGGAATTGTGTGAATTGTCACCATAAAAATGCACAGGCAGAAGGCAGACAGGCAGATAGCTTTGGGGAGGCTGGGGGACAAAGGAGGTGTTATGTGTAGTACAACCATTCACTGCAAAGGGATTGTTTAAGTGGCGCTGAGGACACTCACACAGAGGGAGCCTTCATACATACATAAAAGCTGGCTGCCTTGGAAACACCTCCATCTGTTGCTGCCCACTGCCTGGCTTCCGAGCCGCTGGCTGTACTAATTGAAACCATAGGTGGATTTGTGCCCCACATGTTCACTTTAGGAGATCTCTGAGAGTTGGTTTTCAGACCGCCCTAGCACCAGACTGATTCCTTGCACCTCTAAGCCAAGGGAGCTTGTTTTACAGATGCTGTCATCTTTTTGTTACTGATTCCTAACACTTTTCCTCTGTGAGTCCCTCTCCCTGGTTTGGCAGCCTCTAGCCATCAAGACAGAGAAGTATTTGTTAAGCTAACAAGCTTCTTTCACTTTCAGGTCCAATTCAAGGCAGTACTTTCTTCTGCAGAGAGGAAAAAAATAGCAACTTGTGTGGATGTGTGCTCTGGGGAGGGTGCAGTTTGGACAACTGCAGGCCAAACCTCTGCTGTCCCCTAAAAAGGATGGACTGTCACAGGTTGCAGTATGTAATCAGGGTAGAGGATCATGGCTAGGACATGGCAGCCACAAACAATTCTACTGGCCCCACCTCCATTTCATTCTCCATGTGCACAGTACATGAGTGGGTGTCAAATCAGATAGCACTGCCATCTCCAAGTGTTCCCGAGAGATCGTCAACTGAAACTTCTAGCAAGTTGGCTGTAGCAGTCTCTTTTCTACAGCTGTGGAGGTAAGGCAACTGCAGGAGCTGGCCTGTTTTACACCCAATATGTAAAATGATGCAAAGAATGAATAATGAACCATATTTCTAATAATGTGGAGCTCTTTCTGTTAGATCACACAAGCTTGAAACAACCATCTGGCTCCAAGGCCCCCATAAGACAATGGAGTGGTACGGGTGGGGAGGGAAGCTGAATTGTTGTTCAAGTACCTGATATTCAATCATATTCATGATGTCTTGTCATTGTGGGTGAGGGGGTTCCACTGATTCCACTGAAGATAGCACATTATAAAACTGCATAGAATTTGAAACTCATTTTGTTAGTTCTCCCTTAATTCTTGGTTAATCCACCTGACTGCATTGTTTCTTATATGAAATGTAAATATAAGTTGTCTTCTTCACAAAGAGATTTAAAAATTATTACAGGTCTGGGGAGATGGCTCAGTTGTTAAAGAGCCTGCTTGCACACATGAGGGTGAGTTGAATCTTCAGAGTTCACATTTTAAAAGCTGGATGTGATCATGTATGCTTATATCCCAGTACTAGAGAGCTGGAGACAGGCAGCGCCCTGGATCTTCTTGGCCAGGCAACCTAGCATACTGGGCAAGTTTCATTGTTGCAGTCACATTATCGGTCTAGGGGTGAGATTGGTCATGATCTTGTTTATTTTATCTGACAATTAAAGAATTAAAAGACAGGAAAAAAATCTCAGAACAACAAACAGCAAGAAGCAAACACACTTTTATTGAAAGATAAAGAATCACACACACACACACAGAGAGAGAGAGAGAGAGAGAGAGAGAGAGAGAGAGAGAGAGAGAAAGCTTTCCACAGGTGGATTGGGGGATCTGAAAACCAAAATACATAGTCTGCCAGCAGAGGACTTGGGTATTAAGGGCTTTAGTGATTTCCTCTCCTCTAATTTTGGATTGGTCAATTTAAACAAAGAAGAGAAGGGTGATAGGTTTATGGCTTCAAATGATGAGGTGTCCATGTCCTGCCTTGGTCCTATCTAGACTGGATTGAACTAGTTTACCAGAAAGAGAACCTGCTGACTAGAGGAGGGAGGCCTCCAGGTCTTTGTTTCAGATCAGAAAGAAGACAGACTGCTCCATCTTTGTTATTCCTTGGTGACCCTGTTTGCTTACTAGAAATTTAGTTCTTTACATCAGGACAGTGAGACACTCTGTGTCCAAAAAAGAGTGAATGGTACCCGACAGCAATGCCCAAGTTTGTCCTCTGACCTCCACGTGTATACACACATGCATTCACACATGAGCACATACACTCAAAAAATGTTTTTTGCTTTTTCAGACATATATTTATTTTTATTTTTTGTGTTTGAATATATTGCCTGCATGTGTGTAAGTATATCCAAGTCATGCAATGCCCAAGGAGGTCAGAAAAGAGTGTCAGATACCCTGGAACTGGAGTTACTGATGGTTGTTAGCAGCCATGTGGGTGCTGAGAACTGAATACAGATTCTCTGCAAGAGCCGTCAGTGCTTTTAACTACTGAGCCATCTTTCCAATCCCTCAAAAGTGTTTTTATAAAATAAGAATTATGTAGCATGTAGAGCCAACTGATTTAAATAGTACAGAGTATATCAGTTATTTGTTCTTCTGTAGAAACATATGCACTGGACAATGAATCTCAGAGTCATTGTTATACAGAGACGTTCTAGAGCACCTGGCCTCGGAGTGTGCAGACTAAGTCAGCTTACAGCCAGCTTCCTTCTAAAATCTTATAATGTGAGCTAAAAGAGAAGATCAGAGATGTTAGAAATCCAACAAAGCTGAAGAAAGCATATTGTCTAAATTTCATCTTGAAGGCTCTGTTAAGTTAGTAGTAGAGAAATGAGCATAAGAAAAACCAACTTTATAAAACAATTTCTTTTAAATTTTATTGTGGCAGTTTTTGTTTATACTGGAATTTTAAATTTGTTATGCTTTCACTGTAAACATACTCATAGATTCTGGACAATCCAAATTCATTATTGTTTTTACTTTGCTTGACTTATCTGTTTCCCAGATAAACCAGCAAACATTTATTTTAGTAATTGTTGTCACCAATATTCTAAGCTAAGAGCTGTTTTAAGTATTTGTTTTAATTCTCAATCACCTCATGGACTATTTAATGTTTAAAGTATAATATATAGACGGTATTTTAATAAATTTTAGATTCCTAAAGATGTTTTTAACAAGGAACCCAAATTTACATAATGGATTCCAATCATAAAAATATTCATAACTCTTGTTAAATTTCTGTGTGCTTTTTCTTTAGTACAAGTTCTCCAAAGATAAGAAATTTGTCTAATCCAACATAAAAGTGAGAAGAACGTGATTGAAGGGTCCTTCTATTTTGATAAGGGCATTGGGTTAATATACCAATGGAATTGTTGATATCAGTGACTCAAGCCGAAGGTAAACATGGCTGGGCTGCTCTGACTTCAGACTTGGTTGACATTTTTCTTTGTTAATGAGCATTCTTTTTATGCAGGAGAAAGAAAGGTTTCATCTTCTGTTCCAGGGCTTGAGGTCGGGTTCTCAAGATCCTTTCTTCTCTCTTTGCCTTCACCCTGTTACAAAAGTAGCAAAATTCCAACTTTTCAGTTTTATATGAAAAGTCTTTGTGTTTTTGTTTATGTCTTTTTGCTTCTATTTCATTATGACTTTTTCCTTTGCACTTTTATATGGGGAAAATTGATTCACTTAATGTTTATTTTAGCCCGTTCTCTTGAAACATCTAAGTGAGTTCATGGCTGTGAAAGGTAACAGGTTTCCTGGGTCTGACACTGGGAAGTGAGCATGGCTTTGTGTTATAGCTCTGTGGACATTTACATTGTGTTTTCCTTTGTGAGTGAGGTTTACTTTATCACTGCCTGGTTGTTAATAGGAGTGGATCAAATCCAGTCATTTGTTTCTGGAAGAATGTGATTATTATCCAAATCTTTGGACTTCAACAATACCTTCTGGAAGATGCTGCTTACACCAGAGTCTGCAATGGGACTTGGATCTAGGTTCTCAGAATGCTTTGCTGACTCTCTTCTTTCTACCAAGAGACTCTTCCCATTGAGCAGAGGAAGAAATTCGTCTTAGCTCAAGCTGTATGGTAGTGCCATATACCATGAATTGATCACACGAAGGAATCATAGACTTTGCTGAGTGAAGGACAGAGACAGAAAGAGCTACATGTGTGGAAAGAAAAACCAAAAAGACAAAACTTGGGGGAGCTGGAATTAAGAAGCAATTTTCAGGGAAATGGAACTGATGTTGAAGGAATGGACCTACAGAGTAGCTACCTACCTGCCTTTCTGAGCCTGGCACAGTCTTCTCTTAGCCTTTGTTTGGTGTCCCCTCTCCGTTTAACAAACCACTCTTCACTCGAGCTTTTCCACATGGGACTTTGTTCCTTGAAAACTGATGAGCTCTGATTATAACAGGTGTTATTCCTAATTTTCAACATAACCTTGAAACACTTCTTTTTGTTAAGGAAAAGATGTTTTACAAACAAAAAGTATTAAAGCACTAAATATGGCAAGAAAGGGGGAGCTTAGTGCCTCTTCTCACAGCTGCGACATTTCCCAGCTCCTCACACTGGAAGGTGGGTGAATGGTTTGGAGGGGGGTTAGCCTGTCATTTCCCAGGGTCCCAACACAGCAGAGAAATGAGTCCAACCAGCAACTGAACCAGCTGATGAGTTCCATTTCTATGTGAACACATCTCCTCTAGCACAGACAGATTCTGATTTTATTTAAATCCTTCGTCGGAATCAAATCCCTTTGAAATAGAGCTGAAAAGGAGAGCCTGATGTGAGACGGGGAAGCAGGCTCCTAACTTGATGAGTCTCTTTGAAATGGTACCAGTGAGATGATTGTTAAGCACCTGTGTGAGGTGCAAGGAGGTGGTGGGGAGCAGCCCCAACGGGGTTGTAGGAGGACTGAAAATTTTGTCATGTTTAGTTTTCTTTCTGGAAGGATCTATCTTCCAGTGAGCAACCAGTGTCATTAGGTCAGGATAGAGATATTGTGAAGAAAGAAAGTCCTTGTTAACTGAGAAAGCTTTAGAGATTTTAAGCCATTATGGTCAAAGTGTTCTTCTAGGCCCTGACAAGAGTTAAAACATTCTGTAGGTCACACTAGGTGCCAGGTACAATTGCTGTCTGATCTCAGCACCTTTTCATTTCTGGCCCATTGTTTGTTCCCCTCCCCCTTTCTAAGAGTATTTCTCATTCAGGGGGCTTTCAATATACCCATTAAACCACGTTACCTCAGTGAAATTCAGGGATGTGCCCTAAATTCATCCGCTTCTAGAATTGGCATGAGAACTCACAGAAATAAATGCTTTAGCATAAGACCAGCCGGAGGAGCCTCCCATTATAAGATCTTAGACACATGAAGGCTGGGCACTCACCTCGGATACATCTGAGGGGCTGGGCCTCATCCATAAGGGCTGCATCTAGACAAATATCTGGCTACACTGGAGCCCATCTAACCCAGAGAATGAGAGTGACTGAGAATCCCAGGACTGATCAAGGGATAGCCCCTTATCCACCGGGAAAAGAGGCACGCAGCTCCAGGTTTGCCCAGTGTGGTGAACCCTCATAGTGCCCCAGTAACTCCTGAAGAGAGAAGCAAAAGGTGAAGAGATTCAAAATCAGATAGACTGTAGAAAGTCACTAATGTAAGTTCAGAACACTGAACCAATCTAGAGAGTACTATTTAGATATCTACATTCCTCTATTGTAAGCAATGATTACTGGATTGATTGTGAATGATGGGAATCTTCCACACACAGGGTCCCCTGTCCCTGAACCAGTTATCAAATCACCTCAGACTTCCCCTCTACTACTTAGTGTTCACTTCCAACCCACAACCCTGAACCATGCACATAAATGTTCTTGTACCAAAATCAAAGCAACCATGCTGCTACAAGTCCGGTAGACATCAACATGAGGCAACCAGTCAAGGGAAAACAACAGAAGAAGGAGCTAGTGATAAACAACCATCATATGAGTTTCAAGACTGATTCATAAAGGGGTTACTGGACTTGCCAGTGTCTTTCTTTCTTTACTTTCCTTTTTTTCCATTCGTGGAAGAAGCTACATTTTTCCAAAACAGAATAAGCCAGGTCTTTATGATATGCGCACTCTCAGTTACAACAAGGGTGCAAAAATCAGTCCTATGACTTAAAATGCTTCAAAGTCTATCACTGTAGTTTTTGCTCCCAGTAAAAGATTCAATTTAATTGTTCAGAGACAAATAGAAAAAAACCTCTGCACATGATTCTTTCAGAAAAGGTCTCCTGCAATGCACTTTAACTCCAAGTCAGTTGACTAGCATCCTAGTCAGGGAGGTTTAGCCTGTACTCTTTGAAGACCAGGTGAGTTTCACAGTGCAAAACAAAGAGAGCCTCCAATGATAGAAGCTGAAAATTTCAGAAAGAAACAGACGTATGAGGGAGGTTTAATGTCAGGCCCAGAATCACTGATTTTTGCTGTGAATTCTAACAGGCTGTCTCATGCTGATGGTACCACGGTTTCTTCAGTTTCTACCTTCATGAAGTAAGGACATGTTTGGTAAATATTTGGCTACTCCTATCTTCTCCATTCATGAGCTAAAAGTAAAGGGAGACCACAAAGTCCCCCTGGTATCTTCCAAGATTGGTTTCTCACATTTCCCTCAGCTCAGGATGGGCACAGGCTATATGTGGTTCTCAGGCTGTCTGCTACTTTCTGCATAGATATTTTCCTGCGCTCTGGTCCTCATAACCAGTGACTACTTTTCTTCTCCTCCTTTTCATATCCCTCACTGTTCAGATTGTTCTTACAAGGGAAGCCTGTCTAACAAAGGGGAACATCTGATACCATCACATTTGGCACTGCAACCAGGAGCCACTTTGAAAACCATTTGTAACCAGGCCATTATTCTATTTATAATCTGCTTTCCTGATTGCTTTTAACTAACTCCAGGAGTAGATGCACTGAGGTAGAAAGGTTTGTGACCCATCTGTTGAGTGTATAATTTCCTTTTCATTGGCTAGCACAGTCCAATAAAAAATATATTATTAGGTGCACTAACTCAATCAGCAAACAAATGACAGGCAGATGGTCTTCAAAAACAATACTGGCCATGAATGCCACAGAGCCATGATGTGGGCCCCAGCTTTTAGGCAGCCTTTGTCTGAAAACACTCCACTGGGTTAAGTGATGCAAAATCAGACAGAAAGACGGAGACGCTGTGTGTAAATGAGGGAGAAGTTAACGGCCTCTGAAGTGCTCCATGAAAGGTTATGATAATTTTATTGGGAACAGAAAAAAAAGCACCCTACTTAAATGATAAACACCCTGTGATGGTGCTGAGATCCAGAAGAGAGCCCTAAGTGCCCCTCTGTTCTAAATCCTTACTTAAGTCAGATTTTCTTTCTCTAAAGCAGTCTTTATCTCAGTTTTTTCAAGTTTTATTTCAGCTGAGTAATGTAACTTGGTAAGTAGAAGCTTTTGTATGAGGGAATTTCACTGAAAGGAAAGAAGGGAGAGAGAGAAGGAGGGAAGGACGGAAGGAAGGGAGGAAGGGAGGGAGCGAGGGAGGGAGGGAGGGAGGGAAAAAGGGAGGGAATTTTGAAGATTTTTGAGAAAGCAGTGAGGTCAAAAACTAGCATAGGTAATTTCAAGCTTGTCAGGATATATCACCTATGTAATAACCCTAAATGGTTGGTAATACTGAGCAAAGAATAGGCCTGGTGTCCTGGACAGTCCACCTACTGTCCTTAGCACAGGAGCTTTGCACTGGGTATGGGTTGACTGGCCTGCCCATCTCCTTTATGGGTGGTAGCAGCTCTGACTCTGTGATTGCGAAGATTTGCCGTGGACTCTATGATAGGTTTAAGATAAGTTCTTGACCTCAAAATCAACTTAAGTTTGGTCAACTCAATAATATACTGGTATACATTTTCTAGAACCCTCTTTTGTACTAGAGAATTTCACTCATTTCACGGGAGGGAGAAAAGAAGGGAGGGAAGAAAGGAAGAATGGAGGGAGGAAGGGACTACTAGAAAAAAGAGGGGTTGTCTAGAAAAAGGAAACAAATCATATGTTTTGGACATCCCTCCCCTTGCCTCATTTTACAAATAACACAGAGCTGGAGAGATGACTCATGGTTAAGATCTCCTGCCTTTTCAATCATGAACAGAGATCTGATTCCAGCACCTAGGTCAGGCAGCTTAAAATGCCTATAACGTCAGCTTTGCTCCAAGGAATCTGATATTGTCTTCTGGCCACACATTCTCTCTCTCTCTCTCTCTCTCTCTCTCTCTCTCTCTCTCGTTCTCTCTCTCTCTTTTTCTCTCTCACAATTTTAAAAAATCAAAATAGAAAAACATAACACATGCTTATGGTAAAAATCTGAAAAAACTGGAAAAGTTATCAAGGAACAGAAAGCATTCACTCCTATACCAGCTTTGCTGGTACTATGTAATCACCTCCTGGTATTTTCTTTTCTTTTTCTTCTTTTATTTGTGTATTGGGGTTTGAGTCCAATACTGGGTAAAAACTCTACCACTGATCCAAATCCCTAGCCCTTCCTGATACTTTTGCATTTTTTACTTACTTACACTATATTATCGTGCATTTTTCATTAACCTAATGTAAAACCTCTTTACAAATATCTTAAATAGCTGCATAGTATTTTGCTATTTAGGTAGAACATAATATGTATGTTTTATTACTTGGAAGTTTTATATACTTGGGAAATGAATACTACCTTCTGAGCCTCAGTGCATGAAAATCGAATCAATTCCCATAAAGAATCTAACATGTTGCTTTGTACAGGTAAACACTCAAAAAATGTTATCAGTGATGATAACGTGTGGGTTAGGGTTATTGATCACATTATAGGTACGTTCCATAGTGTAAGATTCCTAGAAATGAAAAAAGATTTGAACACAGCTGAAATTCTTAACATGTACTATAAAATTTTCCATGTATTTTAGTAATGATTGATGCCTGACCTATTTCCAGGCTCTTTCCTACTGCAACTTGATGCTTTGGGTAAACCTTTGCTCATCTGATAGTATGGTGTCTCGTTGTTCCCCAAATTTGGAGATTTTTTTTTTTTAAAGTTTATTTCATTTATGTCTGTGTGATGTATATGCACGTGTGTGTTTGTGTATGTAGGTGCATACCTGTTTGGGAAAGGTTTCCCACAGAAAGCTAGAAATTGTCAGATCCCTCAGAGTTGGAATTACAGGTATTTGTGGGACACCCAGCTTGTTATATGTGCACTGGGATCTGAACACTGGTCCTCAGGATTGTGCAGCAGCTCGTAACTGCTGAACCATCTCTTCAGCACCATATTTGGAGTTAAGTTTGTTCAATGTATCTTAAGCATTTTCATTGGTGAATTTTTCCCTTGTGTCTTTTGTTTTCTGGGTCATTTTAATTCTGTGGTCATTTTAATTCAAATGACTCACACATAGTATCACTAGGGTGATCTCACCTCTCTCTCGCTCTCTCTCTCTCTCTCTCTGTCTCTTTCTCTGTCTCCCTCTACCCCCTACTCTCTAAGAACTGAAATTTTTAAGACAATGCTTCTCAACTTTGAATAATCTAGAAGATCTTGTTGAAATGTGAATTCTGCCTTTTTAAGAAACTCCCAGCAGACACTGAAGCTGTTAGCTCTTCCTTCCACTCTAAGGGTTACTGGGAGTATCACGTCTTTGGTCCAACTATAACAGTCCATGAAAAGAGTCTCCCTTCACAATTTCCATTTTAAATGGAAAAACTGGATAGTGGGTGGGATGGCTCCAAGGGAAAAACAGCTGGCTACTCCCAGGCCTTGCCTAGTGCAGATGCCCAGGGTATAGGATCTGGAATGAAAATCATGAGGCCTACAATTTTTCCATTGTAGTGGTCTGACTGATGTTAGCGTCTGAGGACACGTTATCAGTTGGTTTGGGATATACAAGTTCATTGACACTCACCCTCTAGCAGTGTATCTGCCTTGAGTATTTTCTCATCCTCATCATCACACATCTCTGTTGGTTCTGATATCTTGCTCTGTTGATTCTAATATCTTGTTAGTCCATTAGGAAAATTAACCATGCTTAAAATAATTAACTGTTATCATCTGACTCCTATCATTCTGGAAACTGGTTCCAGATATCTACATTTCATGGTAATAACTTATATTGTCAACATATCCTGCAAATGAGGCTACCATGGAGCCTCTCAAGATGCTAATGACACTCTGCCAGTGAATCCTACTGAGCCTCAATAATAGTGGTGGTAAAATCTGAGGCCTGCCAAGAAAACAGGTGAGCAATGGGGCTTATGTTCTAACTCTCCCACGTCCCTGGACCTTCTGACCTCTCCTCTAGCTAGGAAGTTTCAGCATTCTCAACCTCATCACCATGTCTAAGGAGCAAAGAACCTCTAACAGATCCCAAAAAGTCCAATTCCAGTGCCTTCAGTTATCCCATCCCACAAGTCACTGGCAAATGCTCCTATGTCTGCATTTTCCTCTTACCAATTTTCAATTCTACCCCTTCCCCTGCACTGTGGTCCAGCATGATATTCAATTCCAGAAGCTCTCTTCAGTTTTCTACGAACTTTGTCAAGACAGGCGAGTGCTATTGTCCTCACAGAGTAGGAACAGTGTTTCTGTACTTCAGCTATTCCCAGACATGGCCCTCTTTATCAGCCTTGAGGCAATGCAGAGAATCACAAAGAGGACAGGAACAAGACATTGTTGTCCTGCTGAGCTTCATGTTCTTAATGCAAGGGAGAGCTATAACAACTTTCTTATAAGTGAAGGTGGAGCTGTTTCTGCTGAACTGAAGGATTAAAGGAATCCAGATGTTAGGACTTTCCTTTCACTACTCAGATCTCTCCAACATATGGCTCAGAACCTTCTTCTGTTATCAAGACCCTGACTTCTGACTTTGTATGTTCAGTGTTCACTGTGGGTTACCTACCCTGCCAATCATATCCCAGGCTTGACGTTCAATGACTGGAGACAAGCGTCTCCCTAATCATTGTCATAGAAGCCCTCTGATTTTTGTATCATATTTGGTGTTTTCTATTTTCAAGGCTTTTGAAGGAAGTAATGAATGCCAACTTAGCTCCCAGTACGGTTATTGTAAATAACCTCATCTGACTCTTCTGCTGTCTATTGCCCCTGTACTCTCCATCCACAGCCATGAGTAAGCCTGAAATTTGGTACAGTGCACTCTAGCTGAGCGCCTTAGAAACTGTGAAGCTACCACATGCTAGAGGTAATGCTACCATCATTAACGTTCAATCAACAGTGGGATTTTCTACCAAGCAACGGACAAGAGATTCCGCTCCAATGTACTGTATCCATGTTCTGTATCCACGATTTCTGGCACTAGCTGAGGTACAAGGATCTGACAAAAAATTGAAAGTACTAGATTTTTATTTTGGATTACATGCTGACTGGACAAAAATCTGTCTGCAAAATTTATGATCAGTTATGTCTCACCCAAGTTTTGTCCTGACTGAAACAAGCTTTTGTCTTTTAAAAAGCTGAACTCCCCAGTGATGATGGAGCAATGTCGATGATGGCTGTGTGAGCTGTTTTTAGTAAACTGGCAGCTCCTTTCTAAAAATATTCAGTAGAAAAAGTCATGGGCCATGGTCTAGGTAGCTCTCTCCTAAAAAGAGACACTGCTTTCTCCAGCTCTTCATTCCATTAAAAAAATCTTCATTTCAGATCATGGAGGAAACATTCCCTCCTAGTTTTAACTCTTTCCCTTCCTCAGTCTCTTGCTTCTAGTGAAATCAGTTCTAGTGCTCTGGACCATGTATGTCCCTTTAACTTCTTGGGCTGAAATGAGACAGTTGGGTAAAGACAAAACTTAAGTCATCATTATGTCAAAACATCTATTATTAAAAGGGGCACATGGGAGATTCATTTTTAATTTCAAAATTTTCTAAGAGCAAATGTGGGGACCATCATAATATTCATTAGGAGAAGGAGAAAATAAAACGGGCCTGGGAGACAAATCTGTGAAGTGTGGATGTGAGGAGCCAACACATGAGCCTGACGCCTCTGAGCATTAACACATGGTCCCTCCATCAAAGCTCTGTATATGCAACTCAGCTGCTGGCTTGACAGAAGATTTGGGGCTGTTAACACACACTTCATTAAAATACCAGCAAAAATCCAAGTTTAAAATCCCACAGTTTGTGTTAGTTGATAAAACTCAATTGCTTCTAATTACTGTTAGTGCAGCTTTAAAATAATATTTTGTTGTAATAAAGGATTCAATACGACAAGTAAGAGTTGGCCCGTTGAACTGGAAACACCGAGCCAGAGAGAATGTATGCATTCTGCTTGCCTTGTTTTTCTAAAAAGTTTTCCAAGCATTCAACCAATAATAAATGACTAATCTTAAATGGGCTTGAAAGGGAAGGGACAACTCAAACACTGACATCATTTGCATCTCTGATTAGTCACTGGTTTTAGAAGAAACCGTGACTTGAAACAGAACAGACAGACGGAGTCATGCAGTTTTTCCAGTGCCTTTGTGAAACATGGGCCAAAACTGGCCAGCATCCTCTTCTTCTAATATTATTATTTACTCCCTCTGCCCCATACCTAAAAGATTATTAACACTGGCCCACTTGGGCAGATGAAATATCTTCAGATTTTGAATGTTGTTGGCTTTGGCACTGAAAGAGAAAGGGAAATCCTTCTGAGCAGTCTCTTCTGCAACCAGAACACTGATCTTTATGTTTCTCCCTCTTCCTGGTCGTGATACTGCTACTAGCCCTAGCACTTGCTCCTCTTGCTGAACTCTTGCTCAACCTTTATGTCTCAGCTTAACTCTGGTCCTGAAGCCTCCCTGACCCCCCTTGTTTAGGTTATTCCTTCATCATATACACACTGTCATCCCAGTCTGTGTGTCTCTTTCAAAGCTCTTTGATCAAAGCTGTGATTATTTGCATAACTATGTTTAATATACTTTCGCCATTAAGCCCCAAAGTATAGTCATCTCTTCATCTTAATTTTTCTACAGCCGTGTCTGAATTACGTGGAACACAGTAAAGCATTATTAAATAAATGATAGGAAAGGAAATATATTAAAGTCATTTTCATGAAAGATGATAATAAAAGAATAAGATACAAATATGGAGACATTGATTGGGAACAAGATAAAATGTTTAATGACAGAGACATCACTCAACCAGAAAGGAAGAAGCACCATCTAATCCTCTTGGTAGACACCTCAGGGAAAGTTACAAAACCCTGTTGGAAAAATCCAGGTCTATAAATGGACTAACATGTCTTGATTAGGAATGTCAGCCTTCCTTCTCAGCATTTTATCCCACATGAACAGGTGTCTCCAAATGGCCATATCGTATTTTATAAAGTTCCTTGTATAAATCTTCTCCAATCTTCCATCAAAGATGGTGGGGGAGGAGGACTGGAGAGATGGCACAACAGTTAAGAGTGCTGGCTGCTCTTGCAGAGGACTCAGGTTCAGTTCCCAGGCAATACGCTCATATTCATAGAATAAAAACAATAAATAAATAAAAATTAGGAAGATGGTGGTGGGAAGTGATATTTATGGTAATAATAAGCACATCAGTGGGTGTTTCTCTGAGGCTGGCAAGGATCTACCATACTTTCTCAAATAGTGCCACGTTGATCTTTGGGGCAAATAGCAGGCCCTCTGTGCTTCTCTGTCCTCTCTGGTCTAGGTTATTTAATGCCCACCCCCAGAAATTTGAGTCTGGAATGAGGTAACATTATAAGATGGAATGCTGTTTGAACCCATTCATCCCAGGAGAAACCCTGAAAAGACAATTGGTAAAATCCTTCCTCTTACATTCCTCCTGACATCTTGAACTGAGAGACCTTTATCCACACATGGCCTGGGTGTCCTGATCAGTCTGTCATCTGGCCAATATCCTTCAAAAAACATTCTTCAGGCTCAAGCAGCCAGTTTAATTCCTACAGATTATTCCTAATAATCCAAACAAATTATCCTGCTACAGTAATTACTAAGATTACAATGACACAGATGATGACTCAGGTGATAAACATCTCATGAAACTGAAGCTCAGCCACTCTAAAACTATCACATTCACTATCTAATAACTTCTGAAAGTAAGCATTTCAAACATCAACAAATTTTGAGTGGCTATTAATTTATCATTTAAAAATCCAGCATATCAAATAATTCTACAAAGATCAGAATTATGATCTAATCTAACTGCTGCATTTGGACTTAGGTTTACTTTAACTTTCTTAAGCAATGTGAGATCAGAGAATGTGTAATTTTTTGCAATTAGATTTTTAAAATATTTTATTTATCATTTTTGTTTCGTGGGTACGAGTGTATTGCCTGCATGTGTGTAAGTGCACCTGTCTCTTGTGAAGTGCCTGAGGAGATGAGAAGACAGCCTCCAATCCCCTAGAACTGGAGTTATGGACAGTTGTTAGAAACCATGTGGGTGCTGGGAATTGAATCCAGGTCCTCTGCAAGAGCAGCTGGTGTTCTTAACCACTGAAACATCTCTCTAGCCCCATCATTGTGTTTTTAAGGAATCCAAGATTAATTTTCATATTGTGAATGTTTCCTTATTTAAACATTTGAAATTCCTAAAAATGTATTTATATGCAGTCAATAGATTTTATAATCATTGTTAATTATTATAGAACAAATGCTTTTACACAAATTAAATAATAAAATTTTGTAATACTTAGATTCTAAGAAAAATTTCACTCCCAATGAAATCTCAAGTGCTTACCTGTATTTGAAAGCACATAATCAAAAGCTATAATTTCGAATAGCTCTACTCTGTGATCAACCACTCTAAGATTCAGAAGCCTAAAGTCACACTAAATTTTACTTGTATCTGTGATTTAAGTGGTAGAATATTTAAATTTAAGATTTTCATACATTTTCTAGGTAACATAAATATATCATATATCTCCTTCTTATTAATTCAATCATCATTTTTAATAAGAAGGAATGATAAGCCACATGAAATATTTTAAATTTATTATGTATCATTAGGAGGAAACCACATTACCAAGGTGAAAGAAGTGTAACCATTATGGAAGTATTTCACTTATGTATTCCACTGTCCTGTGTGGAGGATACAGTTGCTTCTTGCCACTGATACATAATAGTAGGAAAAAAAAAACAGAATTTGCTCTTAGATACAAAGTCAATAAATAGGATTCTTTTAATTACCTTATTAATGATTCTTTTTCAATAATCAGAATTGAACTTAAGGCCTTGAGCATGCTAAGCAAATGCTCTAGCACTAAGCCTTATCCCCAGCCATACATGAATTTCTCCTTTAAGATTATTATATTCGCATGGATTTTATAATGTATTCTTTAGGATAATACAACTTTAGTTAAGTGTTTAGATTTTCACTGTGAATATTTTTCAGAATATATAACTAACTAGCTTACTATTCTATATTGATTTTACTACAGACAGAAACTTGACCAGCGCTCACTTTTGTGCCATGGTCGACTTGTAATTATAGTATATGCTGATTACTTGAAAATAGAATGAACGACTACATCAAACTAAAATTTTAAAATACCATGCTATGCCAGCCTCAGATGATTCAACAGAAAATGCAAGTCACTGAAAGAAAAGGAATTTTTGTGAAGAAATCTAAGAGATTTCCTGGACAAAGCAGAAGTAGGAAAGACATTAAGACTGAAATCCGAAGCTTTAAATTAGAACACGCATGCATGACTACATAAAAATTTAACACTTTGTTTGGCAAAATAAACTGAAAGCAAATTCCAGGAACAAATGCCAGTTGGGGATTGGAGGGGATTTTCACAGCAGAGAACAGACAAGAGTTTTAATAGTCAAAATAAAGGAAGGTTTCTTACAAGTCAAAGAGAAGGAAATAAACAACCAACCAGAAAAATAGCAAAGGACAGAAGGAAGCAATTCACAGGTGAGCCAGTTCAAATGGCCAGCTAACCTAGAAATAACCATTAAACAAGACAGAAGTGCAAATCAAAGTAAGAGTGAGTGATGCTTTAGAGTCACCTTACTGGAAGAAAAAAATCACTGCCAAGATCCAGCAAATGCTACATATGCAGAGAACTAGGAACTTTCAGTTACTACAACTCTTAGGAAAATGGTCTTTCAAAAATAATTAAACGGGTATGTATATACTCATTCAGAAATCCCACCTGAAAATAATAACTCTTGGGAATAGAAGCATCAATATAGAAATATTTATCATAACCTTTTTGTGAGTGGGGGAAAAGACTGAAGTAAAACAGACTCCAGGAATAAATACCATCAATAGCAAACCACTGACTAGGCTGCCCTACATATCCATGGAATATTATACAGAAATTTTAAGAAAATAATTTATAATTTAAAAGTATACTTGGATGCAACCTTTATTGGTAAGAGCCAAAAGTAAAGGATATAAATGTATGACTATTGTAATGCCACAGTTTCTAATTAAATAGATAAAAGACAAAATGTCCCTGTGTGTGTCAAATGTAGGCTATATGAGGATGCAGTAACATATAAGGATGTGTGCTAGATTGTTAAAGTAGATTACTTCATGGCAAAGGTGAATAAACTAATTTACAGAGTAAGGAAGAAAGGTAAACCAAAAAAAAAAAAAAGAAGAGTAGAAAAATATACTAAAAGTTAATAACAGAATGAGATTAAATACATGGGTTTATACATTTTGTGTATTTTACACAAAAGTGTATGCATAAAAATGTGTAATTTAATGAAACAAGTGTCCTACTAGAAGAGGCTTAATGAGGCCTTCAAAAATTCATGTTCTTGACTACTTCAATAAATGCAGAACAAGTCTTTGATACATTCAATATCCCTTCATGATAAACACCCTGAAGAAACGAGGAAGACTAGAAACATACCTCAGTATAGTAAAGACTATATGAAAAGCCATAGTCAATGTTATACTCAGTAGGAAAAAGCTAAAAGCATTTCCTTTAAAACTAGAAATGACACAAGACTGTCCACTCCCTCAACTCTGACTCAATATGGTGTTTGAATTTCTAGCCAGAGAAATAAAGCAGCAAAGAATAAAATTTAAAAACACAGATGTAAATAATAAGGGAAGAGCTCCAATTAGTCCTGTTTGCTATTGATCTCATGCTTAAGAGACCCTAAAAACTCCATCAGAAAACTGTTGCATCTGATAAATACTTTCAGTAAATAGCAGGGTGCAATCAACATTTAAAAATCAGCCACTTTTCTATTACCCAAGAGCTAACATGATTAGAAAGAAACAAGGAAAAAAAAATCCTGCCCACAAGAGCTTTCTAATGCTATAGTAAAATCTGTACAAGTAAACTTAACCAGGGAGGTAAAAGTCCGGCACACCGAAAGCTATAAGGCACAGAAAAAAAAAAAAAAACTGAAGAAGATACAAGGAAATGGAAAGATCACTCGTGCTCATGAATGTCAATCTACAGATTCCATGAAGTCCCCGTCAAAACTCCAGTAACGTTCCAAAATAGTATTGAAAAAGAGCTAAAATTTATATGGACCTACAAAATACTCTGAATCGCCAAATCAATCTGGGAAAAAGAGCACCTGACCTCAAATTATACTACAGAACTACATAAGCAAAAAGCTCTTTGTATTGGCACAAGAACAGAAATGTAGCCAAAGGAATAGAACAGAGGACCTATGAGCACACCCACACAGCTACAGCCATCTAATTTTGACAGAGATGCCAAAAACATGTTGGCACGTTGGATAACAAAACAACCTCTTCAACAAATGGGGTTGGGAGAATTGGGTAAGCACATGCAGAAGACTGAAAGCAGGTCCACATCTCTTCCCCAGTGTGAAAACCTGTTCAAACTGGGTCAAAGACTCAGTAAACCCTGAAACTCTGGAATTACTAAAGGAAAACACTTCAAGATATAGGGATAGGTGAGAGATTACAATAGCTCAGGACCCAATAGCAAGATTAGCCAGAAGAGTTGCCTTAAATTAAAACACTTCACAGCAAATAACCAGACTGAAGGAACAGTCTACGGAATGAGAGAAAATCTTTGCCGACTATTTGTATGACAAGGAATTAATACCAGAAATACAAAAGGAACTCAAAAATGAGAAATTAAACATCAAAATAACGAATCATTCAATCCATAAGAAGGCAAATGAAGTGACAAGAGAGATGTCATATACATGTGAAAGAAGTTCAGAATACCGAGCAATCAGGGAAACTCAATTAAAAATATACCCAGATTCCATCTCACCCCAGTCAGAGTGACTGTCATCAGAGAACATACAAATGCCAATGCGGGTGCAAGAAAAAGGAACTTTCCACATTATGGAGAGTGGGAGAGGGGTTGTGTTAGCTGGTGCAGTCAATCTGGAAATTAGTGTGCAAGTTCCCCCCTGGGTATATATTGAAAGGAATCAAAGTCTGCATACTCTAGGGATACCTACACACCTATTTATTGCTGTACTGTTCACAACAGCAAAGCTATGAAATCAGCTTAGTTGCCTATCAACTGAAGAACTGATAAGGAAAATCACACACACGCACACACACGCGCACACACACACACGCACACAGAAGTGAATATGAAATTATGTTGTTTGCCAGAAAAAGACTGGAAAGGGAGAGCATAATATTAAGGGAAACAAGCCATGCTCTGAAAGACAAATGTCGTGTGTGTGTGTGTGTGTGTGTGTGTGTGTGTGTGTGTGATGAAAGTAGGAAAGAGGCCATTCTGGGGAAGGGAAATCAGTGTGAGGGACCGAGAGAGGGTGATAGAAGGTGAATATGATTGAAGTATGCTGGACACAAGTAGGAAAAATAATGAAACCTGTCAATTTGTATATGTCCCTCAGAATCTATTGACTTTATAACGAGAAAAGGGTTTTTAATCTACAACATTGGAGGTTCAAGTCCAAGACTGCGTGGCTTCTGGTGTGGTGGCACATTACTATAGCAGCCCACAAGGAGATAAAGGTCACATCTCAATCCCAGAATGGGGAGGAGGGAAGGGAGTCCGACTGCTCCGTGTAAACATTCTGACACATGCTAAGTGAATGTTCTTTGATTAGGGTGAATTCATACTAATCCATGAATTCATACAATAGAATGTGCTCTATTTGCAGTGACCAGTACTGAGAAGATGAACAGAGGAATAGGGAAGAGGACTGTGAAGATGAGGGGAGACGCTGATGCTGCCTCGAGTCAAGGAGCGCTAGGAGGCACCAGAGGCTGGAGGAAGTGGGGAAGGCTTTTCCCCTCCAGCCTGCCGGAAAAAAAAAAAACCAACACTTTTATTTGAGACTTCCAGACCCCAGAGTATAGGAAAAACTAACTCTTGATATTTTAAACCATCAACATTTTGGTCCTTTGTTAAGACAGTCTTAGGAACCCAATACAACTTCATAAGATAGATTTAACATTGGGTCACATAGAAATCTTTGTCCCCTGGTGGAATGACAAATAACAATGGGATCCCTGGAACACTGAAGACTTCACGTCGTTTTTGTCCACTCATGGACCTGGACTGGTGTCTAGCACAGCGTTGGCACATAGTTGGTACTTAAAAGAAATTTGTAGAATATTATTAGTTCACAGATGGATAAACATACACATAGCTTCATGCTTATGCATTCTTACAATGATTTGATTTCTGTGTGTCAGTCAAGAGTGAGGCCAGCTTACAAGAATACATTTTATTTCTAAGTTCAGTGGTTTTTATTCAATAAGCACATTGGATCCAAGCTTCAAGAATTGTTTCTGAAAATAACTGGGGAGCCACTCAATAGTAGTAACGGTAGTGGTTTCAACAGATCTGAGGGCCAGACCACCCCCCCACACACACCCCTTTTATCTGCACGCACTGTGGCTTCTTTAGAATCCTCTAGATTCTATCTCAGGGTTGTCAGCAAAGCCCAGCCACCAGGTAGGCGTGAGGACAGTTTTGACCAGCTGCGCCTCTCAGACTGCTTCTCCATGAAGGATGTTCGTGCTGCACTGCACGATAAATTGTTACAGAAACCTTGCTAGAACATAAAAGCTCTCCTGGCATCTGGCTGAAGGTTAGTGTTAGCATTCTGGAAGAATTTCAATAGGAACAGAGAGGACGGTGGGGGCGGATAGGGTCATATCAGAGCCGTTCTTGGAGGTAATGCCTGCCCTGCAGTGATTTCAGCGCTTGGCCGGAGGGCAGCAGAGTTATTGCTCAAGTATTCCTCATGGAGAGCTTTAACCTCGTGGCCGAAGTGTATTCAAAACAATTCTGCTACGACAGTAAAATATATATATCCATGCGGTTCTTTCCCAGAGGGGCATTTTGGCCTCCTAACTCACAGTAGCCAAGAGCTGAAAAAGAGCTGAGGGGGTAAATTGGTAAATTGCTGCAGTGGAGATGTCACTCTAAATACTGGCTAGGGAAGCCCATGATCCCAAAAGGTGAGAAACATTACGTGTTTTACAGGGTGTGTGCCAAATGCATAATTCATAGGAAAATGCTTCTAACTCTATTCAGGTAAGATTATGTGTATAGTAAGAGGAAAATACCAGAAAAAATGTTCTTTTCTGTGTGGTCCCTCTGCAGAGCGCTTAAGTCCATCTCTGTGTACCCCATGTAGAGTACTCTCTACGGCACCGGGGAGCTACAGAAATTGTATCTCAAGTTAACTGAGCATGGAAAAAAAATACAGCCAACAAATAGGTATCTAGCACCTAGCTCTTAGGGTTGGGAGGTGTTTATTTTGGTTTGTGGATTTTTGAGACAGGGTCTCCCTGTAGCCCCAGCTGGCCTGGAACTTACTATGTAAACTAGGCTGGAGTCAATCCAACAGAGAGCCAACTGCCTCTGCTTCCCAAGATCTGGGATTAAAGGTATGCATCTTCAAGTCTAGCTTCTTAGGTTTTTAAATAAATTCTGAAACAAACTCTGTATTAGTCGATCTTGCATTACAACAACAAGATTCCAGAGCCTATTGACTTTATAACAAAAAAAGCGTTTTTAATCCACAACATTGGAGACTCAAATTAAAGACCAAGTGGCTTCTGGTGTGGTGGCATATTATTACCACAGCACACAAGGAGAAAAATAGTCACCTCTTAATCCCAGAATGGGGAGGAGAGAAGAGAGTCCAACTGCTCCATTAAAATATTCTGACACATGCTAAGTAGGTATGTCTGTCAAGGAAATGATGCTAAGTGACCTAGGCTCCCCCAATAGGCTGTATCTCTTGAGAGCTGCATAGTACTTCCCAAGAGTACCACCCTTTAGTCACAATGGCCACTTCTGGGTCACTCAGACCACTCTCATACTATAGCACAGTCCTTGACCTAGAAAAGTGTACCAAGAAGATATCTCATGAGAATACCAAAGCTTTATACACGATAGATTGGGGAGAGCAGCCAGCACACCTCCCCTGCTTTTCCCGAAGAGCCCTGACTCTCTCCTCTGCACAGCTCAGAGCTCTTCTCCACGACTTCCCAGGCCCTGCGTGCTCACTGCTGCCCATCTGGCCACTCTGATCTCCTGCCATTTCCTCTTACTTGCTCTGCTTCAGCCAGTTCCTTGGTCTCAGAGCTTCTGTCTATAAAAGCAACTGAAGCCAGTACATCTCTTCCCTTGGCATACTTTTGCCCATCCATTAGGTCTCAGCTTCAGTGTCTGCTTGTGGAAATGCCATGAACCTATTGAACTCCATGAACCTATTCACAAAGCACATATCCCACCTTATGCTCTACCTGGATCCTTTTTATTGCTTTCTTCTTGATGCTTATTTACAGTTCCTAATGATTAATTGTTTACTTAAAGACTTCTATCAGACAGCAGGTGCTGTCTGACTTATTCACTGTTGTATAACCACAGCCTTGTATAAGTATATAATAGTTACTCAGTAAAGTTAGTGTTTTACACTAACAGTAACCACCTAATAAACTAGCTGAGTGAACTGAAGCCAGAGTAAGTAATGCTGGGATCAACTTGACTGAGTAGAAATGTATTTGTTGCAGATTCTTATTCTCCCCAAATCATCTATAAGAGGGGTGTGGGCTCCAGGAAAAGGAGAAAGTCAACTTTTTGTTAGGAAAATGTCTCTTCTGTTAACTACAGTGGATGTTAAAAACTGACTACTGAGGTAATTTGGTGAAGCTGGTTAATGGCTCTCAAAAGACTCTCAAGAGACTCTCAGGCCCTTACTCTCACCTTTCCTCATTCCACCACCTTGTCTTAGAAGATGAGATCAGGTCAGAGATACTTACAGTGCTTAAAGTATCAGCAAACATGTAAATAAAGGATGGTTGGATTTAACTCTTCTTTATTTCTTAGTGTGATCTCACAGTCTAAATACTAAAAACAAAGAGGACCAAGATTGGGACACAGCATGAAGAACAACAAATGAGAGAGGTTACTCGCCCATTCTGATCCTAGAATCCAGGTTGCTCACTCACAAGAATCATAGGATCCATGTGCTGTGGCTTAGTTCACTGGGAGCCTGTCCTTTTTAAAGGCATTTGAGGATTGTGATATGATTTGGTGATTGTTTTATAGTCTGGACTCAGAACTCTGAGGGGGGAGTAATGTGGGGTTGGTACCAAACACACCTTAAATAACCATCCTGACACAACATACTCACCCAGAGATATTTTGATAATTAAATAAGAATGTAAATGTATTAAAATTCTGATAGGTTTGTTCATAGATGGAGAATGACAGTCACTATTACAAGTTGCATGACTGGGAGGCATATGTTCAGAATTTTCCCAATTTTTAATTTTTTTGTGTGGGAGCAGGGTGTTTGATACAGTTCCCTGTGGCCCCCGCTGGCCTGGAATTCACTATGTAGACCAGGCTGGCCTTGATCTCACAAAGATCTGTCTGAGACTAAAGGAAATGTGGATTTTTTTTTAAATACAGGTGAAGATGGCATGGCGAAATCATCAAGTGACAGGCGACAGCTGTGCTACAGTATGGCCATCTTCTCAACTCCGTGGGTCCTCAGTGAAATTAGTAAACTTGAACAGCTCATGAGTGGAAAGGGGCTTAAGATGTGCTTGCTGGGATAGAGCTCCACTATGCAAACACGTGGGGATGCCACCCAGAGGCAGGAGCATCAGAAAGAGCCACACTGTACCATCAGCACAGTCACTAGGGAAGGGCCAGATTTGTACGGCAATACTGAGCTTAATCAAATGTTTCTAAAAGTAGATAAGTTAGAAAAGCCAGAATAACAAGTTATTTATTGGGGTCTCCACTTAGGATCTTACTCATCACCCAGGAACTGGGAAAAGTGGACCTTCTCCAGAATTACAGATCTGTGGAAGAAGACATCTCAGCACATATCAAGAACAGGGACTTGAACAGGTATCTCTTCAAGCCACAAGTCTTCACAGTGATGAGGCAGCCAGCCCAGCAATACCTAGAACTGGTGGTAGCCTAGCACTTGAAAGTTGTAGACTCAAGACACCGTGCATTGTCCTTACTAAAATAGGTAAACTTGAGCTGCTTTTATCACCTGACAACATCTGACTTTACAGAGGAACACACATTTCAGATAAGCAGACTGCTTTTCAAAATGAGAATTTTTAAGCTTCAAAGAGAACTTACAAGATGGAAATCCCTGAAGTGGAGCCCAAGAAGCAAAAGGCAGCGCAAATACATCTAAGTTTGTTGAAGTTTGAAAACTACAGCCCAGCACCCCCTTTATTTCCAGAACACAAGGTGTTCCTACATATTCCCACCCCAGTCTCACTCCTTACGGCCAGGTTCCTAAGGTTTGCCATCCCTCAGTCTCCCTTCCTTTATCTGCTGTTGCCACTAATGCTACTTCTGTCAATAAGAGATGCGTCCTCAGAGAGATAGTGTGGAGTGACTGGCCTAAAGGACTGCAGAGTGGTCTCTAGTACCAACGACCCCATTCATAAGATTCTGACATTTACTTCCCAGTGGTGAAGCATTAGCAACTTAACGGGTGGAATTACCAGTCTTCAGCTAAAATGGAACATTAAAGAAAGTATTCAGTAATCCACAGTATCTTCAACTCAGTGGCAGAGGGATACAATTTTGTAAAATACTTCAACATTCTAAGAACCAACTTTGCCTTCAAGTAACTTAAAGCCTACTAATAGTTTAACAATAATCTGAGCTAATAATGCATAGCAAAGTACAGTCACAAAGCAATAACAAAACAAACTGGTCACAAGATATGTGGGAAAACTGCTATTTAAAACACTATAGTGGTTCTTTGAAAGTATTGAATCTGAATTATCATTATCTATCAATTCTACTTCTGAATATATATCCAAAAGAACTGAAAGCAAGAATTGGAGTAGATATTAAAATGTACCCCACCTATGGGGTACTATTCATAGTAGTCACAAGTGGGAGCAATCTAACTGCTTATTAGTGAATGAGTGGATAAGCAAAACAAGCTGCACAACACACAATGCAATGAATATGAAGAACTGATGTGAACTACGTATGGATGTGTGTCAAGGGAATGATACTAAGTGAAATGAGTAAGTCACGAGATGACAACTGACATGATGGGCCATGTATATGAGGAATCTGGAACAGTCAAATCCATAGAAACAGAAACAGAGCCGCAGCTGCCAGGGCCTGGGAGAAAGAGGAAATGAATAGCCATTGCTTAACAGGTTTCAGTTTTGCAAGAGAAAAAGTTCTTTGTTTGATAAGAATGGAATATAATGATACCACTGAATTTATACCTCAGAACTGCTAAAATGGCAAATTTATGCTGTGTATATTTTGTCAATATTATTTTTTTTAAATATCAAAACAAAATGTAAGTTACTTCTTAGCTCATTTTATTTTGTCTTAGCATGAAGTCTTCGTCTATCAGACAGCCGGGTATTATTACATGACACTATCATATCATCCACAAGTACATAAACTTCCTATACCAGTGGAGAAGACCACAGCAACAATCCTGAGTTCTCATTTTGATCAGTTTTCTCCAGCACAGGTTGGAGGGCAATCCTCATGGGTAACCTTAGGTGTCTTTCCTCAGACAGCCTGGAAGAAAGAAATTAGATGGATCAGCATTTTAAAGTATTGAATGTCCTTCAAGGACAGCACCTTGTACTCAGAGGCCATCATGGGAAAGGTAGGTACATTAATCATCTCCCTTGCTGGAGATGAAAGAGAAGAAATAAATAAACAGCCCATCATCATGAACAGGTATCAAAGGTTTCTTATAGGTCATACCCCCATTAAAAAGAATTTCCATGTTGTCAGGAGCAGGGTCACCCACCCTTTCTAATCTCCTTATGGGTAATGTATGCGGGGAAGAGACATCTTGCCTATGAATGTAGTAATGCATGCCCCTGTCAGCCTCTCTATTTTCCATTTGGGGTGGTCTCAGAAGCACCTGGGAGAAGGACTGTATATGTGAGTTTCTCCTGCATCAAGTGCTTCTGCTTTAAGTAAATACTAAATGAAGTCCATACAACTGAAAAGATCGACAACTTAGGAAATGTTGAGATACTATAAACATTCTTTTCCATTTTTACTTTAATATGTGGGGTTATCATTTGAATATGGTTCCTGAAATCTTACTGAGTCACTTATTTTTAATATTACATAGAAATATTCAAAAAATATATCTAAGCAAAAAAATGAAAATAGGAAAGTAAACATTCTCCCACTCACCTAACAATAGAGTTGGTAGCAATTTGGTTAACCTTATAAAGTCATTTATATAAGAAAATATGGAAAGTATATGTAAATAAGTGAATAAAATGTTGAAAATTATACGTGGTTGTCTATTTTGGAAGATAGATTCTGACACAGAACCTAAACTTTTGTGCCAGATTTAAGAGGTATCCCAAAATATGACATTGACCTCTGGGGATCTTACTGCATTCAGTGGACACCCCCAACACCCAGCACATAGCCTAGCTATGCAGAGTTCACCAGAGCACAGCCTAGCTGTGTAGAGTCAGCAGCAGCATCTTCCCATGGCAGGATGGAAAATGGTTCTGAGTCCTTTAAATAAGTGGGTTGTAGAAAAGGAGAAGGAATAAAAGAAGACTTGTCCTCAACATATTTCAGAAAGTAATTTGGGAAAAAAGACATTATCAGTTGAAATCAGTCATTCTTTAGACAGAAATGAAACTGGGGACTTGTAAAGAACATAGTTTATAGCTGTTGGATTTGGGGTATTTCTGAGTTTGGAATTCTCTAAATAGACTCCATCGTTTTTTGCTCCTGTGTTTTAAAAGTGTGGTAGCCCCGCTCCCACTCTACTCTATCCCCAGGCTGGATCCAGTGGCAACAGCATTAAAATAAAACCTGAATAAATAAACAAAGTTCCAAAGCCCCGTGCTATGTGAAAAACAAAACAAGACCAAGCTGACTTTTATCTCTTCCAGAAGAATGCCCAAAAAAGAAAAATTTTCTCACACTGTTAATCTAGCTATCATCAGATTCCCATGGGCAGGAATGCCAAGACTGTTAGCATGTAAAGGAATTTGGATGACTTTTCTCCTTTCTTGAAAATAGAATGATTTAAAGTTCAAGGCAAAATGGATTAATTCCTGAAGGTTTCAGATTCCCAGCAACTTCGACTCCTAGAAGAGTTTGTTTTTAGTTCAAATATTATTAGTTATTGAAAATTACAAAATTTAACATTTCATTATTTTTGCAACATATTCATATTAAATATTTTTTCTCAATAAATTTATTCCTAAAAAGATTACACACACACACACACACATACACACACACACACACACACACACACACACACACACACGAATGTATACTGTGGCCGGGGAGGAGGTGCATGACCATATGGAAGCAGGGTCCTACAAGCTCCTGGGATCCTGCTCATATGAACCTACAGGAATGGTGACAGCAGGCATGAGGCCCATGCAAACTCAAGCACACAAAACCCAGCCTAGAACTGGGGCAATGGACAGCAGACCACAATCTTAGATGAAGAAATATTGGCAACTGATTATTGCTGAATAAAGCAAGGGACTCTAGATAGTTTGACTAGACCTCAGTAGATGAACTTCCACTGAGGAACATCTGGGAACACTAAGTTACACAATAGGCCTTAACACAAATGACAGAATGTATGAATTCCAGTGGGAAAGTGTATAAAGATGATTAAGATCCACTGAGCTATTCTATAAGAAATGCACAAAACTCAATTTAATTCTTTTTTTAAATAAAAGAAGCCTTTGACCTTTTGGAATAAATAACACCAATTTTTTCTTTTTGCCATAAGCAATTACAGCTGTGGGCAATGTGTCTACAAGACCTGTTCAGGCTCTAAACAAGACTCAGCACATAACTGTGATCTTGAAAGAAAGAAAGTAAATCAAGAGTCCTGAAAGTTCCCTAAATGTCTTCCTGGAGCATTCAAGGAGGGGAGGGGAAACCACTTGGGACGTCATGTTCTCCCTGAGGTGAACCACTAGGGAGGCTGAGGCAGCTGGAACTGTGGGCCGAGGTCCTGGAAGAGACAAATCAGAAAAATGCAAGTGAGAGTCCCAGGTAGACTGCTGCTGAACATTAAGCTTCCCATGTGCAGGTTGAAACCCATGGAAGTGGGAGTGATGATTGATCTCCACTGTCAATCTGACAGGATTTAGGATCGATCACCTCTGAGCCGGTTAGGCACACCTCTGTTCATATCTTTAAAAACATTTCCAGAGAGGACAAACTGTGGAAGAAAGACTAATTCTGAATGTGAGTGACACCAGCTCCCTGTTTGGGGACCCAACTTAAAGAAGAAAAGCAGAGAACTAGTGAAGGACCAGCACTCCTGTTCTCTGCTTGCTGGCTGGGCAGGGTGTGAACTGCTACTGGGCCTGGCCACACCCTCTGAGCCATGGTGACCTGAGGCCTCTGAAACTGTGAGACAAAATAAACCCTTCCTCCCTTAAGTAGCTTCTTTCAAGTATATTGACACAGTAATGAGAAAAATAAACAGTAGACTGACACTGAGCAGGGTACAAAGCATGCATTCCCAATTCTTAGGGTGGCCTGAGAGATGACTGAACCAGAATGAACTCTCGCTGAGCTTCTGAGGCAATCTATACACATCCCAGAAGTGCCATGCCTTCTGTAGTAACAAATCAGCCCCAAGGCAAAAGTTACTGTGGGCTTTCCATATCAAAATTTTAAGCAGTTTTCAAAATTATCAAACTGAATAAGTGATTTACCTGATGAGGAAAAAGCCAAGCCAGCCTTGCAAGTGCAAACCACACGCTCAGCAAGACAAAGCCCATGATTCTCAGCACTCAGCCAAACATTACCAGACATGTTCTCAGAAGCCAGAAAATAGTACCAAATCCAGGAAAAAAAAAAAAAAACAATCAATATAAACAGAAGCAGAAATGAATACAGTTATGTTCGGAGAACCACAGTGGCTCAGTGGTCACAGAAAGTGGCAAGACATGTAGCTGGGTCTCCAAAAGGAAAGAGAAATAACTAGGGAAAGGTTGTGAAGGAATAATGGGCAAATTTTTCCAAATCAAGTGAAAATGGTAAGCACATAGATCCAGAAGTTCACCAAATCCTAGACAAAATACATAAAAAATCTACACTGAAACATAAAAATATTCAAATAATCCTGTATACAGAGACCAGAACTAAGCATAATTATAGACTTATTGGAAGTAACAAAAACCAGAAGACAATAATATAACACTTAAAGCTCTAAAAGGAAAGAAAAACTATCAACCAAAAATTCTGTATCCAACCTCACCTTATAAAAGTAGAAGAAACATAAGCGAGAAGTAGGAGAGAGTATGATGCACAGTACAGGATGGAATATAGATATTGGTATTTAAGAAGCATCACTTTCATTATCGGCCAAATGGGGATATTTATATGTTCATCACCAGGATGTTGCAAAGACAATGAAAGTAAGTAATCAATGCACTTTCCATGATGACTATGCCTTTTACAACCCATAACTATTATTTTTGGTTTGTTAATATTTGTTTAATATGCCAAGAGATTATTGTTAATCTTGTGATTGCTTTTGCACAGAATGCCATCTATGTGAACAAGAGAAACCTACTCAACATTAAGCTATATTGGACAAAGCTAGGTAGTAAGTCATATTAGTAGTCTTGGTACTTTGCAGCCAGGAAAAGTGAGAAGAGATGAGACACAGAGAGATATGTCATAAAAAAGGTTGAGAGCGGAAGATCTCAGCTCCTAGGCAAGCAAGTCAAAGCTATCTTGTGGGTTTGTAATAAAAACTTTCATAAAGTGCCCAACCACCAAGTTAATTTTGGACTTTCATTGCTACATGTAGAATGGTTACAAATAAAAAAATAACTATTTGTAACTTTTTGTTGATCCTTCCCTATATTTTATTAAGAAGTTATTTGATTTGAGTTGTATAACAAAAACTAATGCAATGGATAGCTCCCAGCCATAGCATTTCAGACCTTCAGTCACCATATATATGGGAAAACATAGGCAATGAACTATCTGGATTTTGAATAAAGACACTGGTGGATCATATAAACACAACAATAAAGGAGCACGTAGTGGTTCTAATAGTAGATTCTGGAGCCAGAGCCCCTGAACACAAATTCCTCTTTTACCCTTTATCGCAGTATGACCTAGGGACTCCCCTTTTTCCCTTTCCCTCTCCTATGAAATGGGAAAACAATCACATTTATCTCACACGATTTTGAAGAACTGAATCAGTTAAGGATTGAGTCAATATGTTGGACACATAGCTGGCATTGTATAATTAATGACGAGAAAGCTGAAGAAAATTTATAAGAATTATTTGCTAATAATGATACTGTACACAGAAGTTCTCTTTCTGAAATGCATACAGGCTTGAATTTAGTTTTAAATTTCTTAGAGGTAAGACATTGTGACCAGTAGTATAACTGTGAGCATTTTGACATGAGATATTGATATAATGTGTGAAAAAAAGAAAGCGTCTTCCAGCCTAAACTCCCTAAAAGGTTCCAGGCTGTATCTGGAGGAAGCGACCACTAATCTGCTAGGGAGACAATCCTTGGTCACACTGCAGTGGCAAGACCAGTTCTAATCACTCAGCTGAACAAACAAAGCCCAGGATTTAGTTATTTTCCCAGAAACTAGATAAACAGCAACTTCCTTTTTAGTGTCTCTTTTTAAAGTAAGAAGGTCTCCACCTTGCCTACTCATCACTTCACTCTCCATTTCTATTTTGAAAGTTGCTTTTCCTAGATTGTGGCTATTTTAAGCCAGTAAAAGACTCATAGGCAAATATACTCTATAAATAATATATTCATGTAAATAATATGCTGCTGCCAATAAGTACACATAAAAACCACAAATCACCCAATAGTCAGTGGTACACTATCAGGCTTCCATAGTTGTATAGACAGAAACACACTCAGTAAGAATGCTAGAACTGGATGAAGCTTAGCATCATCAAACATATAGAAACAGGCTATTTCTCTGGAAACAGGATATTTTCAATAATCCCTTACAAGGGCCACATAGGACTGGAATTTATTGTCTTTGCTTCCTGGACACATCTGATCCGTTCTTCTCTTTTTTGAACCCTGTCTTCTGACAGCTATCCTCTAATTCTGACTTGGTCCTAAGTCACTAGGTACTTAGCTTTACTTCGTAAAATCTGTGAATTTCTCACCTAGTTCACTTCTAAACATATACTGTTCAGGTCAAATGAGTGGCAAAAAAGAGAGATTAAACATCTGATGAGACCAGTTTGCCTGAACAAGCTACAGGTCGTCTGTAGATTGTCAAACCACAGGCAGGTGGGTCAGGCAAATCCAGTTGCAAATGGGAGAAACTCAACAGTGCAAACCTCCATTCCCCTCCACCATGTGTTTGACATGTGTTTTACCAGAAGGGATTGTGAGCAAGCTGGCATCATAAATATATCTAGTAAGCATGTTAAAAGAACTGGAGAGATGGCTCAGCAGTTAAGAGCACTGGCTGCTCTTGTAGAAGACCCGGGTTCAAATCCCAACACCTACATGGCAGCTAACAACTGTCAGTAGCTGCAGTTAGAGAGGATGCGACACCCCCTTCTAACCTCTGTGGCACTGTACAACACAGGTGCACTTACATACATGCAGGCAATACACCCACACACAAAATATTAAAATCATGAAGAAAAATTTAAAAAAAAGAAAAGAAGCCATCTTCAGGAGACATTGGTGATAGGCACTGCTTTCTCAGGTTACATACACTCTGAGAACTGGAACCTTGAGGACAGATGTAGTTGAGCTGATGTAGGTCAGCTATTTTGTAGTGATATCTCATTGGATTATTTTAAAATAGGACCCAGTAAGTGCCTTAAAAAAGGTTGCAAGTAGAAACAACTTATGAACAATTCACAAACAGTACATTTAAATCTAAGAACAGCTCTAAGTTATGGTGGCATATAAATAATATATTCAAAAGTCATAAATGGTTCCCAGTTCCATTTAGGTAACCTGTTCTTGATATTCTGAGTCTTCTTGACTCTTTGAAATTCCTTCATACTGTTGTTTATCTTCTTATTGGTTTTGCATGTAATCTATGGACTCACTGACATTCCTTACAGTTTTTGCTAGACTGACCATCTCAGTGTGCCTAGACTATGTGACTCCAAATGCATTCTAATTTCTTAAATGAAAATTTCTCCATGTGTACCCTTTATGAGTTATAGCTCCACTGATCAGGATTATCAATAAAGAGCATCAACAGCTAAGTCAACTGCAACATGCTTCCTTGTGTTGAGACATTACAGATCGCTGGAATGTGAGAGTGTGGTTTTCATTTTATGTCATTTTTTGTATAATAGGTAGAACCTAGAGAACATTTGCAAGAGCTGTATTCGATTTCTGTTTTTAGTTTAACAAACTGTCAACATTGCACTGTATTCTCTCTCTTCCTTCCCCTACTTGATCCATATCCATTCTTTTTTATAAATATTTTCTTATTTTTATTTTATGTGTATGTGGGTATTGCCTGCATGTGCATCAGATCTCCTGGAACTGGAGTTACAGACACATTTTAGCCATTATGTGAGTGCTAGGAATCAAACCCATGTCCTCTGCAAGAGCAGCCAATGCTCTTAACTGCTGAGTCATCTCTCCAGTCCTCTTCCCTTCTTTCTTTGTGTCGCTGGATATATGTGCATATGTGTCTAAGCATATATATTTTGCTTATTCTGTCAATAACGTCTTTTTCTTTTATACAGTACTACAATTATCTTAATGTACCTGTCTCTGCTTATACATTTATAAGAATTTCTCGAGGATAGTAGTTCAAAAAATGTTGTCCACAGATCAGTGGGGGACTTCATAAGATTAGACCATTTTTCTTATACAAGGACATTCTTTTCCCTTTATACAATATTAACATTTGTACTAATGATATAAAAGCAATGATGGATAATAGGCTCATGCCTTCATCAAGCAGCCAGCGAGTGATGCCAGCTGTCATCACATCAACAGGTATATAATGAAGGTGTGATAGGAGTATTATCACCAAGGGCACAACAGAGGTTTGCATTTCTAGCACATTAACAGAGCTGACCATAATAGCAATGTGGTATTCACCAACATGAGTTGGCAGTTTTTAATAACAGTTTCTTTAAAAATGTTGATGAAGAAAAAACTTTGTCAAATCTCAACCCTCAAGAACACATATTTTTAAGTCCTCTCTAAAAAAATGAGAAGAAACCATTAAGCACTTCTTTATTTGTAAGGACTGGGTATCGCAGAAAAAATACTGTGTGCAACTGTTTTTAACTCTTCAGGAACATTGTTTTTATAAATTAAATTTGTTCTTTGACAATTGCACGTGCGTGTGTGTGTGTGTGTGTGTGTAACCAATTTTGTAATATTCTTGTCAGTGTCCCTCCTTCTTACAGGTCTCCTTCTCATATCTATGTCTTTTTGTTTTCTAGTCACCAGAATTTAACTAGGGCCTTCTAGAATCGGAGGTGCTAATAACTCTTCCTTCTATAAGCTGCCTTGGTTATGGTATTTTATCACAGCAATGGAAAAGTAACTAATGGAAAAGCAACCAGTGCTCTTAACCACTGAGCCATCTCCAGCCCTAAATACCTTAAAAAATATTCTTCCTGGAAGCCTCCTCCCTGAAGACTAGTTCTCATAGTTTCAGAGGACACTATGTAAGCTCCTAAGGGAGAAAAATCAATCAATGATTTTAGCCCAGCTATAACTCCTAATAATGACAGCAATGAGTGGCACAGCAAACTATATCAGTAGTGGCATTTTTATGTTGGAAGTAATCAACAGCTATCTAATTGGACATAAAGCCTATTCAATGGGTGGGAACTCATGTGTGGTTCTATGAGCATAGCCAAATACACATGGCTGGAGGAGTCGTAGATTCTAGAGAAAACCTTGTCTCTGTCATATCCCTAGGCAAATGTAATTACTTTCTGAATACCAAATATATTTACAGACACGTATACTACATACCTCTCATCAAAGAAGCTTCTTTTTGCCACAGATGTAGATTATTACAGGATTTCACATCTGTTCAAACACAGAGAATAAGTGTCTGTGAGATGCCCAATCCTAAGTGACACATCTACAATGGAACCTCTACACCTAAGGCTCACAGAACACAGTGGAACAAGTGGTAGAGAGAATACTTATGTATCTCTCAACTCTCACCCAGCAACGTTTCCTCATGTAACAGAGGGTGATTTACACAGAAAGCCACAACTGGCCAAAATGTAGAGAATAAGAGACTGCAGAGTGTGCTCACTCAGATGGGACTTCTATAGTAAACCTAACCCATCCATGACTCAGGAACCATTGTGGAAGAGGGGCCAGAAAGACCCTAATAGCCAGGGATAATAAATGACCACAAAGAAACAGAGTTTCCTCGGCTTCTGGAACTTATGCCTATGAACTTACAGCAATGGTAACAGCATGCGCAAGACCAGACAAAAACACAGCATAGAACTGGGGAAATGGGCAGGAGGCCTTAACTTGAGCTGAGTAACTATTGGCAGCTGATCACTGCCAAGTGAAGGAGAGTTGGTCTTCTTTAAGGGGGTGACACTAGATAGGCTGACCAGGTGGATGATCTCACACCGAGGGATATCTAGAGATACAAACTTGACTTAATAGGCCTTAACATATGAGACAGAATGCATGAAATCCGATGGGAGGGGACTATGAGGAGAGTGCAGGTAGAGGAGGTGGCCTAAATATGATTAAGATGTATGAAATGCATAAAGATTCAATAACATATATATATATTTTAAATCTTATTAATTCTTTGAGAATTTCATACATGTACATTCATTATATTTATCCCCTAACTCCTCCCAGGTCTACTCCATTTCCTTATCCACTCAACTTTGTGTCCTCTTTTAAAAAAATAAAACACATCAAGTCCAGTTTATGCTACCTATATACTTTTGGGTATGTGGCCACCCACTGGAACATGTCTGACCTCCCAAGGGCCACATCCTTTAAAAAGTTGACCCCCTCCAGCAGTTATCAATTGCCAGCTCCTCCTCAGATAAGAATGGATGGATTCATGTCCACCTCCTCCCTCCATGTTTGTCAGATTTGAGCGTGAGCAAGTCTTGTGCATGCCATTACTACCACTGTGAACTCATATGTGCAACTGCCCTACAGAAAACCTCTTTAAAAGTCATTCGCTTCCTCTGGCTCTTAAAATCTTCTCAGCCTTCCACAATGGTCTCTAAGCTGGAAGAAAGGTATGATGTAGATCCCACTTAGGGCTAAGGATGGAATCCATAATTTCGAAAAGTGAAAATGGGTTCTGAAACTAAAAATGTCTGTAGATTGCTGCTCTAGGTTACAAACCTAGAGGTGAATTTAAGAAGGTATAGGCTATGCACATTTTTGTCATTGTTATATGATGTCTTTTTATTGAATTTTTTCAATTTCATATAATCTATTTTTATCATATTTAGAGCCCTTCCCCATCCACACTTGCCCTTACTACTCCCTACCCAATTAATGTTCTCTCTTTCTCTCTCTCTCTCTCTGTGTGTGTGTGTGTGTGTATATATATATATATATATATATATATATATATATATATATATCACTGTGAGTCTATCCACTGGAACCTGACTAACCTACTAAGAGTCACATCCTTAAAAGAGACTGACTCCTGACTCCTAGCAGCCATTGATTGCCAATAGTTCCTCAGGTAGAGCTGGGGTTTCTTACTCACTTCCCCATGTCTGCAATGAGACTATCTCATTTGAGCTCGTGTGGGACTTGTGTATGCTTTCACCACTGCTGTGAATTCACTGATCAGCTATCTGTTTCCTTGTGGTCACTTCAGGCTTTACAGTCTTTCCAGCCCCATTACATGAGTCTTGGGAGGAAGAAGGTTGATATATATGTCCTATACAGGGATAAACACTATATGGCCTCTTGTTCTCTGCATGTTGGCCAGTTGTAGGTTTCTGTGTTAATCATCATCTGCTGCATAAGGAAACTTCTGTGATAAGAAATGAGAGATGCATTAATCTATAGGTATAGCAATAAGACATTAGGAATCAGTTTAATACTGTGTTCATTTAGTAGAATGATAGTTGTAGGCTCTCCCATATGTGTCCTGTGACCTATATAGTCCCAGATTCCTAGGCCTAATATCAATATCAGGTGTGGGCACCATCCTATGAACCTTAAATTCAATTAGAAAGTGGTTGGTTACTCCCATAATATTCATGCCACTATTGCATCAGTAGGTACATCTTTCCCAGCCTGTTGTTGTAACTTTCATGATTAACACTTGGATAAAGTTGATGATTAATTTTCTCTTCAGGCAGCGTTCTTCAGCACTTTCTACCACTATGAAAGTTAGCCAATAAGGATGAGGTTCTGAAGTCAACACCAAATTGATTTCTCCTTGTTTGTTCTACAGCTCATGTATGTAGTGTCTTCAGCAACAGAGTCTTAACCATAGAGTTCTTGTGGGTACCCAAGAGAAGAGGCAATGGCCAATATTGTTTGAGGATCTAAGGGACCCCTAGTCAACAGCTTCAAGACACAGTAATGCCTTGTATAACCTTAAATTATAGGTCTACATATTTGAGTTGAGAGATAGCATCTTAGTTGAGTTAGCATAGTACCTCCTTTGCATAAACCAATAATAGAAATTAAGTAAATTCTTGATAATGTGGAAGATTGCTGTAAAATAATTTGGTCTTAATATCCTCTACTTTTCTTATTAAATAAAAGAGACTTGAGTAGACTACTTTTGAAATCCTTTCTTTGTTAAATATTTTCTTTATTATTTTTAGTTTTGTGAATGAGTATATTGCCTGCATGTAAGTAAATGCACCCATGTCATGCAATGCCCTCAAGAAGTCAGAAGAGGGTGTTGAATGACTTTGAACTGGACTTGTAGACAGTTGTTAGCTGTCTTGGGTGCTGGGGATTGAATCTGGGTCCCATGGAAGAGCATCCAGTGCTTTTAACCTTTGAGCCATCTCTCAAGTTAAGTATACTTAAGTATACTTTCAAGTTAAGTATACAGGTTAAATATACTGGATCAGTTACTTTTCTCATTGCTGTGGTCAAAATATCTTACAGAAGCAACTTAAGACAGCAATGTTGTTTTGGCTCAGGGTTTCGTGGGATCTCATGCCATCACGGCAGAGGAGCCCAGGCAAGGCAACTTAGTGGAAATGGGAGCATGTGCTTGACCATCCTTACATTGTGGCCAATCAGAAGGCAGCTGAGCTATGCCAGCACGGTTGCATTCAGAAGGCAGAGGCAGTAGATCTCTGTGAGATCAGAACCAACCTGGTCTACACAGTGAGTTCTAGGCCAGCTGGGGTTACAGGGAGACCCATTCTCAAAAACAAGAAGACAAAATAAAACAAAACAGATTGCTGAATCAGAAGCAGGGTCCAGGTTGTAATCCTTTACGGCCTCCTTTACGGCCTTTCCTCATCAGCCAACCTCGCCCAGCCTCCTGAAGGTCCCATAACCTCCCAAACAGTGCTGCCGCCCATGGGGTGTAATTCAAACACAAGAGCCTGTGGGGAACATTTAAGACTTAAATCATGACTTATACTCAGAGACATTATATTTCATTACAGTATTTTACTAATAATTAAGTCACATAGGTATCCTAGACAAGCATAAATTGAAAAAACTATATAGTCTTCCAGTATATCTGCAATATAATTATTCAGGGAGCATATGAACTGATTAAAAGAAGTGCAATGATTAAAAACATGTGGCCTATTACCATGTAAAATAGATTTGGGATTAATGTTACAACTGTTTGATATTTAAAATGAGTGTGTAATTTAGTATATTGAAGAGTTTTATGTATTGACAATAGGAAATGATTTAAGATTTCTTAACATTAAAATATAATGCAAGAAAGGGGTAGGAAGAAATTATATTAATTCTCTCAGAGAAAGACATTATAATAAGCTGAATCATACAATTTTTAATTTTAAAATGATGTGTTAGGAGTAAGAGCCCCTGGGACCAGGTAGAAAAGCGTAAGATTATGATCCCAAAAGAGAACTTTTTGGAGATCTTTTCTACAACCGTCATCCCATCAAGACCTCATGGAAGAAATGGCCTTTCAATCATATCTTCTAAAGTCATAGAGAATTCTGTCATGTCTCTTGTATAATGAAATGTTAATGTGATTTTCCTTGACTGACATAACTCTGATTCATTTTCAACACCAGCTCCTATCATTATAAGACTGATTTAATCTGGCACTTATAATTAGAGCCTTTTTTAATGGCAACTGAATCTATAGGAAAAAATGAAACATTTCTCAATTAAATCAAGAGTTTTTTTTTAGAGAGAAATATTCACTGGACCCTGTATTCATTGAACTAAACTTTAGAAAGGGATGGAAAAGAGTTAATAGACAATCCTCAATTTATTTTAACTCATCCCCTATTCTCCCCTTCTCTAACTCTACTTCAGTTTCAGAAATGGCATGAAAATACTTTAAATATGGTGGTTTTAAATGAAAATTCTCATTAGCATATTTGAAGTATTACTCAAAATATTACTCAACTATTAATAGATAATAGATGAGTAAATACAGACACATAAGTGATTTAAATTCATCCCAATAAACTACCTAAAGTGTCACAGGTTAAGTGTTAGAAATGCTGATCATAAATTAGGAGCTGAGAGTATACCCAGAAAAGAGTTATCTGACCTCCTGTCACGGCTTATCCTCAGAGTGCAGTGTAAACTAATGAAAGAATGTTCACATACAAATGAAGAAGTGAGTGTGTTCCCTCCTGTCTGCAAAGTGAAAGTCAGCAACTGGAACTGGTAGTTAACATCCGCTCGTGTCTCCTTTTCTGTTCTCTGGGCAAACAGTGATGATAGACAGCAAATGATCTATTTTTTAATTAGTGGCTTAAAACAACCTTTAGAAAACACTGTCTGTCAGGAAAAATGATATGAACCTGGAATGTTTTGTATAGCATTCGGAGCTCAAATTCAATGCCATCCTGACTATCTTGTTTCATGCTATCCCCATTTTTAAATTCTCTACAGAGAACCAAATCTTAGTCATTTGGTAGCAAGTGAGAATAACACAGGTCCTACAAATGCAGATCTTGGAATGAGGCAGCTTGGATCAGAATCCTTGCTCTCCAACTTAATAGTTGTTTAAAAAAAAAAAAAAGCCCTACACCTTAGTTTCCTGTCTGAAAAGGGGATAATAATTTTACCTCCATCCCTTGACTTGTAGTAGGTTTCACTATTTAATAAGAGCAAAGAACCAGGTCCAGGACAGGCTCCTAATAAATGTGAGCTTCCATTCTCAGCAAATCTTTTCAGTTTTCTGATTGGGAAATACAACATCTATTTTGAAAATTAATCAGTTAATTAATGAGTCTCAAATAGGGATTTTCAGTGTTAACCCAACTTAGTAGACTTTGAAAAGGCATAAACTGATGAACCTGAAATCTCAACAGTTCACACTAAGCCTCTGCTATCATTTGTGACCAAGAATGTTAGCTCTATTGATGCAAAGAATAATGGAGTCCCTTTTCAGGATTTTTAGTCTCATTCATAAACAAATTCAAACAGAAGCTTTATAACAATTTTATTAGAATTCAAAGAAAATTCCTCGGAGCAGGCAAGCTATAAATCTCAGTAGCTGCTCCTAGGAGGAAAATGGAGGGGAGAAGGGGACAGAAAGTCATAAAGTCTGTTGAGAGTCAGCTTGGAGGTCAGACACACAGCACACTGGAAGCCACATGGCAGGGAGGGGAAGAGAGCATTAGAGAAAAAGTAAAGAAATACAAGATGTTGGGGCAGGCCAAAGCATTACGGAAAGCCTGGTCAGAAAAGAGTTATAAAGAAGAAGAGAAAAAATTATGCATTTCTGAAGAATTCATAAAAGTGGGCAGACTTCCGGAAAGCTATGTATCTGTGGCCGGGTCCCTAGCACTGCATTAAGAGGCAGGGATTCTGGGCTGGAAAAGTTACCATCTCATCAACGCACTGGGCATTCTGCCTGTCTCTTCAGCATGACTTAAGGTGAACCTGCCTTCCTAATGGTAGCGGACTGACCAACAAAACTGGAAAATTGGGTCTTCATCCAGGACAGAGATTTTATTTTCTTGACCAGTTTTCTCTTCAGGCAATTTTCTGCTCCTGTAACATTATGACGCTAACCATGGCTTTCTTGCATTATTTCTTAAGAAATTGTTGCAGTGGTGTTCTGTTCTATGAATTCTACATGTCTTAGAACCTTATTTCCTGTGGTGATGAACTCCAGGCCACACCTTTTGAGCCACTTCAGAATCCATATTGAAAGTCTTCCTGTCTTTTTTCCATCACACATTCTCTTGGAATTACTTCTCTAAGCACTGTGGCTATTTGTTTTCACATTACTGTCATTGCAAATAGAAGTTGTAATTATCAGGCTCATATAAAAATGTCCTGAGACTATTAGAAGGCATGTAAGTCTGTTTTACCAGTACAAGTTTTCAATGAACCTGAGCTGCCTTCTCATCCATGTTGCCCTTTTCTCGGTCAGTTGGACCAGGCAGGTTATTAATAATTCCAAATTAAGTTAAGGACTTAACTGGAATAGAAGCTGGTGATGAAAACACATCTATCTTTTCAGATGACTAGATTCAAGATAATCACATTATCAAACCTTCTCCATTTTCTAGTCGATCTATGAAATGCCTTCTTCACTGATTCTCAAGAGTGAAGGGCATCTCTTCATCTGGATCACTGATTGCTGTGTGGAGATTTATTGCATGTGTTTGTTTCAGAGGACTCACAAGACAGAAATATAGAGCAGTCATGAGCATCAAAAAAGTCTAGATTCTTCCATGGACAGAGGAGGAAATTGTAGAAATGCTTGAAAGGATATGGAACCAAGCTAGAAGAAAGTTGTGTCCTGTTAGAAAAATAAGCAAACTAGGAAATAACTACATAATAAAAGTTCACACCTTTTTAAATCTCTGCATTTTTGTGTATTTGTAGGTCCACACATGCCATTGCATGCATAGAGGTCAGAGAATGGCCTCTGATGTCAGTTCCCACCTTCCATCTTGTTGGAGACAGGGTCTCTAATTCATTACTGCAAATGTCAGACTAGCTGGCCCACCAGCTTCCAGAGATTCTCCTGTTCTCTGAATCCAATCTTGCCATAGGAGCACTAGAGTTACAGATGCACACTACCACATCTTTATGTGGGTTCTGGTTGTCTGAATTCAGGTCCTCTATGCTTGTACAGCAAGTGATTTACCTACTGCATATCTTCCCAGCGCAAACCTCATACTCTTTATTCTCAGCCTTTTAAAATTACATTTGTTTATTTATTTGTGTGCATGTGTGTGTGTGTGTGTGTATATATATGTGTGTGTGTGTGTATGTGTGTGCAGGAGTGTCTTCTCCTTCCACTGTGTGTGTTCTGTGGATTTAACTTGGGTAGTCAAATTTGACTGTAAGTGCCTTCACCTGCTGAGCCATCTTGCCAGCCTCCAAACTTGAGACTTTTAAATGAACTTACAATGTTATTACTATTTCATAAAGACCAGTAAACTTTCCTCATAGCTGCTGTCAAAACATCCTACACTTTGGTCTTAATTGTAAGCTTTTCTAGACCCTTCTTTAATTGACATATGTCTTATTTGTCAAACATTTATTGTAAACCTGCAATGAACCAGGTAGTATCCTAAGCATGTGGGATGCAATGGACACAACCCTATCCAAAGAAGTTACAGTTTAGTGGGAGACACAAAAACAGTATCAGTCAACTACATATAAAACGAAATCTGTAATACATGATAAGAAATAAATAGTATGTGAGAACCTATGGTGGGAACACTTCCCTGGAGGAGCAAGCTTTGAACTAAAACCTGGGTTAAAATGGGGTAAGGATCAAGAGGCCTTATGGGCTGAAGAAACAATATGTTCAAATTCTATGTAGAAGGGAGATCACATAGACTATGAGGGGTTTAAAAAAGGCAGGGTTCAGTGAGGACAAGAGAAGAGCAATCGGGATGGTAGATGTGATGAGATAACGAAGGTGTACAGGGACCAGACACTCCAGGTCCCTGTCAGTCTCAAAGAATTTTCCCTTTATTCTAAAAGTGACTGGAAGCCTTTGAAAAGAGGGATTGTGCCTCTGCCACATGATTCCACTATTATGTGAGCTACCATTCAGTGCTTTTAATGAAATATATAAAGTAAAACTGGACTTAGTGGGGAAGGAGGGCAAGCAATTAGTGAAATCTGAATAAGTTTAGACTGTGTACTGGATGGCTTTGGTGTCAACTTTACACACCTGGGTAGAGGGAGCCTCTATGAGTTAGGGACTGGCCTGTGGTCATATCTGTGAGGCATTTTCTTGATTATTGAGTGATGTGGGAAGGCCCAGCCCACTGTGAGTGGTGCCACCCCTGGGGAGGTTGTCCTGTGTTGTATACGAAAGCAGGCTGAGCATGGGCCAAAGGACCAAGCCAGTGAGCAGCGATCCTCCATGACCTGTGCTTCAGTTCCTACTTCCAGGTTCTTTCCCTGAGTTCCTACCTCAGGCTCCTTCATTGATGAACTGTGACCCAGGTGATGTAAGATAAAATAAACCCTGTCTCCCCCAAGTTGGTATTGGTCAGTGTTTTTTCACAGCAATTGAAAGAAGCTAGAACAGATTGGAAATCCTCAATCAAGATTTCTGTAGATATGGAGAAATCATGGGATGAACTTAAAGGCAAAAATGCAAGTTATGTGCAGAAAAATTCACAGAGTTCCCACAAATCACACCAGCAGGCTCCATTCCTTCTACACGTCAACCAGTTGAGAATTTTCTTATGTTCCAGTGCTTTGAATGTCCATCACAGCTGCAGAAGTAAAATGAATGGCAATAAGAAATTGATTTAAGTTCTGCCCCGGGGTAAAATAATGATTCATTGACGTTTGTAGCATTTTATTGTAAGTGTGGTGGAAATGATTATTATCTTTAATGGTTAACTGAGTAATTGATTATTGATAAATGAGTACTCTATTCAAGCCAAGATCCATCTTACATCGCCTGGAAAAGGATGATGTTCCTACTCTTTTAATGACCATTAAGTGGTAAATAAGGAAGTGGAAATGTTTCATAACTTACATATTAAGTATCTTGGTCATTTAACCACCTCTACAATGAGAGCAATAAGACAGCTGGGGGTAGGTAGCCAGCGTAAGGAAAGATCAATGACTGTTTTTCAGAGTTTTATTGAAAGTGCATTATAGATTGTCTTGCTTTTAACATTATTACTTCATTGAATAACGATATATGAGTGGGCCAAGGGGAAAAATTAGAATATAGCTATGCAGGGCTATGTGATGGAATGAGAATTACATGGGGAAAGATCAAATTCCAATCCCTTCTCCACTTTCTCTACCCAATGCAAGTGGGATTTACCTTTGAAAAACCAGCAAAATGAGTGATGTCTGCCTTCATGCTCCACCTTCTTCTGTTTTTTTTTTTTTTACTTCCTCTAACTTCTATTGTCTCCTAACAGTTAATGAATCACCTTTGGTGACTCCTATCATCAAAAATTCCTTCCCAACCACAACTGCTGCCTGCCACTGAGGTGTATATTCACATCAATTTCTTAAGTACCATAATGATTTCTTCTGCAACCGTAATTCTCTACCACATCTCCCCTTCCTTCAGTGTTGTCATTTCTGTCAGGCCTTGTGAAGAAAGCAATGTAATTTAGCTAACTCACACTCTTTCCCATCAACCTGCTTTGAGGTAAATTCATCTTGGTATTATGCTAATTGTATATTGAATATGTTGATGAGAAGAGTATCAGGTAGGTTAACAAAGAGGTAGACTTATGTATTGAGACAGATGGAACCTTTGATGAGGATGGTTATCAGAAGCAAGAGGGATGGTTAGAAAGAACACAAACTATATATTCTATAAGACTGAGTTTAGATACTTGTTCTCCCCCCATATGCAAATCTTTGAGGGCTCACATTCATCTGGAGAGTGGGTGTTATTGTCTTATGTGATTAGAGTAAGGATTAGAAAATCATAATATCACACACAACAGCTGGCACATGGATAATACAATCTACTTGTAATTATCACTTTTACAGAGGTAAGTGGGCTATCAAGGGATGCTAACTAAGAATAGTATGGGCCATAATCGTTTGAACATTGTGTTTGCTTTATGATAATCCAAGGAAGAACTGAGTAAGCTAACCAAGAACTCAGGAAGTAAGGGCAGAGATGAAACACTTGAGAATGACAGTCCACAGAAGAACAGTCCCTTATTCCAAGCTTACTCTAAGCCTTGGATTGAGAGCTGAACTTTTAAAAATATTTTTTATTTATTTTTATTTTATGTGTATGAGTGTTTTGCCTGCATGTATGTAAATGCACCAGGCATGACCTGATCCCTTGGAGGTCAGAATAGGGCATGTAATTCCCTGGAACTGGAGTTAATAGATGATTGTTAGCTGCCTTGTAGGTGCTGGAAACTTAACTCAAGTCCTCTACAGAAGCAGCCAGTACTCTTAACCACTGAGCCATCTCTACAGAACCAAAAAACTGAACTTCTTGAAGGAACTCCTTTGGCCTTGAATTCAACAGCAAGAGCATTAATATGGATTAGCTAATGCACAACTTCAATACAATGTGAAGGTTATTCAATATCCAAATATTTATGTCAGTCACAGAATGAGTCTAGAAAAATTAGAATATTTTGTAATTTCATTGTACACATTTATACAATTTCCAAGAAAAGACTTTGTTTTTAACTGTTTCACTCACCCCAGTGTCCAGCATATTTCTACCTTCCGGTGCTTCTAAATCTGAAGTATTTCCTGGCTTAGGCTCTAGGAAGTCAAAATTTACCACCTTCTGTTTTTTTTCTTCGTCTAATCCTAAACTCAACACCAGTGGCTATAGCTTTGCTTTTTTTCTTTTTCTTTACCCCAAGTCCTCCTCTCTTTAATCATTCCTGAGATCCATGGCAAATAATGATAAGAGCTTGACTGGAGTTGGAAAATAGCAATTTAGTGTATCTTCTCTAAGATCATTTCTGGAAGGAAATATGTTTATAATTCAATGTTCCAAATATACCATCTCTTTTTAAAAATGAGAGGAGACATAATCTAACAATAAATTCATTACTTCTAACACTTGACCCAGAGCTTCAAGCCAGCCATATATTATACAGTAGGGAGTCAAAGTTCAAAGCCCCTTAAATCATGCAGAGCAGTTACTCTTCTAACAGTCTATTGAAAAGACTACCAATCGACTCTAAGTGAAAGAGGAAGGAGTCTGTGTTTACCACAGCTCCATGGCTATGAATACTTCTGCACAGAAGCATGGAGAGAGGAAGTGGGAGAAATATGGAGTTGGGAGAAAGTTGGCAGTTGCAGCAGAGGACTAGATGGCTCACTGCATTGTTAATTGTATGGTATCAGAGGTCTTCCCATAGTATTTAGTCTAAGCAGTTGTATTCAAGCTGTGTCTTGTCTTACCTCTATAAAGGTTGCCAACATGAAGTCCAGGGGAAAGCAAAATAGACAAGAGCCAAGACACATCCTGCAGCTGGAATAGCTCTATATTTTTTCACCCAGCATCTGTATGTATGTATAAGGTAATACTAGGAAAATGCAGTTCTGTTTCTGAAAATTACTTCAGATTCATTGACATATAGTTCTGAAGGTTTGTTCCATGCCTGCATAGTCAAAAAGTAAAAAGAAAAAAAAATATATCGTGGTCTTTGAAACATCTTTAAAAATAACTATCCTTTGGATGGCAAGTGGGAGATGATAAAAATCTCTTAATTAAAGTGTTATTCTGTTTCCCAGAGAAATAGTGTCTTGTCTGCTAGAGTAGTCATGACTCATTATACTTGGGATAAGGGTGCCTTACATTCTGAGGAATCAGTGCTTTGGTCATGCACCTTGACACTGAACTGAAAAGAAATCCCTTGTGCTAGAGAAACAACACTGGTCAAGATACTCAGTTCCAAAGGCCAAACAAGTCCAGTGGCTTATTCCTATGGAAACAGCTCTCTGGAGTTTCTACATCCCAGGGAATCAAGTCCTTGTTTCATGCTTCTGGAGGCTCAAATGACAATAGCACTCTGGAGTCCTTGCCATCACTACACTGACCTCACAGATTCTGGTATACTGTCATATCCCGCCATCCCAAGGGCGAGAGTCATTTCTACACAGTACCTCTTTCTTTAGAGTCCAAGTTGTCTACAGTTTCTGAATTGTAGCTCAACTCTTCCTCTAGCACTAAACCTCTAGAGAACTCTTTTTCCCTATAAGTGGGACCAGTGTTGGAGTCTCATCTCAGGAGTAGAGTCCCAGCTGCAGCCCAGCACTCAACTTGCCTCAGAGTAAATTCAAATCCCATGAACCAAGTGGTAGAATGGGTTCATGAAACCTAAAACAATAGGTACATGAACCTACAACCCTGGCTCCACAATCACTCTAAGCACTGGTTTCCTAGAACCCAGCATCACTTTACCTAAAGATATCCTTGAATATGGTGTGTAGCTCAGTGAGAAAAAGTATGCTTAGCATGTGTGAGACCCTGAGTTCAATCCTCCACACACAAAAAGCTCTTATGAAAGACATATTATAAAGCTCTTAGAAAGACAATCTTTCTATCTCTTCTTCCGCAGTGATCCCTGAGCTTCAGAAGATGGAGTTTGATACAAATGTTCTACTCAGAGATGAGCACTCTGCAGCCTCTTTTGCTCTGCATGTTGGTCAGTTGTGGGTTTCTGAGTTAATCGGCATCTGCTACATAAGGCAACCTCTCTGGTGAGAGTGAAGAATGCATTAATCTATGAGTATAAAAATAAGTCATTAGGAGTTGATTTAATACTGTATCTATTTGGCAGAATAATAGTATTAGGCTCTCCTCTATGGCCTGAGATCTGTCTATCCACAGGTTCCTAGGCCTGATATCAGTGTCAGGTATGGACTCCATGTTATGAAGCAGACCTTAAAAACAATTAGGAAGTGGTTGGGTGCTCCCATATTATTTATGCCACTATTGCGCCAGTGGACCTATCTTGCCAGGCCAGTTTTTGGGAAGAGGGGCCAAAAAAGAGTGTTAAGAGCCAGAAGTGATGGATGGCCACAGGGCAACAGAGTTTTCTAGCCATGTGGGAAGTTATTCATATGAACTCACAGTAACAGTGAAGTTTGGCACAAGTCCTGTGTAAGCCCAAGCCAGACAAAATTGCAGCATAGACATAGGGAAGTGGGTAAGAAACCTGAAGGAAGGAAGAGTCAGTCTCACTTATGGGTGAGATTCTTGGTAGGTTAACCAAGCTCCAGTGGATGGACCCATACCGAAGGGCATTTGGTGACACAAAGTCATATATATAGGCATATATACATATATATATATACACATATATGTATATATATTATAGTACATGAAATTGAGGGGGTAGTAAAGGAGGTACAGACAGAGGAAAAAGATAAATATGATCAAAATATATTGCATAAAATTAGCTACAAAAATAACGCAGCAAGCCAACAAAACTACACTCAGCAAAGCTGCCTTTATATATCCAGCAGAAATAAGTAAGGGAGTTTTCCAGGTTCAAACAAAAAGATGCTAATTGCTAATATGACAATATTAATTTATCAGTAAAGGGACTGGGCATGGTGGCACATGCCTTTAATGCCAACCCCTGGTAGGTAGAGACAGGCTGATCTCTGCGAGTTTAAGAGCAGCCTGCTTTACATGGCAAGCTCAAGGCCAGCTAGGGCTGCATTGTGAGACCTTGTCTAAAAACACACACAAAGAAACAAAAATTGCCAGTAAAGGCAAATAATCATTAAATCCAGAGTATTGCAGTAGTATTATGGTCATCTGTAGATACTCCAGTAGGAAGTTTAAAGTTGAACGAGATTACAAGGAAAGTGCTTTCCTGGCACCACAGGGTAGGTGCACAAATGCACTCACTGCAGTTGTGACAACATTCACAAGACCTGCACAAGCCAAAGATGGATTTCCAGCATGAATAATGAAAGTGCATGTTGTTGCACCCCTGACTGAGGAACTATTGGCAACTGATAGCTACTAGGGGCGGGAGAGTTCATTTTCTTAAAAGTGTGGCCCCTGGTATGTGGATCACTTCTCAGTGGATGACCACACCCAAGAACGTTTTCACAATATTAATTGGACATAATGCGTTTAGAAAAAAAAAAAAGAGGACACAAAATTAGTGAGTAGAGAAAGGGTGGTGAACCTGGGAGGAGTTTGGGGAGGGGAGTGGATATGATCAAAACATATTGTATGAAATTCTCAAAGAACTAACAGAAAACAAAAAATAGTTGAAGTAGTCAAAAAACAATAGTTTCAATAAACTGTTAATAAATATATCAAAGTTGGTTAATCCTAGCACTTGAAGTCTAATGCTGGAGAATCATGAGTTTGAGGACAGACTGGGACACATAGTAGAACTATGCCTCAAAAAGGACAAATAAAAGAAGAGAAATAAATAATATAGAAGATGTAAATTATAATGTTAAAAATATAAGAGGACAAGAAGGTGCAAATGTAGAGATTTATAATCAATTAAAATTAAGTTGTCAGTGTAAAGTAGTCTAACTATAATAAAATAAGAAGGAAAAAAAATAAAAAGAAATAAAAAAGAAACATTCAATTAATAAAGAGAGAGGACTCCAAATCACACTACAGAAAATCACCAACATCACACAAACAATAAAGAAGGAGAATGGAATGAAGGAACTGCAAAGCAGTCAGAGGACAGCTAGCAAATGGTAGTGATAAGTCCTTATTGACATAAATTACTTTATATATAAATGGATTAAATTCTCCAATCAAATAACAAAAGTGGATGAATGCATATTTAACTTGAAGTACACATATTGGACAACAGTGAAAAGCCTGAAGAAGGTAGGCCATGAAAATGATAACCAGGTATGACTGCACTTACATGAAACAGAAAACTCAGGGTTGGAGAGATGGTTCAGTGATTAAGAGCACATGCCACTATTGTAGAGAACAGGAGACCCATGACTCATAACCCCTGTAACTAACTCCAGGGGATTCTACACCTTCTTCTTGCCTCCACAGGCACTCACAGGCACATGTGGCTATATACACACAGGCACACATCTATGCATAAATTGAAATGACAAAATCAATCTTCAAAATTATTTTAATACAATAAAAATGTCAAAGACTTTCAAAAGAGGTGAAGAAATCATTATGCAACAATAAATGTCTAATATATAAGGTAGACATACCAATTGTTAATGTACATATGTACGTGTATATGTATATATATGTGTCCCACACTGGAATTTATAAATAGATAAAAGAAAACATAAATGACTATAAAAGAATAAATGGAGAACCAGACAGTAAGAGCAGATTACTACATATGTCATTTTAAACAATGAAAAAAATCAACCAGACAGAAACTTATAAGGGAAACTGGAATTATAAGGCATTTTAGACAAACTGCCCCTACAGATATATGCAGGATTTCTCATGCAACAACAACATAATACATATCCTTCTCATATGGAATACTCTCCAGGCTAAACCACATAGTAAACCACAAAATAAATCTTAACAAATTTTAGTACTGAAATCATATATGGAAACTAAACAATATTATGCTGAATAAACAAAGGGTCAAATATAATATTAAAAGGAAACTTAAAAACATCTTGAAACAGAAGACAATGAAGTACAGCAAACCAACCTGTATATGCAGTAAAAGCAGTCCTAAGAGAAGTATTTATAGGAACAAATACCTACATTGGAAAAGAAGGCAGATTTCAAATAAATAGCTTAGCATTTCACATCAGGAATATATTTACAAAGTAAACCGAAAGCTCACGATACGGAGGATATAAAATAATTCAAATAGAGAAAGCAAACTTGGGGGGAAATCAATAAAATTGATACTTGGCTTTTTGAAAAGATAAACAAAATCAACAAATCCTTAAGTAAACTACAAAAAATATAGAGAAGATTCAAATATATAAAATCGAAAATGAAAATGAAGACAGTAAAATATATACTACAGAAATAAAATGTATCAATAGACTATTAGGGACAATCTTATGTCAACAAATTTGATAATCTTGAGGAAATGGATTTTTTTTTGAAAACTACCAAGATTGACTGGGGAAACAAAACTTTAACAGAACAATAATAATGATTATTGCTAAAAGATTCAAATGGTACTGAAAATCTTTCCAACAAAGAAAAGCCTAGGACCTACACAGATGAATATTTCCTAATTTTCAAAGCACATTTAATGCCAACATGTTTTACATTCTTCTAAAACAAATAGAGGCTAGAAAAATACTTCCTAACACATTTTATAAGATCAGGATCATTTTGACACTTAAGCCAGATTAAAAATATATCACAAGATCCAGTTTTGCCAGCATTCGTTGACGATGCTGTCTTTCTTCCAATGAATATTCTTGGCACCTTTGTCAAATATCAGGTGGCTGAAATTGCATGTACTCATGTTTGAGTCTTCTGTTGTGCTCCGTTGATTTACATGTCTACTTTTGTGCCAGTACCATGCAGTTTTTATGACTATAGCTCTGAAATACAATCTGAGATCTGGTATGGCGATCCCAACCATTGTTCTCTCTGCCCAAGATTGCTTTGGCTACCTAGCGTCCTTTGTGATTCCATATGAATTTTAGGATGATTTTTTTTCTAACTCTGTGAAGAATGTCATGGGTATATTGATTGGCATTATATTGAATCTATAGATGCTTTTGATAAGATGGTCATTTTCACAATATTGATTCTACCGATATATGAGCATAGTAGGACCTTCCATCTCCTTCTGTCTCTTTCTTTGAAGATTTGAAATTTTCATTGTAGAGATCTTTAATGTCTTTAGTTAAGTTTATTCCTAAATATTCTATTTTTTGAGGCTATTGTGGGTGGAAGAGTTTCCTTGAATGCTTTTTCTCTCCATAGGTATATGGAGTGGCAAGTGATTTTTGATGTATGAAATATATAAAAGCTCAATAAAAATTTTAAAAACATATCACAAAAAATCTAAAGGCCAGTATCTTTGATGAACATTGATAGAAAAATCATCAACAAAATAGTATCAAATGGAATTCAAGGACACATCTAAAAATTACATATCATGATCAAGTGGGTTTTATCACAGATATAAAATGCTAATTTAACATATGCAAATCCACCATGACTCATCACATTAGCATACAAAAAGACAAGAATACATGATAACATTGACACAGAAAAACATTCAATGACATTCAACACCCTTTCAGATAACAACTACTTAACAATTTAAATATAAAAAGAAACTGCCTCTCCACATAATAAAGACCACTTACAAAAACCTACAGCTAGCAACATGGCCAATAGGGAATAGCGCAAGGCTTTTCCTTTAAGATTTGGAACAAAAGAAGAATATGTACTCTCACCTCCTCTCTTCAACACAGTACTGGAGGTTATCAGAAGTGATTAGAAGCAGAAGAGAAGTGAATTTATTTCTATTTATGGATGACATAATCTCAAATATAGGAAACCCAAAAGACTTCACCAAAAAAGAAAATTCTGTTAGATCTAATAAATAAGTTCAGTCAAGTTGCAGAATATAAAATCAGCATTCAAAAATCTGTGGCTTTTCCATACAGAATAACAATTTAATCCAGGTAATGGTACCTCATACCTGCGAGACAGTGAGATTGACATGACTTTGAGGGCAGCCTGGGGTACATAGTGAGTTCCAGGCCAGCTTGAACTACAGTGTGAGACCCTGTATCCAAATGTCAATAATAATAATAATCCTGAAAAAGAAATTAATAAAACAGTCCTAATATGGATTGCACAAAAATTAGTGATAAATTTAATCAAGGAGGTGAAAAACCCATACACCAAAAATGATAAAACACTGATGAGGTAAATTAGAGGAGACATGCTTAAATAGATGCTCAAAGAACTGGAAGAATTAATACTATTGAAATGTTCATTTTAAGGTGATACGTAGACTCAGTGTAACTCCTATCAATACCTCAATGAGATTCTTCAGAGAAATATAATAGAAAAGGATCCTAAAATTCACATGGAACCACAAAAGACCTCTAACAGACAAAGCAATGTTGAAGGGGGAAAATGTTGGCAGCATCACATTTGGAATTTAAAACTAGGATACAAAGCTCTGTAGATAAGGGCTTTCTATAGCATAGTACTATAGAAAGAGACATATATACAGCAGTGAGGCAGAATAGAGAGCCAGCATCAACCCAAACATACATAGCCAATGAATTTTCAACAAGGACAGAAAAGAAACATAAGAAACAATCTTTTCAAATAAACAGTTTAAGGAAAGCCAGGCATCCATATGTGAAATACTGAAAGCAGATATTTAAACTCCACAACTGTGTTCTCCATTTTCAAGACTGTTTTTAGACATATTAACTCTCCTTTCAAATTCTAAAAATTGTTAGAATCAGCCTGTTGATTTCTACCAAATAAAAATGTTATGGGATTATGATGGAAATACATTAATTATATAGGCTATTATTATATTGGGAAGAACTGACATCTTGATATTGAATAATTCAACCCACAAACATGATGTACTTGTTTATTTAGAACTTCCTTCATTTTTCTTGATTTGGCAATTCTTAACTTAGGGATTTTGAACATCTTTGGTTAAATTTATTTCTGAGACTGCCTATTTTGATACTATTGCAAATAAAATTGTTTAAATTGGAAAAAAAAGTGAAAGCCCTTGCTCTACAGTGAAAGCTACGTTGGGCCAGAGATGGGCAACAAGAGCAGGAGGCCTAGCTCGTCAACATCACTCAGAACCTCTAGTTCTTACTCCATTCAATGACTTAAAAATCAATTTGGAATAGTTAGAGCATCCCTTCAAGGCCTAATATTCTCAGAGTATTTATCATATTTATACTCCACACCAAAAGAGCAGATTCTTACTTCAGAGTTCAATTTCCCTATTATAGCTGAATTTTAAGCAAGGCCTCCTGAAAGTCTAAAATGAGTAACTACGTTCCAAAAGTAGTTTTCTCTCTCTTTCTGATCATTTCAAATATTTTCTTTTCTATAAAATTTGCAACCATCTTGATTTTAGCTACATAGCTTAATGTTCAATAACTCCTTACTTCAGCTGAGTTGATTCTGATAGTTCATAATGCAGAGAAACTGCATTAGTCTAAACTCTCAGATTTCCTCCCTTCAACCTAGAGCAAGGTCTTCATAACAGCCTAGACATTGAGGCTGTTTATCTGACTATTTCCATTGCCTCTTACATCAGGCTTATTTAAGCTTTAATCAAAATGCAAGCAAAGCAGTCTTTATTTTGAGAGAGAACAATTTGTTCATTCTCTGGAAACCAAGACACTATAAACTATTAATAACCATAAAACCTCTAGCTCTATATAAAAGTTAATAAGGCCAGTTGTTAACAAGCCACATCTGTAATATTGGCTTGAGAATTATTGAAATAATATTTGTGGTACCTGTGAGGAACCTCAAAGAAATATTTACATTGACATAAATTATGACTATGGATATTTTGTCAGTACACAGGAGATATAAACCTTTATCTAAAAATTTCTACAATTGTAAAAAATACATTTAAATCACAAAACTAGAGTTCAATTATTTCTAAAAGACCCTAGACAGACAGAATTTCCGTTAAATGAAATTGATCATAAATCCCAATCAGACTGCTTGCAAAGGCAGTCTTAGAGCATGGACTTTGATTTGGGCAGCAGTGGGCACACAAGGGATTAGAAGCTTTCTTCAGTAGAGAATGAAGAGTTTAAAATGTCAGAGTCAAAGAATTGTGATGATTTCATTCATCACTTAACAATAAGTTTCTGCAAGGCTGGGAACGTGGCTCAGTTGGTAAAGTGCTTGCTATGAAAGCATGAGGACCTGAGATGTACAAAGCTGGATGCAACATGCACCTGTAATCAAGGCAGAAACAAGTGGATTCTTGAAGCTCACTTGCAAACTAGTCTAACAGAATTAGTGAGCTCCAGGTTCAGTGAAAGACCCTGTCTCAAAAAATTAAGGTGAGAGTAATCAAGAAGACACTCAACATCAACTTCTAGCTTTCAGACACACGCCCATGTGCACACACAGGAGAACAAGCCCACATGTGCACACACATGAAGACATATGCACACATGACCACACATACAAACTAAAATAAAATAAGCAATTCCCTCTGAAATGAATGACTTCAAATAAAGCATTATTTGGTACCAGTCTAATATTTTTTATGTTTCATTACTAGTAGCCTGTTACCTGATGATGGCATGACCCTCTGCCCACAGCAGCTGTGATGCCTCAAGGCCTGGGACAAAAGGCACAGTCAAGAGCTGTACGCACATCCCACATACATAGTTTTATGTTTACATGTGTAAGTCCTGCAGAGAGAGTACCTGCTCTCATGTTTTCAAAGCTGCATTCAACAGAAATTCATTTGATACACCTGACAGAAAACCTGAACAAGTATTTTCTATATCAGTGATATAATATTTTTTCTGTGAAGAAAGCAACACCTCATCTCTTTTTAAAATATAAAAAGATTAAAAGCTTGAGTAGTACATTTCATATGAGTGGTGTATGAGTGTATAAAGCAGTGAAGATCAAACATGCATTGAAGGGGGAGAAGTCAGGTGCCCCAGAGGAAATAGAGGTGTCCTCCAACTGGTAAAAACAAGGAGGCTTTAAAAGAGTGTAACAGTTGACCAAAGCTGGGGGTGCAAAGTTTAGTAATGGCAACAGGAGGGCATGCATACACGATAGCAACTGCAGAGAGAGGCACAGTGAGACACAGAAACCAGAACCAGAATTAGGAGAGATTATGTGCCAAGAACCTGCAGCCCCCAGGAAGGGAGTCAGCTCAGCCAGGGAAAGAGTACCCGGGCCTCACTATCTCAAATGCTCCAGGTTCCTTGCCAAACTCAACTGGCCGTCAGAGGACAGACATGCTCAAAGATGCATCTGTATGACCAGTCTCCATCTGCAGCGTAGAGGAGGTATGCAGAAGTTATCTAAATGGGCCCGACTACAACTATTTCTACTAATAGAGTTACTCATTGTTGTGATAAAAATGTTAGCATCCCATTGCTCTAAATAACTATGCTAGACATGAAACTTAGGTGTCTAGTTTAGCAATTACTGCATAAGGCCTGATTTTCTCAGTTCGGAGCATTGGTATTGTTCTAAGTGATGACATAGATGCTGTGAAGTTCAGAGGGCTTGGGTTGTGGACAGGTAAGTCCGGTGCCCCAGTCCAACTAAGCTTTTGTAATTAGGAAAATCCGTTCTGTGTATGGGAAGAAGCAAGTGAGGCATTTGGGTCCTGTGATCATCATTTCTGCCTTGAGTAAAAGGACCCAACTTAACTGGATTTAGTTTCAAACACTCATACTTTCATTTGTGCACTCTCTGTGTGAGACAATGTACATGCGCTAAGAATATATAATTAATTATATAGTAAGATCCTTGGCATCAAATTTCTGTTAAAATGATAAAGAAGACTGATATAATTTAGTATGGAGAGGATCATTCTAATTACACTGAGAAATCAAATCAGGTCAGTTGGGCACACAGAGACTGGGAGATGGTCAGAAATGACTGCATGTAAACAATAAGAGGATGTTGTACAGATCCGACCTACAACATTGTACCAGAAAGATACCACTCTATCAGTGATACTGTAATATGTAAAATATTATTGTGATAATAGCTGGGCCTGGTGGCACAGGCCTTTAATCCCAGTAATCGGGATCTCTATAAGATCAAGCTCAAATCTAGCAAATTTGAAGGTTTGTTTCAAAGATGACATCACATGTCCCTGTCCTCTTCCCATTTCTTAGCTGTTGTGCTTTTACTGAAAGCCCTCAGTTCTAATATGAAAAGAGCAAATGCTAGATATTCTCAGGGATGTCAGACATCTTCCCCGTGCTGTAGTCCTGATGGTTCAACAATTTTCCAGTTATGTGGCTGGCTGTCGGAGTGTGGATATGCTGGCTTTGAAGTGTTTTCTTTCTAGAAACAGACCCAGATCCTAATATGTTCCAGCACTAAATAAGTCTGATTTTTATCCTGCCCCAGTCTCAAAATACCTGTTCATTGTATAAAGCAGATTAGAGTGCATTGGGTGTTTGACAGTTCAAAAGCAAAAAGAACCTTAGTAAGGATGGCCTGCAAGGGACAATGGACTAAAGAATAACTTCTGAGCAGACTGAAAGTCAAAGTTAACCTCTTGAAGGAGCACATCAAATGAATGAACAGTAAATTCTCCAAAAGGCAAACCAAAGCATATTTCATGAAGCAAGAATTGTCTTTTCTGAATATTCAACTAGGTGCCTAATGGGCCCAATTCTCCAGTGTGACTCTTGCAGGCTGAATCTGCTCCTCTCCCAACATGTTCACTGGAACTCATATTTTATCTGCTAAGTCCCAATCAATATCCTGCCATGTCTAGATACAGGGACCACTGAGAGGGAATACTGAAGCATCACCAGGGGGTTCTACCAAAGAGAAAATGTAGCACTATGTCTCCACTTACAAATTCCAAGATAACAGAAAGACCCTTTCTTCCTCCGGTCTCTCTCCTCCAGACAAGTCAGTGGAGCTTTTCAACACAGACAAAATCTTTAGCAAGAGAGTTCTCTGAGGAATTTTCCCAGTTCAGAGCCAGGGGAGTTTCTGAAGGTCAGAAGGATCAAATTCGGCATCCATGTTGAACATCACTGGCTACACATACTGGACCACTCTGAGCCAGCTGGGACACAGTGGGAGGTTCGGCAAGTAGGTAAGAACTCCTTCTGTCCCTGAGATAAATCTCTCTTCTCAAGAAAGCAAGAGGCAAGCAGAAGATATAGAAGCCATAATATTCCTCCTAAAACCCTCACTGCCTCCTCTCATTCTGATCCAGGCCTCATCACAACGCAGTTTTCAGCAAGTTCCTTGCATCTCACCAGGGTCTATCAGTTAAACATCACCACTATGAAATAAGAAAAACCAGAAGAGTTACAGATGGATTGGCCATGGACTGATTTATGATCTTTATCGCATGAGAGAGCTAATTTTATGCATATAACTTCTTTCACAATTACCTCTATGTAATTTCAAAGGAGTTCACTGCTATGGAAAGAGGCCATCAGTAAGTGACTCTTGCATAATCATTCATTTCAATCAGAGAATTTTTAAAAACTCGGGGAAATATTTCTGTGCCATTGAAAACTACTTTTTGCCAGCAAAATTACTTTTTTCCCTAATTGTTTTTATTTTTTCTCCTATTCTGGTTCTTTTTCACTTAAAAAATCAGATATTTAAGAGAGCTAACATAAAATATGCACTTATTAAATGCCATCTGTGTTTCACAAATTGGTAGTCCAAGTATCTATATTATCTTTGCATTCTCTCTGAGGTCACAATTCCTTTGTCTGTTTCACTAATAAGAAGCTCAAAGAATTCTAAGGACAAACAGCCAATAGTGATAGACAAGCTAGTGGCTAAAATCACATATAAGTACAATAAATTACCATTTTCATCTCATTTTTATGACTTCACACTACCCTTAGGTGTTTAGAATAAAATTCAATTCATTTTGTAATTATCAGTTTGAGAAAAGTTTGCTCAGCTTTCTTTAAATCAACTGAAACTGGTTACTGCATCCCAAAGACTTATGGATATGCTCATTTTTCTCTTTCTTTTTTTCTTTCTTTCTTTTCTCTCTCTTTTTTTTTAAACTAAGCATGATCACATTAGCTACTTTTCTGATGCTGTGATAAAACACCATGATGAAGTCAACTAATAAAAGAATGAGTTTACTTGACTTACAGTTCCAGAGGGATGAGAGCCCATCATGGTAGAGGACGTTTGGCAGGAGGCAGAGGGAGCAGAAAGCTGATGAGCGTTTGCATCTCCAAGCACACACACGAAGTAGAGAGAAACTGAAAGTAGGTTGTGGCAATAAAATCTCACACCGCCCCCTCAAGGCCACACCTCCTAAAGTTTCCACGCACCTCACCAAACAGCACCACCAACCAACCAGTATTCAAATAGTTGGTGCCTATGGGGGACATTCTCATTCAAAGCACCATTCGTGACTTACTTGTGAAGGCACGATGCCTACCAGGATCTGCAGACCACATGTTAAAAGCCTTGCTGGACCCTGGAAATTTTACCAAATCAATGCCACCTCAGGAACATGGCAACAAAGCCAGAAATCTCGGTTATGTGTACTACTCAATGTTTCTTCAACCTCAGTCATTATATAACCATTTTTGGACCATTTTTGCAACCTGTGAGTGATGTCGTCCTAATTTTTAGTTAGAAAGCCATAATGAACTTCATTCTGACTCCATTTTTTTTCTTATCCTATTCTGAGTAATAAAACATGAATTTAATGTATTATCAGCATTTTTGGGCACACATTAAAATACATGTGTAACTAGTAAAATGAAAAAAATACTTGTCCATGTACCATCCAAAAATCATAAGGCACAATTGCCTATCTAGAATAATTGGTTGTGTTTTTCTAGGTTTACTCATTTGCATATGTGTAATGTGTGTGTGTGTGTGTGTGATCTTCATTCACACTTGTTCATAAATATTTATTGAGCACCAACTGTGTGTTAGACACTGTTCTGGACACTGAAAGCTTTGTGGAGAATGACCCAGGCCAGGGAGAGAATGCAAACATGGAGAGCAGGCTGTAAGCTCCCAGAAAGTTGAAAGAGGCTAGATGACTTCCCAGTAGTAACAGGAAGAAAAAGGTAAGTTTAGAAGACATTTCAGAAGTAGAATGGATGGAATTTGGTGTCGATTAGGGATGGGAAGGAAGAAAAGTGACCCAATAAACATTTTAACTGCATTAAATTATGACTTTCGACTTCTTTAACAATACTGAACATAGCTATAAACCCATAAGTAAGGGAGAAACACGGGGAATCTTTCCTAAATGTAATACTGAACCTATTTAGCAACTATGGTGGTTTGAATGAGAACATCCCCCATAGACTCTAAGTACTTGGACATTTTGTCCCCAGTGGGTGGCACTGGTTTGGGAGCTCTTAGAAGCTGTGGCCGTCACTGGAGGCAGGCTTAGAGAGTTCTTAAGTCTTGCTGTATCTCTGGTCACTGTTTCCTGCGCCTACTTAAAGAGGTAGGCCCTTAGCTTCTATGCCTATTCCAGACACCTCTGCCACCCTGCCTCCTGCCGTGATAAACTCGTGCCCCCTTGGAACTGTAAGTTAAGTAAACTATTCCTTTTATAAATTCCCTTGGTCACATGTTTTATCACAGCAACAGAACAGTAACTAAAACAGCACCTTATTGGCAACTTATTGGCTACAGATCAATTGCAACAGAAACTGGAAAGAGGACATGGAGCTCTGAAGGGCTGGAAGGGACTGTGAAGAGGGGACTCGGGCTGTAGCATTCACCCGGAACTACAGAAACAATGCTTCTGATTCTACTTCCCTCACCAACCTCTGGATGGTCATTCTTCCATATACCCATTAATAACCTCTTTTCTCTCAAATGAGCTGCAGAACTCAACTAGCATTTCAGACACTGCCCGTGCACCCCAGCTGCTCATCCCAGCTCCAGTTCCTCATCTTGTCTCTGATCTCCCACTCTGAAATTCCAAAACTTGACTGTACCATGCTCCTCCTTCTGCCTCATACTCATCCAAGCCACCTTGAAAACTTACTTCTACTCCTTCTGCCCCAACCTTGGATGCATCATCCTCATGGACAGTCTCTACCTTTGGCCTTCCTTATCAAAATAAGCCTAACCTTCATAAAAGATAAAGCATACTGCATGACATGAGAGCATCTAAGCAACTGAATTAAACCATTTCTAAGGCAATTATTTGAGTTCCTGTCTCCTACACTAGGCTCACTAAGCTCCATGAAGTGTTTCACTCTCTTTTCCCCAAATTCTCATGTAGAACTTGCTATATTAAAGGTACTGAAAAGACGAGAACCAATAACACATGCACAAGCTAACTCTGAAAATTTTTGTCAAATTTGAATATTTTATTATTTTTATTTTATGTGTATGGGTGTATTGTCTACATGTAAGTGTGCCCATGGAAATGTGTGCCAACAGAATCAGAAGATGGCATCAAATATCTGGAACTTGTTAACCACTGTGTGGGTGCTGGAAATCAAACCTGGGTCCTCTGTAAGAGCAGCCAGTGCTTTTAACCACTGAGCCTTATCTCCAGCCTTTTTTTGTCCAATTTAAACTTTATTAGAACCCTGAAAAGTATTATCATCAGCTTTTTGCATGAAGAAAGTAAAAAGTGTCAAAGTTACTCATCCGAGTGACTTTTTATTAAGTGGTATAATCAGAATAAAAATTCTGCACTACTACTTTTTCCCAAGTGTGATGATTAATATTAATTGTCACCTTGACAGGACCTAAAATCACCTAAGAAACAAGCTTCTGGAAATGACGCACCCTGAATATTCCCCACACCATTCTAAGGGTGGAGGTCTAAGAAAGAATAAACTGGAGAAAGACAGGTGAGAACCAGCATTCATCTCTCTTCTGCTTCCTTGATGGAGATGCAAAATGATGACTGCCTTACTTCCTTCTTCTGTGACTTCCCTAACATGACAGACTATACCTAGGAACTGTGAACCAAAATTAACCCTTCCTTTCTTAAGTTGCTTTTATCAAATATTTTCTCACAGCAATGACAAAAGTAACTAATGCACCAAACTTGGTCACTCAACTCTCACTGTCATAATTGCCAGCAGATAACAAATAACAGGACTGAAGAGTTTGCTAGAAACTCTTTTATTGAGACAGGTCAGCTGGTGGCATGGTATAAAATAAGACTACCACCAAATCAGCCAGCTGGGGTGGGGCATGTTGCAACAACTGATGGTCATAAAATGATTATCTTGACTCAACAAAATCATTTAATAAGGAAACACGTATCATTGAAGTTTTCATTCAAATCTACCATTTTTTAGCAGTGCAGTAGCAATCTGGCAGACTTGTCACTTCTGAACACTTTTTTTCTGTTCAGATCAATAAAGCATTGTAGTGCTTTGAAAGAAACCACACAGTTTGGCCCAAAATGTATGGTCTTCTCCCTCTCTTAAGAGAGACTTAAAGATCCAGCAAGATAAAGGCTTATCTGCTGATAACCAGTCTGATTAGGATGCTTTTTCCTGTGAAACTGATGGGTATAGATTCATTTATAACTAATTAGCTTTTTGCTGAAGAAAATCACCTTTATTCTAACAAAAATGAACTTTGTAAAACAGGTAGAGAAAAAAGTTAAAAATTTGGTGTCATTGTTTTCTACCTGCTTCATTGCTTATGTACATAGTTATTTTACCCAGAAGTCTACCCTAAACCCCAGATTTCTAAACAGCACCTTAGCTAGTGAAACAAGCATTGCTTATAGCCATGCTGGCATATCCAAAGCTTCCCAGAGTTGTCGTTTTCTTCAAATTGTCTGCAGCAATACAGCATCAAGAAAAGTTGTGTAGCCGGGGAAGATTGTGATTCACGCTTATAATCACAGAACACGGGAGGCTGAGGCAGGAGAAAAGTGGATTCAGAGGCAGCCTGGTGTGTGTGTGTGTGTGTGCGTGTTGCCTTTATTAAGGAGATTATACATATCCAACCATGGCTTAAGATAGAGTTTCCAGAGGAAGCCTGTAATAAACCCTCATCTCAGCATATGTACATACATGATGATAGAGTAGATTATGTACTATGCAACTGACAGTATCTCTGCAGTTCATCACTCAGTAGAATTTCCTCCAGATTCATCCATATCGTCATGAAGTCAGAATTTCCTTCTTTTTTTATGACTGAATAGTGTTCAAATGTGTATATAGACCACATTTTCTTTGGCCAGTAGTAAGTTTATGGACACTTAGGTTAGTTTCCTATCTTGGCTATTGTGAATAGTGTTCAGTGAACATGGTGGGCAGCTCTCTTCAAATACTGACTTTATTCTCTTTGGATTGGGAAATTCAAATTAAAATCACAACAAGATGTCTCCTCACAACTGTCAAAGTGGCTATTATCAAACTGACAGAAGACAGTAACTGTTGGTGAGGATGTGGGAAAACATTTGCCCTCTGTTGATGGGAATGTAAATTAGTCCAGCCATACAGTTTCCTAAATGTATTAAAAATAAAATACCTTAAAAATAAGAATATGATGCATTCTTGTTTTTAGTTTTCTTAGTTTATTTATTTATTTATTATTTTATGTATGTGAGTTTTTGTATTTAAAAATACTTTATTTTTTATTTCATGTGTATGAGGGTGTCACCTATACGTATATAAGCACTCCCGTGTTGTACAATGCCCACAGTATCGGAAGAGAGGGTTGGATCCCCTGAAACTGAAGTTATGGACAGTTAGCCACCATATGGGTGCTAGGAATTGAACCTAGGTCCACAAGAGTAGCCAGTGCTCTTAACTGTTAAGCCATCTCTCTAGCCCGTGTCTGAGTGCTTTGCCTATAGGTATGTAAATGCATCTGTGTGTGCAATGCCCACAGAGGTCAGAAGAGAGCATCAGATTCCCCAGAACTGGAGTTACAGACAGTTGTTAGCCACTATGTTGGTACTGGTAACCAAGTCCAGGTCCTCTGCAAGAGCACCACTAAGCCATCTCTCCAGCCCCTGATGCATTCTCTTTCTAAGAAAAGCATTGTGAGGCTGGTATGTGATGGAATACAGTTTAAATACAGGCAATCTAGCTTGAGTTTCTATTCTTAAAGATTATACTATCATTTTATAGGTCAATTTGTAAATTGCTATTTTTACCAGCTTTTAAACTTCTGGTAAATCATTTTCCATTTTTTAAACCTTAATGAAGAGTTTTCTCAATGTTGCTGGGCATGATGCTGCACGCCTTTAATCTCAGCACTCAGGATACAGAGGCAGGTGGGGTCTCTGTGAGATCATGGCCAGCCTGGTCTACACAGTGAATTCCGGGTCAGCTGGAGCTACAGGAAGACATTATCTGAAAAAGACAGAAAAAAAAATGAGAGAGAGAGAGAGAGAGAGAGAGAGAGAGTATTTTCTCAATACTCTACTCTTACAATTGAGATTTGGGTATGTAGATTTTTATTATTACATAAAATAGTATCTGTGCAATAGAAACACCAAGATTATGATGGATTGCCCTTCTGAAGGACATCACCATTGAGACAAATATTGAACATTTTTAGATTCTCATATATCTTGTGAGTGTGTGAACTATTTCAGCACTAAATATGTGCATGCATGTGTGTTTGTGGGTGAGTAGGAGACGAATATGCATGTATACCCACGCATGCCTGCACACGTGAGGGTCAAACCTTAGTTTTTGAGACAGGCCCTCTTACTAAACTAGGAACTCTCCAATTCAACTAGACTGACTAGGTTGAAAACTCCTGGTGTCTCCTGTCTTTGCCCTCCCCAGCGCTCCAGTTACACATACATCATTCTACCCAGCTTTTATGTTGGAGCTGGAGATCCAAATTCAGGTCTTCATGCTTGCAGAGCAAGCATTTTACCTACTGAGCCACCCCCACTCAGATGAATTAAATAATAAAACATGACCTGGCATGAATTACAGCATCTGAACTCATTTCTCCATGTACTGTGTTTGTAGGCCCAAAGTTGAAAGCAATTAGGTGTGAATTATTGTACCATCTTCCAGGCCCAAGACGGTTTTATGATGATTATAAAATTTCATTATTAATGGTTCACTGTTTTTTGGAAGAGTTGTTAATTTAAACATATATATTTATATTACTAATTAATGAATAGGAAGAAAATAGTTTGGTGAAATATTTCTAGGAACCAGAAGCCATTGAGGAGTGAAGAGGAGCTGACTGACAACAGGTACAGCCATAGAGCCTGACCCCAGCTCCAGCAATGCCACCCTGGCTGTTAGTGCTCTAGAGCACCCTCTTATCCTGTCTAATGTTTTCGTTTTAAAGACAAGGGAGAAAGTGATTTTCTCTGAATCACCTCATTATTAGTAGCTAAGCATGTCTAACTCAATCAAAATCACTTGAATCTTGATTTCCAGACCAATGTCCTTTTTATTTTTTTGCAGGGAATAACAGTTTATGTCCTATTTTTTTTATTGAATCGTGTGTGTGTGTGTGTGTGTGTGTGTGTGTGTGTATGTGTGTGTGGCCAAATGAATTTGCCTTTGAGATTACACGTGGATATGTGTCTATTCTTCCCCCATCTCAGAATTCTGAAAGTTTGGCCAGCAAAGTCATATCAAAAGCACACATTAATCTGAGCTAACTAGGCAGTGATTGACAGTACCTTGCCCATTCAGGACTTACCTGCTTCTGACTGAGTTATCCCCTGACCTGGATCCTCCCTGTTGCCATTCCAGTCTTCTGATCAGAAGTGGAAGCATTGCATTATTCCTAGATGTGAATGCATTAAACTTCAAGTTCAATATTGTTCTGTTAATGCTGGAAATCAAGTCTCTACACGAACATTGGTATCATCAATGGTTCTTTCTGGAAGGCAAAGAGAGCCCTTTGGCCCATCCCAGCCTGGCATAATGTTGTTTTCATATTGTCAGTCTTCTATGAATTCTATGAAGACTATAGATAATTAGAAAATATAACTCAATCTACCAGTCCATGCCTTACCTCATATAATCCTATAAAAAGACAGTGCTTTGTAGTATCTCCATCTCTTCTCCTTAAATACTCATCCTGTTTTGAAGAAAAGGCTACTAAAAAACAATTGAGTTTCAAAACCTGAAACCCTAGTACTAAGTCGATCATATCTAAAGGAGTCTCTCTTTACTCCTTCAAATAAAACTCTGAAATACTCCACGTTCCCCAATAACAAAATTGCCAGTGTTCTTTGACTTTCATTTCCACATTTTTTTCATCCAAACTTACATTATTAATCTATATGGCTGAAGCCTTAACTAATATAGCAAAGTTAGATGTGCCTCAATAAATGTTTTTTTTCTCAGTAGCCTAATCATTATGACTAACTCAGTACTGCTAACAGGCTTCCATTTGGGCCTTGATCTACAGTGACCTCTTCACCTCTGTCCTTGGTGTATTGTTGAACTTAGATGCGGTGAAAAGCAAATTTCAGATGAGATAATTTACTACAGGAACAAATGTAAATATCACAGTTAAAAATTACTTGTTCCAGGGTGAGGGAGATGGCTCAGTGGGTAAAGAGCTTGCCAACCAAGCATGAGGACCCAAGGTCACATGCCCAGAACCTCCATAAAGCCAGACGTGATAGCACACATCTGTACTCCCAGCACTCCTACAGCAAGATGGGAAGCAAAGACAGGAGAATCCCTGAAAGCCAGCAGACCAGCTATGCTGTCATCCAGTGACAAACAACAAACAGAAAGTCTCAAATAAGGTGGCAGGCAAGGACCAACACAAGACGTTGTCCTCTGGCATCCACATGCCAGCTGTGAACCCTGTGAGCTTACAATAAGAACTGGCTGGGTAAATCTGCTCACTGTTGCAGCCGCAGCATGGTGGAGTCTCTAGGCCTTTATGTAGAGTCATATCATCTATAAATAATGATACTTTAACTTCAAACTTTTACCTACAGAATTCACTCAAGACATCAACTAAACTATATATGATAACGAAAGTCCAGAACATTTCTTAAAAACGTGTTTCTAAAAACAGTCTGTTCTTATCCCAAGAACAGATCTTTCTTTTTATACGTTTAGTCACTGAAATGAGATCCCCCTTTTTTTAATACTTCACAATGTGTACTTTCAAAAGGAAGAGAAGGAAAAACATTTCATTTCTTTCCTAAACCTTTGCTGACACTATCTTTCAGTTAAGAAACTACTTTGGGGTTTGTTTTGTTTTTTGCTTTTTGTTTGCTTGTTTGTTTTCTCCAAGGAAAAGAAAGACATGCATAGATTGTTCTGACTGTATCTTAGCTTATCTCACACCAGTAAGATAAGACCAGTTCTGGTCTGCAAGGATTCCCATAACAAAATGCCACAGCCTAGGTGCATTAAACATCAGAAATGTATCATCTCAGAATTCTATAGTCAGAGTTCAAGGTCAAAGCCTCAGCAGGATTGGTTTCCTGTGGCCTCTTTATGGTGCTTGCAGATGGCTATCTTCCCCCAACATTGACTTCTCTCTGTATGTGTCTCTGTTCTGATCTCTTTTTCTTTTTTTAAATTTTATTTTATGTGTATGAATGTTATGCCTTCATGCATGTAAGTGCACCCTTGTCATGCAGTGCCTACAGAGGACAGAAGAGGGTGTTGTATCATCTGGATCTAGAGTTACTTCTGGGTGTTAGCCACCATGTGGATGCTGGGATTCAAACTCAGGTTTTCTTCAAGAGCAGCCAGTGTTCTTAACTGCTGAGCCATTTTTCAAGCCCCTGATCTCTTTTTCTTATTAAAAAACAGTCATATTTAATTATAACCTACTGTAATGACTACATTAGGGCAAATATCTCAGCCATGTGTGGGTCTGAATTGTCTATGCTTTTTTGATTCTAGCTTGTATTTACTTATCTCTTTGTTTGCTCGATTATCCTTGACTGTGGACCAGTTGTTGAATTTCTTAAACTATTAACATAAAGAGGGTTAAAGAGATGACTCAATAGTTAAGAGCACTGGCTGCTCTTGCAGAATAACTGGATTTGGTTCCCAGTACCCACACAGTAGCTAACAACCATCTATAACTCCAGTTCCAAGGTATCCTGTACTCTCTTCTGTCCTCCACAGGTACCAGGCACTCACATGGTTCACTTACATACATGTAGGCACAACACTCACACACATAAAATAAAAATAAATAAGTCCAGAAAAAAGAAAAAGTTGGGCATGGTGGCACACCTTTAATCCCAACACGGGGTATACTTTTCACACTATATACCATATGTGGTTGGGGGGAATCTGTGTGGTATGGACTTTGTTGAAAGAAAAAAGCAATTTGTTGTTCTCTATACTCTTCTACTCTTTTAGAATATGAACTGCTGAAAGTCATTGACAGTTAAAAGCTAGCCACTATCTCCTCCAGTCTATTCTTTATGCCTGAGCAGAGTAATGTTCTGAAGTAGAAAGCCAACTGGGTTGTGCCTTGTTTGAAATTCGACAGCAGCTTCCTCATTCATCACTCTGTGTGTATTGGTAGGAGAAGTGTGGACATATGTGAATGTAGATGAGTGTACATGTGTGCATATACATGGAGAGGCCAGAAGTTGACTACAGGTACCTTCCTCAATCACTCTCCAACCTGTCTTTTCAGAAAGGATCTCTCATTGAACCTGGTGCTCACTGATAGTCTATACTGTCTGACTGATGAGTTCAGAGATTTTGTCTCCTCTTCTCCCCCTCAGCCTCCACACTAGAGTTGCTGGTATGCACTACCATGCCTGGCTTTTTGATGTGGGTGTGATCCAAAGTCAGGTCCTCATACTTGTACATGTAGGCCCTGCTTACTGAGCCATTCCCCAGTTCCCCTGTTTCATCACTCTCAATGAAAAATAAAACTTTCTAACTAGGTATAGTGGTTCACACCTGTATCCCCATACTTGGGAGGCTAAGACAAAAAGATCATTATGTGTTTGAGGCCAGCCAGGCTCCATAGTGAATTTCAAGCTAGCATAGTCAAAAGAGTGAGACCTTGTCTCAAAAGCTGCCACTACCACCCCCTGCCCCAAGAGAAAGAAAGTTCCGGAACCGAACATGGATGGTCACTCAACTCTGCTTCGAGTTCTTCTGACAGTTTGTATCAGTCATACAGAACTACTAAGGTCTCCTCCTTGCTCTCTCTTGCCTCTGACCCTTTCAGGGAGATGGACAGCAGGAGGGGCAGATTCTCCCAGCCCTAGATGAGAACAGCATTTGCTAAGAACAGATGCAGCGTGCTGCAACTCTTACTTCCGATTTTCATGGAATAAATGCACTTCTAGACTATTTGAACCACTAGGTTTTGAAGTGTTTTAGTTAACAGTCACTCCAGTTCGTGCCGGTTTTCCCCTCTAACTTCTTCGAGTTTCCAGTAATACATTCCTCACTCCAGGAAGCTTTCACTGTCCCCTTTCAGGGTTGGGCATCCCTCTCCAGTCATTCAAGCACAGACTTGGCATTTGTGCCAGGTGGCCTGTGTCTTTGTCCCTCTTCAGACCTAAGCTAAAATCTGTGCCACTGGAGACTGTGCTTCATTCGTTTTCAAATCCTAGTCTGGAATATACTAGGCACTCAGTGAATACGTTCAAATTAGTCCTAAGTCAAAAAAGGCTTACAAAAGTCTAACCCATATTACAAAATTCTGTGAAAGGGCATTGTTGGATGAATGTCCTTGAAAACTCCTAAACTTATTTGTAGATAAATGTAGATGAAGAGTGTGAGCAAATGTTATTCTCTTCCTGCTGTCCATCTCCCTGAAAAGGGTCAGAGGCAGGAGAGAACAGGGGCTGAGACACTCAGCAGTTCTGTTTGACTGACACAAAGCATCGGGAGAGGAATGCGAAGCAGCATTGACCGTCTATGCTCAGTTCAGAATGTTTCTCTTTCTGTTTGCAGGAGGGAGTAGTAGTGGAAGTTTTTGAGACAAGGTCTCACTCTTTTGACTTCAATCACCAGTTAAATCTGGATTGGAAAGGGGCTGGACAAATGACTCAGTGGGTAAAAGCACTTGTTGCACAAATGTGAGGAACTGAGTGCTGATCGCTAGCACCCAAGTAAATAGTTGGATTTTGTGGCACATGCTTGTAATTCCAGCACTTGAAGGCAGAAACAGGAAGATCCCAGAAGCTTGCTGCCCAGCCAGCCTAGCCAGTCAGTGAGCTCCAGGTTCAGTGAGAGACCCTGTTTCAAAAATAACGTGGAGAGCAATAGAAAAAGACACCAAATAATTGGTCTCTGATCTCATATGCACACAGAAGTATGTACTCACACACATAAGCACACACAAATTTGACATATGTATAAATTGCATAATTGTGTACACAAATGAGCCAGTTTCTTCATTATTCCCCCATTGTACTCCCAAATATCTCTGCCCCTGAAACAAACTGACTTGTTACTATATTACTCATTTATTTGAGCTAAAACGGAGCTTCTCTGAAAAGATAGTCAACATTTAAATATCTTAGGAAATGTATTTTGGAAATGGAGTGTTTCCTCAAAGGCCTATAGATGAAAACCTTGCTCACCAGTCTGTGGTGCTATAGTGAGGTAGAACTAATGGGACACTAGTCTCTGTTTCTGCCCCCTCATCTCCTTCTCTCTCTCCATCTTTCTGCCCATATCCCTCTCTCTTTCTTCCCTTCCTGGCTACCATGAGGTGAACAACTTCTTGTACCACAGGATCCCACCATGAGAGCTGTACTACTACAGCCCAAAACAGTGTGCCTACAGTACCACAAACTGGAACTTCTAAACTACGAGGTGAAATAAACTTCCTTCTTTAAGCTTATTATTTTGGGTATTTCCCCATTGTGATAGAAAGTTGACTAACATAAGAAACATCAAATCATTACCACATACATATACCATAGAAATTAAATTAGCAGTATGCATAGGAAATGTCAAAGCCATAAGGAAATGAAGCAATGCTAGGTAACGTTGGTAGAAAGAAGAGACAGTGAAAAATAGTATGTGAAGAGAGAAGTCTTGCACTAGGGTTTGGACAGGGCACAGAACATCTGGTAACACTGGCTCCTAAAGAGAGCAACAGGCATCTAGGAGGCTGAGAGTTAGGAAGGGGGACAACTTGGAATGTTCTATTATCTGTCCTGATAGATATTATATGATTCATATTAGTTTCTGTCTCCTTTCCGTGAAGTCATCCAAGAGGAATTGCTGGATACACAGGCCTCAGCCCATTGCTTCTTTGAAGAAATGGTTTGTCTTGAAAAAGAATATTCATTTTTATGTCCTAAAAGATATATGCAAGCGGCTGCCTGTGATCCAGGGAGAAATCACTAAGTCCTCAGTAGACGAGTAAACCAGGCACATGTTGTGATAGAGATCAGGAAACCCTCTAGAGACTTCTACCGAATCTGCTTTCTTATGATGACACTTTCAACTAGAACAGAAACCCATGCCAAACTTAATGCATTTTTATGACCAGAATTGAAACAAGAGTGGCAAATGCCCCTCATTCTCTTATACTGGGTCATGACTGTAATCTCATGGCCCTGCTCAGATGTCAACCTCTTGACTGAAAGGGCAGGTAGGTGACACAAGAGTTCATTCTTGTTCCATCTTCAATTTGTTCACTGCAAAGTAAAGAAGAGCACCTCCATCATAAAGCAAGGCATGCACCTTTCATTTTACATTTAACTCCTAATGTGCTGTGAGTGCTGAGTGCTGTATTCTGTGTGCTGTGAGTGCTGTATGCTGTGTGCTGTATGCCCTGTGCTGTGAGCTGAGTTCTATGTGTTGTGAACTTCCCACACTTTAATCTCTCTGTCAATTATTTCTATCACTTTGGGTCCTATAATGTGGACACAGACATATAAACAGAAATGCATGTATATATACACACACTAACAGTTACTAAAATCCATGTTCAGTTGTGCTTCTTTGTGGGTTATTTGTCAGCTGAAATTCTCCTGAGAGTTAAAGCAAACAGCATCACTGAAGTCTGGCTTATGTGCATCCTAGCCCGAAATCTTATTCTGAATAGTTAAATTTGTTATAGATCCAGACATAATGTGACCTATTACTTTTCTGAGAACAAGGGATTATATAAGTCTACAGAGTTGGTTAATAGTCCTTTATTTCATATAACTTGACACAGATATATTGCAGTTGGGGTAAAAGGCTGCAAGACTGGCATCCTTAACCTTTCACTGTCACAGACCGCTTAATAGCCATGAATTCATTTTCCCCAAAATACACGCATTCCTAGACAACATTTTGCATTGTATCAAGCATATTATTGACCTCAATAATATATGTTCCAATACTACAGCCATGATCTTTCCAAAGATTACAGTATCACAGTAGGTAAAATGATGCTAACCAAGTTCTTTTTGTTTTTCTTTGAGATTATACTTTTCTGGTCATTAAAATAGTACAGAAAATATCATTTTCTTCATATAAAAATGTTCATCGCATAGTTGTGAATGGATGGGTAAAGGGAGGAAGGAAGGAAGAATGGGAGGAAGGATAAAGGGAGAGGAGGGACAGAGGGAGGAAAACACTTTATTTTATATATATTTATTGCCTGAATGTAAATGTAACTCCAAGAAGTCTAGCCAATTTCTTCAACTGTGTTTTGTGTTCTGACTCAATGAGTTTCTTGTACAGTCTTCAGAAATCTGTCCAAATCTTTTTCTCAGAGGTTGAGATCCATGTTTTAGAAACATTTCAGACAGCTGAGCTAACACGGGGACCTTCTGTCACATGGCTCATGTCCTTTAGAGAAACCCAGCATGGAGAGTGACTATCCCACTGTTAGACACAGAGACCTCAGTTTTTCATTGAGAGACCTGAAAGCCTATTCAGAAACAGATGACAAACGTGATGCTGCACGAGGAGCGAAAAGTCAGTGAATACTGGACAGTGTTAAAAACAAAGAGACCCCCTGGTCCCAGCTCTCTGGGCCTTCTTCACTCACTGGGAATAGAGGTGTGCAGAGTGTTTATTTAGCACAGAGTCCTAAGCTAGAGTCTATATCACTTGCAGTCCTGCAGATCCAAGCAGAATTCCCTAGTGAGTTCAGTCTGTTTGGCATCAGATGGGAATTACAGCCTAGTGAATTCTCCATATTATAACCCTATTATCTCTCTCTCCCTCCATCTATCTCTCCTGTTCTGTGCATGGTTGGGCCTTATGGAAAGTTATCATTTGGATGCAAAACAATTATCCTAAAACAGTTTGCCAGAGTGATCTGGACACACAGATTTATCTTCCCTCTCCTTCGGTGAAGAACATCTATCTTCCATGACCTCTTGATTACTGAAGCCTTCAGAATATATTCTTTGGTCTGTGACACTGTGCACAGTGCTGGGCAGAGCATTAAATATCACCCTCTATGATTAATTGGAAGTTAATTAAATCTATCACTGAAACAATGGGAAGGCAATGAGCTATGTAATCATTGCAATAGTAAATGAAATGATGTACAGGTCTCTCCATCTCGCTTATTGACAATGATGGAGGGGTGGCAGGCCTCGGGTGCCTTTTGAGACTGGCTGCCTGACCTCATAGGCTGGCTCTCACTTGCCAGAGCCCAGCGACAAGGCAACAAGAAGCCTGCTTTTGACCCCTCTACTGATGAAGCCTGTCTTCCAGAGCCTCTGAAGTATCCTTTTCAAGGTTCTCCTGTCTTGAACAATCATGTGAAAAATGCATAGGACTGACTGATTGAAGGAAGCATGTAGGTGTTGGCTGTAGTAAAACTTCAAACTTCAGGGCCTCTCCAGACACAGTAATACCACACATGTGGACTGAATTCTTGGAACTTTTCCCTTTCTTTCCAGAGTTTGAATTTTCAAAGTACTTTCACAGGCCTCATGGCCTTTGGCCCTCACAAACCCTCAGATGACTGGAGAGCTTTGAAACAGACAGATCAAGTGGCTTGCTTCCGTTTACATGACTGATTGGGAACTCACATGGCCTGGCCGGCCTAGCTGAATTCTTGAGTCCTACTTCCAAACTTGTTTAACTGGTAGGTGGAAACACATAGATGCCTATAGGTTTGGAAGTTAACTTTACATTGACAGGTTACCCAGTGTTCCTGGGATCTGGACAGGATTAATTGAAGAAGGTAATCCAGATACCCGTTTGCCTCAGACAAGCAACTTAAACAACAGCAACTGACTTTCTCACAGTGCTGGGTGCCAGGTGTCCATGATAAGGTAGATACACGGAGGGCTGGGGTTGAGTGAGGACTCTCCTGACTGACAGACAGCTGCCATCCCACTGTCTCCACCGGAGCTTCCTTCTTTGTGAATCCTCACACCTATCAGGTTAAGGTGCAGTCTTTATGGTTTAACCTTAATTACCCACTTGGAGACCAGGCTCCAGCTCAAGCTATCTAGGAGAAACCAAGATATAGGACTTCCCACATATAAATTTGTTGTGGGATGGGCACAGTTCAATTCATAGGATAAATTAAAAATACATTTTTCAAACAGTATCCTTCAGTAAAAATTTCAAATGAAAATATATCCCTAAAACGCTAGTGAACTAATAATTTAAGCTTCCATGTGTTCTAGACGTCACTAGGAGGAAGAGCTTATTCAGTTCTCAGGAGTGACGGGATCTGCCTTCTGGCACTGTTCCTTCCCAGTGGGACAAGATGCCCCACAATATTCTGATGACAGACCCCTCTTTGAGGACACTCTGCCTTGATGGGAAGGCTGTCCTTACCGCTCAGCTATTCACTGGACTGTGTGTGCCAAATGTCAGAAGAGGAGAAGAGGTTGCTATCAGTGTGCAATGGGGTCTCACCATCCCAAGGGACTTGTCAAAAAAACCTAAAGAGCTATTTTGGGATCAATTATAAACAAATTAATTAAATAAGAGTCCTATCACAGTATTGAAATTTAATACTGTTTAGTAGCAAGCCAGTCAGACAAAGTTCTTATCACACACAGACATAAGAGATATCCATCCCCTAAAGGCATCCTTATTTCTCTTCCTCTCCCTCCTTCTGACATGCAATCAGGCCCATCTGCCCAATACCACCTCACTAAAGATCAAGGGTTTTCAGAAGTATCACATTGGATCTGATTCCAAAACTGTGTCCAATTCCAGTTCTTCCCATGGGGTGTGAGGTGGGGTCTGAAAAGTGCTCAAATACTCAAATCAGTCCAAACAGAGATTCTAGAAGACTAATGGAGGAGTACACCTTGTCCCAGGCCGTTGCACCTGCTCTGTTTGCTTGGAACATGTAAGGATCTTGGAAGCTGGTATCTCCACCTCCTTCAGGCCTTTGAGTAAATGCTCCCTGATCAAGTATCCCTGGTCTTATTATCAAAATGATGCCTTCCTCCCGGCCTGCCACTCCCTGACATTCTTCAGTTTTCCTCTAAGCACCTTAACATTGTTTTATTTCATTCCAAATTTTTTCTCTTCCTCACTAGACTCTATGAAACTGGAGGGATTGCCTGTTTGTTTCTTTGCACACTGTGTAGAGTATATTAGGTATCTTGATGAATGAAGGAGTCGATGAGCAGATTTAAGCACAATGCTGAACAAGTGCATCGGACAATATCCCAAGGTCAAGCCAGCCATGGAAGCAGCCACAGGACAAAAGTATCTGTTAACTAGCAAACTGAATTCTTACTATTAATCTAGCCACCTTGGGCCAGTTGTTTATGTTCCCTTCCAGCTCTAATAATCTATGAGCTGTGTTTTAAACACTTTGAGTTTGAGAATGATGATGTTACATGTTGTCAGTTTCAGGAATCCCGATCCTGAATCTGTCCAAAATGGATGAGAGCCCATTTGTAGGGCAGAGGACAACTTTGTGGATTTGGTTCTCTCTTTCCACTTTTATGTATGTTCTAGGGACTGAACGCAGATGGCTGGTGTGTAGGCTTGTACTATAAGCAGCCTTTACCTGCTGAGCCACCTCACCAGCCTGTGATTACCTTTTGAGTTGTGGGTTTCTTAGGACTGAAGGACTAGCTAGAAGCTATCTCAGATTCCTCAACACAATGATGGTGCTCTCCTATGCTAGGTCTAATCCTGTGTTTTCTCCAGATTTTGACATTCTTGTGGGTTTGTTTTTGTTTATAAAAAGAATGCGATCATTTCACTATAAATTAAGTAAATAAGTATATTGTAAAACACATTTTGTTTAAAAATAATCATAATTAAAGGCAGAAAAGAATACCAAACATAGAACTTTCCTGGAAATATTTTGCATGGTCAAGAAGGAAATATGGGTCCCCCATTTTAGCTCTAAGAAACTTTGGGCCAATATAAGAATATAATTATGTTGCTGATGTCACTTCTGGTCATATTAACTTGGAGTATTATAGCCAAGAGAATGCTATTAAAATGACTGGAGGAGTTTTGTTTACCTACTTAAGCCTATTGACTTAAAGACTCTGGGCAAATGTACAAAATACTTATTTGAATTGCAAATTGAACCCATCAGCTAAAGTTACATGTTTTTTAAATCAAATTTGGAATCTCAAGCCATTAATTCATAAATAGTCTTCTGTAGAGTATATGAATTAGCCTATCACAGAGATAATATAACAGTATTGAACAACATAAAAATGACTTCCTTTTATTTACCCATAATGTCTGAGTTCCAGGTTTCCTGACTTTCTTATAATGCCTGATGGTGCCACAGGGCAAACACGTGTGAATTGCAGCCACAGTATGAAAAGTGGCTCTGGAAAAGGCGTGTTGGGGCTTTCAAGCTGATTCTCTGTCATTAGCCTCGATATCAAATTGCTTCAGTGTATAGGTCAAGCAGTGCTTTCCAACGACGCAGCACTGTCAGGACCATGCAAGATCTGAGGTGCATTGTGTTCTGCTTTTTAAACACGGCCCAATGGCAGTAACTGATCTGTGGAGAAGAAAGACCTATGGTGCGGAGAGACCTGGTCTGATCTTACTTTTTCAAAAATATGCGGGATCTTGCCTTTCACAGAGAAATGAAATACATGTGGATGGATTACAGGATATTCTAATATATTCCTAGTCTGCCTGACCTCCTGCCTCTATGACAAGAGACTCAAAAGTTTGAGCTGACAAAAGCAGAGGGAGTCAGAGAAGTTATTATGGATGACTACTTCAAAACTAAAAGGAAAATAGAGACATTTGCTTATTTCTAAAGCAAGTCTTGCAGCCCCCAAAGGGACAAAACAGATTGTGGCTGTCTCTGCACTCAATTCACTTAGAAGAAAATTGTGAAGCTACTTGACATTGTGTAGCCCCTGGATTAAATAAAAAGGAGAAGATTGCATTTTTCACTTCCAGTAGCATTAAATACAGTATGGTATATGCACAGAATAAGATGCCAAAACAGTTTGAATCATCAGTTTTACAATGTATTTGTTTTAAGGTCTTGATCCTTTGTCTAGGGTTGAGCTCTTTATGCCAGAGTAGTCAATTATGAAGTGGAAGTTTCAGTTAATTTACATTTTTTTATCTGCCTGATGCCAAACAATTAATGTGACTGGCTATTTGACTGAGTTGGCATAGGCATTTAATGTTTTCTTGACATAGCTGTTCTTCCTTATCTTGATTTACCAGTCAAGAAAATAAAGTCAACAAATGATGTTCAAGCTCTTGCTCATCTATATAACACCTGTGAGCCAGACAATCACTTTTCTGAGGAAGGGACATCTTTTTGAGACAGGGTTTCCCTGTAGCCCAGCTGGCCTGGAACTCACTATGTGAACCAGGCTGGTCTGGATCTCACAGAGATCTATCTGCCTGCTGGGATTACAGCCCACCCATAATCATTTTTAATATTTATCCCTTTCATGGGTATTAATTTTCTCAGATATTGAAAGGAATATGAAGGCAGTTAAAAGAAAGGATGGTGAAGTCAGACATGTCTGAGTTCAGATATTTGTTCTGACTCTGCTTAGGTAGAGCCTCAGGAAAGCAACTTACCCCACTGGAGCCTTGGAAAGAAATAAATGAGATAGTGTCCATAAAGTACTTAATGTAGTACAGGAAACAAAATGAATGTTTAAAACATGAAAACTATTTTAATTAATAGAAAAATCATTAAATAACATTGAGGCCAAAAATATTATCTTTAACACTTAGTTCATAACCTTTAACTTCAATTTGAAGAGAGAATAATGTTCAGAGATACTTGCATCAAACCCATGCAAACTCTCATACAGAAATACTAGTTTGCAAAAAGAAAGAATGAAATTTGCCATCTATGAAAAAATTAGAAAGTTTCCTCTATCCCACATCAGTCTCAATCAAATAAAATGCTTTATTCTTAATTATGGCAAGTATTAAAGGGATGAATTTATTCCCAGGGAAGTTAAGTAAAAGCATCAAAATTACTTCATTAGAGTTCTGTATCAAACAGGGCTCTCTAGAAGAACACAACCAATGGAAAGTATAGAATTACAAGACAGAGATTATTAGATTAGTTTATATAATCAGAGGCTAGATTATTCCACAATTGTTGTCTAGAAGCCAGAGAGACTAGTAGCTGCTCAGTCCAAGAACCGGGAGGCCTCAGAAATGATGCAGCCCTAATTCAGGTCTAAAGCCTGGAAGCTTTCTGGAGAGTCACTAGGATGAGTCCACATTCAAAGACTAAAGAAAGTGGAGTTTGATGACTGTAGGTAGTAGAAACAACAAAAATTGAATCCACTGAAGAAGAGTGGACCTTTCTGGTAGATCACCTTCCTCCTGTTTTTTGTTCATTCCTATAGACTCCTGGCCTAGAGTGTGGTACTTCCCACTTTCGAGAGAGAATTTTTGTTCTATCCCCACTCTTTGCTGACCCACCTATCAATTATTCAGGGAAACAATCTCACAAACATACCCTAAAGTGTACTTTACTATTTACTGTACTTTAATCCAGGCAAGTTTATAACCAAAGTTAGCTGTCAGCAATCCCTCCTTCCAAGAGCTATCTGAAGAGAACGTCTAGACTTTACCATCAGAATGACGTCAGAGTTATGCCTCTTATCACTGAAACAACTCTAGGCTTATAAAGTGGGAAGTTATTGTTTTGTTATTATATTAATTTTATTTTTATTGACACATTCATACTTATTTATGAGGTAAGATATGTTTTGAGTTGCGAACATTGGGTAATGATCAACTTGTTGACTCGCATAACTTTCAACACTTCTTAGTATTAGTTACTTTTCTGTTGCTGTGATAAAACACCATGACCAAGGAACTTATAAAAGGAAGAGTCTATTTGAGCTTACGGTTCTAGAGGAATCAGAGTCCATCATCACAGGGAGGCGTGGTGGCAAGAGGTGGCCAGAGCAGAAAGAGGAGCGCTCACACCTTCAAGTCAGCAGAGGAAGCCAAGAGACACCGGAAATCCAGCAAGATTTAAGAACTCAAAACTTACCTCCCATCCCCAAGTGACATGCTTTCTGAGGCAAAACCACACCTCCTGAAGTGGAGCCCATGAGGGTCAGACTGATTCAAACCACCACAGGTGGCACATTGGAAATCCTCTCTTTCAACTACTTTGAGACACACCTGCATTGGCGCTAATCATGCTCACCCTGCTGTGTCAGAGCCCACCAGAACTTACTCCTCCTATTCAGCAGCTTCCTTGTCCTTGTTGACCCTCATTTTCTAGTCTTCATCCTTTTTTTATATCCTACTTTTGTTTACTTGTTTTGTTTTGGTTTCTGTGTGATGAGAGAATTCAGGTCAAATATGATCCTGTTGGGAATTTTTAAAACTGTCCCAGGCAACATTTCCAAAATAGCTCTAGAAATACGCCACCTTGCTGTAGGCCCACTGCTTTTCCCCACTGCAAAGGGATGTGCTAGACATGCTTCATGTGCAAGTGGGGGTAACAGAGGCATGGCTGGGAACACTCAGAGTGAATCTCCTCCCACAGGCATTTTCTGCGGTGCTGAGAGTCAACAGAATATTTGACTTACCAAATAGCTAACCCTATAAGCTAATATATTTGAAAATTCTAACTCTCTCACTTTGCTTATTCAATAAACCCAGTGAAACTATAACCTGGGTTTCTTTTTCATTATCTTAAGGCACAAGGTTAGAGTGGGAAAAATGTAGGCTCAGATCCCATGAATTAGTATTTTCATGTAGCTCTGATCAAAATAGCCAAAACAACAACTTAAAAGAGCAAAGATTTGTTTTGACACATGGTTTCAGAGGGTTGAGGCCACAGTAACTTGGTCCCATACGGTTGGGCAGAACATCATAGTGGTTGGAGCATCTGACAGAGAGGAAGTTGTTCCCTTAATAGCAAACAGGAAGCAAAGATAAAGACACAGGAAGTGGCCAGGACAAGATATTGCCTCAATGACATTGACTTGTTTTCTCCAATTAAGCCCTATCTAACCCCTAAAATTTCCTTCATCTCCAGTAATAGCATTCCTCACTGGGGACCAAGGTTTGGACCTGATCTTGTCGGAGACATGCCATATTCAAACCATGACATCCCAGCTCAGGCTGTTTTCCTAGTGTTATACACTGGAAATGCCCTTTATTTTTCTCTCAGGCTCAGTTTCTTGAAGTACTACATGTATAAAGTATTTAACAGACTATACAGTTATAGCAAATGTTGAAGAAATTTTTATTTCTGCTACCATTACTACAACTGGTATTTCACCTCCCCCAAAAAAATGCTGGGAGGGAAGGTTTGTCTGGACCATACGTGAGGATAGTGCCAATAAGCTTTCAGATAACTGATTATTTTTTCAGGTTAGTCTTATTTTAAAAGGTTCCTGTGTTGGACATAGTACATAAAGGCTAGTCCAGGGAAGAACCACAGAGATTTGCTCTCAAATACATCTTTATAGCTTCATCACCATAATACCTAGGCATTCACATGGACAACATCATTTCATCATAAATGAGAAGGTACTACTATTGAACTGTAATCCCTCCATTGATTTATGGTCCCAAGTTCCTCCAAGGATTTTCACAAATGCCTGTGATGTTTCCTAGTGCTGGACTTTGCATTTGGATCTGTGATTTAGATGACAGATGTGTGAAATCATATGTAGCCAGACAAATCCCTGGTGATAACACATTTGAGGGGGCTCAAGCAGTGATGGATTAAGGCCCAATCAACCAGATCAGCTAATCTGAGCCCTTTTCAGTGACACTGGTCCTGATGCTTTAAAGGGGCACCCCAAATAAATTACTTTCCAGAAATAATACTTTTTGTTCTGTGTCTTACCTATGGTTCTTCTCTTTCCAAACCAAGCTTGTGAAGCATTGAAGAAGCTCCATCCACAATAGTAGACTATTACAGCGGGGAGCATTTGCCTCAATTGACTGGCTAACTTCACTCATACAATCTCATATTCCAAGTGGTAATGTGATTGTGTATGTGATCAGTTTGACTAATAGTCATTTTCAAAGTCTGACAGTGCCAAAGCTACAAATTCAGGAATTTGATAAAAGTTTCTTAGATGCTAAAGAGTTCATTCCAAAGAAACCAATAATTATAGTCAAGAGATCAAGGCTTCTTCTTAAAAAAAGAGTAATATATAAACTAGACCCTAAAACCTTACCCAAGAGGGAGCTTTGCGATGCCAAAGATGGACCTACATTCTAAATAGATTATCTCATATACTTCTAAGAAAACAAAGACTTATAGTAATCTACTGGTTCACCCACTGAAACTTCCTTTTAAAACAGGTCTGCCTTATACTAGATTACTATTATTGATGAATAGCATTCATTCAAGCCTTTAGTAAGATATTTCAAATAGAAGACTCTAACTGTCAAAGCTATATTATACCCTGTTTGGGGCACAAAATACACACACACACACATACACACACACACACACACACACACATACACACCAATAATAAAGCTATAAAACTGAGTGCTGGATGCTGGATCTTATAGCCGAAAACATTCAGAGTAAATTAAACAGAAGTTAGGCAGTGGCAAAGACCTAGAATGCACTCTCCTTAACTTCTGTTTGTTAGCTTTGCTTTTACTTGGAGGACCTTCTATGAACCTTTTTGGTCTGTATTATAAGGAGAAGACAGGTTAAGAAGAAACAAAGCACGTGCAGGAGCAAGAATAAGAATGTGAAGTTGGAAAAAAATTTACAAATCAGGTAGAATTGTTTCACATAAGTTTTTAAATTTGATCAACAAAAAGTTAAAAAGCAATAAATTTTCTAAGTATTTTCTAATCTAGGGGTCTAGTTAGAACAATCTAGTCTGCCACCTGTTTGTAACCATTTACTTATCATCTACATTGCCTTTGTCATATGGTTGCAAAATTGACTAGTTTCAGCAGAGATAGTATAACAAACAAAGCTTGAGGAATTTACTATGTGACCCTTTGCAGAAAAAACATTTCAACCTTTTATTTAATCCTCCAAAGAGAATTTATAGTATTCAGAAATTAGATTACCTATGCATTTCAAATACACTTGAAATATTTTAATACTTTTATAATAAAACCCATCTCTTTATGTTTTATGCAGTGGAGAGTGTTAATGTGTGTGCACATGTGTGTGTTCCATAAGCTCTGTGGATGCTGTAAAATTAAATGTAAAGAACAATTGCTAGGAAGCTTCCTGATAACCTGAGGTCTTTTTCTGTGCAGAGTTAGCTAAAGAATCACAATGGAGGGCCTAGAGAGATCGGTCAGCAGTTAAGAGCACTAGCTGCTCTTGCAAAAGACTCGGGTTTGGTTCTGAGCATCTACATGGCTAATGACAACCATCCCTAACTCCAGTTTCAAAAGATCCAACCTTCTTTTGTGTCCTCATCAGGCTTTGCACAACACAGGTGCATTTACATACATGCAGGTATAACACTTATACACATAAAATTAAAATAAATAAATGAATAAATAAAAATCTAAAAGAGAATCACAGTGGAAAGATTCCATTTGAAACTAAGCAATTAAAAGTGGAGTCCCAGTCACATCACCTCAGACAGGCTGTTCGGCCTCCTTTCCTCAATTTGAGAGTGAGATCTCATGTTTCAGACGCAGTTATCTATGAGCAAATCCTTTGTTATGCCATAAATTGTACACAACATGCAGTGCCTCAATGGCTTTAATATACAGGGCATTCTGAGCAAGGACATCACAGTCAACTGATGAATGTGGTTCCAGGTCTGCAATGCCCCATGAGTTTCTAGATCACATCCAAGCCCCACAGAAAGAAAATACCACTTCGAATTAAGAAATCTTGAGAGCAAGGATCAGCATGTAAGGTGCTCTGGTCCAAACCAACTTTTGGAGTAATTTCAAAACAATCTTGATAGAAGTTTGCCATCTTCGCCCACTGATCACTGGTGAGTCCTTCCAGAGCATTCCCAACGCTTTCCTCCCATAACTGGCTGCTCCTACCTGTCTCCCCTCACGCTCTTCTCTGCACTGTCTCCTTTCAGCCTCACCCTAGGCCCCTTTGATCCTTTGCTTGTTTCTAATTCGGAAGGTCCTTTGAGAAAGGGGGAGGGGAGGAAAACAAAAGGTTAATTTTCTCCTGCCTGCCCAGGCCGACTTAATGTAACAGAAGGCAGCAAATTGTATTGATTTAGTGACATGCAACTGTCCAGAAAGAGCTATTTATACATTATTCAGGACAAACACCGTCATAATGGACAAACAGCAGCAGCATCTGGGATGTTAATGTCTACAAATAAGATTATTCTTTGAAAGGATTAGGATGAAGCATTTTGTGTAATTAGATTTCTCCGTTTTAGGAATGAATTGCCTTTTAGCAGTAAAAGCTGTCACTGAGGGAGCCATTAGCTCCTTATAACTGAATTAAATGCATAATTAGTGACATGATCACATTAGGATTCGTTTCATTTTTAACTAATCTGAGGGGGGAGGGACAGAGGGAGAGTTGGGGAGAGTAGGCGGGGCCATTTCCAGGTCACTGCGGCCTTCCTCAGCTGGGATAGGCCTCAGCTGGCGTGCTGAAGTTGGTAAAAGTCAGGCGTGTGTGAATCAGAGCCCGGGCCTCGCCACGGCGATGGCCAGGCTATTCATCACTGGGTGGTGGGTGACAGTGACTGATGGGCTAGGCCCGGGCCTGGCACTTCACCAGTGCAAGAATCATACGAGCCAGGGAGCAGAATGACAGCTGGAGCGCTGTGTCAAGTGGTGGAGAGACCAGAGCTATTAATAATGTGTGCCACATGATCTCAGCAGCGAGAAAACAATGATTTAGACATTGGTGAGAATAAAGATTTTACATTTAGTCCGCGGGTGACTGTCCTCCTTGGCACTTGTAGAATAAATCGCTATGCAATCAGCATGTATGAAAATCAGGCAATGCATATATTAGAGCCCAGCCGGTGAGGGAGGGGCATGAGAAAGGATGCTAAAATCCTCGCATAGATTGTGTTTGATTTCCTCTTCCCTACACTTCACAGGTGCCTCCGGGAAGTAGGCGAGAATAAGGGACAAGAGCAGAGCTTTTACACTCACTCCCTCACTCGGTCATTCACAATTCCCGTTGAGCTTCTTCCCCGACTTTCCAGTACCACCATACAAGTGCAGGAGAAGAAAGAAGAGTATGAAGTTATCCTACTCTCAAGGAACCTACCAGAACTGAAAGAGAGCTTGGGACGCCAAATGTGTCTTCCTGAAATGCTGATATTTTGTCTACCTTAGGGACCTTTAATCTTGTTTCTTGGCCTGAAAACTAGGAGGGGCGGAAGGAAGCTAGGCAATAAACAATGCTTGTTTCCTGGCAGCAGAGGCAGCTCTAGGAAATCGCACCCCGGGAGGTGATTGGCTTCCTGAGTGTTGTGGATAAAGTTACCTCTCTGCTTGGCCTGAAGTAACTTATGCTATCAGGACCGGAAGTTGTTGAAAACTGAATTCTAGATAGTTTGATGTTTCTATAGTGACAGGGACTTTTCCTATGCACACAGGAATGAAGAATAATAGTATGTCTCTCTTTCTCAAAACCTCAATTCTCCTTCTCCACTACTGGGACCTACAAAATAACTTCATTTAGAGATTTGCAATGACAGGGTTTACTGGCATGGGGTCATCTTTGATAGAGTGGATCTTAAAGTCAGAAAGTAAATTGTAATCTAATTATTGCATGGATATCTTGCAGAACTAACACTGTAGCATGCCCTGATCAAGATATATTGTTACAGAAAGGAAGACTAGTCATGATGAGCAAAGACAGTCAAAAGAAAGCAATGTCACTGGTAGACATGATGATTTGGTAAGATGCTTTTTGTGCCCTCTTAAGAGCTCAACTAAACTTTCTGGTGTCACAGTCAAAGCCATATCAAATCCCCTCAACTAACGGCTTAGCAAAAGCCAACGATGGAGAAGAGAGGAATTTTTACTCTTTAAAACTGCCATTTGTAGATAATTTTAACTTTTAAAATATTTTTTGTGCATTGCCTGAGAAAACAAGGAGCTTTTATAATGTTATGCCAGAGAAATGTATGTAAAAATTCACATATAACCTTTATATATTGGTGAGCATTAAAATCTCCTGTTCTTTGAGGCAAATATTGACCTTGACTTCACCTCGGTCAATATTTACCTCTCAGGTCAATAGATCTTGATGTTCCCCTCAACAGAAGTCAATATCTACTTATTATCTCATTTCTATCTGTCAGGTGCCCATGTGTAATCAGTAATGTGAATTTTCTTCCCTTATGCATTTCCTGAGGTTAAGATGGGATTAATTTGGGGCCTTATGCTTTCCATTTGTTAAATACTTTCTCCCCACAGGAGCTAATGGCAGCCTCATGGAGAATATTAACTATGTATGTTTCATCTTTTTTCATTGTTTTCACTCATCTAAAGTGAAAGTAGTACATGAGAAGCAGAAAATGTTCTAAAATGAAAGCATTAATTTATCTAATATCTGTTATCTATCCTAACTCTGGCTACATGCTGAGACCACAGTAGAGACAGACAGGCATGGTCCCTGGCCTCAGGAAGCTTACTGACAAGAGGTATAGTCCCCAAACCTCAAGTTGTGGGAGGTGCAAAGTAGCCTACAGTCACATCACTAGACAAATTTGTTTAGTTTTTATTTAGTTTGGGGTGGAGGATATAAACTTTACAAAGAACACCTACAAAACCAAAGAGTGATGAGAAGGCTCTTGGGGTTGGAGGAGCTTCAATGTGTTGGATTTGCTGAGTTGGTGGTATAAAATATTCCCACCCTGGCTAATTTCAAGCAACTGGTGTGTGATCACCTCCATCACACTGGGAAGGGCTAGCAGGACCACGAGTGAGATCGCGAGCAACTTCAGCACAGCAGTGCTATTCTTTTCCTTGGTAATTTTATTTTTTAATTATTTATTTTTATTTTTGTGTGTGAGTGCACGTATGTGCATATTCACTCATATTGGGTGCAATGTGTATGCAGGTGTGTGTGTGCACATGTGGAATTCAGTGGCCAGTAGTGGGGATCATTCTTCAAGTGCCGTCCACCTTGTTTTTTTGAGACAGGGTCTCTCACTGGGCGGTGGGACTCACAGGTCCAGCTAAGCTGGGCAGTTGGCAAGCAGGACTGGGATTACAGTGTTGCACAGCCATCACCTGCTTTTTAAGTGCATGCTGGGCATAGAACTCAGTTGCTCACCCTGCAAGGCTATTCTGACCGAGCTGTCTTAAGCACAAGCATTGCTGCTCCTGACCGCGGCATTCCTACTCTTCATATTTTACATATTTATAACTGTATTCCATTCTCATCCTCCTCGTCTTCTCTTCCGTTTCCTTTACTACTTACTTTGTTTTTCTGTGTGATTTTTTGAAGAGTAAACTTTTTAAATATAGATTTCCAAATACCAGATCAGTTATCATGCAGTGACCATCAAAACCACAGGTGTTGGTCACACATGGTCAGGCTAGGGAACTAAGGACTCCTCTGATAGTCTTCATCTAATATTACTTAATTTTGAAATTCGGAGTCTCAGGTTTGACCTTGAGCTAAGGAATAACCAAGTGAACTTCCCTGGAATCTTTCCCCAGTGCCACAGGACCCAGCCTCTAATCTAATTGACCTATCCCTCAACTTGGCTGTTCTCAATCAAACCTGATTTAAATTTTTCTCAAAGGACATTTGTATACTTATGTGCCTATGTATTTGCATGCATGTGTTTGTCTATTTGACTAAGTGACACATTAAAATATATGCGAGTCTCCTATCACCATGGTCACGGTATATGTGGTGGTTTCAGTGGCGATGAGGAGAGGGGATGACTACAACTTTACATGGATTGTGACTTTTTTCTTTTGTTAAAGATGTGTGTGTGTGTGTGTGTGTGTGTGTGTATGTGTGTGCGCACGTGCGCGCACAGGTCAGAAGGGGCATGTCAGATCCCTGGGAGCTGTCTGGAGTCAAAGACATTTTTTGTGAGCCGCCTGATGTGTGTGCTGTGACCCAGACCTTGGTCCTCTGATGGTAGAGTAAGTGCTTTTAGCCGCTAAGACATCTTTCCTGTCCCAACTGTGATATTTTTAACTTTTGTCGCTTTTGAATAAAGTTAGCTGTTTAGGTTTATCTTAATTTATATAATGTTAGTAAGAGATCTGTTCATAAGATAGATAAAACTATAACTTTTAGGTTAAAAAAGTCTATTAAGAGACTTTTTCCATGATATTATATACTGTTCTAAGGAAGACCCTGAAATCTGGGTGGTGATGAGCTGTACACAGTTTCACCAGCTAGGTAGACAGAGCCTTGGAGTGCCAGGACTGAAGTATGACTGGTTCCTAAACTACCTTCGAGGTCTACGTGGGGCCCCCATGCTGTTAAGGAAGAACCAAGATTTGTTTTTCCCAAAGATTTAGACTGGGAGACTAGTTACTACTACTTCAGTCATCTGGATCAAGTTATTTAGCCTGTTTTCATCTCCAGGTCATCATCAACAAAAAAAGAATAATAATACACATCACACCTTTGTTGTGAACATTGAAATACCACAAGTAGCTCACCTAAGAGCCCAAAGGATGGAAGGAGTGTATAGGTTTCATTTCACCCCTCTGCCTATCACCACCCTAACCCCACACTCCAGTGACTGTGGTGATGGCAATACTTTATATATTTTAAGGTACAGCACTTATCTCTGCACACTCAGACATATGTACATATACATGGGCACACAAATGTACAAATATCCCTTAGAAAGCTTAGACTGGATGTGATAAAGAAATACAGCGAAAGTGGCGACAATGCTGAAGGGGACAAAGCGGTGGTGACCATCACATCACAGCCCGAGGTGGCAGAACAAGGTGTTGTTAGAGTAAATGTGCGCAATAATAAGGAGTATCGGAATGCCTTGGGAACAGAATGCTAGTTCTTGAGAAAAATAGTTAATTCTGTTTGTTCATGCTTAAAAACCAGTAAGACAAGTGCTTTCCCTAGATAATGATATACTTTAAGACAATTTAAGTTTCTAGAAAACAAACCATAAAAGATTTTTTAGGTGGCCAGACTAAGAATGTAGCCAATGTGAACACCAGCCAGTCACCAGACGTAAAGTCTGTTCTTTCTAAACAGGGAGGACAAGCATCAGAAGGTAATTCCTGTGAATGGAATCTGAGTTCATTTAAAACATCATAAACTTACTTATCATTTCCAGAAACATCTCCTGTGAATGCAGATTCACTTGGTGTGTCTGTTTAGTGTTCAAAGTGATGCCCAAATGCTCCCCCAATCCAAACCCCTGGCGCGCCTGCCTCACTCACCTGTAGAGGTAAGTGGCCATCACCATAGAATTTCTCAGCTTCTTTTCACTGTCTTATTACTTTATTTTCCATCCAAGATGTTCAATACAGAATTCAGTTCAAAGAAAAACAGCTTCCAGTTGCAATGATACCCATTTCCAATAATCTGTGCAGTCTGACACAGTTAAAATGGCGATCATTTCAGTTTTAAACTGACTGTGACGAAAATCAATAGATCTCTTTCACCTCTGAAAAACTGGGTTCAGATCTGAATTTGCTCTCCAGTGCAATCAATTTGGTGGCCTCTTAACCCAGTGTCTGGGAATCACTGGTCCCCATCACACAATCACCCTGTTGCTTTTATTCAGCCTGGTTGCCTTTACTCTGGAGAGAGGAGGGATCATAGGTGAGACGAAGCTAAGATGGGACAGAGAATGAAAGTTGACGTGGGCCAAACCTGACAGCCACCCATCAGCCCCCGTGGCTCTCTACCAAGCGGAAGTCTGATGGCAGCAGCTGCAAAGGTCAGAGTCCCCAGCTTCCTGCCAGATTCTTGTCTTTGAGTACAGACTTTTCCCAATTCTGAGAGCATTGCCTATTTCCTTTCTCTTTTGGAATCAAAGTAAGGCTTATACTTAAAATTTATAATGAAAAGTAAAACCTGGTTTTGAAATGAAATTTCTCTTCTCTATCAATATTGCTTGAAATGTTAACTCCTAAGGAAAGTAACATTTTTTAAAATTCCAAGTTCTTTTGAAATCTTATGAATTATGTTTTGCGAACTGTAGGAATTTCAGTTTTATGTATAAAAATTATGTTTAGCAGTGCTGGAAAAATGACTCAGCAGTTAAGAGCACTACTGCTCTTGCTGAGGATTGGAGTTCAGTTCCCAACACTCACACGGTGGCTGACAACTTCCAGAGGGTCCAACACCCTCTTCTGGCCTCCTCAGGCACTGTGTGCAGGTGGTACACCTACATATATGTAAGCAAAACACTCATACACTTTAAGAAATACAAATAAATAAAAATTTTTAAATTATATTTTGGATCCATAGACAACAGCAAAGCCAAAAGTGCACATTTTCTATTTAATAACAATACAACATGGATTGGAACAGAGTTTTAGTTCTCCCTTATATAATAAACATATTAAATTATGTAAGCATATTATTTACTCATTGCAATCATGTTATTTCTAAGCACATACAAATAAGACAGTTTCTAAAATTCCATTTTCTTAAATTTGATTTATAAGGTCCATGATCTGGCTTACTTTGCTTTTCCAACCTTCCTGTTCTTTCTTTCTTTAATCCTTTTTATTTTAGTCCTTTTTCACAACTAGAATACAAAGTAACCTTTTCCTTATGGCATTTCCGTACACAGCTGTACTTTATCAGTGACAGAGAGCATGATTTACTTGCCTCCTGCCCTCCCAAGCCCTTTCCCTCTTCAGCTCTTTTGTGCATGCTGCTTGCAGTGGCTCTCTGCCTTTCCTCCTCCATTTCTTTCTCCAACCAGTCCCCATTTTTAACTCTTATCTTTTTTTAAGTTGTTACTAATAACTTCAGAACATTTTTGAAATTATGACACCATTCCCCAAATCCAGTAGAACATCTTGATCAATCCCAAAAAATCTTTACATTAGACTTCATTCAGCTTCTGCTCCCAGATCCAGGCAGCAATCAGCCTTCTTTGCCTTTCCTGGGTTATCATACAAATGGATTCCCACAGCCTGTGTTCATCTATGTTCAACCTCTTCCATTTAGCATGATTTTGATGTCTGTCTATTCTGTGGCATATGCCAGAAGTTGGTTTCTTTTTATGACTGCCCAAAATATCCATTGTAATACACAACATTTTCTAGAACATTAACTAGCTGTTGGACATTTACATTGTTTTCAATTGGAATATTGTTTTTTAATGATGCCATGAATATTCATGTGAAAAACTGTGTGAATATGTATTATTTCTCCTGTGTATTCATCTAGAGTCAAATTATGAGCTTTATGATAAATTGATGTTTAGCTTTTCAAGAAACCAACCCACTAGTTTTCAAAATGACTATACCATTATAAATTTCCACCGGTAGCATATGAGAGTGACAGTTTCCCAAATCTTCACTAACACTTGGTGTTATCTTTCTTTTATAACTATAGTCATTCTACTAAATGTGAAATAGTATCAAGTATCTTTAGTTTATGTTTCCATATCAATTATCACTTACTACCCATTTGTAAACCTTCTTTTGGGAAATACTTATTTAAATATTTTATAATTTTACTTTCATATTTTATCATTTTTTCTTCTGATTTTTGAGTTGTAAGAGTAATTTATAGGTTTTTAGATAAAGGTGTCCTTTAATAAATATTTGCACTACATACATTTTCTCTATTTCTATGTTATTTTTGCATTTCGTTTGAAGCACAGAATGCAAAAAAATATAATGTTGCAATTTCAGTATTTTTATGAATTGTACTTTGCTGTATCTAAGAGTTCTTTGCCTTGCCCTAGGTCATGAACATTTTCTCCTGTGTTTCCATTAGATATTTATAGATATATTTATCTTCTATACTTAGTTCTTTAATCCCATTGGGGGGGTTGTCTGTTGTTTGTTTATTTCTTCATATGGTACATTGACAGTTAAGGTTCTAAATTCATCTTTTTGTGTAAATATCCAATTGTTTTACAATCAATTGTTGATTGTTCTTTCTCCTATTGAATTGATTTCGCTCCTTTGCCAAAAATTAATTGACCTAATTTTGAAAAGAATTGTGCTGAATTTTTAGATCAATGTGGGGAGAATTGTCAATTTAACCATTCTTTATCTTTGAATCAATGGATATGAGATAGCTCATCATTTTTTCAGATCTTTTATTTTTTATTGAAGTTTTTCAATTTTCACATGGTATAATTTGATGTTATTTAGATCCCCTCTATGCTCACCCCTCTTACTGCCCACTGCCTCCCAAGATCTTTTAAAAAATAATTTCTCTCAGTAATGTATTAAAGTTTGAAGTATAGCTATCTTGCAGATTTTTGTTAAATTTATCCCTAAGTATTTTACTCCACTAAATATTTTTAATGGCTTTATTTCTTTTATTCTTCAGTTTTAAGGAGTTTCTTACTGTTACATAAAAATAATGTTGATTTTTGTGTAGTGATCTTTTATCCAATAATCTTGCTGGAACTTATTTATTCGTTGTAGATGTTTCTTGGTAGTCCGGCTCCAGGCTAAACTCCTATGTGTGATCCTTCAGGACTAACCAAGGTAATCACAGCACAGCCTGGCAGGCTTTCCATAGAGAAGCTTCCCTTCCCATACCAGACTTGGTTCACAGCCAGTGCACTGGACTGCTGAATTCTGTAGCCAAGCACTCAATTCCTCCAGTCAATCCCAGGACCAGTTGAGTGCCTGTCTACACTCCTAGCCCACATATCAAGTCAGAAGCTTCTTTACCATGCAAAACCCCTTGGTTGTGTTACTATTTTCAGTTTGCATATATTTTATTGAGAACTTTTGTGACTACATTCATGAAGGATAATGGTGAATGATTGCTTTCTTTTCTTGCCATATCTTTATCTAGTTTTGTGATCAGAAAAAGAGCTAGGAAGCTTTCCTAGTTACTAGGAAAATAGTTGCCCCTGTTACTTACTGCAAGTTTGTGAAGGGTTGGTATCACTTATTCTTTACATGTTTGACAAATTCATCCATGAGGGGTTGGGGCATAATTACTTCATGACATGCTTACAATACTGTCGTTCTATCCTCAGCACACACCCCAAAATCAATAAATATGCCTGGGCATATGCTTATCTTTTTCTTTTTCAGTATTTTATTTATTATTTTTATTTTGTATATGAGTGTATTGCCTGTATGTGTGTAAGTGCACCTGTGTTGTGCAATGCCTGTGGAGGTCAGAAGAAGGTGTTGGATCCCTAGAACTGGAGTAATGGAGGGTTGTTAGCTGCTATGTGGGTGCTGGGAATAGAACCCCAGATCCTCTGCAAGAGCAGTCAGTACTCTTAACCCCTGAGTCATCTAAGAATATTTTTAGCCTAATTCAGTTTTTCATGAATTTACTTAAATTTTTTACTTTATCTGGAATCAATTTTGGTAATTTGTGTCTATCCAAGAATTTACTCATCTAAAACAAATAATGTATTGACATAAAAGATTATAGGATACCCTCCTAAGGACAAAGTAATATTTCTTCTTTATTCCTAACTTTGTGAATGTTTTACTAGTTCAGTCTGACTAAAAAGTGTGGCAACTATTTTATTTTTTTCAAAGAAGAAATTTGGGACTCTGTTAGTTTCTTCTGTTGTTTTGCTTCTGTTTCACTGATATCTCTTTTATTTCCTCCCACTTTCTTTGGATTTAGTTACTTTTCCTTTTTCTAGTCTCTTTAAGTTTAGAACTCAAGAATATTTATGATTGTTTCTTCACTAAATAAAGATATTTAAAATGTCAATTTCTCTGTGAATGTTCTTTTAGCTCTCACTCATAAATTTTAGCATATGTATTCAACTTCTATTAAATTCAAATTATTTTCCAATTTCCCTTGTGATTTCATTTTTTGTTCCAGCACCATCCATGTGGCTTTAAAATTATTTCCATAGGTTTATAGACCCCAAATTTCTTTTTACTGTTGATTTCTAACTTCTCCTTCTTCTAATGAGAACAGACTTCATATGTCCTTGTAATCCTTTTAAATACATTGAAATATGTCTGCTGTCCATCTTGAGATATGTTCTATGTGCACTTGAACAGAACATGCATTTTGGGGTTGCTCATAGCCTTCTCTAGATGCCAGCTGAGTCAAACTGACTGATGGTGTGGGTCGGCTTTTCTGTATCTTTTCTGACTCCATTTTCTTCTTGTTCTATCTACATTAACAGTGTGGCAATGGGACCAGCAAGAGAATAGACTCCCACATGTTGTCCTTTGACCTTCTCACATGGACTGTGATTTTTTTTGTGTGTGCGTTAGTATTTCTAGAGTGTGACAATGAATTCTCCGATCATTGTCATAGCGCCCACTTATGTCAGCTTGTACTGGTTTGGTTTCAGGTATGTTGTGTTCTGTTGTTGAGTGTTCGGTGTTTATATTTGCTATATCTTCCTGATAAACTGAACCTTTCCTCACTGTAGAATATCTTATCTCTAATGACATTTTCCTATGATAAACTACATTTTTTGGTTTTACCACAATCTTATTTTTCTGCACATATGGGATATTTTTCCATACTTAAATCTATTATTATGTATTTAAATCTAAAATGTGTGACACTCTACAGTAGACAGCATACATTTCACTCTTGTTTCTCATATTCAGTCTGACAGCTCTACTTTTTGACCAGAATGTTTGATCCATTTATATTATGTGTATATGGTTGATTTACATCTACATCACGCTGGTTTTGTTCTTCAGTGACTATTTCATCTGATGTTTGTTTGTTGCTTCATTTCCTTTCAGTCCTATGGATTAAACCCAGAACCTTGTGCATGCTAAGCAAGCACTCCACCACGGAGTTAAATGCCCAGTCCTTGTTGGTGTTTCTTTTACAGACTTCTCTGGTATTAAGCAGATAGTTCAAGGTGTACTTTAATTCTTTTGTTGTTATTGTTTACTATAATTTTTGTCATTTTTTAATGGTTGCCTTGAGGTTTGTAATATAATTCAGAGATGACTTTCCTAGTTTTTTGTTGAAACTAGTCATTTTATATAACATAAAAACTGTAAATTCTGATTCTCCCTAAGAAGGTGTTGTTTACTTAATGAAAACTAGCACTGTAGAGTCTGTCTTTATAGTGTGCGGCTTCTGATGTTTCTGCTGATCCTACTGTAGTTTGCTTCTACTGCTGTTTCGATCCTGGTTTTTATATTCAAGTCTGTCTTCCTGAGGGCTGTTTATTAGTCAGTCTATCTTCATCACCAGCCAGTAGTGGCTCAAGGTATTTAATCGGAAGTTTTGAGTCACTCTAAAGTTCCGATTAAATACCTTGACTCACTAACGTTTTACTCTTGCTAATGGAGGAACTAAAGGTTAGGAAATACTTCCTCATAGCTTAGGAAGTTTAAAGTACATCCTGCAGTTGTTTTCTATGTTTTACCTTGTGTCCTCTGCCTGTATTCAATGCCCCATAGTCATGGAGGGGCAAATACACAGCTAGATTCTCTCCAGCCTCTCTTGAGCATCCCAATACTTTCTACAACCATACATACCACTGCATGGGAGCCTACCAAGGTTCACTACAGCAGCATTGCTTCCCTTGATCCTCCTCTTAACATTTTACTATTCTGCTTCCTCTGTACTGTGATAACTTCAAGCGACCTGGAGAGCTCATCTTTTCTGACTGTCATTGTGACTATTATTTATAACAGATCTCTGAACATGTGCTTGCTCCAAATCAAGTCAGCATTGTCCAGAAGTTGCCCTTCCCTAGTTGAAGCTTGGTGCCAATAAAACTAAAGGACTGAAATGCCACAGGCTCCCGCCGATCCTTGAGATTCACTGTGTCTTTTCTGTTCATTACTGTATTCTAGTACATAGCATAGTAAGGGCAGAAAAGACATTTAATGACAACAGTGGATCGACTTGAATTAATTGGATGAAATTTAGTCCACAGAGCTATTTATCCATAATAACAACCACATGACAAAAGAACTTGTGTTTACCACCACCCAGTTCTTGAAACATGGTATCATTATTTAAACTGGGCTTACATACGCACACAGTAGGGAGCCAAGAAGTGGCAGTGGTAAATTTTAACATGTAAAAGCATTGCCCTAAATTGTGTAAATACCTAGTTTGGGTACATTTCATAATGATGGCCGATAGGATCTGCAAAAGATATGTATATATGTATATGTATGTATATATGTATGTATATAAATTTAGGTTCTACATATGAGGGGAAACACTGTCTTTGTTTTTCTAGGGTCTGGCTATTTCACATAATATATTGATTTCCAGTTTCATTAATTTTTCTGCAAATGTCATTATTTCATTTTTCCAGATAGCTGCATAAAATTCCATGGTGTATGTGTGCTATGTGTTCTTTATCCATCCGTGTAGTGATAGGTATTTACAGTGGTTCCATTTACAGTGGTTCCGTTTCCTGGATGATGTGAACAGTGCAGGAATAAGCACGGATAGAAGTCTAAGTCTCTTTGTATGATAACTTAGTGTCATTAGGATATACACCCAAGAGTGGAATAGCTCAGTCATTCAGCAGGCTTTTGAGAAGCCTCAACATGGTTATCCATAGTGGCTGCATCAGTTTACACTCCCACAAACAGTGCGCTAGTAACTCTTTTCCACGTCTTCACCAGCATTTATCATTTATTTTCTTGATGGTAGCCATTCTGACTGAAGTGAGAAAGACTCTCAGAGCAGTTTTAATTTGCCTTTCCCCGATGGGTAAGGATATTGAACATTTTTCAAGTGCTCAATGATCATTTTTATTTCTTCTTTTGAGAACTGTCTCTTCAGTTCATTAACCTGTTTATTGATTAGATGATTTGGTTTTGGTATTTAATTTTTGCAGTTCTTTATATATTCTGAGTATCAGTCCCTTGTCTGATGTGTAGTAAGCAAAGATTTCCTCTCATTCTGTAGCTGTCTCTTCACTCCGGGGACTGTTCCCTTTTCTGCACAGAAATTCTTACTTTTGTGTAATCTATTAAAGATTTTTTAGCCTGCATTTAGTTTCTAGCTGGTGAAGCAAAATCAGATGGTAATGTGGCCATTGTTTCAGAGTCTCTCAAACACATGCTTTCCATTTATTATCAAAAGGAAACTCGGGCAATGGCAGAAATGATAGAGCCTTATCACTACTAAAATGATATACACAGGGAGGGTTCAGTGAGCCACATAAAGATTTATTGGGCATTTTAAATTTTATGACATTTTCAACCTGTCTTCTATGGATGCTACACAGAGGTGCCTCAGACAATTAAAGATTTGGAGATACCAATTAACCGGTCTCTGATCTTTTCTATCTTTTGCTCCCACTTACCTATGTCTAATGTATTGAGGCTTATAGCATTTTAATGAACCCATAACAAAAACAAACTACTGGTCTAGCATTAAGCAGAATAATCATAATTGATAGATCTATTGTTAAAAATACCTTTCTCACTAGGTTATTGTGAGCACTAAATGAAACGATGAAGTTTGCTGTGTTAATGCATTCAGGCTTCTATAACAAAATACCACAAACTGTGGAGCTTATAAAGTACTGAAATTTATTTTTCATAGGTCTGGAGATTGGAAAGTCCAAGAGGAAAGCACTAGAAAATATGGCATCTCAAAAGGATCCACTTTCCCACTGTGTCCTTACATGGTAGCTGACTCTCTGGGATCTCTTTTATAAGGGGGGTTACCGTTATGACCTAATAACCCTGAAAGGCCCTTCTTCCTTCAGGCCACCGTTCAGTGATGAATGGGAGGAGCATAAGCATTCGTTTCAAGGCATGTTTATGAAATTGGATCTTACATATTACATATAGTTTCTGCCCTTATGAACCTGTAGCTAAACATTGACTAACAGGAAATGCATTCATAGTCAATAAAGTTCAAGTTCTATACCATTTCTTATGGAACTATTGTTTGTTGATATGGGAAGCACTATTAGGATCCATTGAAGTTGGTACATCATTTGAACACATATTGATTGCCTTCGTCTCTCACATCTCCTAGTTCCTTGGTAAACCAAGTGCAGGGTGCAGAGGTACCTTCCTTACATGTTATCATAAAACAATGCCCTTCTTTATAAGACAGAAAGTGTTGGAGTTTTTAATTAAAATAGGATTCCATTCTATCTTTCATGCGGCACTGACACAAGTTATGAAGGGACAATATCCTGTTTAAATCTAGTTTTATCTCTCTCCCCAATGCCTTAAGAAAAGAAAAATAAGCAACCCTGATCTTCATTATTCTGATAATAAAGAATGTTCTCTTAATTTCCTATTGTTGTGTGCAAGATTTAGTACTTACCCTTTAATTTCAGTGTCAGAATGTGAATTGTAATTAATTTTCATAAAATGGAAAGCAATAAAGTCAGAAATATTAAATGCTGGCTGTAGAGGTTGAGATGGTATAATTTACAATTAGGGGTGGTGGGGGAAGAAACAGCCTACCCATTAAATGAGTGATAATTCATCTCAGCTTCAACTTCAGTGATTATGAAAGTAGTCAACAAAGCAGCTTAAACAAAACCCCTGAATCTGCTGCGTAGTTGGAACCTTCTCAAGAAGGTCCATCAAACTTGGTGTCACCTCTCCCTATTCCAACATTTGGATTGCTTTTATTATCATTAATTAACAATAATAATATGCATGGGCCTAAATTACCACCTAATGAATCATCTAAAACCTTTCCTAGGCTTTATTTGCAACAAACTATAGATAATAGACCATAATTCTATATCAACCATAAAGTAAGTCAGCTGCTTACTGATTAAAAATTCAGGTTCCTTTCATCTTACCATCAGAAAATCCACAGAGGAGGTATGCTTAAAATTGTGCAATGTTTATGGTTGTTATTTATTTTTTTTAGGCTATAGACTAAAAGGAAGCTATGTGCAAAACTACATATATATTTTTTCTGTATTCTGGTGTCAGAGGCATTAACAGGTCCACTCTATTGCTTTATTTGTTTCAAGACATGCTCCCTAGGGAAATGTACTCTGGAATGAACATTAAAATTAGTAGAAAACAGTGATGCCTCAATTCATTTATAAGCTTATCCTAGAAATTTGTCAAACAAGCATTACAGCACACAAAGCTTTTACACATGTTACCTCAAAGTAATTTCACACTGTCCCTGAGGTGAGGGCTGAACAAAGCAGGATGCTTTGTGTTCCAAGATGAACACTGAGAAGTGAAGTGATTTGTCCAGCTTCACACCATCAGTGAATGATTAAGCCAGAAATGAGATCTAAGTTTAGGGTCTTCTGAACTCAATCCTGAAATCAACATAGGCAACAATAGCTGATAAGATCAAGATGTGGACCATACTCACAGAACTGGAATGAACCATGTTTACAAGCAAAAAGAGAAGGTAGCGTTCCCAGACATTAAGATAGGGATAAATACAGCAACCTTGTGCATCACAGATAATAAGGACAACTATTTGGGTGAGGGAGTAATACCTGACCTGTCTTAAGAATTTTCCTCTGGAGAGAGATGCTATGGTCAGTCCCGCCCCTCTGCTTCCAAATCCACTGAGCAAAAGAGTATACTCTCCAATTAGACAAATCGGGGTCTATTGGGGTTACTTACAAAGGATTTATCACTGGGGAGAGGGACAGAAATCTCATATAGAGGCTGAAGGTTTTGGTCAGAATTGCCATGGATTTCCAGCACGCCCCTCCAAGATGGCGACCAGGCAGCCTTTGCCTCTTACCCAGCATCCACTGATTTTCCCCCTAGGTCCTCCCCCTCAAGTCACTGGGTGGTTGGAAAGCAGTTGAATCTATTGGCTTCATTTTCATCAATCAGATTCTTAGAGGCAAGTCTTGCCCCTGCTGCCATTGCCGTTGTCACTGGTAGCTGCAGTTGGATCCATGCATGTGCCCACCTTCATGGGAGTCAGAGGGAAACTCTAGTTAAATTCACTTTATACAGCCTATTAGATTTTATACCGTGGCTGGGACACAGGGCTATGCAGAATGACAGACAGTCGCACTATGCCCACCATAGCTTCAGTTAATTACCTATATTTTATCTACTCTATAGAGAGGATGTACAGGAGACATGCTTAGTAATCTACTGATCCCACTGCTACAAGTTAGAATGGAAGTGATTACTCAACTGGCAGTTGTCAAGGAGATAGGAAAGAGCTCCACCTTGGAGCAGTCAAAGATTATGAAATAATAAATGATTGTTTTTATATGCACAGAAAGACTGATGCACATGGTAGAAAAAATCCAAGACAAAATTAAATCATACTATAAACTTGAAACTTACTTTGAGAGATTGACATATGCAAAAGTCACGTTGTTTACTTCACATTTCTCTATCACCTATTTTTAGGATGAGTTTTTTATTTTAAAAAACTAAACAGAAAGATTACAGTTTGTAAGATCCTACTTAGAGCCTCTAGAACTTGCTTATTGCCTGAAATGTGTTAGTTGACTTGCAAATAGTGCTGAGATTCGGTGTCCGTCATGGGCTAGACTCCAGTCTCGGCTAAATGCCACATCCTCCTGGATACCTTTCTAGACAAATACAACCTATAATTGCCCCATCCAGCATGTTTATCTTGTCCTGGTTTCTTCCATTATAGCACCTCTCGGGGTGTGGAACCACATGTTTCTACGTTAGATTTCTGATAAACCAGCCACACCCACGCCAGGGGAGTTTTCTTCTGTGTATGTTGCTTTCAAGAACTACATATAATTTTTAATATTTTTTTCAGGCTTTGTTGACACACATAGGACAAGGCATGGAAGGGTAAGAGACTGAAGAAATGCCAGAGGAAAGAAAATCTCCACCTCTGCCCTGGGAATTCAGAGTGAAGGCTCCTTCTGTGTGAAGTGGTCTGTCCTGAAGCCCCACAGGGCTTCTCAGGTGGCCACACGCCCTCAAGTTCATCCTCTCTGATGGAGAACGCACAGAGTCAGAACTGCCTGAAAAGAATGTAAGAAAGTGAGACCCAAGAGATGGAACTTCCCAGTACTGGTCCTTGGATAATGTGCCACTTTGGAGTGAGTTCAGTCACCCAGGACTCTTGGGCCATTTCATTTTGATTTGTAGGAGACTGTGGATATAAGAAAAGAAGAGAAAAACACTTGTAGTATGTGTACAAGAAAGGCAAAGAGTCTGGGTAAAAGGAAAATATGCTAAAGAAACTATTCATTTATCACCTTTAATTTCTATCTTAAGACTTTGAAAAAACATTTAAAAATACACTAAAAAATTAAAAATTGGAGCAAAGAAATAAACAGAGTTCCCAAAAGATGAAACACAAATGGATGAGAAATATTTTAAGAACAGTCTATAATGTTTATTAAATTTTTAAATAGTTCTTTACACGAAAATACTGTATTTTTATTATGAAAAATAATAAAAGGAAGAAAAGGAGGAAAAACGTAAAAGAAACTAGAAATCAACTAAAATGTAATTGTTTGAGAAAAATTCCTTTGGTATTTTAATGTTTGTTCTCCCAACATTTTACTAGGTACATGTATAGTTCATACAACTGAGATTAGGCCAAACACAGAGACATTATATTTTGTTATTTACTTATTTATATTGGTGCTGGGGATTGAACCCAAGGATTCCTTGCATGGGAAAAATATCCTCTACCATTGAGCTGTACCTCAGCCTACAATGTTACTTGATTTATTTTGGTTTTATTTTCCTTTGCTTTCTTTTTTGTCTTTTCCTTTTGTAGTGTTGTTGATCAAACCCAGGGCCTCACACATGTGCTAGGCAACACCCTACCCTTAAGTCATGTTGCCAACCCTTTGAGTTCTTGTAAATTTGTATTTTTTCCTTTTTTTGAATTTTTGTGATTTTCATAGAATAAAGTTTGATGGTATTTAGATCCCTTCCCCATCCCCATCTCTCCTTATCCCCCCCATTTTAATATCTCTCTCTCTCTCTTTCTCTCTCTCTCTCTCTCCCTCTCCCTCTCTCTCTCTCTCTCTCCATTGTATATATAAGCAAGGCCTATAGAGTTTAATTTTATCCCCAAATGTCCTTCAGTGTGAGTCTATCCATTGGAGCCTGGTTAACCTACCAAGAATTCCATGCTTGAAAGAGACTATCTCTGCCCCACCCAGGAGCCATCAATTTCCTTGGGTGGGGTTGGAGCTTCTACCCACTTATATCTATACTGGGTTTTGTTTTGTTTCTGCCTTGAGCTTGCATGGGACTTGTGCTTGCTGTCTCCATTGCTGTGAGTTCACATGAATAACTGATCAGTTGTCTGGAAACTCTTGTTTCTTTGTGGTCATTCACCACCTCTGGCTCTCACAATCTTTCCAGCCCTCTTCCACAATGATCCCTGAGCCTTGGGGGGGACAGAAGTTTGATATCGGTGTCCTATTCAGGGATAAGCACTCTGTAGCCTCTTGTTCTCAAATGATAAAATATAAATAACTGAGAAATATTTTTAAAATGCTCAACATCTGTAACCATTGCCAGGAACCAAGTGACCTCTATCTTGCCCTTCTGCAAATGTAACATCCTGACACTTGTTGACACCAATTGTTTTAACCTGGAGTCTCTTAAGTGCCTTTTAGAGTTTCTTATTGTCTAAACAGACAAGTTCCCCTACCTGTAGCTGCCCTTGGCTGCACATGCCCTTGGCTCCTGGATCTTCCAGTGATTTGTCTCTTAGCAACCCCAGTCCACCACGCCCCACCTAGCCCCTTGCAGCTGCAGTATATAAGAGCTCTGTAAAGAATAAAGATTTGCCAGTTTGATCAGAAAACACTGTCTTCCTGGCTCGCTGTGTTCCTTTTGTTCATTCCAGGTTTCTGAGGACTAGTACTCTGTTGATGCCCTGCTGGCCGGGGCAAACCATCAGGGAAATGTAAATTAAAACACCTTTGTAACTTCATTTCACCATAGTCAGGATGACTAAAATCCAAAAACCAAATGATGACAAATGCTGGGGAGGATGTAGTGAAAGGAGAATACTTATTCACTACTGGTGGGAACACAAACTGCCTCAGCCACTATGGAAATCAGTGTGGAGGTTCCTCAAAAAGCTCTAAGTTGATCTACCACACGATCTATTTCTTGACTCTTGGGTAAATACCCAAAAGGCTCTATGTCCTATAACAAAGATACTTGCCCATTCATGGTCACAATAACCAGGAAATAGAAACAACCTAAATGTACTTCAACTGATGAATGGAAATGAAAGTCTGGTCTGTTTACACAATGGAATATTATTCATCTGTTAAGACACAATTCTAGCCAATGAGTACAAATGCAAGCCCAATGTTACTCACTTTTACAATGAATACATAAAGTCATCTCTTTCTAAATTTTGCTTGGTAAATGTTAAGTCTTGACCTGAACTTTTTGTTTGTTTGTTTTGGGTTCCCTGTAGCCCCAGCTGGCCTGGAACTCAGTTTGTAGACAAGGTTGGCCTCAGTCTCACAGGGATCCATCTACCTCTGCCTCCTGAGTGCTGGGATTAAAGACATAGACCTGCTCAATCAACTTGAACTTGATTTGTTTCTTTGTTTTTACTTTGGTTTTTTGATGATGTTTAGTAAAGGACCTTAGTTTCTCTTTGTGTCCCTTCATCTTTGTGGTAGTTTAGTTAAGAACTGTAAGACAACCCACACACTTAACAAAGATAGGGTTCCTATGAGTAACTGGAACCAGTATATAAAATCATCCATGTCTCATATCATATCATATGAGCTCATACTTAACTAGATACATAAAGCTTTTGTTACCTTATATTTCCCCATAGTGCTATTTCTTTTCTTTTATTTTTTTTTTAATTTCATAGGATTTATTCTGGTCAAATTCAACACTCCCAATACCTTCTCTTATAAATCCACTCCCACATTCCTATACTCCCAACTTCATGTCTTCTTTTGTTTTCAAATCCATAGAGTTCAGTTTGTGTTGCCTAAATACTCTGGGTGTGGGTTGATCTCCTGGAGCACAGTCAACCTACCAGTTTCACATCCTTAAAGAAAACTGATTCTCCTTCTCCCAAAAGCCAACCATTGCTAATAGTGCCTCGGCCAGGTCTGGGGCTTCATGCCCACCTCCCTTCTCCACACTGGGATTTGTGTCTGGCTTGAGCTTCTGTTGTACATGCTGTCACAGTGCTGTGGGTTCAACTGTGCAACTGTCCTATTGTATCAGGAAAATACCACTTCCTTGTGGTCAACTACCACATCTAGCCTTTACAATCTTTCCACCCCCTCTTTTAAGACGATCCCTGAGCCTTGTGAGGAGGAATATGATATAGATCCCATGCAGGGCTAAGCACTCTGCAGTCTCTTAGTCTCTGAACATTGACCAGTTTGGGGTATCTGTTTTAACCATCATCTACTACATAAAGATGCTTCACTGATGAGAGCTGAGAGATAAACTAATCAATGAGTATAACAATAAGTCATTAGGAGTCAGTTTAGTACTATGTTCATTCACTGGAATAATAGTAGTAGGCTCTCCCCTAGGGCCTATGACCTATGTACTCACAAGTTCTTGGCCCTGATAACAGTACCAGGTATGGGTTTTTATCTTGCACAGCAGGCCTTAAATCCAATCAGAAAGAAACTGGAACTCCCAAGACATTCATGCCACTATTGCACCCGTGGGAAGGTCTTGCCAGACTATTTGTTACCAAGGTTCACAGGGTTCACACCTGGGTTTTTTTGATTACACTTTTTTGATTGCACTTTTCTCTTCTAGTAATGTAACTGGAATCTTTTCCTGTGACTTTTACATCCTATATTAGGTACTTTTCTCATGCTCTGACCAAATATTTGACAAGAAAAAATTTAAGGTAGTGGGGTTTATTCTCGCTTACTGTTCAAGGGGATATATTCCACAACCATAGAAAAGTCAAAGCAACGAGTGGGGCAGCCATGGCAGGAGAAGCAGGAGGTTGCTGGTCACCTGGCATCCAGTGCGTTAGGAAGCAGAGAATGAACAGAAAGTGGACTGATAGTTTATCACAGCAACAGAGTGGAAATTAGCACATGCACATAGGAGTGCACATGGATGCCAAAGTAGTTTATCACAGCAACAGAGTGGAAATTAGCACATGCACATAGGAGTGCACATGGATGCCAAAGGACATCCTCAGATGTCATTCCTTAAGCAGGGATCCACCTGTTTCTACCTCTCCAGCACAAGGATCACAAACACACACCATCACACAGAGCCTTTTAAATAAATGTGAGTTCTGGGAGTTAAACTCAGGTTCTTATATCTGAACCATATTACCTGCCCCAGAACCTGACCCGTTTTTATTTTGGTTTGGTTTTTCTTTGACTATAGCTATGTAGACTCTCACAGATCTCTCACAGAGATCTGATGGTCTCTGCCTCCTGAATGCTAGGTTGAAAGGTGTGCACCACCACACCAAGTTTGCCTCTGAGCCTTTAAAGCTAAATAATTATTTAGCCCAGTGCTTAAATAGTATCTGCTCCCAGCTTGACTACTGTGATTCTGACATTGTTACTGTTATTGTTCTTATTCTTGTCTATCAAGGATGATATTTAGGGTTGAACAAAATAATGCAACAAGATGTCACAGTATTATTTCCCCTGGTGTAAAACCCCATTAGTCATATTTCTTTATGATAGCTGATCTGAACCACAGCAAAGGAAGAGGGGAGAGAATGAAGTATTTCTCAAAACAAACTCAAAGATCCTTAAGGATCAGGCTCCGTGATTCTTCCAGCATGAGACTGCACATGGAGGTATTCAGAAACTGACTTTGCTAATGAAATCGAAACACTTGATTTTCATGTTAAAATTCCTATATATGTTTAAAACTCTTAGAAGGAAATGTGAAAATTTTAGACAAATGACTGTTTTTAAAGTTCTTATAAAATAGGATATATTTTAGCAACTTGATCAGAAACAAAGTATTAAAATCTATTATTAGCAATGAGATTTCTTATTTCCTTTATCATTTCCTAATCCAGGACTATTCTCTCCAGTCTTTTCAAAGTGGCCTTTGTCTTATGAATGGTCCTTGACTTACTGGCCCCGCCCTGCCTTCTGGGACCCTGTGACCAGAGTCCCTTGGGTTTTAAGCTTTTAACCTTGCAGAAACCAGCCTCAGAATAGGACAAAAACTGGCCTGCGTGGTAAGGCTTTTATTAAACTAAGAATAAAGTAGTTGAAAATGGAGAGAAAGGGCTGGTATGCACAAGGCCCTGGGTTCGAGCCCAGCACCATAAGAAAACAAATCAGGTGGAAAATAGAAGACTGTTGCTTCGTGAGGGTCACCTGGTGGGGAGGGAGAGTGTGCTCTCATCTTTCAAACAGAACATCAAATCCCTAGGGCCTACCCAGTCCTCCTCCCTCTTGGCTTGGGCTTGCGCTAGTGCACCATGTGCTATAGTTCAGGCTACTACAACTTCCTCCCCTGGCTGTTCCTTGGCTTATCATCTCCCATAAGTTCAGCAACACTTCTTTATAGAGCTGACCTGAGTTTTTCTTCTACAGGTGGCTATTTTGCCTCTGAAAATACACATTGTTTTTCATGAGCATCTTCAAAGGAGCACCCCATATTCAGGATAGGTGAGCCCACACACTCCCAGCCCACAACTCTGATTTGGCCACTTGGCAACTTCAGGGCAGGCCTTTCCCCGCACTAGATTCTACTGGGAGCTAAGTGAAGAACCACTCAGGGTATGGCTAGCTTTAGTATCTGCTGGACCACACAAAGCCCTCTCTGTGATGTGAACAATTTCAGAGAGACCATTTGATGAAGCCAAGAAAACATTTTCCATTCAGGCCTGCTGTGTTTTAAAGGATTTGAAGTATGAAGTCTAGTTTGAGAGCACAGGCTGCAGTTTGTGCCCATCCCCCAGGCTGTCATTCACTTGATAGACAGCTCTTCAACAGTTTGGGCTCCCAGGAACAGGCAGTGGGGGGAGGGGTGGGCACTTAGGGAGGTGACTTTTAGGCAGTTTTCCTCAGAATCTCACAAGCCCTACAAACACTCAGCCCAGTCCTCCCCAGTAAAACCAGTCGCCTCTGACATTCTGGATGCTCTGTGTGAAAGTGGCATGAAAGCCTTTAACCTGTTGGATCATTTTTTCCAGACACCTGCCCAAGCAGCAGACTAAACAAACAGGGATTCTCCACTGCGCAAAAGTTGGCTTCTTTCAGTGGGTCTCCCATCTGTTAAAAAGCCATTGTCTGAGAAAGTGTTCAGCTAGCTGGGGAGCGAGAGTGATTGCACACTGAACGGCCTCCTTTTCCCTCGTAAAAAGTCCTCTTTAGCATTTTCTTTTCTCCCTGGTTTTCATTGCCTGATTTATTCATTGGTTTCACCTCTTCTCCCCTCCCCCTTGGTTCGGGAGGAGAGCCTCCTTGTCTTTGGTTTCTCGGGGGTCATGTCTTTTCAGTCACCAGGACAATACCCGTTGCTGGCATCTGCTTCCAGAACCAATCAGCCATATTGTGAACACATCCTGCCAGAGAATTGTTCCTCCTTTTGCTCGGCTTTGTTGCCAATTTCATGCCATGTATTGCTCCATGTTTTGTGCTTCATGAAGCTGTCACGGGCATAAAAGTGGTCTGACCAGGGTCGTAGTAAAAGGGTTGGGAATGAAACATCCACCAAAATGTTGAGCAGGCCACCCACAGTCCACACACGCACGCACACACACACACACACACGGCCTCCATACACATACCCAGCCCACACACAATCTCACAGTCCATACACACCAAGTCTCTCTCACATCCAGTGCACACACAGTGCACCCCAAAATACCCACTGTTCACATCAGCACATACATTCATAATTTGCACACACAATTCTCAAATACGACGCATAAGCAAATGTACATGCACTGGAGCTCTAAGTTTTCATTTCTCTGGCCCAGATTGAATGGTCTCATTAGTAAGATGCTTCATGCTTCTCCAGAGGGGAACACCACTTTCCTAGGGTGATTCCTTTAAAAATGACAAGTAGAGGTTATGAAAAATTTGTAAGTAGCCACAGGTTCCCCCCCCACACACTGGGTATTTCTAGTCATACTCTAATATTAATACTTTGATATGCAGGGGCTGGAGAGGTGGCTCAGTGGTTAAGAGCATTGGCTGTTCTTTGCAGAGGTCCTGAGTTCAAGTCCCAATACCACATATTTTAGTACCAAAGGATCCAACACCCTCTTCTGACTTCCAAAGGCACTACGAAAAATGGGTGCACTTATGTACATGCAGGCAAAACACCCATACACACAAAATAAATAATTTTTAATAAAACATAACTCATGTATACACCACAAGAATTTCATAAGGCAAATTCAACCAAGATTAAATGAACTACATTATTTTAAGTGTATTAGTCAATTCTCTTTTCAGACATTAACCTCACATAAAGAACACAATGTATAAAGAGGAAAACACACACACACACAAAAATAAAACTTAACCTTGTTTGGGAAAAGAGTGTCTATGCCCCCCCTCCTTTTCAAGTTATGGTTGTGGGTATAAGAGAATCAAGACAAGGAGAAGAGGAGTTCAGAGGGGGAGGGGCAGCCAACACAGAGTACATACGAAGGTGTCATGTGAAACCTATTATTCAGTATAGTAATCAAAACAAATGAAAAGATGTCATTTGGAGATACAAAAGATAAAGTTAATTCCTCTATACACGGGGATGAGGACGCTCACGTCCCCTTGATGTCCTAGGTCAAGGAAAAGAGGGAGGGGAAATAGAGAATGAAAACTATGTAGACCAGGTTGGCCATGAACTCACCAAGATCCACCTGCCTCTGCCTTCCAAAAGTTGGGATTAAAAGCATGTGCCACCACACATGGATTTTTTTTTAATGTTATTTTATCTTTATCTGCTTATTCACTGAAAATATCCCCAGAGATTCTGAATATTACATGTCTGTACATATATCTTCTCATGTTCCTATCCCAGGAGTTGGCAGCAACCAACAAAACAATAAAAGAAGTCTTAAAACAAAGCTACCTTGTAGACACCATGATCCTAAACTCCATTCTTCCGAAACAGTAAGAAATAAATTTCTATGGATGAAGTCACCCACTTATTAGTATTTGGTTAAGAGCAACCCAAGCTAAGAATCCCTGAGGCGTATGAGTGGATCTAAAAGGTCTGAGAAAAGGCAAAACACTTTTGGCACTACTTGTCACCATCAAAACTGGGGTGTCCCTTGAGGCTGGAGAGATGGCTCCGAGGGTAAAAATACTTGCTGTCTTCCAGAGGACCTGGATTCAATTCCCAGCACCCACATGGCAGCTAACGACTGTCGGTAACTCCAGTTCCACAGGATCTGACACCTTCTGGCCTCTGCAGGCGCTGCACATGCGTGATGTACCTACACACATTCAGGCAAAACACTCATTCACATAAAAATAAAAATTATATATAAAATATTTTTTAAATGGGGTTTCCCTTCATAAACTGCCCAGGGATAAGGTTGACTGAGGTTAGGACTTCCTCAGCTAACAACTACATTCCTAACTAACTTCCTGAACCACTTTGGTCCTCTGCATGATCTCTACTCCTGAAAATTAATTCATCAGTGTTTTATAGGAAATGCAGGCAGCAGGTTACTGAAAAAAGCTTTCCCACGCAATCAGGATGGGGGAAACCCCACTCAAGGAAACTACTAGAAATTTGCATTTGCCTACGTAGCCTAAAAGTTCCCTACCCTCAATGTCCCCTAAACATGGGTTGAGCATTTACTGGGTCAGCTGCTAGACTGAGTCGAGACTTAACAAGTCACAGCACCAGCGCTCAAACAGCTGAAAATCCGGTGGAGGACGTGGGGTCATACATCCAAACTCACAATTCAGCACGCACCACGACGTAAAACATGGTTCTGTAAAAGGAGCGTGGAGAAGGAGCAGGAGAACGGTCTAGAGAGGATTAAAGGGCATGGCATGCTGCCTGAACAGATAAGAACTGAAATGGAAGGTAGAAAATTCTAAAAATAGGCGTTTTAGAGAGAGGCACGGAGGCAGAAAGCAGACACATGAGCATTCCAAGGAACTGCCTTCCAGGGCCCAGGACTAGACTGAAGGGGCAGGAGGACGCGGGGATTCTTCAGGGCAAGCCCGGATACTTCGCTTCCTATCCTCCGGCAGGCATGCCAGGCCTCGGCTTTTCTCATGACTTCATTATTTCTAACTTCTTCCAGCACCTTTTGAAATTCCAAATGTACCCAAGATGTCCCCAGTCCCAGATCTGCTCTTTTTTGCTGTGGTGATGGTTTCATGATTCTTTTTTTCCTTCCTTTCCTAGTCCTTTACTTCTCATTTCAGTTTGATGAGGACATTGAGAGGGCCGGAGCCAGCTTTGTGCTCTGTGTGAGCGTGTATGTGTGTGTTAAACAATTTCACGGACATCTGTCATGCACAGTTAACTTTGCATTGCTGCATTTTAAGTGGTGGGCCCAGGCTTGGCCGGCAGTGATAAAGTAGCTGGCAGTTTTGAAAAAGCCACAGGATAACAGAGCATGAATCATAAAACACACTACTGTGTAGCAATATCCAAGTTCATTCAATGCAATGAAACCATGCAGAGGCCCTTTATCCCCAGCTAATTATGTGGAAACGGCTAAGACAATAAAGCATCTGGTGGTCTTTCTTCCCCATTTCAATTTTTCTCAATATTGTGACAGGGGAAAGTATTGTGCCTTTCCCAGGGTAGTTGCAGTGAAGAGGAGGAAAAGCAAGGTCAGGGAAGAGCAAATAGATGAATTTATAACTTTCTTTTTATTTATTCCCTCCCCATTGTTTCTCTGGAAGTCTTCCTTTGGGGCTGTATTTTGGGATTACTATTCTCAATGCACACTGCTTGAATTCCCTTTTTTCACTCCTTAAAAAAAAAAAAAAAAAAATACCACCCAAACTGCCAGACCTTCTATGAGTCCCTGTGACTTGCAGGGCTTTCTTCCTCGGGAGCATCCGGAACATGAGCGTGAAATTTACACTCACTCTCTAGACTCGGCTTAAGGGACGGGTTGTACTTTGGGGATGAAGCCCAGATGTAATAATTTCCTTTCTTGAAAGAGGTGATGAGAATGGTCACCTTGGTTAAGGATTTCCCACAGAGCATTCCCAGTAATTGCCTTGCACATGGCTCTTTTTGCTTTTCTCTTGAAAACACAGGCAAATGCCATAGGCTGCACTCCTGGGGATTTTGATGAAAGCTTCTTTATAGCTATGCACTGTGCAAGGAGGCCCGAGCCAGAGTCTGATGAGGTGACTAATTGGTACCACTAGCTTAAAAAGCTAATAAGTTAATTAGATTAACTTTGTTCATGTTTGCACAGGGCTTTGAAGAGGAAAACACCACAGGAGCCCTAAGCTTCTCTGAATCAAGATACAGCTTGGAGAAGGCAAAAGCTCTTCCTGGAACCATATGAGTCTATTGTGATTGTATTCTCTGCTGTTTGGTCTATTATTTAATTCCTCAGCCACCTTCAGATTTTTCTCAAAGCAAAATTAAAATAACTTCAGTGTCTTAGAGTGCAAAAATCCAAATTCCATTTAAAAGCACTAGGCGATTTTTTTGCCCACTTTCTCAGGGTATTGATTTGTCATAGCATTCAGGCTATTTGAATGCTAACTTAATAATCAGACTAGGTTCTTTTCTACCCAATGACAAAAATAAATGCAAAAGGTGACCTAAGTGAGCAGTGTTAGCATTCTCTTCAGATTTCTTAACTTTCTCACATCTTGAAACTACAGAAAAGCCCAGAATTATGGTATAGCTGTTCTGTGGAATTTTAGCACTAATTTTATATAAAATATTGTTTTCCTTTTTGTCTATCTTTCTATCTGTCCATCATCTCACATATTCAGAAATATTGAGCAAGACAGAAGAATAACACCAGGAGTCATAAAGATGAAGAAGACAAAGTCCAGCCTTTTCTGCTTGGAATTACACACCTTAAAACAGAGCAAGAGAGAATCTATCCAGCTAGAGATGCTCACAGGAAAGCTGTACGGACAAGATAGATTCTGCATTGAACATTAAAGGGTTTTAATGAGTGGAGAAAGGGGAAAAGACATACCCTGGACAAAAGTAATACCAAAAACAAAGGCTCTGACAAAGGAGCTAACGCATGGTGCCCCAGATCAACACAAAATAATCCAGTGTGGCTGAGCTGTGTACCCAGCAGGAGTCCGGCAATGTGGTTGGAAAGAAAGGATGGGGTCAGCTCATGACAATCTTTCTCAGGTTTACAGGGTTTGATTCTGTTGTTTGTTTGTACAGAGAAGTAACGTTAAAGAAACCAGGCAAGGAAAGACAACCAAAGGCATTTTGAATGTGTCCTTTCAAAGAAGTAAAGTTCTAAACCAAAATGATGGCAAAAGGTGATGAAAATGAAAGGGAAGGAGAAATGCACATCAAAACTCCATAAGCTTTCTAAGTGAAAAATAAAGAGCAGAGACAATTAAAATGTGTCAGACATCATAATGGGTGAGTTTTTGTATTTTGTGTTTTGTTTTTTGTTTTTTATAGGGCGAACATCTTCACCTCTGAGTAGCAGTGCAAGGTATTTGCGTAAGATGCTCATGCTTGCCTATTTTTCTTAGTAATGGATATGTATCAGTTGTAAATTTAAAGACTTTAAATTTTACCAGCTAATGTTAAGACAGCAACATAAGAGAGTGATTTGGATAGAATATTTACTGAGTTGAAACAAAGAACTGTGGTGACTCTGGCTGCTGTGGCAGGGAAGAATTCTAAGGGAGACCATTTGAGCTTTTACTGCAGTTCACAGTGCTGCCTAAGCATAATCCTGGACAAGTTCTTTTAAATCCTCAGTTTTTTCAACTGCAAAAAGGGGCTAATAATATTGCCTGCCTTACAGGGTTCCTATCTGGGATAAATGAGATAACTTGTGCAAAGTCCCTGTAGGTGATAGACAATAAATGTGTCAGAAGCTGGAGAAATACCTGAATAAAAGCCACATGGAGAGATCATCACAGCAGTTTCTGATCATTAGTTTAATTGACTTTAGAAGTTGAACAGTCCATGGAAAAAGACAGCACCAGTCAGACTTCTTTCATAGGCAGGTCACATTCTTACTCTGAGAAACTCTGCTTCCGTCTCTTCACCACCCAGTACAGATGTTCTCTGCTGCATATTTGATTGGAAGAAGGTATAGACCAGGGACTTGCTCTCTCTGTGTCCTCTCATCTTTTATAAAGACATTCTCATTAGATTTCAAACCTAATTTAATCCCCAGTTATTTCAGTCTTTATTTTAATTGTATCTGCAAAGACTACATCACATTCTGAGGTTCTAGATAGATATGAATTTGGGGGAACAGTGAATGCTCAGTTGCTACAGTGCTTTCAAGTCAGTTTCTCTGTCAGCTGAGCAAGCCTAAAAGAACTGATATTTCTCCAGCAATGGGCACACCGGGTGCCCACACTTGGCTTCTAACACCATCCTTCAGTTGAAGAAAAGAGAGCTGGTTTCTTGGAGAGATGGTTGACTCTAAAACTAGAGTACAGAAGTTCACTAAAAGAGCTTTCAGTGACCCAAAATAGGACAATTTGAGGAGCAAAATAAATAAAGTAATATTGTGGCATAGCTCGGACTTTAAAGTAAATCCATGAGAGGTAAAGTGATGATGAGAAGAGACAGATTCCTATTGCAAAGTCCCAAGTAATGTATGTAGCTACTTACTCATGCTCTACATAAAAACAGCAGCTCCTTATGTGGGCTGTCCATTGTGGTTTCTTTCCACAGTGCACTGTATCAAGGGGTGGGGGGACATGTCTTTCCTGTAGAGAAACTGAGAAACACTATCACCCAGGTGACCAAGACCAACATCAACACTACAAATCATCTTGATGGCATGTACTCCTGATAAAATTTTGATTTTAAAAATTGGCACTTTACTTCTGCTACTTTTGTCTCAATAATCTATGACTCCGGTTTTAGCACGAGGAAAACATTGTACAAATTTGAATAATGAGGCATCTTAAAAATTACCTGAGCAGTAGGCCTTAATACTGTCTAGGTCATCAAAATCAAAAACAGTCTCAGAAGATGTGAGAGCCAGCAGGATTCTAGGAGGCATGCTATCTAAACAGAGCAAAGAATCCTGGATGGAAACCTGTAGCAAATAAAAAGGCGCATTAGGGTAAAACTAAGGAAACATAAATAAACTACAGCTGTTCTGGAGCAAAAATACATCAATAGTGGTTCACGTAAACAAGTTTATCATATTAAGATGTTAATGATAGAGAAAACTGCGGTATGAATACATGGAAACTCCCTGAACTATCTTTCCAATTTTTTCTAAGTCCCAAACTACTTTAAAAAAAAAATAAAGTTTAATCAGAAATATATCAATGGAAACTATCCAGTCGGCTCAGTCCTTCAAAGTAGAATCAATGTAATATATGCCGATGAGTGTATATGGGGCTTTTTTGCCTGCTTTATTTGCTCCTATTACCTAAGGGCTTAGTGCACACAATGATAAAGAGAGACACACTCTAGGTACTTCTTGCATAAAGCCAAACATAAATAAGCAAAAACTTCTTAACGAATTTTAAAGGGCTAAAGTTTTCTGCTACCGTGTGCCTTTCTATTTGTTCTCTTTGTCCTTTCTGGCATGCTTTCTATGAGAGAAAGAGAATTCCTTAAGAAATATATCTTGAGCATTTTAAAAACCCTGTAAGTCTTTCTACCAGTGCATCAATGAATGACTCCATATACTGAATATTTCTTTGTGTGGATATATATCTCTTTTGTAACCAGTCTATTCACAGATATTAATTCAGACCAGACTCACACTAGAGTGAGTTCAGATTTAAGTTAACCAAGGCCTTTAAGGGATCCAGACTTAAGCTACCTTTGCATGATGCTAATTAGTTAATGGTTTGCTAGGACAAACAGATATTAAAATATCACTATATCTCAAACTGCCTTCTAAATACTTATCTTTACACCTATTGGTGCCCTTCTTAGTCCTCATCAGGGAAACCTCTTTTTGCAGCAGATAGTGATTAATACAGAGACTTGTAATTGTTTAAGTGCAGAGAATAAATGGCTGTGACATGCTTGGTCCTAAAAAAGACACCTGTATCATACCCACACCCACACAAGTTGGAAACACTGTAGAGGAATGGGCCAGAAGGATTATAAGAGCCGAAGCTTGAGGAAGGCTGCTGAAAATTGTGGCTGACACAACCTGCACCCTCCTGAGCTCACAGCATCTGTAGTTACCTGCACAAGACCTGCACAGGATTAGGCTTCAACATTCTGTCTTGGAGTGGGGATGGGTTCACGAAGCCCTACTTCTCCCTGAGGGACTAGGACAGTTAATGGGAAGGATGTCAGTTTCTTCGGTGATGTTAACACTAATAAGTTGACCATGCTGCCACATGTGCTCATGCAGACAATTCTTGTTTAAACTCAATCACACAGAGAGAGAGAGAGAGAGAGAGAGAGAGAGAGAGAGAGAGAGAGAGAGCATGAAAGTAGGAAAGGACTTGTTGGGAAGAAGACTGGTTTGATGGAAGAAGAAAGGGGGATGAAATGATCAGAGGGAGTGAAAACCCAAAAATTCGTTATATACATGTATAAAACTGCCAAAGAACGAAAAGAATGTTTTTAAACATAAAATATCACTATAAACATCTGATTACAATTTTTACTCTTTCAACATCTGATAGCTGCTCTAGTGGGCTAACTTTCTATTTAAAATGCCAATTGTTTTTCTTGTATGTTTAGATAAGAATAAAACCTTATATTTTAATTTTTTAATCTAAGTTTTAAATACTTCTGACTGAAAGGAGGGTGCACTTTCAAGGTTCAGTCCTTCCAGCTGAGTAAACTCATGATTCTGACTTCGACTTTGAGGAAGTTTAAACAAAGGCATCTGAAACAAATGAAAGCAAAAGATGTCAAAATGGAGCACAAGACTCTAAAGTGTTTTATGCATTGATCAAATGTTAGATACTAGGTAACCGAGTGAGAGACCATTTCCTGGAACCCTGGAGAAAGAAATAGTAAAAAGACTGGTCACCGATCTTTTAACTTTGGTGGTTTCTATGAGTTAAAAAAGGGATTGAAGCATCTGGAATACTAGAAGGAAATTCTTCCATTCTTGGCAGATGTGAAATCATTCCAGATGTGATAAGCAACTTCTCCAGTATCCAGTGCTGGCAGCAGAGCAGGTGCTACAGGAGAAGCAACAATCTCCAGGGGTGCCTTTTCCATCCGTGTCACAAGCTACAGTCTACTTACAAACATTACTTTATTTCCCCCTCTAGTGCTGGGGCTGGAGCCTTGCACATGCTAAGCAAGAGCCCTACCACTGAGCCACACTCCTAAAGGTTACTTCTTAAGCACAGGTTATAATGGGAGTTGACTCTTTTAAGTCTTCTTCTCTTTTTGCTGAATTAACTTTTTATGATCAATGTCATCATTAGGAATCACTGAACACTAGGAGTTCACATGGGCATGTCTAAATACACATATGAACACAATTTTGCGTAAATAGGTGTAAAAGAAGCCTTTGCTTGCCATCTGTACTTTTTTTAAGCTCTGAGATCTTTTTTTCTCTTCATTTTTTATTTAATTTATTTGTATATGGAGAGGAGAGGAACACACATGCCACAGTGCACACATGAGGTCAGAGGAAAACTACCAAGAATCAGTTCTTTCTTTCCACCCTGTGGGTGCCAGGGAAGAAGCTCAGGTTACCTGCTGGGCCATCTTGTCAGCCTGTGTCCATTCTTTTCAATAATCTTCTGAGCTTGCCTTCCATCATCATCACTCTGCATTCTCTGGGTCATTCTTAGCTTCCTGTGAAGAGATCTGGGCTCTTCTCCAGCTACATTCTCCTTGACTCTGCTCAAGCTTAATCTAGCCTAGTTAGCTTGTCACTGCTAGTCATCTCCTCTTTTTTGAAACTCCTGGTTCATAACTGTCATGACATTAAATCCTCTAGGTTCTTTTCCACTCGTCATAAGTCAATTTCAATGCCCCACCCCACAACTCTTCCTTCATTCTGTAAATGTTAGTGGCACATCCTTAGCCCATTTTAAATCTGCCTTCCATAACAACAACTAAAGTACCTAGTAAATCCTCCAAACAGCAGCCCCTTCAAGCTGATTCCCAACATGCAGTATTATAACTCCTTTCTTCCTTTACTAAATATGTTTCTCAAGACTCAGCTAGAGCTCTATGTAGCTAGTCTTTTATTGAAATCACAGACTCTGTATTGTATCCCAGTAGCATAGGCAATGCTGTGCAATCAGAACACCAAAATCACCTGCAGTAGTGTTTGAATGAAGGCTCAGGGAGTTTGCTGTTCACTTTTAAATTCACCTTCCCCAGGATTGGGCCTTAGCTTCCTTGTTTGTAAAATGGGGATAATGGCACAACTTATCTGCTATTATGTTGCGAGGATTAAATGAGTTAATGCATGTAAGAAATACAGGCCAGCACCTAGGTCATATTGAGCTCTCAAAAAAATAATAATGTTTGCTACCAGTCAGACATAGCACATACAAATTAAAGTCAGTTATTAATTCATCTGATTCTGTTACGAGGATATGAAAATCTCAAGGATGGGAGCAGGGCCCACTTGACATTCTATACCCAACTCTTACCAAGACTGCATAGCAGGTGCACACACTGTTTGTTGATTGAGTAGAGCATTTAGGTAAGAATAAATGGAGAATGAAATAAAAGTAATATTGATCTGGTAGTGCATCACAGTTCCCCTGCCCAGGCAGAAGTGTAATGCTTCTATAATAAAGACTGCAAGACTACTTTTGAAAAATGGGAAAGCAGTAAGAGACTTCAGCTGCCTGTAGGAAAGAACGAATACTGAAAGCAGGAAGGATGTCAGCTGAAAACTGACTTGCTCAAAATACAGAAGAAATGAAAACTGAGGAGCAACAGCACAGCAAGCACAAACCACTTGGGAATATAAAAGACACAGATTTTTTCAATATATATTTTTATCGAATTTCTGTGCATTTCGTACATCTTAATCATATTTAGATCCCCCATCTCACCCTCCTCAACTCCCCCACCAGATTTCAGGCATTCTGTCATATATGTTAAGCCCTATCAAGTAAAGTTTTTATTCCCAGATGTCCCTCTGTGTGAGTTCATCTACTGGAGCCTAGTCAGCTTATCTAGCATCATTCCTTTAAAGAAGACCAGCCCTCCCTCACCCATCGTTGATCTGCTGTCAATACTTCTTCAGCCCAGGTTGGGGCTTCTTGCCCGTTTCCCCAGCTCTGTGTAAGATTTTCATCTGGTTTAAGTTAACAAAGATCTATTTTTCAGCTCTCATGAACTTTCATAGACACTATTTTTCTCTTTTCCGTCACATATTTTTCTTTAAGTCTGCCTACTATCTTCCCACTTTTCTTTAAGATTGCTAACATAAATACAATATTATGTATTTATTCTAGCTTATTTCCTGGAGGAGAAATCTTCCACATTTCTCTCTCTCTCTCTCTCTCTCTCTCTCTCTCTCTCTCTCTCTCCTCACCCAGTGCTGTTCATTAGGAAGCATCTAACATTTACTGACTGATTAAAGAAAAGGAAACAGAAAGAGAACAATAAATAGAAAATAATGGAGCAGAAGAGTGCCCAATTTGCTGGTGAAATCTGAAGGATCTAGCACACCAGGCCAAACCATAATAAGAAGTGGAAACCACGTAAGGAGAACTAGAAGTCTGATCTTTGTTCATTAGAAGCTGGAATTTTTTTATGAAAATGTTTTAAAGGTACCAATCTCAGGAGCAAGGCGAATGGGCTTCAAATTTATCAATTGTAGGTACATGGTGAAATTTCCAACTGGAAAAATCCAGGCCAAGGATGACTGGATGGTTCCTGGAGCCCAGGACGAGCTTGCAGTTAGATCATTTAGAACAAAAAGCTAGAAATGAGGAAGATCTGGTGCTGTTGGACATCACAGAAGGAGCCACAAGAGAAGGGAATTTCTTGAAGGAATATGTGATCAGTGTGTGAAAGGAGCCAACACCAGAAGGAGAAAGAATGCAAAAAAAAGAAAATTAAAGCTGTTGACCGTAGAGACAGCAAATTCAAGAGGGCTATGGAAGAAGTGAGACCACTTCTAAAGCCTAAGCCAGAAGAAGGAGGAGGAGGAAGACAAAGATGATGGCAGTGAGTATGGACCATGTTCCAAGAACAGGATTCAGAAAAAACTCCTTAACTCCTGCTTGTGTTATGAGCAGGTGATCAAATGAATGAATGAGTCTATTCAGGTGCGAATGTTCTGCAGCCATGGGCCAGAGAAAGAACATTCGGACTTCAAGTATCAGGCCTAGGAAGGACTTTCCAGGCAAAGTAAAATACTTCAGCCTCCAATAGAGATAGGAGGAAAATCAGAATGGTAAAGTACCTATTTCAAAGTCACACAGCAAAGATTCAAATGAGGGTCTTTGATCTCCCAGTTGGGTGGGTCACCATTTGACCTTTGCAATATGAACATTATGCTTGGCAAATAAGAATCAAAAAGAAAAGAAATGGTTGACACCTGTTCTTGTTACTTCAAAATTATTTCTTCTTAGTCAACTATCACCTCTTGTGAATGCAGTGTTTATCTTTTCTTAATTAGCCTGTTATAAACTATTGCTTTCAATGGGAAAGGTGGATTTCCAGTGTTTCAATGATTACCGGACAAAGACGTCATATTTTTTTTGCTGTCAAACTGATCTTAACCTTGCCATGGATCCCTAAGACTTCAAGAGATCAAATTCACATGTGAGGAGAAAAGCTGGCAGCAGCAGCATTGGTGGAGAAACGGCTCTTCCTTCCTCTTGGCTGCACACCCACAGAATCTGCACGGTGCATGTGAACTCAAAGGGAAGACTCAGTAACCATCTGGCAAAACCAGGCTATACTGGTGTCCAGTTCTGCAATCTGAGCATCCAGGAAAAGCGAAACATTTTCCCTGTCCTTGCCAAGCTCTCACCTCCAGGACCTAGACCTGAGGGACTCCAGTTTTTTCACCAAATGGTGACATTGCCAAGTTAGCCAGAAACCATGGGAGGGCACTGTCCAACAGAAGAGACTCCATGATGTGTGCTTCCTTGCTTCAGACCCCGACAGCACTGAAGGGATCTTTAGGAAGGAGCCCTCTGGGCAGCCACCAGGGGACTGACTGAGGTCAATGCACATTAGTAGCGCAGTGTCTGGGATCTGATGAGCAGACTTATAGCAAATGGTCCAGATGTTATGGTGATAGGTGACTTAGCATGGTATAGTACTTAACTCATGCCCTGGCTTCCATGAGTGTGACTGGATCCAACAGGCTGTAGTGAAGAACATATTTCTCATCAGCAAGTCATTTCGTGCTTTTTTTCCTTGTACCACCTCTCCTAAGAATCTGAATCCAGACTCCTAAAATAGGTGAACTACTTTAATTATTTTTTCCATAAACAAAGGATCTGGCATGTTCTGGGAAGATAATTGATATTAACTCTTTGGGGACAAGAGGAAACTTGGAAATTCAGAATCATTTATTTCAAATACTTACTTTTTGAGTTTCTTTGGCCCTTACCTGTCCCAGTTGGACACATGACAACTGTGTCAGGAACACAGCCCATTTCCAGCATGTTATTCCAGGAATAACATCTAATGGGGCTTCTAACAGACACAAGAATAAATCATACCCAGATATTCATCCAAAGCTAGGAAATTCTGCCTCTTCACAAAGCTGACAAACCTTGTTGGGCTAATAATGTATTCAGCAGTCACCTAGCCAACAATGCAAAATGGCCCCAGGGTTCAAGGCTCTGATACATTAGAATATAATTTGGCTGGAGCTTCTCTCTCTATTATGGAGAACAAATGCATTTTTGAATGAATTGAAAAAGAGGTTGTGCTATTACTTATGATGGGTGAACTCAGGGAGGGTCAGAGAGGAAACATAATTCAGATCAGCCCCTAGAAAGTGTATATGCTCTTTCAAATCTAATCCCATTTCTTGGGCCTCTCTCTTCACCTTCAGGGCAGAGAACTTGGCTGCCAACTGGGCTCTATTTTCAACTTGTGAGATTTCAGACCACTGCTGAATCTCTTGTGCCATCCACCAGTCACTCCACCCGTAGAATATGAAAAGTACCACCTAGAGAGTCCTCTGAGAAGCTGCTGGTGAGTTTGCTGCTGTTGTGATGAGGGTGTTTTCTTTCTCAAAAGAATGGAATTTGGCCCATTTTGAAGAATCTGGAGACAGCTAGACAAAATGGCTTGTCTTCCTAAGCACAGCGTCTGAAAAGAGGTCTGTGTGACTGGACCGTACAGTCTTTTCTGTAGCCTGTGTATTTTATGTACAGTTTCAAGTTCATGAGAGAACTGATTTACATTCTTTACTGAGGAGTTCCTACTTCTCACAACCACTCAAGCAGTATATTTAGAGAGTGGGCAAATATGCCTTCGTATTCTTAACCAAACCCTACAAAGGCAATTGCTCAGCACTGTGTTCTATTTGCAGTCTTCCTTTCCTAATTAAACTGGGTAAAAAGAAGGTTGAGAAATTGCAAGATTACATGCTTTTGACAAGCTCTGAATACATTGTAAGAAATCAAGACTAAAATTCACCTTTTTTTCCATGTTCACATACTTGTATAGTTTGCTAAAAGTCTAGCCAACTTCCAAATCCAGGCCCTAACAAACTTTATGAGTATGCATTAGTAGAGACCTGGTGATCCTCTGTGAGACCAAGACCAGCCTTCCTTGTGAACAGTATTACAGTCCTCAGAACAAATTCTGGCTGCGCAGTCTTCAGTCTACACCAGAGTCACAGTCCATCTGCTGTGAAAATACACAAATACAAAACCATCACCCATTTCATTAGGAGTCAGTCCCCACTAGGAAACAGCAGCCCTTTCACCTTTGAGATGAGGAATGAATGCTGGAATTGTGGACCAGGCTCCGGAATGAGGCCTTTCCTGGACAACCAGTGAGAATCCACCTTGGTTTCAGGAAGCCATAGGGCAAGCAGTGCCTGCAGCAAGCTCTGGATCCGATGCAAAAATGACAGATGTCATCTAGTCATGTCTCTCATGCTCAGCTATCTTTCTCTCATGACACTGGACACTCACTTTGAGTAGCAACCACTCAGTGGACATGAGATCACTAATCACTTCCAAATATCCAGCACTTGGTTCCAGTCCACTGCATCTAGACTGTCCCTGAGCACCGTTCTCATGGCCATGTCAATACACTGAGTTTGTGAATCAGAAACTCCCCCAAAAGTCAGGTCCCAGAGTCTTGTATGTTTCTTACTCTTAAAAATAATGGTCAGGGGCTGGAAAGATGGTTCAGGAACAGAAGTGCCTACTGTTCTTGCAGAAGTCCCAAGTTCAGTTCCCAGCAATCATGACAGGCAACTCACAATGCCTGTAACTCCAGCTGCAGGGAGTCTGGCTCCCCTTTCTAGACTGTGAGAGCACTTACATTCACATGCACATAGATACACACACACAAAATTTTGAAATAATAAAAATATATCTTTAAAAACTATTAATAATAATGGTCAGGTCTTAGTTCCATAATTAGTGAGGAAAGGAGAGTGGAATGCTATGGTATTTCCTCCAGGCTTGAGTAACACTAAAAAGATTAAATGAGAGCATAATTTAAAACATGAATCTCATGAATATGCATAAAATATCTCTGGAAAGGTCTTTAAAGCCTGTAGCTATGATTATCTCTAGGGAACAAGGATGTCAGCATCACAGGTGAAGGCAGGGCAGGAGGAGGAGGGGCAGGAACTATTTTCAGAGTACCACTTGTTTCATATGGAAACCAAAGACTTACCTTTCTCTTTCTGCAGTTTTTAAAAAATCAATTTCCATTGAAATGGCCATTGAGGTTAATCTAATACTCTAGAATGCAGATTTTAAACGACCCTTAACCTCGCTTATTTCCTGCTTTTGTAAGGTCTTTCGCAGTCTCTTCTTTCTCTATTGAACACAAACGCAGAGAGCTGTTGGTTAACACTTGTGGCTCAGTGTATCTTTTACAAAACTTTCTCCATCTTCCTAGAGTTTCCATTCTTTTTCCATCTTTACTTTCTCTCTGGTAACAATTACTGAGTACCTCTTCTGCTTCTACTATATTCTTTTTCATTTATTGAGTGCTTGCTAGTGCCAGACTGACTCCAAAGTACTTCATGAACTTCATGTATTTCAGGACAGCCATATAAAGTACCACCAATATCTCTATCCTGCAAGTGTGAAAGTCAAATACTGTGTAGGAAGTTCAGCATCATCCAGATACAGAGGTCTGCCTACTGAAAGTCACATGTCCACATGTAAAGGACTCTTCTCCCCTCACTCCTTGATACTTTACTTCAGTTTCTTCAAGCTCCTGTTCATTACCTACTGCCCTGGTCTTATCTATCAGTCCTTCCTTTCTCCGTGTCCCATTGTTTACCCTGTAGTGCCATCACCTTCTTTTCAGGACACAAGGAGGGAATCATTTCAGGTTATTCACCTCATTCCTTTGCTGTCACACTGAGGGTACAGTCACGGTAGTCGACAGCCTTAAATTATGCCTTAGAGTATGCATTTGGACGGAAGCGATTTCCGGTTTACTTTCAACCATGATGCTGTGGTCAATCTTTGCTGTTTGTGAAAACTGTACATATCTCAAAACAGTACTGGGAAAAGAGGTGTTCGATATAATGACATGTCAAAGTCCAGCTCGAGCAAAGCAGCCGAACATGCGTTTGTTTTTTCCATGAAATATAACTTTCAAACTTGAGAGGAATGCAAACAATAGCCTCTTATAAACAAATGTTTTTATGTTTAGCTCCAAAACAGCAATCATTATAAAACTATTAAACATGAAATAGCAGTCTGTTGTTCTGGGTCTGTTGAAATCACTTTACATCCCAAAGGATTGTTATTGGTCATGATTATTATTAACTTGTTATAAAATAATCAGTAAAGCTGGGGAGATGAATAAAGGGTTTGCTGTACAAGAATGAGGACCTCAATTTAGATCCCCAGCACCTATAAAAGCTGGGTATGGTGGTGTATATCTGTAAGCCCAGTATTTGGGGTGCAGCATCAGGCAGATCCAAGGACTTGCTGAACAACCAGTCCAACTGAAATGGTGAGCTCCAAATTCAGTGAGACACCCTGTCTCAAAAAAACTTAGAGGAAAAGCAATAGAGGAAAAGAGCAGAAACTCACCTCTGATTTCCACCCACCTGGGCAAGCACAGGCATGCATGTGCGCACGCACACACACACACACACACACACGCGCGCGCACACTTGCACACATGCAAGTTTGCATGTATATCAAGTTTCCAAAAATAAAGCCTTTATGTAAATCGTGTTCTCACCCTCACACCTCATGAACTAAGAGAAAAGTATGCATAGTTCAAATTCATATTCAAAACACTAAAGAAAGAAAATTGTCGAGCAACAAATATGTAAAAACAACAAATATGTAACTGGACCCAGACACACACGGCCAGCCTGTTCCTCAGAAGACTCAGCCAGCAGAGCCTGTATTTGCTCAGTTGTGTGACATCACCACATCTCAGATCCTGTGTGGAAACGAATTCACTGCATGCGATCCATGACCAAAAATGCATCTCTGCCCACCCGTTTCCCAAAGGCAAGCGGAGTCAGTGTAACACTAGGCAGCTCAGCTTGTGTGCTTAGTGCATTCATTATTAACCAGGGAGGCTGAGATGCCTTTCTATGTTTCTCATTATCTAAGAGAACAAGTTAATCTCCCCTTTGGAGGGCAGCAGAACTGAAAAACCACATGGTCCTCTTAAATAGTTCCTTGCCCCGACGTCGTCCCTTGTTGACAGGTCTGCTTTCATAATTTTATTGTCGTGGATCTGGAGCAAATTTCAGTGAAGTAGAGACAGCTGATGGAGGGGTGGAAATGAGCGAGCTGAGGAGGCTGGGAGAAAACTGCAGGGCCAGAGGGAAGGAAATCAAGCCATGTGATGTATGGCAAGTCTTTTATCAGATATATCTCCTTGCCTTCTTGAGTGCCTATCATATCACACAAACTGCTCCTGAAGAGCCCTCCATTTACCCTCTCCCTAATTAAATGTGCACTTCATTAATGTAAATTGGGGGTTTAATGCTCTTGTTGAAATTCTGAAGAAAGTGCTATGGCCTTGCGAAATGCTTAAGCATCATTGCAAATTAGATTAGGGACCAAGAAAGGCAGTAAAATTAGAATGATAATGGCTGATGTGGCTTCCTGACAGGCATGACTATTCAGGGATCAATGGAACGGAGAACAGTTTCCCGAGTCCAAAGTGAAAGGCAGGGACAAACGTCAGCCTACAGATGTGGCTTTTGGAAGCACTTTCAATTAGTTTAATTTGGTAAATGGTGGGGATTTAGAGGCTCTCCGCCAGTCATACAAGACAAGAATACATTGAAATGTTTTTCAACTTTTTAACATAAAATAGGATTGGCTTCAGATTTGCATTTCTCGAACACGAAGACGGAGTGGGGTGCGGTGGGGCGGGTGAGGCAGGGAAAGTTTCCAGAGTGTTTTTACCAACTCCGCTTTTGAAAATGGAAATGACTTTTATAAGCTTGGACTTGAAACCGTGCAAAGAGTGGGAACCGGAGACTAAAGCTCCTGGCTCAGGTTCTCAGCGCCGGCTCAACTCCCCAGGACACAAGCAATTCCTAGTGTGCGCGGCAACCTGTGCCCCACAGGCAGCGAGTGAAACGTGCTCAGATCCGTCCAACATTTCTCATGATAAATATGTTTTCACCTAAAATAAATAAATAAATAAATAAATAAATACACACATACATACATACATGCATACATACATAAATGCATAAATAAATATATGAATATTATAGTTCAGCCGCGACACCTTTTCCGCTGCTTCCTTTAAGTTAAAAAAATTTTTTTCTGGGCCTGGAAAAGAAGATGCCTAGCCCTATACCCCAATTTCCGACCCCAAGTGCCTGGGCTGTGAACCCCTCAGGAGCGTTCCTGCTAATGCTCGGAGAACCCGGGCTTGGTTGTGGGTTCAGAGCGCAGCGCCCCTTGGGGATCTGCTAAGTGTGACCTTTTTTTGTTCCTTCTGCTAACACCATTCCACCCCTAGAAAGGAAATTGGCGCTGATCTGGTGATTGTGGACATTTCCAGGCAGCGCGGCTTCTGGGCACAAAGACCCCCTTCAGATGTCCACATTTTAACCACAGCTCGCTCCTTCTGTTCCCAGAACGCTGTCAAGCTCCTCCTGGACCTCCTTTCTGAGGGCGTGTGCTTGTTTCAAGAGGAAGGAGAAGATGCGTCAGAAACCATGCTGACTATCACCAAATCCCCAGTGGCTTCCAAAGCCAGAGTTCAACCTCATGAACCTGATTCGTTTTGTGGATTCGGATTCGCCAAGCCTTGGGTCTCAGGTCCCCTCTCACTCTGGTTATATTGAAGAAGCAGCATGCTTCTTAAAGGAGAGGCCATGTGCTCAGAAGGAGTGAAAGTAAGAACAAATCAGGGCCAGGTTGTGTGCCTGTGAAAAGCTTGGCCGGAAGTCTCTAGCATCCTGAGGAAGGCAACAAATCCTGGAGTGGCAAACAGCAAATTCACCATTTATGGGCTTCACTGGGCCTCGCTGTCACCCACCAAAATCTAAATGAAATGAAGGAAGAAATTTCCAAGCAAACAATTTCCACGAAGTTTATAAAAATAGTAATAATATCTAAAATCTAGACCTGACTTCACAGTTAGTTGGTAATCTTCTGGAGATTAACTCTAGACATGGGATGTATTGTAAAGCAAAACTCGGGTCTTACTTTGTGTTTTTATTGCTTGCCCTCGCACAGCAGCCTGGCTGTCATATGAACTCAATAGCTGCAAAACATGTCCCCAGTTTGTGACCATGGCTCCAAGGCTCTCTAGATATTTGGGGAATTGCTTGAGAGTGTAGTCCAGGTCCCCAGAGGGTAATGGCCTGGTGGTGTTATGAGGACTAGCTGTTTCCAGCCTTCCTAGAATTCCATAAACATTCGATTGGACACCAAGGAGGTGAACCCAGTAAGTTACACTTGACCCTCAGCAAGTACACAGGAAGTAAGACAGCAAAGAGGCAACTACAACCCTGTGTGATAGAATGACTCCCATGTGCTCACATGCTAGCCAAACTGCATCAGCCGGTGCTTCCAGGGGAAGGCTACTGGAGAAGTTCAAAAGGCCCAGCAGGTTTGTTTCAGGCACAGGGTAAGTGTTTGGTTGTCCAGGGCCTCAATTCTTGCCAGAGAACCCCTCCATAGAGTTACCTTCCCCAGACCCTGAAACCTCTCCCCTTTCTGATCCATCCATTAGGACAAAGGGATTATGATTTGCTACCTACTGTCCTCAACATCCTGGATGATTTTTTTCCCCAAGCGTTCTGCTCAGCTCCTCGTACATGGGTCATGACTGACCTCTCCTCTTGATGCCTAGCATGAGATTTGCTCCCTGCCACACCTCTGATTGACTGAGTGCACACATACATAAACTATAACCGATAGAAGGAAGAAAGCTCTGAAAGTGGCCCTTTGTTCTATTCCAAAGCCTGTCTATGGCAGGAATAAGAATCTTCTTAACTCCACAAGGAATACACAGCCCTTGAAACTGGCTCCTTTCCTTTGCAAGCACAACAATCTCAAAGGGACGTTTCTCTGCTGGCACCAGTTAGAAATGTTCAATTCCACTTCACTTTAATTTGCAGTAAATGTGCCTAATTTTATTTTTAATTTCCTAAATAGATTGATTTGGCAAAGTCACTTCACTAGCTCAAAGGTCAAGTTCCTGATTGAAAATGCTAATATCGAATTCATTTTCTCAAATGCTGATTCTTTAATTTTCTAAAATTATTGTTTTTTAGATAAGAATCAGGGGTCTGTAGAGATGAGAGATTTGTTCAACATGAACTGAGTGAGCCCAACAAGGCTGAATGTCTTGCCCAGCAAGATGCACCTTGCTAGTAAGGTGGTCTGTCTTGTGCCAGACCTGATGCTCCACTAGGACCTGAAATTCCAGAATCAAGGCAACTGCTGCTTGCCCTAGAAATGTACTGTCTCCTAAGGGTGCTTCTCTGTGTTTTGTGAGACTCTTCCTCCTTTGGAATTCAAACTACTGTCAGATATATTCTTAGTTTTAGTCATTATGTCTAGATGAAGAATAAAATAAATGAAGAAGAGTATCACAAGAAACCACTAACTGGAATTACTTCATGGAAGGGAAAATGAATGACAGAGAAAAGGAGATGAAAAGGAAAATTGCTTTTTATGGCCTACCTTGTAACATATGTCACTTATTACATATAAATTTACTATCTACTTGAAAACTAAATCAGTTCACTTGAAACACAGGGAGAATAACTTAACATGTAAATTTTGTACAACAAAAAGATATTACTCAGTAACTGGAAGTTATACGCTCCAAGAATTGTAGGGGATGTAAAGGCATCATCCCAAGCTTCAGAGGTTGTTGTCTCAAGACAGACAGAGACACATACAGAAACAATGATAATCCACCAAGGAATGTGGGAAGCCAGAGAACAAAGAGTAATCACGGAGTAGAGATGGAGAGTCATGTCAACCTGTTGTGTTTCTGTTGCCTATTAGCAGATGGTTAGAAGTGGGAAAGGAGGCACCAAGTAGAAGGAATGTCTCCACAGAGCCTTGAGAGGGGAGATTAGGGAGGACATGAACAGCTTGCTTCTGCTCACACCAGCACTTGGTCTCTCCCAATACCCAGCCGTATGGAAGCCCTGCATTTTTTTATACAAGTCCCATTGGTAATAACACCTTATGTGAGTGTGACAGTTTGGTTTTCAAGTAAACCACTTCTAACCTTCACAATAACTCATCTCCACACACTGTGTTTGATGGAGACAGTGAGGAAAGGACAGCAGAGCTTGATGGGATCTTTAAAGGCAACGTCATTCTGCACAAGACAGACCACAGCCTACAGAGACAGGAACAAGGCCACAGTCTAAGGTCTGTTTGGGTCACAGCTGGGGTGAGGGACTGAGTAAGATGGGAGCCGTCTTCCTGCCAGCATTATTGGCTTTGTTGGAATAGAATAACATGGAGGACTCAATAAATCGGCATTTCATTTGTTTATACTTATGTTCTGCCTAGATGCAGAATTAAATATATATGAGTCAAATGTCCAAAAGATAGACATTACCTGAAAATACATTTTAAAAATTTACATCTACCATTAGTATACCAAGGTGGTTTCTCGATTTCACTTGTCACATATCTATAGTTATTCACCCCCAAACCACACCTTCAGTATGCTTCTGCCCTTGCATGTGGGTACGGCCTGTATAGGAGAAAGAGTGCTGGCCAGAGGCTTGCCAACTGGGTGAACTGTCTACCTTTTATTAGAAAATTCTTTGATGGAAGAGGATAGCAGGTGCTTTAAAGGAGGAAAGCCAAATATATAGAAGATAACATGATATAAAGCTGTAAAGGTCGAAGAGAAAAAGGCCCGTGGACACTAGCCTTTAGTTTCCTGTGTATAACACATAAGGAGTTTCATCTTCTCCCCACTGCCCCTCACTAGATGTGTGTCAACTGCTCCCCACCAGCCGCTCACATGGGCCCCTGCATGCACCTCTTGGCTTTTGAAAAGCTCCTGAATCCCAGCTGGACCTGAATGATTAGGTGTGGGCCTATAGCTCACTCTCACTTATTCAGCTGTTAAAGCAGCTTAAACCCTCATAAGAACGTTAACATTTGGGTGCCAATAACAGATTGACCTTTATTCATAAAGTGCAAATAGTTGGAAGTTGAACAGATTGGTTGCCAACGATTGCCTTTTATGTGCAGTTTAAGGCTTTGATTTCTCTCCCCTTTCTTCCTTTAATCTGACATGGCTGGCTTGAATAGAGTTTGCAGTCTAAGTAAACAGGGCCTGGAAGGCCTCAGCTTTTGCAGCCCAGTTTGCTTGCACAGAGTAGAGACTGAGACTGGAGAATGACTTTAGAAGATTTGCCTCCAGAATTAAACAATTTAAGAATGGCTTGGGAGCCCCCAAACTAAATGGAACTGTTGGAGTAGCTCAGAACTGAACTCGCACAGCCTTTTGCATCTGAAATTGGTCATGTCGATAGTAAGTGGGAATATAAAGATTTATGTTAACTCTCTGCAAAGTTTACTCTGTGTCATACACAAAAGGGCAACTCACAAACCTCTGAGCCTGTGGATGCAAAATGGGACCACACTCCAGGTCTCTAGGACCCTCTTCTAGCCAGCTGTGAGGGTTTCAATGCACAGGGCTGTGCAGGGTGGATGAACCCTTTCAAACAAGTATGCTCCTTAAAGCATTCCAAAGAAATACCTCTGAAACACAGGCTTTTAAAAATACTCTCTAGCATCACATTTGATTCTAGATTGTTTTTTCTAATTTAACTTGACAATGCGTTACTTTCAACAGTACAGCTTTTGCTTGATAGCAAATGGAGAGACTTTTTAGCATTTTCATAGACAGCATGTGTAAACGGACAGCTTCCCAGTAGTCACTTGTGACCATTTAGAAATGTGGAGCCCTTGGTGAGTCACCAGGAAACGGAAGGGCCCTCCTGAACAAGGCTTTGCCACAAGGAGAAAGCAATTGGATGTGAACACTGTCCTGTGAGGGTTTTTGAATTACCTTTATGAAAAATCTTAAATGACTGCGTGTTAGGAGCACAGGGTGTTCTTTCTCTGATCCCAGCAGTTGACACTGTGACATAAGAACAACGTCAACTTTAGCATTAAATAGCTCTAGACTTGTATCACCGCCCTCACCAGGGGCTTGTTAGTGGTCACTTAAACAAGGAACTTGTCTCAGAATCTCACTGGTTACCCTCACCCAATGGCAGGCCTACCAGTGCACCTCCCTGTGAAGTCCCGAGCATGATTCTCGGTCAGTCTTAAGCAAGTACTTGGACTTAGTTTATGGTATTTCATCAACTTTGAACTGTTGATTGTGATGCTTGCATAGGTCTATGTGGAGAAGGTGACAAAAAGAACAGGAAGTTGGGAACTAGAGAAATGACTCAGTGGTTAAGAGCACTGGCTGCCCTTACAGAGGACCCCAGGTCAGTTCCCAGAACTCACGTGGTGACTGACAACCACCCATAACTCCAGTTCCAGGGGTTCTGACGCCCTCTTTTGGACCACTGTGGGCATTGCATGCATGTGATGCACTTAGATATATGCAGGCAAAACACTCATACATCTAGATTTCAAAAAATTAAAAACTAAAAAACGAACAGTAAGTATTCAGCAACGCACTCATCACACAGCAAACCTCACAGAGAGATGTTGTGTTGCTGATCGCCACTATCAGGTCAGATTCTTGTGTACAGATAACTCATTATCTCCAGGCACATGATGGTTGTCTCCTGGCAGCAAATGGGTCTTCTCTTTCTTTTGCAATCCCTGGTCCTCTGAGAAAAACACTAAAAAAGAATCTGCTTATCAGTTAAGTCCTCTTCTTCTTCACTGGGAACTTCTGTCTCTAAAGTTAAACACATAGATGTCACTTCTCCATCTTTCTCCATCAATCCTTCTATTCACCCTGTTACTGAGTCCTGTCAGTTCTGCTCTGCAATTAACCTTGTCATTAGTTTGATTCAGGTTTCACTAGTCTTCAAGGGGAGAGTGTTCGTACCATGCCCCATAGCACCCAGTCATTCTGCAATATGATGCTGACAAAAAGTCCCTAAACTTCTGTGGAGTTGTGGCCCTTCTTCAACCTATAGCCCCTCTCCTCTTCCAGATTTTCTTGAATAATGACACAGGAATGTGCATGGGTAGAAAAAATTTTTAAAAGAAATAAGAGCATTATTCATAGTACTCTGATATCATCTGTTTGTTTGTTGTCTTGAACTCAGAACACCATAAGGAGGATAAGGCCTCAGCACATTGGCTACCTGGGTAACCATCTTGCCAGGAGGTTTAGGCTTCAGCTCATGAGAGAGATGGTTTTGGATCAGAACTACTGCAGGGGGAGGAGACAAAGCCACTCAGACTTCCTTAGCAACCACCAAGGCTATCACCTTAAAAACGGAAATGGGCTTTTCTTTAACTTTCAGATTTCCGTCAAACTTCATCTCTCCGCTGCCACTTCTTCCTTTCATGATGCTGGAGATCAAACCCACAACTTTGTATGTGCCATGTAAGCCTTCCACAACTGAGCTATACCTCCAGCCAACAATGTCAGACTCTAAATAACAACAGTAACTTTCTAACTTTGTTTTAGAATCCTGACGCAAAAGGCAAGGAAATGAAGAGATAAACATTACAGACAAACATGCATGAGATCATAATTTTCATTGTTACTGACCAGATTTGGAGTCACCTAGGAGACACATCTCTGAGTTGTCTATGAGGGAGTTTCCAGAGAGGTTTAAATGTGGGTGGTTCCATCCCTTGGAATGGTCCCAGTCTGAATAAAAGTAAGAAAAAGAGAAAGCAAACTGACCACCAGCATTCATCTCTCTCTGCCCCTTCACTGAAGACCCATATGACCAGTCACTTCCTGCTCTATCACACCTTCCCCATCATAGTGGATTCTGCCCCTTTAAACTGTGAGTCAAAATAAACCCTTCCTTATGGTGCCTTTGTCAGATATCTTTTCACAGCAATAAGAAAAATATCTAATAGGAGAAATGACAGTTCTACAGAAGGCAAAAAGAGAAAAGCAAGGAAGAATAAATTGAGATATCAAACAAGATTCCCAAGACAGACCCTACCTTTCCTAGTCCTTGGAGTTACTCCAAAGAGGAGTCAGAAGCCTGAGACATTAAAACTCATCCTTGCTCTCAGTCTCATGGACTCTGGTCCCCAGATCCACGACTCAGCCCAAGCCAGGGCACAGTGTTTGTCTTCAGTGGGAACTCATTTCTATTTAATTGTTTTTCCTCATAGTTTTAACTCCCATCACCAGAGACTGCCATGACAGGTAGCTCTAAAGCCAAGTTCATTTACATGAGGGAAAGATTTCAAAAAGATTATGGATGGGATTTTAAATGTCTACTGAAATACACACAGAAAGTCTTCATTGTTAAGGAGGAAATGCTTTAAAAAGTATCTTTAAATAAATCCTCAGTAACAGAGTCGTGGCAGGCCCAGGCTGCTGTGCAGCTGTCCTGGGAGAGCAGGCATCTTAAGGATATGAAATGTTGGTGCTGACAGGAGCCCCAAGCTTAGGATGGCTCAGTACTCCTGAGGCTCTCGCTAATTAGTAGCCGATGATGTACAAAAGGAGAAAATTTTGTTTTAATTTCATTTCTTCTGTGAAAACCTTGAAATTATATGACAGTCCCTAAACAGTTGAGAGTGTTTCAACACTCCTCCTGTCAGGGAAAGTGCCTTCTTTTTTGGCTCCTTCTTTGCTGAAGGAGCAAAGCTATGGTGAGCTTAAATTGCTTCTGGAAAGGGAACAGACAGAAGAAAATTTAGATTTCTAGACATTTAGGGAAGTTTTGGCAGGGGAAAGATAGGAAAAGATGCCTGGTTGACCAAGAATAAACCGTCAGAGCTGAGAGAATAACAGAAGTAACTTCTTTATAACATAAAGCTAAAAGCATTTAATGTACCTAGGAGAACTTTCCTAGTGTGGAAATCAATGCCTGAAGCAGAGTCTATGCCTAGCAAATTTTGTGGAATGAATGAATGAATGCTCTTGACATCTTCTTACTTCAGTGAGTGCCAATGTTTTCAACTGTAACTGCCCTAAATTCGGGTCAACAGTCGATTTGGTAGGTTGCTGGTGATAAAAAAAGTTAGGCAAAAAATTCTTAAAGCAGCTGGACACACACCTTTAATCCCAACACTTGGTCCCAACACTTGGGAGGCATAAAATAGGCAGATCTTTGTGTTTTTGAGGATAGCCTGATCTACATAAGGAATTCCAGGCCAGCTGGAGCTACGGAAGACCCTGTCTCAAAAAAAAATAAAATAAAACAAAATCCTGAACGCCACCCTTGGCCAGCTAGCAGGAGAATCGTGCACAGTTGCACTACAAGAATAAGGCAGGAAGTAAGAGACAGGCTGGAGAGGCAGCTGCCTGCTTGGCTGCCACGGTAAATTCTCAGGTTGCAGAGCCCAACTTTAAGAAGTTCCCTAACACAGGTCTGTGAGGACGGTACACACTGAAGCTACCCTGGGGCCAGCAGAGACATTGCCGTCCAACTTTTTGACACAACTATTTTAACAAGCTAAGGAGGGCAGAGATTCCTTCGTTCTTACTCTTTGTGAAAGGCATCTTTCAGCCTTACACCATCTCTGATTCCAGTTTCAAAGATGGAGGCTTGGAGAGGTGCTAAAGATGTCAGTATCACAAAGTACTTGAACGTTTCTCAAAACTGGAAGTCGTTACTTGAAAGGCAAGACCAAGTCAGTGTCCATATATCTATATCAGCCTTTCCTTTACACACACACATGCACACACACCAAGTTACTCACTGAATGAGTGGATGCTCTGGTCAATGATAATCAGGCATGGAATTCACATAATTGGCCTCATTTATGGTTGACCCAAACTGATACTTGTAGAGTCAGATGGAGCATTGGCAGAGTGAGCTGAGCAAAGCAAAGTAACACCATTCTTGTTTGTTTGTGTTTATTGTTTCCTTGCTTGCTTGCTTTGAGGCAGGGTCCCACTGTGTAGCAGGCTAACTTGGAACTCACTATGGAGTCCAGGTTGACCTCGAACTCACAGGTCAGCCTTTTGAGTGCCGGGAAATCCTCCTGCCTCTGCCTTTTGAAGCTGGAATGACAAACATGAGCTGCCATCCTGTGTTAAAACAACATCATTCTTTCAACTCTCTGGAAGATCTTATATTTACAAATCTAGAACTCATAGGCACCAGCCTTCCCAAATCTCTTGGAACCCCAAGTGTTCAAGATCCTGGTGTGTTGAACACACAGGCTCACAGGCTCCTTTTGGGAAGGACAGACGGGACGGAGCCCACTTTCTGCAGTTCCCCCCTGGGACTCTTGATTTTCTATTATTCCAGGGCCACTCCTCTCTCTTCGTAAAGAATTCAGGATTGTTTCGAGGAATTCTCAGAACAATTCTTCTTCTTCCCAGTGGTCTTCCAGGTGTGAAGCCCCTAAGTGATTCTATTCATGTCCCTGTTTCCCTCTCTGGACCACTTTTCACACAAGCAGAAATTAAAACAAAGGGCTCAGTTCAAAAATGAGACACTTGTCTCTACTAACAAGCAAACATCAATGAGAAAAAATGATAGAAGTCTATTGATCATTACACTCTAGCGAAATTACTCCTCATTCAATAGTGTTTGTGTACAGAGATATACAGTTTAGCAGAAATTCTATTTGTTAGTATTACAGGACACTAAGAATACTATAATGAGTACAAATAAATAAAGCCTTTACAGCCTTCCCTTTTGTATTATTTCATGTAATTGCCACACAACTCAGTAAAGCAGTAGTATCATCACCTCATTTTATCATTGAAACTAAGTAATTAAACATCTTACCCAAGAAGAAGAAGATCTGGACTTAAAATCCAGTAGAAAGACCCAAAGCTTGGTGTCAGTTTGCTGTGCGAAGAGCATTCCTGATGGTTCTTTCAATGTCTGTCACCATGACATCAAAAAACCTGGAGAATGACAGACATTAGCAAACAAAGGAGTCCAGATCCAAGAAACAGAGAGACTAAAATTGTGGGTTTGAACGTTGGTAAATCCTTCCTGCCTTTCTCTCTGTTCTTTCCCTTAAGTCTCCTGCAGTCAGTACAGGCTAGCTTTGTGCCTTTCTTCATCCAGACCATTTTTACAGCCTCTCATTCCAAGGTTAGGTCCTGTCACAAAGCTACTCAGCATTGGCCTATGTGGAGCAGCTTTCTCTTCTTTCAAACATCACTTTGAAAGACTCTAACTAACAGGCCACATATCAAAGGATTCCACAGGGTCAGGCTACTCAGATCTGGGGAGTATATACCTAAAAGTGTCCAGGTCTACCCTATGGCCCCTCTTATGAGGCAAGGTGCACCTTGAACACGTCTGGGGGCATCAATCCTACATCAGGAACTCTGGAGGGTAGGAGTCAACAACTGTTAAGATTTAACAAATTCTTACCCATTCTGTGAAGGAGGGCATTTACTGATATTCCTATTTTCAGGTGTAGACTGAGATATGAAGCAGCAAAATCATTTCCCCATGCAGTCAGGCGTCTTTTCCCCAAGCAGCCTATCCTCAGTTTCTAAGTTCTTAGTCAAGTACCATCAGAAAACACCATCTATCCCTCCCCCTGTGGAAACTAGATGATGTGTTCTGAGTAACCTGAGCTATGCAGGGACCTAGTGGTTTTGTGTTTGTTGTAGGTATGATGTGGATGGAGAAGAGAATGCAGAACTGAGAATGAAGGGTACATGCTATGGACAGATTTTCAACTTTTTAAACATAAATATTTGTGCTGGGGGAGAAACTTTCAGTTTCAGCAATTAAAAAAATGCAACTAAAAATATTTTAATCAAAAGAATTCTTCCATGTACCTGGAAATTGTAAGGGTGAGCAGACATGACTAGATGCAAGTGACAAAATCCAACAGCAGTCTGTCTCTTTTCCCCCACCTCTTGACTCAACTTCCTTGTAACCACAGTGTTTTCTGACAGCCTATCATCTTGAGCAAAAATGTCACCAGTAGCTCTAGATTGGTGTCCCCTTTACATCTGTCCATCCTTCTAGTAAGCCACAAAAATTAGACATCAACTCTGTATACACGACTTTACGGAGGAGGTGATGCCTACTTGCATACTGATGAAGTGTAAGAATTTAGGGTGGGATGGGGTAGACTCTTCTGTATCTGAAGGACTGTTTGTAACTTGAGCCTCCTGGAACATTCTGAGAAACACAGAGTGAGAGCAATGCTGCCCAATTCATTAATAAGGCATCTGACAAAAGAGCCTCAGTTGAAGAATGGCCAACTCAATGGTAAAACTAATTTTGCAAAAGTTCAGTTTCTAATCAAATTTACCAGTTTTCAATACAGTGACTTCTTTGACTATATGAAATTATTGTAATTTATATTGCACCCATGGCCTTGGTTAGCAACTCTTAGTTTGTCTTTGAAGCAGCATTTTAAGGGCTATTTGGCTTATGGAACCTAAAATATAATTCAGGGAGGGGGTCTGTTCTTTTAGACTGACTGATATTCAACACTCTGGAAAGTGTAGAATAACCAGTCTGTGGCCCGTGTTTCATGTGTGGATTTTTCCATTTCTACTGGTTCTTTCTGACCTTTTCTCTGCAGAACAGCTCACCACATCTTACAAAACCTGTAAAGATCATGGCTTTAGAGGAAGGTTTTGCTTCCTCTGTTCAGACCTCACATTTCTAGAACTTTACACCTATGCTACTCAATGTAAAGGTCAGGAGTCACACATGACACTAATTAAAATTCAATGCAATCAAGGCTGAAAAGATGGCTCAGCAGTTTAAAATTACTTACTGCTTTCACAGAGGACCTGGGTTAGGTTCCCAGCACCCACATCAGGAGACTCCCAGCTGCCTGTAACTCCAGTTCTAGGGAATACAACACCCTCGTCTGGTATCCACAAGCACCTGAATATATGTGAGACACATAAACTCATGAAGCCTCACACACATTAAAAAAAAAAAAAAAAGATTTAATTTTTTAGTGAAATGAAATAAAACTAAATCTCAGTTCTTTAGTCACGATAGACATTTTTCTGAGGATCTGCAGCCCTATATTGACAGCAACTGCCGTAATGGAAAGTGTAGAGAAGGCTTCTATCATCACAGAAAGTTCTACAGAATGGGATTTTTGGCCAGTCCAGTAACTACTGAGCCTGCCTTTTGTCTCAGATTCCATCTTTGATTCCTTCTTTACACATTTTCCCATTAAGTCACTAACAACAAACAGAAGAAACCATTCTTCCTGAGTATAGCGTAGTGAACTGGTGTATTTATTGTGTGACCTACAGGAGTATGGTTGAGGGGTTAGTTAAAGCGGCACAGGATATGCCCACTCCAGCAGGGTGATGGCTTGTGAGAGCTGCATCACTGGAGCCGCACCACTTTTAGGGGAACATCTCTTCTCTCAAGGGATCCTTACTTCTTACATAACCTGGAAGAGCTTGGGACTTGTGATTCTTTGCACTCTAGGAACTTCCTGAACCCTGCATTTACTTCCTGAGTCTTATGGCCCTCCTCATCCCTTTGGAGGAAAGAGCTACAGGACAGCTTTGCAGCAGCTAAGGAGCCTGACTCTGGCCGCCACCTCTGCTTTTCACTCCCCAGGGCTCTACTTGCCCGGGAGGAAATTTAGAAAGCAAGCTCCTAGGCTGGTCGCTCTTACTGCTATATTCACAGGGCAGACTGTTCTAAGAGTTCAGGGTCCCTGTGCAAATGCCTCTGAAATAACCTGCCTCAGTCAATACAAGTGAATACTGTCCTGTCCCATATTGCTGTACTTCCTCCAATTCCACTGTCCTTTAGAGAGGGAGGGAGGATGGAGAGAGGGAGAGAGAGAGGAAGGAGAGGAAGAAGAGGGGAAGAGGAGGGAGAAAGAGAGAGAGAATCCTCTCGTCAGCAAACTCCTTACTGAAAATATTAATTCCACTAAAAGCATCAAAAGGGCTTTTTTCCCCCTTAGAATGAAAAAAAATACAGCTGCATAGCAAAATGGGAGGCTTGAATGGGCATTTCAAGTCCTCCTTGTCACAAGCCATTAGCTGAATTGCCTAAAGAAATCCCCTGACAAGTATAAGTGCTGTTTTTATGTTAGAGAGCTTCATAATGCTGCCTACAAGAAGAAATTTCTCCACAAAAGCTCCTTGTGTTTAATAAAGTGATTTGTTCCAGTAACAGTGATAATGAAATTGCTGAGTTGAAACAGGATTGTTCAATGAAGACCTGAATCCAATTTGCTGGACCTGTATGATTACACTTTCGGCTCTGTGTTTACTCATTTGTAGAATTGCTGCCAGTCTTTTGATACGCAATTAATAGGATTAATGGTTTTCAGGACCAGCAGGCAGTAACAGGGAACAGAACCTGTCTGCACGCAGTATGGTGGACCTGCGTGCTGACCTGTGGAGGCCTGTGCACCTCGCTGGCTAGAGCTGCAGAATGGGAGGTTGGTTGCCTTTCCTGTCTGCTGAAATGAGGTTCCTTCTCCATATGAAAATGGTCTTTTGAATAATTCTATGTTTATGCAGGCCCCTCCCTTCGGTCAGCTTCTCAAGCAGCTGGTGGTGGCGCCTTATGGCCCAGCAAAAGTAAAGACTGAATAGCAGCATAATTTTCTAACCTGTGGCTTCTGGAATGATCTATCTTCCTATGTAATTCTATACCAATATTTCTTAGTATGCTTATTAGTGGGTTTAATGGCGTTTTGACAGGCCATTCATTATCTGGAAATTGCTGATGATTTGGGGTGTTCCCACAGGAATGGTTTTTGGGATAGTGTGCATGCACTTTCTAAGTAATGTTGTTCTAGAGATGATGCCATCTTAGACCCTCAGAAGGGATTAGTATCACTTATGACATACTGAACAAGGTTTATTAAAAATATGTCGCATTTTCTGTGAAACATGTTTGTTTTGATTGCAGTTAGTGTTTGATCTTCGCTATTGTTTTATTGGGGTTTTTTATTTTTGTTTTCATCTTTTTAATTACTATACAAAATAATGGGTTTCTTTTTATGTGTTTATGGATCTGTGTATGTGTATGTATGGTGGATGCATGTAGTATATGTGCACATGTGTGTGCAGGTGCATGTACCATGTGTTTACAGGGGCCAGAGGAGTACATCAGGTGTACTGACCCGTCACTCTTCACCTTATGTGCTTGAGACAGGGTCTCTCACTGACTTTAGGGCTTGGTTGGTAGCTAGCTAATCCCAGCAATCCTCCTGTCTCTGTTCCCTGCAACATTGGAGTTACAGGTGCATGCAGCTTTTTTACATGAGTACTAGGGGTTCAAACTTAGGTCCCACACTTACACAAGACATGTCCTCATCTACTGCGCCATCTTTCCAGCACCCAAAAGAATTGATTTTATTATAAAGTTTCCATACATACTCATCATGTACTTTGCTCATTTTCTCCCCTAATACCTGCTCTCCCTCGCCTTCTTCCTGTTCCTCCTCCCAAAGAGTCCCCGTTCTATTTTCTCATATACATGAGAGAAAGCATGTGATAGTTGTCTTTCAGAGCCTGTTTTATTTTGTTTAACATGATGGTCTCCAGTTCTACCTTTTTTCCTGCAAATAACTTAATTTCATTCTTTATAGCTGAATAAAACTCCATTGTGTGTGTGTGTGTGTGTGTGTGACATTTTGTTCATTTATCCATCCATCTGTTAACTGATCTCTAGGCAGATATCATATCTTAACTATTACCAAGAGTGACACAATGAACATGGATGTGCAGGTGTCCTGTGGTATGCTGACTTAGATTCTTTGGGGGAAATGCTCAGGAGTGGTATAGCTGAGTCATATGGTAGTTCTACTTTTAGGGTTTATTAAGCACCTCTGAACTAATTTCTATAATGGCTGCACTAATTTACAGTCCGCCTAGCAGTGTTCCCCCGCCCCCCCCCCACATCCTTGCCAGCATTTATTGCTGGTTTTCCTGGTGATAGTCATTCTGCCTGGGGCAAGATGGAATCTCAATGTGCTTTTCATTTGTATTTCCCTGATGGACAAGGATGTTAAATATTTTTCTTATATTTATTGGACATTTGTATGTTACCTTTGAAAACTGTTAGCTTCACATGTCCATTTATTGACTGGATTTTTTATGTTTAACTTTTTGAGTTCTTTATATATTCTAGACATGAATCCCCCCATCAGTTGTACAACTAGCAAATGTTTTCTCCCATTCTAGAGGTTCTCGCTTAACTCTGTTGATTATACAAGGCAGTACGTAACCTAGTTGATATCACAGCACTGGGGCTTTAGTCGCTGGATCTTTTCAGAAAGGCTACAGGTGTGTTCTCAAGTCAGAGGAAAGCACCAAGCACATGTCCACTGGCTCCTTTCTGCCCCCTGTCATTCATGGCTCAAATCTCTTTCATATGGTTAAGTTCCCAATATTTGCCACTTTGTTTTCCAGGGCAGCCCCTGGAGAGGATAGAAGTCCCCCGGCCCTGGTGAGACTATAACCCCCTTTAGGAGCCCAGAACCTCTCTTTGGGAGTCCAAAGCCTCTTAGTGAAGCCAGAACTCAGTGGAGAGGCCAGAACCCCTTCTAGAAAGGTGAGAAATATTCTCCAGTCTAGTGGTGGAAAAAATGATGCTATTGTTGCTGAGTTTCTGTAGGGATTCAGCGAAGCCTGGGCTAGAGCCCAGTCCCCATCGACACAGAGGCTAAAGTAACCACAAGCATAAGAACCCAAGGCTGTGGTGATTAAAGGGTTACACTTAGAGCAGTGATGTTGGCATGGCTGGGGATCAAGGAAAATGGCCTGAACTGAGGAAGGTGATTAGGACCACACATAACCACCTCTAATACAATCGCTAGTTGAATCACTTCTTTCCTCCGATAAAGAGGGCCATTTTCCTCTTTAGTCATAGTCTCTTCACACATGCTCTCCTTTGTATTGATATTCCAGTTCATGTTCACTGATGTGTGATCCATGTGGTTAAGACACCTTCCCATAATAAACAGATAACTGAGCTATTCCTCTATTACCTCATGACCTTTAGTGTGGTAAAAGTTGCTGGTTGAATAAAGGAGAGGATGAATGCTTGGCCAATTATCTCAACACAACAACCTCACTAGCTCCTCTTTCATTCCAGCTCTGCCTGGGTCTACTGAGTATGAGCAAGATATTACAGATGCTACTTTGTCTTTTAAAAAGACTATTCCAGAGTCTAGTGATAGCATTTCCAGTCTCACAATTTGCTGTAGATAAAGTCAAATTTTACCACTGGGTTCAAGTTCCCTGCTTAGTACCTTATCAAGTTGTCCTTAAATTATACATCATTAAACATTTTAAATTATCAAATTTTTTATTTTATTTTATTTATTTTTTAACAGGGCCTCCCTAGTCCCAGGGTCCTGCCTGGAAGTCACTATGTAGACCAGGCTGGCCTCAGTCTCACAGAGATCTGCCTGCCTCTGCCTGCCAAGCACTGGATTAAAGGCACATGCTACTATGCCTGGCAAATTTTTAATTTTTTAAATCATGTATATGCATGCATATCTGTGTGGGGTCTATGTATGTGAGTGCAGGTGCTCACAGAGGCCAGAAGAGGGCATCAGCTCACTGGAGCTGGAGTTACTCTCAGTTTGAGGTGCCTGATGTGCAAAGAACTGAACTCAGATCCCATCTGGAAGAGCAGCAAGTGCTCTTAACCACTGAGTCATCTCACCAGCCCCCAAATGACACATCTCGAATAGTAATCTTGGCATCAAAGTAGTACTAGGAAAACATATTTGATCTGTTATATACATTTCAGTAGTTACTATCATGTCATGTATCTGACTTCCTTCAACCACTGGACAATTTCACATTTTCATTCTTTCACACAGTCTGTGTCTTTTCCAGTTGGTGGTCTTTTACCATAGCTCTGCAGAGGAAACGTAGCATCGTTATTGACCATAGTTCTCCATTCAATGTGAAAGTTAGCATCTGGAAATTTTAATTATTTGGACACTTTTTCTAAGTTAAAGTCTTCACTTTGCATGCTACTTTGAGCCCATAAAAAAGAACCTCACAAAATAAAACCACACAAAGCAATCTTAATAATTAAGAATAAAAACTGTGATGGTCCCACAATATAAAATTTTGTCAAAATATTCTAAATCTCTTTTTCTATAAATTGTAAGTAAATGAAAAATAATAAACAAAATATAATATTTATTGAGTATACTGTAATTAAAACAGTAGAAACATTTATTTTGTTTTATTTATTTATTTGCATTATTTATTTTATTTATTTATTATATGTTTGTTTATATGTTTCAATATCTTGTCTTATATATCCATCTATTTAAAAAGAACTCAATAAGATTGCTAAAACAGGGCCAGCAAGATGGCTCAGTGGGTAAAGGACCTTGCTGCAAAGCCTGTTGACCTGGATTTAATCCCCAGAACCCACATGGTGGTAAAAGAGAACCAACTCCTTAAAGCTGTCCTATGACCTCTACAGGTAAACTGTGGCACATGCATGCCCACATAACATACACACACACACACATACACACATACACATACACATACACACAATGAATAAAGCATACTAGAATAAAACAGTACATTTTCTCTTCTAATATGCACATAAGCCTGTTTTCTTTTTTTGTGACATGGTCTCTCTAGGTAGCCCTGGTTAGCCTGAAACTTGCTATGTTGACCAGGCTGGCCCTGAACTCACAGAGATCTACGTGCCTTTGCCTCCAGAGTGCTGAAATTAAAGGTGTGTGCCACCACATCCAGCCCCATCAGTCTGTTTTCCATGTTAGACAAACAAGCATACTTCTTCCTAAGTATAGAGCCATCACCAATCTTTCTACTTTTGATAAAGTCAAATATCTCTTTTGGCTTTGTGACAGACCTTCAAAGTTCTTTTAATACAAAAGACTGCTAATGTCACTCTATTGGGACATGCACATCTTTTCATTATGAAGATGTTCTTCATCCATGTTGATGACTTTGTCTTCCTTAAGTTCTCTGGAAGCACATTAATACTCCTGGGCAGTACTCTCCCTGTCCACTAAATCTTCTCTAGTTCCATTTCTACAATGTCTATAGCTCCACTCTTTACTTCTAAGATTAACACATTTCATTTCTTTGCTCTAATTTTGTCTTTGTTGGCCTATTCCCTCCCTTTGAAGGAGAGAAAGATTTATGTTGGTTCACAGTATCAGAAGTTTCTGTTTATGGCTAACATGCTCCGTTACCATAGGCTTGTGAGGAAGCAGAACACCATGGTGGCAAGAGGGACAGGCTGCTCATGTCATGTGGCCAAGAGACAGAAAGACAAGAAGAAGCTAGGGATGGGATAACCTTTAAAGACATATCCTCCAGGTGTCCCACCTACTCAACAATCCTACCCTACAATCCCTCAATAATGCCTTCAAATAACTTCATCAATGAATTAAATCATTGATGAAACCACTTCCACAAAGCCCCATTAGCTGGCAACAAAGCTTTTAACATAGGAGTTTCCAGGGGACTTTTCAGATTCAAACCATAACATATAGTGAGTGAAAAGAAAAAGGCAAGAAGGCAACACAGCTATAGCCTTTGCTGTCTGTACATGCGCCAACAGACACTCGGTGATCAATCACTGATAGATTTTTCCAGAACTAATGCACTCAGTCACTAATTATAATGTCCATCTATTATTTTGCACAGTGTTTTGTGGACTAAAGAGCTAATAGCAAAGTTTATGTTTTATGGAATTGTAGCTGTTATGTAATAGTAACTAGAAGGCTAGAGAGATGGCTCATTGGGTAAAGCACTTGCCATACAAGTGTAAGGACCTGTGTTTGAATCTCCAGAACCCAAGTGAAGCTGTAGGTGTATCTGTAATCCCAGGGCTCAAGTGGTGACCAGTAGGTAGAAACAGAAGAATTCCAAGAAATTTGTAGCCCTGCTAGCCTGGTATATGCAACGGTAACCAACAAGAGTTCCTATCTCAAACAAGATGGAAGGCAAGGACTGATACCCAAGGTTGTGTTCTAACTTCCGCATGTGCACCAGGCATGCATATATCTGTGGCGGGGGTGGGGGTGGGGACGACAGAGACAGAAGCAGACACAGAGATACAGAGACACAGAGACACAGGCAGAAACAGAGAGAAAGAAAGAACAGCAATAACCGGAGTTAGAACCATGTTATTGGGGGACAAGTGCTGTTTAAGTAAACTTTGGTAAGTAAAACCTATTCATAGCACGACCCCTACCAAGGAAGGATTCCCTATATATGATGTCAAATGCTTTGGTAAGAGAATCTGGCTTACAAACACATGATGAAAGAGATGTCACCAACTTGACCAAGAGATTACCCTAAGGAATAAAAGAAAATGTATGTGTGTATGTGTGTGTGTGTGTTGATCCTCTAGGGCCTATGCCTAAACTTCTGAAATACAATGCATAAGTAGTTATACTCTAGAATTTGACAGAACTAAACTCATTAATCTCTCAAAAACTCATTTTTCTCCTATATATAAACCTATTTGAAAGAACTGTTATAAGAAGTAAGCATATGTATTATTGTAATGTAGTACCAAGCTCGTAGTAAGGGTCATCAAATGATACAAAGGCAGTAAAAGTAATAAGGGTAGTCTGTCACAGGGGCATGATGTCATGTACCTGAAAAAGAAACAAAATACAGAACGCCTAAAGAGAAATAAAACGGGACTGCTAAGCTGGATCCCTTCAGCTTCCCAGAAGTACAGTTTTATAATGAGCCCACAGAACAGTACCTTTGAACATTCAGAACTTTAAATAGTTTAAAATGACTCCAGTTCAGGGGAAAAACAAAAGGCCAGCAAATAAGCTTTGCACTATCCATCCATGCCAGTTCACAGTGCCAAAAACATGTACGCCTCTGTTGTGGTCTTTATCCAACATCCATTTACTGCTTCCTGTTTTGCAAGCCCAATTGCTTTAGAATAGGGATTTGAACAGCAAAATCAGCAATATATTAAGCTTGATAAATTAGAGCTGCCAGTATAACAGCACAATGGCAAGGAGAGCGTTGAGCTTGCCCGCTGCAAGAGCTTGAGTTGAATCTACCTATAAGAAAACTGACTCTTCAGCCAAGTGTGGAGGCCCATGCCTTTAGTCCCAGCACTCAGGAGGCAGAGGCAGGCAGATCTCTGTGAGGTCAAGGCCAGGCTGGCCTACAGAGTGGGTTCCAAGTCTGCTGTGATTACAAAGGGACCCTGCCTCAAAAAAGGTCATAAGAAAGAAGGAAGGAAAGAAGGAAAGAAAGGGAAAGAACATTGACATTCTGAACTTACAGCAAAGGTGTCAACATGCACAAGATCCGTGCAAATTGAATCAGACAAAACCCAAAACAATGGGCAGCAGGCCCCAACCTCAGATGAAGAACTGTTGGCAGCTGATTACTACTGGGTGAGGGAGAGTTGATCTTCTTTAAGGGAAAGATTCTAGATAGGCTGACTAGACTCCAGTGATTGAACTTGCACTGAGGCACATCTGGGTATACAAACTTGACTTGATAGGCCTTAACGTATATGCTAGAATAAGTGAAATCCAATGGGGGTGGGGACATGCGGGTATACAGACGGGGAGAGAGTGTAAAGATGACTGAGATGTTTGTATGATATGTACAAAAATTCAACAAAGAATATGCATTGAAAAAGAAAAAGAAAATTGACTTTCATGCTGGATGTGGTGGAATACGCCTTTAGTTCCAGCACTCAGGAGGCAGAGGTAGGCAGATCTCTGGGAGAGCAAGGCCAACCTGGTCTACATACCAAGTTCCAGGCCAGCTTGGGGTTAGTTACAACAAGACCCTGTATCCAAAAGAGAAAAAGAAATTGGCTTTCATTAACTCTAATTTGGGAAATTTGAGGACAGGTTAAATTTGCTAATGTAAATTCTAATGAGGACAAGTTAAATTTACTTAAATTACAAAAACAATAGCACTATTCAAACAAATGCAAAGTCTTTGAACTTTACTACTGTGTTTCGTAAACTGCTCCAGGGAACATCAGAATTTCTTGTGATAATAATACGTACACTGCATCACAAGAAATGGGGGATGGGGTGCCAAGGTTCACCATGTGTCTATAAAGCAACAGTGTATGTGTGCATACATCTGACTGAGAAACTCTGTAGTTCAAAAAGCAGTGAAGTTTAGTCAATCACTTTCTCCAAGTATATTCAACCTAAAACACTTTAAAAATGGAAATTTTCTCACAGAAAGCAATGTCTCTCTGAAGCATCTTCCTTGCTGGCTAACATTCATGATACTAGAAGATGTTCTTCAGGCTTCTGGGGTGGGGAGGGGCGGGGATTCTTCAACAGTCTTACCCAGCTCCAAACTCTGTGAGTTATAATAATGACCAACATGGCAAAAATACGCTCACAGGTGCAATCGTGGCATGGATGTTGTGGGCGTGAACAACTGCTTTCTGGTTGGGTTTAAGGTCTTCTCTACCTGAAGAAACGCAGAGCTGGTATTATAAATCTAGCCAAGAACCCATGGTTGGGAGTTCATAGGCCCCAAGGGTGAACTTATTAGTACGATTTTCTAAACAGATTTAGTATCAAACTGCCCTCTAAATTCATTTCTCCGTACCCATAGATTAGTGTGGCTCTGAGTCCTCATCAGAAATGTTCCACATCTGGCAAAGTTCAGAAAACAACTGACTATAGAATGCTCAACCACATATTTGGAACATTCTCTCCCTCAAGGCTCAGGGATCACTGTGGAAGAGGGGTAAAATTACTGTAAGAGTCAGAGGTCTGGGAGGACTGAGGTAAAACAGTGCCTTCTGGACATAACAGGACCACAGCGCTCATGAACTCACAGTAGCTGGGGTTGTCTGCATGAGACCTGCACAAGATCAAGTCACTCAACATTCTAGCATAGAGGAGGAATGGGCCCAACGGGTCCCACATCTAGGAGAGGAATTATTGACAGTTGATTGCTACTTTTGAGGAACAGTCCATTTTCTTCAGAGGTGGGACCCCTTGTAGGTCAACCATGCTCTAATGGATGGCTGGCATCATAAATTTGACTTGGTGGTGTTTTTTTGTTTTTCAGAGAGAGAATAAGAACTAGAGAGATATATGACTCAGAAGCTAAGTACACTGGCTGCTCTTGCAGAGGACAGGAGTTCAATCCCCAGCACCCACATGGCAGCTAACAACCATCTGTAACTCCAGTTCCAGGGGATCTGATACCCTCTTCTGACCTCCTCAGGCATTACACAATATGTGTACAGGCAATACACTCATACACATAAAATAAAAACATGTTAAAAAATTTTTAAAAGGCCAAAAAATTTGGAGGGAATATAGGTGGGGTAGATCTGAAAAGAGTGAAGGGGAGGAATGGGGGTAAATATTATAAAATGCATTTATGAAATTCTCAAAGAATTAATATAAATAGTATGTACTTTTTAAGTAATACCAGATGCCATGTTAGCAATTTTGAAAAGTTGCACAAAAGATATAAATAAACTAAGGGGAGGAGTTTACACTGCCACATAGAAGAGTTTGAAGCTCATAGAAGAGTTTATTAGTATTTCTTTTTAAAATTTATTTAGGCTGGGCATGGTGATGCACATCTTTAATCCCAGCACTCAGAGGGAGAGACAAGCAGATCTCTATGAGACTGAGACTACATGGCAAGTTTGAAGGCATCTGGGGCTGCAGAGAGAACTTGTTTTGGGAGGAAGGATGAAAGGAAAGAGGGAAGGAGGGAGGGAGGGAGGGAGGAAAGACGGGAGGGAAAGAAAGAAACCACCAAAGACTTCATTATTTTTATTTATGTACATAAGATGGCAACAGAGTTACCATGTATGCTAGGAGCCAAACCCAGGTCCTCTCTGCAAAGAACAGCAAGTGCTCTTAACCACTCCAGCCCCTTTAGCAGTATTCTTGCATTATATCTTTGAATACAACACAGTTTGGAAATAAAATTCAGGTGGCTTTCAGTAACAGTTGTTTGTCTAAGCTAGTTTACCCCCGACACCGCATCTCCCTTCAGCCCATTTCATTCTCGAGCTCATCCTATTCCTTAACAAACACTATTCTCATCAGGTAGAGTTCTTTACTCAGTCTTCTTCCTGATCCCCTAATTCAGCTCATCAAGGAAAAATTTTCAACCACAGTGATGAACTCCTAGCTCTGTGTTGAGAGAAACACAAAGACATATATAAGCTCTGATGCAGGACCTGTGACCTTACAATTTAGCAAGAAGATAAAACTAGCATAGGTAAAGCTGGATAATAACTCCAGACTAACTCCAGAGGACGGCCAGTGGGCCAGTGGCAGAAGGATCACCTGGACTGGGATACCGAGAGTCTCAGTGGGAGGACTTGAACACAGGAATAGGACTTGGGTAAGTGTGTGAAGAGAAAGGAAGGTTGGAGAAAGTACAAAGACAAAGAACAGAAAGGAGTTTGGAACTTGGAGGTTATCAGGAAGAAAACAGATTTGACTGGGGATGATCATTTGGTAAAAGCAGAAAGAAATCAGATGGGCTAAATACCACAGACTCTACATAGAGGCAGAGTCGGACCCACAAATTAAGAAGCTGAATTTGTTTGCTAAATAGGAAGAAGATATGTGTCACATCTTTTGGGGATATTAACAGGTGGGGACTTCTGAGAGGATAACAGGGACCATTCACTAATGACCTGTTCATGGCCCTTTAAGGTTTCAAGAATTCTACTCCAGGACCAGACTTCTTAGGTTGTAAGATACATGTATTTAGAGATTGTGTTTTAATATCTTAGATTTAAATGTCTTACACAGGGGTATCCCGTTCCTCTGAAGAAGAAAAGAACCTTCCATCCATCCATGTGATTCTGGTATTCTGTAGCTAAAGAGAAAGTATTGTCTCGTGCCCTGGGGACCATTAATTTTGCACCACAATTTTTGTGATGTTTTCCCATCAAATAAGTTGAAATCTACACCCAAATGAATCATCTCCCTACCAATTAACAAAAAGAACACAGAAAATTGCATTGTAGGACCCAGTTTCTAACCCACATTTTATAATCATGGCTTTCTTATCGAGTATGAGCAAGAAATCATTCCTAAATACACGGGAATCATTCCACGGATTTAAACATTATTTTCAGAAAGCACTTAAATTATTGTATTATCAGCTTTTTGCTAATTTTGTAGTATGTTTTGTAATGATGATTTACATATAAGATTGGGAAGAAGGTAGATTTCTGTATATATATCTAGGACATTATGATTCAAACTAACTTCAGTCCCCACATTCCATTTCCAACAAAATAAGAAAAAGATCTTCATTCTCACACTGCTAAGTGTGAAGCTATAATGATCCTAAAAGTGGAGTCACAGCTCACCATGTGTGTGTTGTATTGCACAGGTAACAGCTCAGCTTTTTGAGTTTGGGAACACTGCCAACATTTTTGTTTGGCATGACTTCAAGGGCCTTATGTATCCAATCTAAGGCAGCCCCCTTCAGGCTACAGGAGCCAAGCTAACTGCATGCGAACCAAACCAGGCCTTGGAATCAGTTTACACGGGCATGTTGTCAGAGAAAGATGTTTATGTGTGTGAGCGTCTTAAAGGACTGAATAGAAAGATCAGAAGTAAGGTTAAGCAGAGTGGGGCTGGGGAGAATTCCACATGTCCTTAGAGGACAGGCAAAGGATAAAAGAGGCTACAGCAGGGAAGCAAAAACAGAAGTGCATTCTTCACAGTCTAGCTGGCAAGCCCCGCAACAGTGCCATTCTTCAAACAAAACCTCCCTTGGCCTCAGAGCCTCTGCTGGCCATGCCAGCTCTATTGATTTACACAAAACTTTCAAGACTTTGATCAGCTACCAAAATGCAAACATTTTAAGCGATGGCCCAAAAAAGCTTGTTTAAAAAACAGTTGATGTAAGGGTTTAAAACAGTCCATTAACAATCTCATGTAGAAATGTATATACATATGTGCCCACCCGTGCATGCTTCTATGCACAGGAACATTTTATATAGTCTATTAACCATGCCATGTACTTATGACACACAGTCGCTTCAAGCCCAAGGAAGCATTCTTTACTTGCTAATGTAAAGTCAAAACTAAAAAATTAAACTCTTCTCTCACTGAACTTTGCACCTCAAGTCAGAGAAAGAAAAGGAACTCATATTAACACACACCCACAGACACAAAATGATAATTTATAGTTGGCTCTACTCAAATCATAAGCTTTTACACATTTAGGAAAAAATTTAGGATGTGAATTAATCACATAATTTCAGAGATTTCCAATGTCAAAAAAATCATTTCTAATTTTTTATTTCTTGTGAAGTATCCCCATTACTTGTCACCCTGATAAATATTCTGTGCATGATAAACACTCAAAAGAGTGCATCTGTGCACCCCAAGAGTTTGCTCAACCTCAAACATTGACTTAGTACACTAGCTCCAGAGAGCATCAGGCAAGATTACAGCTATGAAATAGGTAGCCAGGTTTAATGGTGTAGCCCAAAACTTTTTTAAAATTATGAAACAATATGTGTCCTCTTGAGTCATTTGGATTGTGTCTCTGGACTTGAGGAGTGTAGAGAACTCCATTTTGTAAAAATACACACTTCATTCATTCTAACAGCAATAGTCCCCTGGCTCCAAATGATTCCTATAATGAAAATATTGACTCATAGGGTCAGGGGTGCAATTTCTCTAGTCAAGTCATTATGAATATAGGATGCAATCATGACCAAAGCTGTTTGCCGTCTTTCAGGTATGGCTCGTTTCAGTGGGAGAGCCAGGCAGTGGTAAGGCACCCCTCTATGCTAGAGTAATGCACTGGCCTGGAAGACACGGCATCACGCAGCAGAAATTCAGTTCCTTAATCCTCAAAAGAAGACTCAAACATGGTTCTAACTCCGAAGCTGCCAGTCCTTCAGTTCCAATTGTTCTGAGCCCGCCGTTGAAGTTCAAAGCTCAAAAGGCCCTGAGAAATTCTAACTCACACCATCCCTGAGCTATAAATGAGACAGCCCCCTCCCAATTCATTACTGAAGATAATGCTCCAAAAACTAGTCAAGCTTTCTCTGAAACCCACATGGAGAAGTACCTCCCAGATCAACAAATATTCAGCCATGGGATCTCCTTTGTTGGTTTGAATTTTCCTAACCTGATTCACCAACAGGAATCTCCATCAACTCACTTCCTCCCAGCTGTGCAAACATTCTCAAAGCCCCTTTCTTTTATTCTTTCTTATGCCATTTATAAGTAAAGCATCCATGTAGGGCAGGAGAGATGACTCAGCAGGTAAAAACTCTCACCACAAAAGCCTGGTGACCTGAGTTCAGGTCCCCAGAACCCATGTAAAATCCAGACAGTGGTACTTGTCTATAATCACAGCATTCCAATAACAAGATGGGAGGTGAATCCTGGAAAACCCACCCCACCGTGCCCCCCCCCCAGGAATCCACGGTCCAGGAGAATCCCCTGGAAGCTCACAGGTCAGCTTGCTTGGAGTGCACAGAGCATCAGCAAACAGCAAGAGAGACTCTGCCTCAAACAAGGTGGAAAATGAGGCCTTCTGACCTCCATCCATGCACTGCATGCATGCGTCCTCATACACAAACGTACAAGTGCATTAATAAATGAATGAGTATTTACATATTTTGAATGAACAAGTAAATAAAGTTTAAAACACCACACACACTTCATTTTAGCATTTCCGGTGCTTTCGGCCACTAAATAAAGTGCCGTGTATCTCTACAGCAACTTATGCAAGTCCACTTAAAGTCACGTGGATTGAGGAGCCTTTGAAGACGTCATGCTGTAGGGTGACTACATGCACCAGCGCCGGAGGGTGATCGGATGCACCAACGCTGTGCTCAGCTCCCACCAACTGCATGACTCTGGGAGAGTACTGCAGCTACGCAGACTGCAGTACCTTCCTCTACAAAAGATGAAGAAAGCACCTTAAGGAATTGTAGTAGATTAAGTGACACATTATTGGTAAAGAAAAAGCCTTGCACATTGTCCTCTTAATATGAACAAAGATGCATTGGCACCTGGCTCTCGTCTCAAGCAGACAAATGCACAGTTGGAGAGAGAGTTACACAAAATCGCCGGTTGGATTTCCTGCACTGAATTCCTGCTTTGCCGCAATCTGTAGGACCTCCATGTTCCTCAGCTTATTTCTCAACTTGAGTTCACGTTCTTCATGGCACCTCCCTCAGGAAGTTATTTGGAGACAAAAAAGGGAGCTGACTGAGAAAGTACCTTCCACACTGATGTCAGTTAAGCAGACTAAGTGTGACACAGAACAGGCTGGGGAGATGGCTAAGTCAGCAGTGTTTGCCTTGCACGCAAGAGGAACCCACTTACAAAAGTCGACCATGGTGTTTATAATCCCAGCACTGGCGAAATGGAGCCAGGGAGATTCCTGGGACTCATCGGATCACCGGCCAGCTAGCCTAGCCTACTTGGTAAGTTCCAGGCCCAAGAGAGACCCTGTCTAAAAAATAAAGATGGACAGCACCTGAGGAACAATTCTCAAGATTGTCCTCTGGCCTACACACACATGAACATACATACACAAACCTATACATACGCGCCAAAACAATGAAAAAAAAAAAAAAAACATGATGCACAGCAAGACTCGTCACTAAGGCGTCTACAGTCCAATGAAAGGCAATGCAAAATGGGTTGAGGTGAGAAGTCGCACCACCAGCCTCAGATGCCAGAGTTTGTATGTTCCTTTTAGAGTAAAACCCCTTAGACTAGTAGATCATGTCTGCCCTGTGCACACAGTGCTGAGTTTTTTTTGCTGCTTTCTTCCATGGACACCCACTCTTGTCACTAGATTTTTCATACCAGATTTTTAAAAACATTTTTATTTATATTATTTTTATTTTATGCATATGAGTATATTGCCTGGACATATGTAAGTGCATCTACGCCATGCAATGTCAATGGAGGTCAGAAGAGGGCATTGGATACCCTGGAACTGGAATTACACAGACCATGTGAATATTTGGAATCGAACCTGGGTCCTCTGCAAGAGCAGCTGTGGTCTTAATCACTGATCAATCTCTCCAGCCTCTCATACCAGATTTTTAAGACAATTGCAAACATGGGTGAAATCCTTGTTGGTTATTGTTGTTGTTGTTGTTGTTTTGAGACAGGTTTTTACCATGTAACCATGTAACTCTGGCTGGCATGGAACTCACTATGTAGACTAGACTGGTCTTGAACTCACAGAAACCCATCTGCCTCTGCCTCTGCATTATGAGTGCTAGGATTAAAGGTATAAGCCACCATCCCTGGTTTAACCTTTTTTTTTTTTTCTGAGACAGCATTTCACTATGGCTAGCCCAGAACTCACTATGTAGGCCAAGGTGGCCTCTGTCTCACAAAGATCTGACTGCCTCTGCCTCCCAAGTGCTGGGATTAAAGGTGTGCACCACCACACCCAGCCCCTTAATCATAGTTTTTAAAAGTCTGTAGACCCCTATTCTAACTGAAGCTTGAGGCAGCCAAGGTTTGGGCATCATTGGAGCTATGGAAATAACTCCTTGCCAGCTCATTTGCCAAGTCCTCTGCCATCGCTGGAGTTCTTCACTGGCAGCTACAGCCTTGAGTATAGATTCGACATAGGACCAAATTCTTGATATTTTGTATAAACTTACAACTGTGTTTATTACAGTGTTATCTAAGAGATGCAGAAACAAACCCTGACCAAACCCAGGTGCATAGAAGCTCTCCCCCAAATGGGCACGATGTGTTTATCTAAATAAAAAGTCCATTTCTTTTTGTTTTTTTCTTTGAAAATGTTCTGATCCGTTGTGTTCTAGTTTTCTTTCTGTTGCTGTGTTGTGATAAACATCACGACCAAAAGCATCCTGAGGGGAAAGAATTTATCTGACTTATGCTTGCAGATCACAGTTCATCCTTGAGGGAGGTCAGGGCAGGGGCTCAAGCAGGAGCAGAGGCAGGGACAGGGGAGGAATGCTGCTTACTGACTTGTTCCCTCTAGCTTTCTCATACAACCCAGGCCCACGGCACAGGAATGGCAACACCCACAGTAACATGGGCCCTCGTACTTCAATCATCAATCAAGAAAATGCCCCCCCAGACATTCCCACAGGCCAATCTGATGGAGGTAATCCCCAAATTGAGGCTCCTTCACACAGCTCTGGACAGTGCTGACAACTGAAGTTAACTAGGAGAAGTAAAAGCCTAATTTTAACTTTAAAATTTCTTTCCAAAGTAAAAGTTGTCTGTACTCTTACAACACAAACCCTTGTAGAAACATAGAAGGACCTGGTCATTGCTCATGCCTGCTCATACTTGGTGGGTGCCCTTCTGGAATTCTCTTCTTTATATAGCTGTCTCCTGAAACACATACTTCTTTTCTTTACTGGGGTAGAATTATGCTATACACATGCATGCAACTTGCTCATTGGGGTTTTGTTCTGGTTTTGGAGACAAGGTCTGCCATGTTGTCTGTGTTGTCCAGACTGACCTCTGACTCTTGATTCTCTGTCTCAGCCTCCTGAGCAGCTAAAACATAATCCCATATTAATGTGCTTTGAATACTGTGACCCTAATCCAGTCCTTTTGCTCTCTGCATACTATTTTTCTCCTACAAATCATGAAGGGGTAGACTTTCAGACCGAATCATGACACATAATTCCGTTTCCCAGCAACCAAGAAATAAAGTGTACATTCTAGTTTGGGTTTGACCTCACTGTGCCCTACTTAGTCTTTAAAAGGCAGGAAATCAAGGCGGTTAGGCAAATGGCTCTAGAGACAGGTGCCCAGGTTACATCTAAGTTCTACCCCTTCTTCTTCCCAACCTGCCGGCTCAACAGGCTCCAGCTGGCAGAGAGACCAGGAGCTAAGGTGAGGGCAGTGGGAACAGAGAGAGGGAGTGCAGAGGCCATGGAGTAGAGTACAAGCTGCACCCCATCCTCAGGGGTTGGCAGAAAAATAAATAAGCTAGTTGGGTGTGATAGTACCAGTCTCTATTCCCAACACTCAAGAGGCAGAAGCAGGCAGATTTTTATGAGACTGAAGCCATACTGGTCTACATATTGAGTTCCAGGCCAGCTGGGGCTACAGGGAGACCTTGTTTCTAAAAGACCAGATAGATAGGTAGATAGATAGATGATAGATAGATAGATAGATAGATAGATAGATGATAGATAGATAGATGATAGATAGATAGATGATAGATAGATAGATAGATAGATAGATAGATAGATAGATAGATAGATACTCATACACAAAGAGGGACAGAGTCATCAGAATCATAAATGAGAAAAAACTGCTTGAATATGGCCATTATTATTGGGGTACATCAGAGGCACCCAATGTTTGCTGTACTTATTTAAGTTACATCAAGTATTTGTCACACCATTGATTTGTGTTATCCACTGAGAGGAGGAAATTGCTTCCCCCTTTTTAGACTATAAATGAGAACGTGAGCACAGGGAAATGTGGAGATAGATTGAAGGGACAGAATATACTGACATTCATACCAGAATGCAGTCGTCTGATAACAGCAGTGTATTCTCATATTATTTTTATATAATAATGGAGAGAGAAGCCGCTGTTTTATTTTAATTTCCACTGTACCACTGAACATTACTTTGGGGAATCTGAATAGAATTTGTTTGCCTATTTTTCTGTGAACTTGAAAGTCTCCAAGCATATCCTCATGAAACTACAAGAAATAGGAATTTAGGCCAATGCGATGCATTAATGTAGCCAATACGATGAAGTCTCATATCACTACAGAGGCCAATCAACATGACTCTCTTATAATTAAACTTCCTTGGGTTAATGTGACAAGAAACACCAAACTCACATAGGCACAAAAGAGAAATTTATTGTTGGAAAACAGAATAAACTCATCAAATAAGGAAACACAGCCAGGTCCAGGAGGACACGAAGCAGGGGCCAGCAAGTTGGCAGGAAGGCAGAAATTGATCTCTTGGTTCTAGGGGCTTCGTAGTCCCCATTCCAACTTCTCTGTCTTTTAGCTTTCCTGATCTCTGCTTCCCCAGGCCCAATGCGATCTACAGTTCCTGACTCGGAACATTCAAGGAACTGACACAAGTTGACATAAGCACCTCTAAGTACCAGTCCAAACCTGATTAAATCAAATAGGAGTCCCAGAATTGCACACACACACACACACACACACACACACTCACACTCACACAGAGACAAGTTACAAAGACACACATACATGTATACACATACACACACACATACACACACAGAGGATAACCTATACAAGCTACCGTCCAAATGAGCTACTATTATTTGGACACATCTCTATCCAATCTTCCATCGAAATGCTTGCAGGAGAGTCCAGTTCTCAGGCATGCATGACTTAAAAATGAGGGAAAGAAATGTTGAGATTGGACACATACGAGCTGCAGAAAATTGCTGAGAAGCAGCAGCTGAGCAAGGGCTAAGAGTGAACCTTTAGGTGGTGCTCAATCAGATGGTGAGGAGGGAGGGGCCCTGCCAGCCAGCACAGCAGCCAGCCCCTAGGAGCCCCGGGAATAGAGAGCAGTCTGCTAGAGAATTCTCTCACAATGGCCTGGCAGAAATGGATGGTCCACACAGGGAAGGATCAATTGTAAAAAGTAGAATTAGTCATTCTAAATCATGCAGCTGTGGTCGAAGGGAGCTCTTCTAAAAATCATTAAACAATCATGTATTCCTATTGATTTATTCAAAATACCTTGAGGGAAAGCAGATTAAACACAAGGTAAAAGTAAGCTAATGCAGATTAAATGGATGAAGGATGGGCAGAGAGTTCCCTAGGTAGTTTTTGTACTAATGAGAGGAAAATTATATGTACACTATTACCAGGATAAAAGGGTCTATTAGAGGTCTTTTGCTTGACATATTTATGTATTTCAAATACTAAGTAGCATAGTGAATTAGGTTTACTCTGGACATTTGTTATTTTTATTGCATCTCCAAAGTGATAAACAGAGTTCTCTGTTGAGGGCAGTGTGCTGCCTCACTCAGAGAAACCCTGCCTGAATAGGCAATCCTGGTGTCATGGCTGCGCTCTGGACATCACTTATTACCAAGTCCAGCAATTTGACTGCAAGGATCAAACCTTGAAAAATCCAAGAGTGACATGTACAGCCCAAAGGTCAGACTGAGCAAGGTGTGGTGATTACATAAGGACTCTGTTCTTTCTATTACATTTGGAAACGTTCTTGAATCTATTCAAATGCTGTATTCACCACATCAGAAATCCAAAATGTGATGTGCTTGTTACATATTCTCTTCACATGTATGGTAGATACAGCACATGTTCTCCTCGGCGCAAGAGATGCTGGCAGGAAAGTTGTAAGTCAGGGGCGCCAAAGATATGTAACTAGTAAGGATAAGATTAGAGACTTCAGGTCAGTCCCTCCCCTGTTCAGGCTCTTTCTGCTATACTGTGTGTGCCAGTGAAATTTGTACTTGTATGCCATTATTTTTAATAAATTTATGATATTTGTTATCACCAAATTCACTGGATGTTGAAAACCAAGCTCACTATTCCCTTCAAACCACTTCATTCTCCCCATTCACATTCTCATCACCATTTCAGTCACATGGGAAATTACATCATTCTCCTATCATCCCTGTGAACCAAAGCAATAAAATTCCAGTTAGCACAATGGATTCCATCTTCCTTCCTCTCTCAAAGACATTCTGCACCTTGCTACCATCTTACTCTTTCTAAAATATCGCTCTCCTGTCTTATGGCCAAAAGATAAGAAAGATGACAGGCATTCACTTTTTTCTTCCACCCCATTTGCAAAGGAGTCATGGAAGTCTGCACTGTAGTCTGGCTTCAAGAGTGGTGACTCGTCAAGGAGGCATTTCTGGTTGGCAGAGCCTGTAATGGCCTCAACCATGAATGCATTGTCCAAAAGCAATGTCTAGGACCTTGTATGGTTAGAGCAGCAGCTAAAGGAGAAAAGATGGCTGATGAAGCAACACCCAAAGCTCAAGAGAATGTGGGAGAGTGAACTCAGGCTAATGAAGACTCCTGTGATGTGATAACATCAGAGCAAAATGCAAGCAGAACCAACAGGGACAGACACCTCCCTGCATTCTGCAGTGATGGCCCTAACCTGTGACTATAAAAACACAACAGTGATTCTCAACTCTCCAAACGCCCAAGCTTGCTCATTTCCGGATCAATTGGACACAATCTAGGGATAAGATGCAAATCTAGATGATAATGAGTATTATTCAATGCCCTACTAAGTGTCAATAAAAATGTAAAGGCATTTTTGTTACAGTTTAACAGCAATAACATTTGTCCCTCGATATAACATTTTTATAAAGCATTAAAATACGTTTAAAAACTATGGGAGCACATACGCATTAAGAACTGAGAGTGTGAACACTTCCCTCCTACCCAGCCCTGTTCTCTGCCTTTCAGATATCAATAGCCCATGGGCACACATACACAATATCCATTAACTGTCTAAAATCATCTTGGACAAATCCAAATAATGGTAGCAAAGGTCTAAGAAATGTCTGCTTAATTAAAGCCGTTTAAATACCACAGAGTTCACAAAAAGAGCAAAACCACTGTCCTTGGGCATCGTCACTGCTGGAAAACATAAATTACAGTTTGCCTTCATCTGTTTCAAATAGCAGCATCGTCCCCAAACCATCAGATCATACTCAGAGCTGCATCCTAGTCAAAATTTATGAAATAAGGCTTTGTCTCCCATTGTGCTTTCAAGTGGTCTGATTTAAGAAGAGGCATTAAAGAAAGAACTTCCTACTCCAGAGGCCCGACCCAGTTGAGAATGTTTTTTGTCCTTTTTTTGGATAGGGGATCACTACAGCTATGTAAGTTCAGGACAGGAAAGGCCTTTCTGCTTACTGAAAACGAATTCTATTCACAACTGTACTTCCTCAGAGTTTGGCTGTTCACATTTTCTTGGACGCTGTTAGAGTTATAAAATAAACACTTCCAAGATTGTTTTCTTAAAAGTCAGTCCAACCTAAAATTAAATAAAAAGAACTTTTCTGCGTTTTCAGCTTGCATGGGTGCATTTTACTAGGAACGTACCATTTTCAACCTCTCTTTGAACTTCTTCAGACTGATCTTTGTTTTTCCAAGTCTCAACACTGTGTCTTTTCACTAGAGACTTCTGTTTGATGACTGGCTCCATCCTAAACTCTGGGACAACATTTGGATATCAGTTATTTATTTAAGATCTGAATTCAGGCAAATACTGAGACAGGTGTTTAGGAACTTGAACATTAGTTGAGTAATTATAGAGCTTAAGCCTAGAAGGACATCAGAGGAAGATGATCCCAGCAGTTAACCAGATACAGGTGGTATTTATTATTCCATTTTACAGCTGAGACACCTGAGGGGTGGAAGAGTGAGATTGTGCAGTAATGGATGCATGACGATTAGTTAAGGGAGAAAGAATGAGACAAAGAAGAACTTGCTCTAAATGATCTCTTTCAAGGTGTACTGCCTTCTGCTGCATATAGAACAAAACTTGACTCATTCACCTTGGATACAGGCAGTACCAAGTTCACAACAAAATGATCAACACCTTGAATTCTAATCTAACCAGACAGGCCCATATTTGAGTTCCATTTCTTCTATTTACTACATGTGTGAATGAGCAAATTACTTTATAGAATGAAAAATGGGGCTGAGGAGCTGACCCGTCAGATGAAGGTACTTGCTGCCAAACCTGAAGACCTGAGTTCAATCCCTGGATCTCACATGGTAGAAGGAGAGAACCGACTCCTGCAAGTTGTTCTCTGACCTACACACACACACACACACACACACACACACACACACACACACACACACCACATGTCCACACATGCTCATACAAAAAAACAGACACTAAACTAAATTAATAAATGTAAATCAAGAAGCAGAAAAATGGTAATACGAGGACTCGGCATGATACTGCCTGCACATGTTAATCCCAGAGTCTACCACAGGCTGAATATTTGAAAATGCTATCTACCGCTGCAGATCCACAGTTAGGCTCTACAGGGTCTCTTTGTAGTGATATTTAGAAGCTTTCTGTAATTCCAAGATAGAAAAAAATTGATTCCCTTCAAATGGGTAAAGGGGAAGAGAGAATTTTTGCTCATGTGGGAAGTCAGGGTGCGTCCCAATCAAAGGGCTCCAGCTTAGGCCCTGACTGACAAAATAAGGTTTTACTCCATCCAATGAGTCATGTGAACACAGGGAGATTTAACATGAAACTAATGAAGTGTATTTACAGATAGTCCTTCAGTGGTGTGGGCTCCTCCCAAAACCTTGCCAAGAGCTCTAGCAAGATGGCAAGGAGTGCATTGATTCTATCTCTTAAAGAGCATGTACTGCAGTATACAAACTTTTGGTCCCTCTAAAACTCAACTCCTTCTATGGTTGAATATTTGTAACTCACTGAGAACCACGTAGATCTACAGTTGATAGGGTCATGGGACGATGTCTTCATCACCTGGCTCCTGTTTCAAGTCCCTTAACATCAGGCCTTAGGATTAAAAGAAAAGGGTCAACTTATTGCTCTACCAGAAACCAGGTGGTTCCTTCTAAGCATGTTAAAACACAAACTGGGCACAGATCCAAGGGACCCTATTGAGATCAAGTGACCTAAGCAATGATCTAAAGATGGCATATTTCAAAACCCATCCAAAGAAGTTGAATTGAAGGGGTGCCTGCCATTGGTTCACCTAGTCACTTCTACTGGAAAATTCAAATGAGCCATTATGTATCAGTACACCTAGTGAGGTGCCCTTTCCTGAGTGCACAGTGGCTTGAGACAGCTCTGGAGGCAGTGCCACGGAGGCTGTGAATACACATGGCTGGTCCAGGTGAAACTACACCCAGACTTCCTGCTGCACCCTTTCGCTCCTTCCTATTACTCTACTCACTGACATCACAGCTCATCCTCACTTTCCAAAGAGAGTCATGAAGAAAGGTCTGAATATTGAACCGAGCATTACAGCAGCACACAATATGCCATATCATCTCATCACGGTGGCAATCCTGTGAAGTACTCTGCTTTGCAGATGAAGAAACAGGTGAAGAGAAACAGGAGAAGACAGTGAGGGGCAGCTGAGTCCACAAGTAAAAAGGAAAACTCAGATTTAAGCATCAGGTTTGTTTCTTGCATTTATTTTCCTGCAGTACATCTACTCCCTCGAGCAGCAGCATTCAGTGCTGAGCAGGGGCTGTGAGCACGGAATGACTTCCTCACTCACACTCTCTGACAATCAGATCTGTTACTCGGGTGGAGAAAGACAAGCTGTGAGCAGAGATCAGAGAAAGGAACTAAGGATAAAGAAGACAGAATGTGACTGAAAGTCGAGAATACCTTGCACCTACGTGACAACCTAGATCTTCAGGTCTAATTTTAACTGATTAATTGCACCAAAACAGTAAGAGATTCATGTCCAAATTCTAGTTCTACCTGCATGATCTTGGACCAACTACTTTATCTCACTAAGTTTTAATTTCTTCATGTGTCAGTGGGATTAAACAGTGCCTACTACCTAGGATTAAATGTGTTCATACATACAACTTAAAAGGCACCTAAAACAGTGCTGGAAATATGGAAAATAATACAAGCAATGAATTTTATAGAGAAATTCATAACTTGACCATCTTACCCTTTATCGATGAAAGTATACATGAAAATTGATATAAATGTTTGTTTGTTCTGGAATTTATTGAGCTAAGGAAGGAGGCAGACTGTTCTATCTTAGAGCTTGCAAGCTACAGCAGTCTTTACTCTATCTAAAATGGAAAAAAAAATTGACTACCTCTGTCTTATTTATTTAGCATCACTCCAAATAGTCTTTATGATGAGTTCTTTAGTTGGCAGCACTAATTGCATATAAAACACCCAATAGATATCTGGCCACTTCTAAATGACCCTTGATAAGTGTGCGGAAAATCACTCAGCAGGATGCAAGTTGCATGCAATTATTTTTTAGTTAATCCCTTTCAAGACAGTAACTTGTTAAGGCTCAGGATGGAGTGCCTAACTTGAAGGAGGAAAGCAGCAGTTTATATTGGTTCCTGGGTTCCATATTTCCTGGTGAGCCTCTGCTCTTCATTTTCAGGAAAGTGTCATTGAAGAGATGTCTTTGTGTCACCTAACACGTGTTTAGTGATGATTTTATCTGTACATGGTGACGACCATACTAAACGATTGCTCCCTTTGTGTAGTTAAAGCTGACAGGGTTGTCACTGCTTCTGTGATGGATCCAACCCCCAGCTTCTTTTCAAGAATATGTCTTATTCTATGTCAGAGAAATACAGAGAGTTTGAGAATAGACCTAGCCAGCACTATACAGGAGTTGGATAACCCGTGCTTAGATCTGTTATCAAAAACAGCAAGGTTTATTTAAAGTTTGTCTTTCCTCTAGCCCACATTCTCAGACCTTGTTCTGTGCTTTCAATATTGAAACAGGCTAGTCACCTATTTAATGAGAACTCTTCTTCAAAATGTGTTCACAGAGGTGGTTGTACCTCTTCTAAATGCCTCTGCTCTTTCTGATAACCGTTGTATATTCTAGCAGTGGCATCTAGAGTAAATATTACCACTTTAATGTGCAAGAGTAGCTCTAGTTGGGGGGAACTTCTCGCCAGGGGAGATAAGAAATCTAGACATTAAGGAAGGTATTTGAGTAAATGAGGCCTTAAAGAATTCAATGAGTGATAAACATAATCATAGCTATGTCTCACAACAGCAAAAGAAATGCTTGAAAAACTTCTGAAGATGCTTCTGATTTTATCCTATGTGCCCTATTCTTCTTTGCAATGAATTGGGACCTGAATCTACCCCCTCAAAGTCAAGTTCATTATTTGCCCCATTTGAAGATAAGAACAATGTTTGGCATTTGATACAAGTTATGAAAGGGTAATTCTGGACCCTGGCGTCCATTGATTCTTTTTCTCATAAACTTTAATTCTGCCACCTTGAAAAAAAAAAATCCTCATGGGTTAGAGTAAGATCTTAACAAAGAAATATATTATACAAGGCCAGGACCTCAGTAAAACTGTGAACCCCGTGCTAAAGAGGGAAGAGACAAAGAAGTTGACAAAGCTGTTGGAGTAGTGAATGGGAATGGTCAGGCAGCCAGGCAGCAAAGAACAACGGAAAGGTCAGGCTACTTTTAAACATTACCATGTCTTTCTCCGGCTAAAGTGAGCATTAAAATCCCGAAGTCTTGCTGCTTCCCAAAGTTTAGCAAGAACAGAAAATGGCACCACACTAACACCCATAGAGATATTTAGAAACAGTCTGAACATCTGGGGGTGACAGTGAGGTCATTCCTGGAGTACCACTGTCAACCTGGCCATACTCTTCACCTTCCCCCAGTCCTTCCCAGCTCACATCATGCATATCCAGGGCACAGCTGCCTGATAACTCAGACAGAATTCTTCAAAGGGCCCCTGGGGGGCTGATAATCACAATAAATATCACAAGTTTGTCCTCACACAGACCTTTCTTCAGAATGCTTTCTAGGCTGGCCAGTTGAATTGTTATGACTGCTCTGTGTTTCTCTCACAGGAGATTGATGAAGGCCAGTGGCTTCCCTGAGGTCGCCCAGCGGGATGGGTTCCCTACCAGAAATTTCCACACTGCCTAGAGAATCAACGATGTTGCAAAATAGAGCTCTGTGCAGCCAATAAAAATATGTCAGTGGATTTTACAAAGGACTTTTTAATAAAACAGTAAGCTCCAACTCTGTCTCGGGCCTTTTCAGTGGGCTGGACTGAGGCTATTTTGGTGAGCTTTACCAATTCCCAAATCAGCCAAATGTGGGACAAAATTTTGTTGTATTTGGTAGCATGAATGGTCATAAGTAGAGTTTACATTTTAAAGGCACTGAATTTTAAAACAAAATAAAATCCACTTTGACACTTGTTCGTTTGTGGTTTGGATTTCTTGTTTTTAACATTGTGTGTGTGTGTGTGTGTGATGTGGATGGGCACTCACACATGCGATGGCTTATGCGTGGAGGTCAGAGGAGAGTTTCCGGGAGTGAGTTCTCTCCTTCCACAAAGTGACAAAGTGGACTTCAGTGTTTGAACTCAGGTCATGGGGAGTGATGGCAAATGTCTTTATCCACAGAGCCTCTCACCCACCCCACATGTTCTTTTCTGAACCCATAACCATCAACATACATTCTCTGGCATGGTGATTCTCAACCTCCAGCAAGTTTGTCTGCCAGGAGGCATTTGGCACTTGTAGAAACATCTGTGAGTATCTAACTGGACGGGTGAGAAGGTGCCACTGAGTCTATGCTGGGTCCAGAACTGTTGCTGACATTCCAAGGTGCAGAGACAGTCCCACAAGAACCATCTGGTCTCAACTGTCAAAATGCCAACATTCAGGTATTAGAAGTCTGGACACAGAAATGGCAACTGGGACAGAAAAAGAGCTTGTCTGAAAAGCGTGTTTTCAGTGTCTGGACCTCAAGGCTTCCTCCCCAAATCTGATGGTAGGCAGCTACTGCCCTGGACCTCAAGGCTTCCTCCCCAAATCTGATGGTAGGCAGCTACTGCCCTGGCCCTGCGACCATTGCAGTTAGCACTGCTAATTCTGTTACATCTAGTTGCATTTCTAAAGCACAAACACACGTATCTGGGGATTTTGTTTTGTTTTGGACAATAATGAGAAAGGTATCATGGTTTATATAATCCTTGGGTCTTACTTTCTGTTTTTCTTTTTGCATTTTTTATTGATTTTTGTTTTGTGATTTTCCCATAATATAGTTTGATGGCATTTAGGTCCACTCCCCACTTAGTAGACTTGCTGAAATCCTTCTCTACTATTTTGAGTGTCATTTTGGGTCACTCGTTTTAACCACCATATAACATCCCACTGTGTGGATGAACTATGGATACATTTTAATAAACATTCAGATTGTCTTCAGATGTTTGCTATCATGAATAACACTTCTATATAGAGCTATATAAAATTCATAATATAGGGGCTGGAGAGATGGTTCAGTAGTTAGAGCACTGGCTGCTCTTGCAGAGGACCTGGGTTTGGTTGCTAGAACCCACATGGTGGCTGACAACTATCCATAACTCCAGTTCCAGGGAATCTGAAGCCCTCTTCTGGCCTCCATGGGCATTGCATGTATGGGTGCACTTGCATACATATAGGCAAAATACTCATACACACAAAAATAATTTTTTAAAAAAACTCACAGTATGGGCTGAAGAGATGACTCAGTGGTTAAAAGCACTATCTATTCTTGCAGAGGACCCAGGTTCAACTACCAGAACACACACAGCAGCAAACAACAGTCTGTAACTCCCAGGGTATCTGATGCCCTCTTTTGACCTCCTCAGGCATTGCACAACAGGGTGCACTTACATGCATGCAGACAATTCACTCACACATACAAAATAAAAATGAAAAAAAAGTGTGTGTTTCTTTAAAGCATATAAACATTATATGCTTTATATCAAATATAAGATTATAGAATAATACATATCTAGATAATACCTGTCATTAACTCCATGCTGTGGGATTATTATCATTCTCTTTTTCTCTCTGATATTTTCTCTTTTTTTTCTGCAATGAATCTTTTTGTGATTATAAGAAAAAAAAAGTTGAGGCTGGAGACATGGTTCAAGGGTTAAGAGCGCTTACTGTTCTTGTAGAGGACCCAGGTTCTACAGAGATCTACCCAGATCCAGATGTTGGCTCACAATCACCTGTAACTACAGTTCCAGGGGATCCAATGTTCTCTTCAGACCTCCATGGGCACCAGACACACACATGGTACACATACATACATGCAAACAAAACACTCATACACATAAAGTAATAAACATTAAAATTTTTAAGCTAAATAGAATGTTTAAGGCTGGGAGATTGGCATTGCTTTAAATTACAAGAATTTCCAAATGTGGACAGATATCAGTAAAACTGATATAAACTGCTAGTGTAAATTACCTCGTTAGGTTAGCTCGCCCCAATCAAGAGACCATTCATGAATTTGTTTCTTTACCTCTCTAAAAGCAAAAAGCATAGAACCACACATGGTTTCTGCGTGGCTAAACCCTCCCCTGGGGACTTCGTAGCACCCTGGTTTTTCACATCCATGAAGGGGGAGTTGGGACTCTGTACCAGTGCTTGTTGTGTTTCCTCTGCTGGCCCTCCGGAGAAGGGTGAAGAGCCTTCGTGTGAGACATGTTCTCACAGGTAAGCTCTCACCATGGAAAAGGCTAAATGTTCTTTTTTAGCCAAAAGGAATGGGGCCATCTAGAGAGACCTTGTAAATGAATTTGCCTGCACACTATGTGAAATCAAAAGGAGAGGAAACACGGCACATAGAGTAAGATCTGACAAATGACATCCAGGCCAGTATTGAAAAGTCAGAGAACATCCCTGGGCTTCTGAAGTCCTTCCACATAATTAAAGACAAAAGACATTGTATAACACCTTACTAATCAATTCATACCATAACAAACCCCAACTTAGGAAATTGTGGTTGGGGGGGCTTGATTTTTACCGTCCTCCCATTGGATATTCCCACTGGAAACACTACCTGAGCCTCAGGTTTTCAGTTTGACCATTCATCATTCATATTCATTATTAAACTCGTTGGCTGTAACTAGATTCTGTGGCCAGCCTGTAAACCAAACCAGAACTCTCCCTGAACATGCGATGGCTGGGAATGATGCAGTGCTCTGCTGTGAGGTAAAGGGAGATGCTTGTCCTGCCTCACAGGAAAGACAACAAACTGACCACAAGAAAGGAAACCCACAGCAGAGACTGTGTCCTCAAATACGAACCAGGAGAGACAACATAAAAACTTCCCCTCTCTTCACTCTCCTCAGAAGAAACACACTCTCCTAAGTTTACCTGAAAAGATGCTGTGAATCCCCAAGCTCAGGGTTTGGTTTTTGGGTTTTTTTTGTTTTGTTTTTTTCTCATTTTCCCTTCATAGAGAAAACGTAAAGTTTGCCACAGGCACTGAGTTTACTGTCTGTGCTTTGGAGAAAGCCTCTCTTGTCATGAACATTGGGTGCAACTGTGCGATCAGAAAGTGGGAGAAATGTTCAGTGAGAGACAGCAGCAAAGAGACGTGAGGGGCGCAGGAAGGAAGGGGACAGACAGTCAAATCACCAGGCAACGCTCCATCGTCTCCAACCCCAGGAGGCTCCTCCTGGGAAAGGGCCAGAAGCATTAGAAACCAGAAACTGCTTCGTAGACACTCCCATCAGGTCGGCTTCTTTCTGACACTAGAGAGAAAAGCCGACAGGTGGCAGCACCCAGTGCCCCCTCGCACTCAGGTTTGTGCATCACGTGGCCCAGCTGCCTTCAAAGCTCCAGGCACAAAAACAGAGCCACAGGCCTAAACTAAGCTGCGGCCTGTGCCGGGACTGCATGTTTGCCAGAGGTCTTAAGGGGATCTGCTATTTCATTCTGTGGCGATGCCCTTTTTGTTGACAAAAGTAAATTGATGGTAATCAAGAGCGGAGTATTTGGTGGAAAATTCTGTTGACCCTTCTAGGATTGAATTTGACCACAGAACAGGATACCAGCAGTTGCAGAAATGATAGATTATTGTAATGACTGCCAGAATGGCCTTTTGGCATGTTTAAATGGCAATAAATTTCACCAGGAAGAAGGCAATTTTACTACTTTAGAGCAGTAAGGAAACGCTGGTATTTAAGGTGTAAATAAATCCTGAATCACTAACAGCAAACACATTCTTTCTGCTGCAAGTCTCAATCAGTAGCTATTCATATTTAATTTAATTAGGCGGATTCATTTAGTCAATTACGCGCTTTTTCACTTTCCTGTTGCAGACTTCTCAGGTCAGCTCTTTTGCTCACTTCCTGTCTCCCTTCTGTCCATAAACAGATCCCTGGTTTCTTCTCATTTTCTCTTCCACAAGAACATACACAAGCAGGTAGCTCAGTGATACGGGTTCACTGAACAGCCTAGTGAGACGATTAAACTGGAGACTGGTATGCTAGGTGCTCTTTTCCTTGTTCCAAAATCCCTTGTTCCTCACTCATTAATCCAGCTCATTCCTTCCTTGGACTCTGCCGTTAGCAGCCGGGGGGAGCAATGAGCAAGGAGGTTTGACATTTCCTCAAGAATAATTGTATCAAAAATCCACTTGCATTCATAGTTCCATCTCATGGGCGAATGTTAATCAGTTGCAGTTTCATCAAGGTAAAGATATTGGGACCTAATCCAGGCAAAGACTTGCTCTCATTGCTATAGATCATCTTTCTGAAACACCACTTTAAATGACCATTTTTAAATATAGCTTAAGGTGATAATGAACTAAGTTCATTAATAACCATCTGCTTGTGGGCAGTTGAATACACACAAGGACTATCTAGATCAGTTTCAAGCCAAATTCAGTTCATTGCCAACTCGTGTCAGATTGGAACAGGGAGCAAATTGTGGGGCCACACTTAAAACTAGGTCAGTTAATGCCATGCTTTAAAGAATCAAATTCATGTTGAGCTTGGGTTGGTCAAGCAAGCTGTGTAAAAGCAAGCAAGTACTGTATAAAATGTCATGTGACTGACAGGAAAACCTGGGTGAGTAGTTCTTTTTTGTTTATTTTATTTTATGTATATGGGTATATTTCCTGCATCTAAGTGCACAGAAGTCAGAAAAGGGAGCAGAGTCTCTTGGAACTCGAGTTACAGATGGTTGTTAGTTACCATGTGGATACTGGGAACCGAACCCAGGTCCTCCGAAAGAGCAGCCGTGCTTTTAACTGCTGAGCCATCTCTCCCTAGGTAAATAGTTCTAAGCCCCCTTAAAACCAGGAACATAGTTTCTTTCTGCTTACTTCATGCCTCCTGGGATGTTTATTTTCTGAGACCACACTGGGAAGATTTTCTGTTCCTAGAATTCAGTCACCTTCTGGGAATATACCAGTACCGTTGACTAACTTTAGGTCAAAAATGTGTTCTTGTTTATATCAAGAACTATTGAGACTCCAGCTAACTTGTAGGAGGCCTGGAGGATACTATGATGCTCACCATATTTAATTAATACTTTACAGATAGTATATGTGACACCCTAGCTAGACATGGGGAAAAATTAAGGAAATATGAAATATTTAATAGCCACCAGTGGAATTTCAATAAGGCAAAGACACGAGGAATCAATTGCACAGAAAATATGTGGCACTTAGAGTGAAAGAAAAGAATCATCAATTTCAGCGGGGGAAAGATTTTAGAAAATGGTCTATTGTTGGAGGTATAACTCAGTGATAAAGAGTATGCTTAGTGTGTTAAAAAACTCTGGAGTCAGACTGGAGACATAGTTCAACCACTAAAGGCTAAGGCTAGCAACCAAAGCTTTGGAGCCCATCCCCAGCAAGGAAGGAAGGGAGGAAGGAAGGAAGGAAGGAAGGGAGGGAGGGAGGGAGGGAGGGAGGGAGGGAGGGAGGGAGGAAGAGAAAGAGCCTATAAATTCTCATTTTATAGACATGAAAGTGAGTATTCAAAAGCCTGAGTGGTTTCTATACTGTTATTTTTAATTGTGTGTATCGGTGTGTAGCACATGAGCACAGGCGCCGGCAGAGGCCAGAAGAGGGCACTAGGTCACCTGGACTAGAGTTGCAGGTGGTTGTAAGCTGTTTGACATGGGAGCTAGGAACCAAAGCGGGGCCTCTACAAGAGCAGTATGAGCTCTTAACCACTGCGCCATCCCTCCAGCCCTTGTGTGTGCTTTTTGTTTGGGTGGGGTAGGGGTTGTTTGTTTTCGTTGTTGTAGTTTGGCAGGATCTCACTTTGTAGTCCAGACTAGCCTGGAACTCAGAGAGATTGACCTGCCTCTGCCTCCTTAGCTCCGGAATTAAAGGTGTGTGTCCCCATGCCCTGACTTGAGTGGGTTTCTTAAGGCCATCAGGATATGGTAACAAGCTAGAACTAGAGAAAGGATTCTGACTCCTAACTCTGTTTCTCCAATAAATAATATTCCAGGGAAGCTAAGCCACTGGAAACTGAGAGCCAAAGTTATCTGCTGCCCTCAGGAGCCTGGGAAATCTACAGGTGTCCTTGCCCCATCCCTTCCCACTGTGCCCTAAGCCGGCTCACAATTCCTGAAGACAAAAGTCCAGTGTTGTTCGGGTGGCGGGGGTGGGAACTACATGAGTTTCCAAGTCCATACTGCATTTCAAGGCTGGCTCATTTTGTCATTATATCCAGAGAGATAAAACGAACCCTGGGAAGAATCTGGCAATTTTTAGACTACAGGACAAGGTTATCTGGTTCCAGCTGAGATAAATGCAAAGGGTCACAACCTCCCCCTCAAACACTGCAGTCTGTCAGTTGACCACATGGGCGGAAGATGGGATTTTTATGGACGCTGTGGACATTTAAAAGCACATAGTCACGTGAAGCGATAAGTCAGGCTGCCTGTGTTTTTAATGGACTTGCCTCTGCACCTCACTTCTTCAGCTGATGATAGCCTTATCTGCTAGTGCTTAGTTAACTCCCAGCTCGACACAGCCCCCAGGCTGACCAAGGGCAAGCACCTGCCTGGAAGGTTGCTTTGTTTACTGACTCTGGCCAGGCTAACTCCAGGTGAGCTGCGGTCCCTGCACTGAGGCTCACACTGATGACAGGAAGGTGATGGCTGCAGATGTGCTGATGCCAGCATACAAAGGCAGATGCGGGTAGCTTTCTGTACTTACTGATGAGTGCTAAAGTCTTAAAGCAAATAGCCAAAGATAGGCTATAAATGAAGGAACTTGAGTCAACGACTGACTGTTGACTTCACATCATGAATAACTAGGGTGGCCTTATGATCCTGTGTCCCCTCCCCAAACTCATTTTCTTTCTGTTTGATTTCTACTTGGTTGGCTATATGATTTGCTTATTTTGTCAGGTTGATCAGGTGCAATTAACATGTCTTCCTAACAAAGATTAATAGCTCTTCAGATGAACGAAGGGCAATTAGAGGTTGCTATTGCACCAATACTCAGAGAAAGAGATGGATATATTTGTTTTTGTGCTGTTTGTGATATATACAGCATCATAGACTCCCAGCTATACCCTAGCAGGGAGGAAGAGAAGCCAAATCCTTCAGGTGGAGGTAAAAAGATGCTTTTGTTTAGAGCAGACTGCCCCCCAGGCAATGTTGTCACAAGAGGGGTCTCCCTGAAAACATCTAGGGAGCAAGCAAAGTAGGTCAAGCAGAGGCCCAGTGTTTCATGAGCATTAGGAGCTCATTTCCTTCATTAACTTAGGACAGAATTGTAGCAGAAACTTTCCTTCTCACTCAGTTCTCCCTTTTTCCTCAGCAATAGAATTTGGTTTTGGTTTTGTTTGTTTGCTCAGTTTCTTTTCCTTTTTTTTTTTTTTTTTTTGAGGCGGGGATCTGCCTGTAGCCCCAGCTGATCTAGAACTTGCTTTGTAAATCAGGGTGGCCTCAATCTCACAGAGCTCTGCCTGCCTCTGCCTCTGAGTGTTGAGATTAAAGGCATATGCCACCACACCCAACACAGAATCTTAAATTTATTCCTGGTCATGATATAACTGAGTAAAAGATGGCATTTCTCAGCCTCTGTTGATAGCAAGGTATGTCTACATGAATAGTTTCCAATCCTCGAGCTTCGTGCAGAAGTGTTGTTTGGCATTTCAGAGACAGTTCCTTTGAAAAGTTACTGCTGCTTTTGCGCTTCTCCACAACCTCCTTCCTTCCATCCACCAACACATCGACTGAAACCCAAGCAGTCATTTTGGATGTCACATTAGGCAAGAGAGGAAAGGCTAAAAGTGGCTGGTTATGATGATGTCTCTTACACAGCCAGAAGTTACATTTGATCTTTCTTAAGCCACTGATCTTGTAGATTTTCTATTATATGTAACCCAACCTAATCCTAGTAAAGAATTTAACCTTGTCATAATCTTCATTATAGAGTTTAGAAACCCTGACTAATAAATGCAGAAGTAAGATCTGAACCCCAGTTGTCTGTCTCTGGAGCCTCTGTTCTCAATATTACACTGTTTTCTTTTGTTTTTTTCTTCATTTTTTATTGAATTTTTTTGTGATTTTCAGACAATATAATATGACATTTAGATCAACTCCCCTCTTCCCACCTCTCCCCACTGCCCCCTGCCCCAATTTAATGTACTCTCTTATATAAATAATATAGCCTATAGAGTATGATTTGTGCCACCCAATGTCCTTCAATGTGGATCCATTCACGGGGCTCACCAAGAGTCCCCTCACTACAAGGGACTGCCTCTCCCCATCCAAGAAGACATCAATTGTCAAGGTTCCTTAGGTTAGGTTGGAATTTCTTACCCACTTCCCCATGCCTATGCTAACTGATCAAACAGGTAGACAAAAAGTAAGTTCAGGACAGAATGTCTGAACGACACTATCTGACTGAACTAACCAATAGTTATGAAACAAAGGTGAACGACAATGCACTCAATTTTCATGCTCACATAACTCTTGCCAAAGTCACTGTTATGGGGATGGAGAGATTTAAAAGGGCACAAGGAAACCTCAGGTGTGTTGATGGTACAGCCACATTCACTAGCTTGGTTATGTTGATGTTGAGTGCCTATCAATGCCTTAAATGTATCTACTTTATTGTTGACCATTTTAGCACAATACTCACTTTTTAAAATAATTTTTCTTGATTCTTTATTGTTTATTCTATTATTTTTTATGCATTGTATGACGGTTAGTTCTTTACACAAACTGGAGTCACTTTGGAAGAGGAAGTCTCAGTTGAGGAATTCCCTCCATCAGATTGGCTTGTCGCCATGTCTATGGGGCATTTTCTTAATTGCTAATTGATATGGGAGGACCCAGGTTCACCATCCCTGGGCAGAGGTGAGCATGGCCTATATAAGAAAAGTAGCTGAGCAAGCCAAGGGAAGCGAGCTGGTAAGTGTCTTCCTCCATGGTCTTTGCTTCTGTTACTACCTCCAGCTTCCTGCCTTGAGTCCTGCCTTCCTTGCCTTGGATGGACTGTAACCCATAAGCCCAATAAATCCTTTTCTCCCCAAGTGGCTTTTTGTCCTGGTGTTCATCACAATAGAGAACAATAACTAAAACATATGTATACAATGAAATATGATCATATCCACCTTCCCCTCCCTTTTTATTTTCTTCCCTTCTCCCCATTTCTAAAAATACAAGAAAAGCAAGGCCAGGTATGGGGCACATACCTGTAGTTTCAGCACAGTTTCAGAGGCAGGTGGATCTCTGTGAGTAGGAAGCCACCCAATCTACATAGCGAGTTTCAAATTAGTCGAGGCTAAATGGTGAGAACCTGTCTCAAGGAAGAAAAAAAAATATGAAAAGCTTGAGTATTTTTTCCCCAGGCTGGTCTTAAGGCAACAAGTAAGATTAACCTTAATACCTTGAAATTGTTCAGTGTGAGGAATTCTCAGATTAGTCAACAGTCCATCATCAATTTGATCTACTTTCTCAGTAATACTCCCTATATAATTTGGCTTAAAAATGTACCTTGTAGTGTTCTCCCGTCATGGCAGCCTTGGTTCTGAGCACACAATGCGCACTCCAGGCAACAGCAATGGATGTTTCCTGGAACACCTCCACTTAGTTATGAGATTGCTGAATGTCCTGACCTGCAGTGCTTTCCCCGTACATACAAACTTTTCTGCTCTTACAGAGACATAACAGCTTAATTAAGGAGAAAGAAAAATTTATGTTCCTGCCGCCAGTTCTCCGCATGTAAATATTGAATTAATATGTGTTTGAATTGTATCATGTTAGGGCATTTCATTTTTTAAATTCCTTTTTGAGTTCCATTTAAGAAAAAATGAAGAATCATTAAATGAACTTTGGATTGGGATTAAGACAGAATTCCTAATAATTTCTGAAATGGCCTTAAATAAACTTCTACCGTTTTGTATTCTATATCTATGCAAAGCAGTGTGCTCTCCGCATTGATGATTATAAAATCAAAATACTGATCAACTCTTGAAAAGATGATCTAGATCCTGCAGCATCAGATATTCAGCCAAGGTTTAGTTCTTTATATAAAATAAAGACATTTGGTGCTGGGGAGACAGTTTATCAGGTAAAGGCACTTACCAAACAAACCTGACAATCTGAGTTTGATCCCTGAAATCCACAGTACAAAAGAATCCACTTCTGAAAGTGGTCCTTTGACTTCTACATTCAGGCAATGCCACATGCACTCCTACACACACACACACACACACACACACACACACACATATTACAAGTTAAATATAAAATTTAACAAAATGAAAGAACACTGTCTGCTATACAGTAAACATCCAATGAATGTTAGCTATTTTAACAGTTACTCAAGAACTGGAGATAGAGCTCAGTATTAGAGTGCTTTCCTAGTATGTATGAAGCCCTGAGTTCAATTTCTACTATTGCCAAAAAAACAAAAAAGTCACTCAACAGACATGCATGAAATAATGAATGACAACTATCCGGCAAGAGAGCTTAGTTTCAGACAAAAGTTCTATATGATTGAATGGAGGATCTCTGTAGGAATTTACCTGTGAAATAATTTTACACCTCCTAAAATTTCACTATAAAAAAAACAACATTTGCAATAAGGTATTTTAACAATTAGGTCATTTTTATTAGAAATAGTATTGTTGTTATAGTAATTGTTAACAATGAGTAATCTCAGTTATTACTGCTCTGCAATGTTGATGACCCTGAAAACCATCCTGTCAGCTCAGGATCTTTTTCATATATATATTTATTCTTTGAGAATTTCATGCATGCATAGTGTATTTTGATCATATTCCTCCCCCCAACTCTCCCCTCAAAATCTTCTGAGATCCCACTTACCACACACACTTCCCCCCTTGAAACTTCATGTCTTCTTTTTTTTATATAAAGCAATAAGTCTAATTAACACTACCCACATTCTCCTGAGTATGGGGCCATCTACTGGGGTATGATTGACCAACCAAAGACCACACCCCTAAAGAAAACTGACTCTCTCTCCCCTAGAAGACATCAGTTACCACTAGCTTCTCAGTTAGGAGTGAGGGCTCATGTGCCCCTCCCCATCCCACGCCGGAACATTGATTGACTTGATCTTGTACAGGTCTTGTGCAGGCATGCGTAGCTACTATCAGTTCATGAATGCGGCAGTCCCATCATGTCCAGGAGGCACTGTTTCACCCCAGGTCTCCCCAGCTTCTGGCTCTTACAGTCTTTCTGCTCTCTCTTCCTCAACCCTTCCTGAGCCTTGTGGGACAGAGTATGATATAAATGTCACATTTATGGCTGTCAGCTCAGAATTCTTATACCCACTTCAATAGATGAAGAAAATGAAACACACCAGGAAATGCTGCCCCAGGATTCACAGCATGAAGTTGATAGAGCTAAGGTTTGAACCCAGACTGTCATCCCCCTGATGGTATACTCAGAGGCATCACATCTACTATTCAATCATTAAATAAGCGAATAAATAATAAACAAATATTAGGCGTCTTAAAAATAAGAGCACTGAGCTTGTTGTCAAGAGGCAGAGTGTATCCTGAACAGAATAAAGAAGAAAAAGGAGGCGGTGGGCATAAGTGGACTAATTGAGAAGACAGGGCTCAAATTCTATGCATAACTTTTTTCATGGGTTTACTGGTGACAAACTTCTAACACCTTGCTTATTTTGCTTCTTTCAAAGCAGCTTCTGAAGGCTGAGGATGTTGCTCAGCAGCAGAGAGCCTGCCCAGCTGTGCAAGGCCCTGGGTTCCTTCCCCAGCACTACTGAAACAAGAAGACAGCCTCTGTCTGCGAGTTCCATTTACCCCTCTTAAGACTGGCTCAATCACTTACACCCTAGAATGAGTATCTGTCAACTTCCTGCCTTTTGCTTTGAAAAGAGATACAAACTCTTACAGTTATTCTCATCAAATTGATGAGTGAGAATTAAATAAACGAATCAATGAGGTTAGAGCCCTAGACCTTTTATTTCCCCCTCCAAAAAGGCTCCCTCTAGAAACCTTGCTACCAATGCCGGTTTGACTTCCAAAAGGCTTCTGATTTGGCCAAGCTGAAGAAAATCATTTTCTCCTCCTGAATCCTCCCTGAGAAAAGTGCATAATATGCAGTTCCCAAAAGACTTCTTAAAAGACAGATTTTTTAAAATGTTTGAGCAAGGAACAGTCCTTTTCAAACTGGAAACATCTGGTCCCCTTAGTCTAAACCCATCCTTAGGCCAAACACTTTCCCTGGGCAGTGAACTGGAATTACAGTAATAGTTGTCTTTGGTTGACTGAACTGAGGAGCTGGGAGCTGTGAACACATTCATTTAAAATTAAAAGGAAATAAAACCCTGAAATCCTTGCTGAACTACTGGTTCCAAAAGACTTCTTAAACTCAAAACCAAGCTCAATTAAATTGCATATCTAGTTCCATTTCATCTCAGTCTTAAATGTATGCTTTATTTATTTATTATTTATAGCAATATTTTTATTTCTATTTATTGTTTATTTATAACTCACCTCATCATGAAATATTAACCAGCCCATAGCCCAAGCCCTGATGGAAATGGGGAGTCTTTTCTCATTTACTTTTATAAATATTTCAAAGTAGTAGCTAAGGTATGTAATTCATCCATTTTTGTTTGGGCCCTTGATGTTCTGGGTTATGAAGTACTCCAAATTCTTTGCTGTGGGTTCCCAAAGAAGTACTCATTATAACTGCCCCCAATGTCTCTGTATTAAGAAACTGCTCATACAGACCTCTGAAGGAAGCCAAACACTGTGTCAAACTGCTTGAAACATAGCTGAATCATGTTTTAAAGATTTATTTAATTTAATTTACATGTATATGTGTATATCTAGTGTATGCCATGTGTATGCAGGTGCCTACAGAGGCTAGAAGAGGGTGTTGGATCCCCTGGAGCTGGAGTTGTGAGCCACCCAACATAGATGCTGGGAACCAGACTTGGGTCCTCTGGAAGAACAGAAAATACTCATAACCCCTGAACCATCTCTCCAACCCATAACTGGCTCAACAGCAGCAACAACAAAAGAAGTTTACCCTATCTGGCACACCCAATAATTACAATTGTATTGTTCTAAAAATAATTCTGCTGGTTCAAAATCACCTGCCTGCAACTTAACCATGAGTTTAGTAAGGATGCTCTAATAACAACTGTAAACCTAGGATTATTCCGGATAACCAGTATCTAGAACTGTGCCTAACACAGATAGGCAGTCAGTAAATATGTTACCTATTGCCTATGTTTCTGAAACATTCCCTGGCCAGGCAGTCTTTTCTTGGTTAATCAGGGTACTTTCCGTCACTGTCCTGTCACATGGCCTTGAAGTAGCAAGTACGTGTGAGCAACCAGAAAGGATGTTGTTGCTCAGAGGAGGAAAGGGCCAGGCTGGCCAGACTTATCCCATGAACCAGCTTAGAGTAAATGTGCACAGGGTGGTGTAACCTTCTGGATAAGACGAGAGAAAAGTTAGGAAATATATTGACCAGTTCATGGAGATATGATGTGGGTTGGGGGGCAGGAGGGAGAGGTGGTATTTGTTTGTTTGATTATTTTTGCCACAAATCCTGAAAGTTAAGCATTAATTTAAAAGATCATAGCAAAAAAGCTTTCAGAAGATATTATAATTAGCTGTAAAGACTAAACATCTCTCACCCTTATGTATTGTTTGACTTAATCTAGCAATGTTATAAACTTTGAAACCAAGAGTTGGTGCTAAGGATAAGATGGTCTGCAGACATTTATTCTGCTTCTATTCTTAGTCCTCACCTCTTACAATATCTACTTCAGACCACCAGAGTTAACACAAAGAATGGCCTGATGTCTGTCCTTCATGCTGTCATGTCTTAATAATTGGCCTTGCCCACTGGCAAGTGCCTAAGGCACTACTTTATTTCATAGAATTCAGCATATGTTATCACAGATAAAATATTTCAGAAAGAAAATTGCATTTTAAGTTATTAAAATGTACAAATATGAATACCAGTTTCTTCTTTCTGATGACAAGATCTAAATTAGTCTAAAAATTATATCAGGTTTACTGTGTTATAAATGACCCTCACCTCTTTATCCAATTTACCATTACAAGTGGAAAATGACTTAGGAAAAGTTGTCAAAGAAAAATGAAAAAAAATCTAATCTGGGTACATTCTTAAGAAATTGCCTTCTAGGGCTCTGACCTCAGACATTGCATGACACAGGTACACTTACACACATGTAGACAATACACTCATACACATATAATGAAAATAGTTTTTAAAACCGCATCTTTTGAATGTTTAACATTTAAGCTGTCCAAACCGTCAGAAGTGGAGGTGATGAGGGTGGTGGGCAACAGAGACTACAAAGAGAATGTAAATGCAGAAGACAGGAGAAGTTCCATGTTGAAAAATAAAGAGGGGGGGAAAGGTGGCCAACGGAACAAGGATAAGACACAGACAGGATCAGCGGAAAAACAAAGGAGACCGGTAGAAAGTGGAGGAGAAGGCAAAGAAACGCAGAGGAGTCAGAGAAGCAGAGAAGAGAGAGGCGAGCTGCAGGAGTCTGCAGGAGGAATGTAAAGGGAAACTGAGAGAAAAACGGAGCGAGCGCCCAGCGCGCTGCCTTCTCCGTCTTCTTCTCTCTCTTTCAGATGGCACACTGACAGAAGATTAATTCAAGTCAGCTGCTGAAAATAATTATTGCATTATGGGAGCAGTAATCATTATTTAGAACATGATTAAATATGTCTGCACCTATTGACTCTGCCTATGATTTATGTATTTGTTTAGTCAATAGTCTAATGTAAATGATGTAATTAATTATAGATGGTGGTGTCAGGTCATTGGTGAAAACAATCTGAGGAGAACAAGGGCTCTGTTTTTTTCATGACAGATGCAGAGGAGGGGGGTGGGCTGAGTTGAGGGAATTCCAGGGGAACTTTTTCACGTGTGAATGGCGGCTGGGATCTCAATTTGCATGTTGTCTTTCTCTTGTTCAGCCTTCGTTTAGAAATTGAAATAACTTGTTAAGCAAAGGGGAAGGGAGCACATGATTGCCAAAAGGACGCCTGGGACTTGGGCGGGTGAGTAGGTAAAGAGCCAGCTGCTCCCTAACACAGGGGAGCGTGGCACCATCATTTACCGCTTCATAAAATTAAATGTTTTCCAAATTAAATCAGCAGGCAGTGTGCAGGAGGCCTACTATCTCTAATAACAATTTTTCAATCAATATTAGGGACCATGCCTATATGAAACCTGAGCTGAGAAAGTTATGCCAGGTTAGAGAGGGCATGCCAGGGAAGGCGGAGGAGAGGAGGCAGAGACAAGGTTTCAGCACCAAAGCCTTCCATCAAACCAAAGGTTTAAAAAAATATAGATATATATGCATGGGGGATTTGCCACTGCTGTGAGTCTATTCCCCGTAGATTTTTCTCTTAACTGATAATTCGGTCAGTCACATTCCTCAGAGGGAGGTCACAGGTCACTCCAGCCCCTGTCAGGCCTCAGAGAAACCATTTCCATTTTAATGCCACAGCTATAATCTATCAAAGATGTGATGTACAAGATACAATGAATTTAAGTGGTCTTCATATATCACTGAGCTTTCGTGCCTTCACCTGGGTAATAGTCTGAATTACTCTCCCTACCTCACAATCTGTCACCCCCAGTAAAATAACTGCCATACTGGTGTTAATGGCAGATTTGTCCAAATTGGGCACCACAGTAGCCAAAATCATTCTACATCATAAACTTTAGCATTCAGTGCTTAGCCTGAAAAGAGCCCCGTCGCTGAAAACTCTTCTGTAAATATTCTGTGGCAAAGCCCTACTCATGTTTTTATTTATAAGAGCTAAAATAAATCTTACTGGAGCAGCATAGAGCCTGTCTTCTCCATCTCTCCACATCTAGTCTTTTCTGTCTCTCAAGCCCATCTAATCTGGCCTGTCATTCTTCCCCTGAAAGGTGTCTAATAGACCCAGGTCTCTTCCTTAGACAGTAAACATCAGAGAGTTCAAAAAGTCTCAGCTCATAGTTGGTGACCTTCTGTGCAACTCAGCCATTAACCCTTCTTGTTTTACCAGCAAGCTGTAAAAGTCCTCTGCTGCTAGCACATCTGTCTTCCCGTAGACTATTCCTGGCTGAAAGATCTGAACATTGCAGAAACTTCCAGGGGTCCATGGATCAAGAGACCGCCTACTCAAGTAGACTAAAGCAACCCACTATTTCCAGTCCTTTCATCCAATATTACCATCACCAATAACCACTCCACTATCTTATGAGAAACCTTTAGATCAAGAAGTCTAAGCTGTGTATGAGCACAGTGTCTGACATTATAATATCATAGTATGATAAGATGATGTCTACCCAGGCCACATTTGCCATACTACCAGTGCATGAATAATCTATATGACTAAAAGATTGAATATTGGTTGGTTATTTTGGTGGCAAGTCTCCTTGGACTAGACCCAGAAAGGCTTGGACAACACACAAGTGGAATGGTGCAAGCATTCACTACACAGAAGTTCCTATACACATACCTCCTAAAGATGTAGCACCTATGTCTAAGAAATCTGAAGTACTTAGTCAACACTGAGAGATGATCTAGGTTGCTGGCATCAATCTGACATAGTAAGGATGTAGACTCTAAATGAAGTCTCATAATGTAGCACAAATCTTCAAGGAAAGAACCATCTCCTTTTGTTTGTAAGCTACCTCATTCTAGAGCCACACAATGCTTATCATTAACAGTCACAGATAAACATATGAAAAATGGTAGGCGTTTTGAGGTTTTGTTTGGAAGGGACTGGTTGGTTGGTTGGTTGTTTTGGTTTTTGTTTGTTTGCTTGTTTGTTTAAGATAGGATCTCCCTGTATTCCTAGATGACTGGAACTCCCTATGTAGACCAAGTTGGCCTTAATCCCACAGAGATCCCCCTTCCCTTGCAAACACCCCTTCCCTGAAAGCTAATAATGTTAGTTTTTCAAGTACTCTCTGCTTTGAAAACAATTATATCTTTTCTGTATCTCATTCTTCATACATGAAAATTGGAACCATTAACACATTTTACTTCATGGTTATGATGAGGATTAATGAAGTAAGATTTATAAAGTATCCCAGGTCACTCACTCTTTCCACAGGCTATAGATTTCTAGAAATGGAGGCAAAGTGGTCTAGAAGGCTGATGGCTTGGTTAAAAGCCCAGATCAAAAAGAAGGTCAATAGTATCACTTAGGAAAGGTTCAGACCAAGCACAAGGCAGCAGTTCTTCCTCCAGATTTCAAACCACTGGTGTTCAGAAATAATAAGAGTCTGGGCCTCCTTACTCTGATAATACTTTCATTAAGGTAAATACTATATTATTAATGCTGAGGCTTTCTCCAGCAGGCTCTGGTTGCTTCCATTTATCTGGGTGTCTTTGCAATGGGTTGTAAACTCAGGAGATGTATATGAGAAACTGCATGCAACCAGTCAAAATCAATGAAAGCCCTTACCTTTAGCTGCAAAGAACCTGTAATAGAATGAAGTGGAAAGAATGTTCTTGAAGCAAACATGAATCACACTTTGTGGAGCCCTTTGGTGGGTTCATGAAATATGTGTTTAAGTACGTGCATGGCACAGTGAGAAGATGGACTTCCTCCATGGGCACACCTCAGATGCCTGCCAAAGGGAGAACCTGGCTCTGACACCACTTCCTCCTGCCTCTGCCTATCGTTTGGGATGAACCATTTTTAGATTTGAAAAATACAAAGTTCATTTAACACAATCCTCCTGTCAAAGAGATTTATTTGTATTTGCCCAAAGAATTTCAAAAAGCTCTCTTAACAAAGGCACAGCCTGAACTTAGGAGTAATTAATTTCATTCCTCTAATGAGAAGGAATCTGACAAAGAGGTAGCAAATTGTGTGGCCCAATATTTAGAAATTCATGATGATGTCCTTCCCCTCCCTTACCTCCCTGCCACAGAATCTGATAGTGGTGTGTGTGTGTGTGTGTGTGTGTGTGTGTGTGTGTGTGGACAATACGTGGGTTCCTAAAGGTATTGCCTTCCTGTGGGAGAGCACTTACCTTGTAAAATATTGTGGAGCAAGGCTTTGATGACCCTGTGTTTACACACTTCAATAATTTACAAAGCTCTTCTCAGTGGTTCAAAGACTGATCATCAAATCCTTTTCTAAAAGGTTTTTAGTTGGGTTCTGAGCTTTGCACTAACTCAAAATGCTTGACTATAACCCTCAAGACATTGTTTCTCAAACTCAATATGTATAATGTAGGGTTTCCAGAGAAAGGGAATTTAAAATTAAATTTAAATTTCAGGGAAACAACAAATGATTTTTTTTTCAGTATAAGCATGTTCAAATATCACACGGGGTACATTTAACCATTTTTTTATATAAATTAAAATTGAACTTTTGGGTTTGGGTTTTTTTTTCTGAGACAGAGTCTCACATTGTAGTCTAAGGCGGCCTCAAATAGCAATTATCCCACGTCAACCTCCCAGGTGCTGGGCAAACTTAACTATTTTTGTTATAGTCATATCTTCATTTATTTGTATGTTTGTGTGTTGTTGCTATTTTGTTTGCTAAATCTAGCCATCCAAGAATTGGTATTACTGAGGATACTTATATTACAACATAGACTCTCAACTCCCAAGTCCTGTAAATTCGTATTTGATGGTTCTATCGGGAGTCAGGTCACCTTATTCTTTAAGTAAGCACCCTGGGTATTTCAGTGCAGGTGGACTTTGAGAAACACTTTGAGAAACACTTCTTAAGTGGTAGAATGCCCTTTGATATACCTTCATATATCAGAGCAGAATGCTGTGAATTTAAAGGTGTCAGTTATTATAACTCTACCATGGGAAATCTGCTATGTTTGCCAACACTCCTAAGATTCCAAAGATAGATAGAGTCCTTGATCACCCAGAAGGAATAAGGACAAGCAATATGAATTTCTGTCAAGGGATAAATGGAGCCTATTTACCTCTTACTTGTAATTTTCCTTTCTCACATATGGAATAAACTGATTTCTGTTGCTGTATTTCTTGCAACTTGGGTATTATTTACAATAAATTGAATCCTTTCCATGCTTGACATCTTACACTGATCTATGACTTTGCTTTCATTTTGTCCTGTTAACTAGAAACCCACTTCATCATGAAATATGTTCCTTACACTTTCCTCCATAGTGAGTAAAAACATTGATAAAGCATCATAAATTGTAAGTCATTTCTCAAATGCTTCCTGTTATGGCGAGTATTGGGAGAGGGAAAAGTAAGTACTGGCCAATGGCTACTTGATAAAATTTATGCTGAATGTATAGACAGGAAAGCAATGGATGCATCAGAAGCCACTTTATATGATATTCACCTGCATCCAACTTCATCCTTTACTCCATAATGCCTAAGGTAATGCAGCCTTTCTTTCTCCAGCCAATCATCTCCCCTGAGCTAAAAAAAAAAAAAAAAATTATCAAACATAAGCTTCCAGGGGTGATTTTTACCTGTCATCTAAACAACTGAACTAAAATCAGCATGCCTAAGTTAGCAAGGCAGTTATCAGCCATCTCAGTCTGTGTAAATCATGAATCATGAATACATAATTACTTAAAGCCCTGTTTTGAAAAAGAAGTGTCAAAAACCCTGATCCTAACACCTATAATATCACCAATACCAAGACATGTCCATATACTGTCTGCCAACAAATCTACCAAGTGCTTACCAACATAACTGAGTTCTCAGAGGCACTGTAGAAGGGTATAGCAAATGATTTGCCTCAGGCACAGGGTAAGGAATGGAGGGCAGGAGAGACAGGGAAAGAAAAAGAGAAAGAGAAAAGAAGGCTGGGGTGAAGAGAAAGAGGATGTCCTTTAAAACCTGTGTGTTAGACTCTTCTCCAGTATTTGCTTTTCAAAAAACTCTATATTATTCTCTAGCGTTTGAGATCCTCGAATATTCCAAGGAACGAATACCTTTCTTTGTCGTAGAATGATATCCACTTTATCAACCTCTCTTCACAGAAAGATGTACCTTAGTAAAATTAAAATGTTCTTTTTGTAAGTAAGTTCATCTATGGAAATAAGCACTGGACGATATGCCCTGGTAACTCATCGCATCATATAGCTTAATCCCAGCTCAGTGTTTTAGGACTCCAGGGCTCTGAGGCAAGATGCTAAATAGCCCTTTGCCAAGTCTTCTCAGTCCCATATTGAGGAAAATGAACCTGCCTCTCAGGGTTGGTATGAGGAATAGCTTATAAAAATGAGTGCGAAACGCTGTGCAAATACCAAATGCTGTACGAATGCTAAGTAACAATAAAGATCTGTCTGAATGCAGGGAGCAGCCCAACTTCCAGGTGCTTTTTCAAACTGGACACCAAGCATTTTAGATTCATCCATCATTCACCCTCAGGCATCCTTTTCTTTATGAAAAAGTAAAATAGGCCCTCTGCATTGGAAGGAAATGAGAAAAGTGAATTTCAAAGCATATAAGCCCCAATACTTTGACCATTTAAAGTAATGAGTTCTGTTATTTACCTAATGAAGATGATGCTTATGAAGAAGTTCTGAAGAGACAAAACATCAATTACCATGATAGCTATTTTTTTTTTCTCCTCAGAAAGCATAGAATCCTTACTGCAAGTAGATTTTAAGACAGCATAAAGAGACACTGCCAATACAGAAGGGCGTTTATAGTCACTGGTTCTGTCCCTGACACCTCCAGGAAGTCACTTTCAGTAATCCCCAGGCATTGTCTGTCTGTTCTGGTAGACAAGGAGGGGAGAAATACCGTGTCCATGAGCAACATGACATGATGGCTGCCATCCTATGGCCCTTTGCAGCCGAAAGGAAAGAGGAAAGGGGGAAGAGAAAAAAAACCTTAACAAGCCATTTCCTCCAAAGACATGATTCACTAACGTTTGATTTGACAAGTGGTAGGCACTCCGAACATTATTTTTTTCCCCTTCGCTGTTCATTTGGGGAGCAAAGATTTATTACCTCTCCTGCAAGGGACAAGGGATGCACTAGAAAGAAGAATTAATCGATTTTTTTCGGTTGCCCAACTTTATAACAAAAAAAAACAAACAAACAAACAAACAAAAAAAACGAAGTGTCTTGGCTAGGCCCTCACTTCTCCTTGGTTCCAAAATACGGTGAATCTTTCTCTCCCATCTTCAGTAAAATGAGAAGACAGATGCAAGCAGAAGTCATGCGGAGGCGGGCAAGGAGAAGCGGCCCATTTAAAAGTCAAATACTCCCCATGTGGAAGTTTCCTTTGGAGGCAGAGTCAATAGCCTCTGTCATGGCACGGCCCTTCTCTTTAAATGTACTGTGCATAAATCTGCCACACATTTGAGCTGTATTGCATACAAGTTTGCACTGAATGCACACTCAAAATTATGTAAGATTTCATTCATAAAATGTCAAACAATTATTGCTTACTGAAACAAATGAAAAGCAGAGGTGGGTCCTGGTCTGCACAGACATTCCTGGGTATCTGATGAGGTGCTAAATGAAACAAAAGAAGGCAGAAAAAGGACAGTACTGAATTTTATTCCCAGGCAAAAGAAGAATATAGTGTTTCTTCCCTCTCTGGTGATGAGTCTGAAGAGAAACCCAGAAGAGAAGTAGTTTTTTCCGTATGTGAAGCTCATGATGTTCAATGATGTGCCCATCATTGTGTTTCGTTACTGTTAAATGTAAGGACCTCTTAATATATGCATATCATATGCACATCATCCTCCAAAGCAGTCTAGCTCTACCTGTTAAAATGGCAGAAAGCTTCTCAGCATTTCCATTATAAAACCTGATTCTCAGGGATTTGTAACTAAACTGAAGATTTCCTTCTGGGTGAAGTAAGAATCACCAGGTCTCAGTTGAAAGCACAGTTTGCGTTTCATTTGCTGAGAAGTTTGGTTTGGTCATTATCAAGTTATGGAAATGCAAAAATAAATAAGTCAAAGCTTATGGGATCTGGCTTCTTTCCTTTTTTATTTTTAGTTTAAGCCGTTGTAAGCTTTCAAATATCTTGGTTATCTGAAATGGCATTTAGTTCAAAATATGGATTTCTTTCTTAAAATTGCTGCAACTTTGACATTTAAAAAATGGTTATTATACATGCATAGGAGCTGCTTCTCCAAAAGATACTTGGCAATACTGTGCAGTGTGGTATGTATCACCCATACTTAATGCTCGCTTGCCAAATGACCCTTTTCTATAGCTGGGCTGAGGAAATAGCTTTTAACAGCAATGACAAATATATTACCAATTCAATTACTGCTTTATTATATTGCACTCATTAAAAATTGCTTGAAGAGTAGCATAGATTGTGCAAAAATTACTTAATTTCATGCATCATTCAAAAAGTAATTATTTACCTCCAAATGAATATTGCATGAAATATTCTAGATACCACTCCATTGAAGATTTTTGAAACACTACAATGGCTATTTTTAGTAGGGTCCAGAGGCATAAAAGTAAGTAATGAAGATCAGAATAATGCTTAATAAACATTTTCACAATGTGCCACTGTAGTTTCACCCAAAGCCACAAGAATATTCCACGCACTCCAAACTGAGATTTTTATTTAATTTATTTTTATGCATAAGTGTATTGCCTGCATGTACGTAAATGCACCCATGTTGTGCAATGCCTGAGGAGGTCAGAAGAGGGTGTTGAATCTCCTGGAACTAGAGTTACAGGTGGTTGTTAGCCAACACGTGGGTGCTGAGAATCGAACCCAGGTCCTCTGCAAGAGCAGATAGTTCTCTTAATCGCTGAGCCAACTCTCCAGCCCCTGAACTTCTTAATGTACAGATTTCTTTTGGGTTAAAATAGATTTACTGAAAAAAAAGTTAAGTATAATTCACTGTAACCCCCATTTGCATTATATTTCTTTCCCTGGTTAAAAAACACTTGTGTACTACATTTGTAAAACTATACTTTTACAAGACATATACACAGTATGGTCAGAAAGTTTTTGTATATTAATTTGAAAATCTCACTTGATAACAAATCCGGATCCTTTTGAGATCAAGTAAACTTTTTTTTTAAAAGAAAGCATCATCAGTCAAGACTTCCAAATGGAAATCCCTTACAAGTGTATACTGACTGTTGTGGACTGAGACCAGAGTGGTTTGCTGCTTGCTTGTTTCTCTGTATTCTTGAAGCCAAAACTGAAAGCAACATTTAAAAACCAAAGTATAGAAAAATGTTTTGTGCAATGGAGACATGGTTGGAATGATTTGTGAAGCAAATATTTATTGTAGGCCAGACAGTCATGCTGGGTGGGGTAATCACAGTGACACCAGCCACAGTCTCAAAGTTCTAATAAACTAAAAAATGGGTATATTTTTATTTTTTTAGTATTCAGGTATATCTCTAGCTATTAACATATACTCTTGAAATTATGAAAATAATGCCAAACAAAAATTTTTCAGTTATTGTCTAAATGAGAGGGTGTCTTTGAGAGGGAGTGACCAAGGGACAAAAGCATCTGTGGCATTACTTTATGATAAACCAAGACAGAGCTGGTATTTTCCTAGCACTCTGGAGTCAGGGGGAAAATGTCCCTTGAAAAAGGGGCAGCTGCTCGACCAAGCATAAATGATTTAAATTATATATAATTTGGGGGTTTTCTAATTACAACCCCTTTCACACTCCTCCATTTGATCTCCACAGTAACTCTAAAGTTGGCATAGTGTGCATATTATCCTTACTTCCTAATAAATAAGCTGAGTGTGGACAAGGTAACTGCAGATAGGATGCCATGTTTCAGCATGACTCAAGAATGCAGAAACAATAAGAAATAATCGCAGTGGTGCTTTAGCGACATTTTACTGAAGTTTTGTGATCAGACAATTTTTTAAAATTATAACAGATCTGTATTTTGTTTCTTCTATTCAGTAGTTAAGGCTGTTGTTACATGCTACAGTGGGTAATTCTGAAGATCTTAGATATTGATGGAACAGTAATACATCTAGCCTCATGGTAAGACTGCGGAGGCATTACCACCACAACAAAGTACAGACCAACTTTGCTGCCATCTAACTTTTCCTGCCATCAAAGCAAATTAAGACCAAGACAATGTCTGTTGAGGAAAAGGATGTACTTGGGTGTTTTCTTCATGCAGCAAAACTGGCCACATAGGAATAAGAAGATGTTGATGTGTTTCGGTTCCATTTTACTCCCCCTGTGCACATCATCACTAAATTATACGGCACAGTATAATCAATGTGATGAGTTAAAATAATGAAAATTTCCACTTACCTCTGAATTTCCTTAGTTTTGCTCTCTAACCTATTAGAATAAAGGCAAGTCAATTCTATGAAGGACACCCAGACACATTGCACTTTAATGTACAGAAGAGACTAGACACAGATGTTTCAGAGTGAGGTTTGCAGGACAGAATGCAGAGCCCTGGAAGGAGCCCAGGACTTACAGTCAAGTCCTGCCCTCCAGTCTTGCTTCCACCATTTGTTGTGTGACCTTGATCAAGTCATTCCTCAACCCCAGTGTCCCTATGGGGAAAAACAAAATGTGAGTAATCGGAACATCCCACAATCTCAAGGGGCATCAGAAAAGTGAAGGCACTTTGTAAACTATGTAAAGAAGTATACTCATGGGAAGTATCATTTTTTAGGGATTATTATTATTTTCATGACCACAGGGAATTTTTTTGTTTTAAATGTAGGTTTTTAAATGCCTGAGAAAATGGGGTGGTCACAGAACCATGACTTTAAACAAACTTTATTTGGGCGCATGACTGACTGGCAATTGTGTGCAATCATTTTAGCTGTCACAGGCCCAGAGAAATGTGGGAGAGCTCTTCCATGAAATGTTTATATTTCATAAACAAAATGATGTGCTTAACAGTCAGAGCGATGGGAGGGTTCCGGCTAATGCATTTTCCAATGTGTGAGGCAGATTATTAATGCGCTCCAGTAGCTGTTAATTTCAGTTTGCCGGAATGATTTATGGGGAGGTAAAGGAGAGAGACATAATCTAATTGAGATCAGAATCACTGTTCTAGCAGCGAAGCACCAGCACGGGCCCTGGGCACGGCAGAATGATTAATATCTAATAAGCAAATAATCCGTTAAATTATTATAAACATTACTTTTGACAACTCTTTTGTTGGCAAATGAAAGAGGGGGGAGAAAAGAAACAAAAGATATAAAAATCTCCACTTTTTTTAATGACACAAGAAAGGTAGATTTTGTCAGAGCAAGGGTGACGGATGCCATGTGGGTTGAGTGTTCTGATCAATTTTAAGTACACAAGGGAGACATTTTTAGCATAATACAGATGACAGTTGCGTATCGAGAGTAAGATAGCTCTTCAGACACAAACTGAATCACACCCATCCTCAGAATATAGCCCTTCTTCCCACACAATATCTAGATCTCTCTAATAAGCAGACTCTCCCTGGCCATTCTGACGATCGTAGCACATAGGGCCTGTGAGGGACATGTAATCAGCCCCTTTTACACCATCCACTTTTATTCTTTCTTATTTATGAATATGGTAAAATATCCAGAATATCAGATTACAGTTTCATCTTCACCACCAGAGTGGTGGTTTCATTTTCATCTTCTGAATCTGTGTCACTGAATCCCTGCAATGTTCTGTTTCTGTTCCCTGGGTATTTGACTCTTCTAAGAAATTCATACATATGGAAGCCTAGAAGACTCGTCCTTCTGTGACTGGTTTATTTCACTTAGTAGAAGGCCTTCATGGTTCATCCATGTCATTACTGATGCCAGAATTCTGTTTTTAAAGTTGATTAACTTTCCATCATGCACTCCATTTTGTTTATCCATTTATTTGCCAGTGGGCTGTTGTTTCTATCCTTTGGCAACTATACCAAGGCTGTTTTGAAGAAAAATGTACAAAAATACCTATCTGAAACCCCTCCCCAATTCTCTTGGATGTTACCCAAATGTGAAATTACTGAATAATATAATAATTCCCTTTTTAATTTTTAAATTAAAAAATTTTTCCGCCAGTAGTGCACAATAATTTCAATTTCTCCACATACTGATACTTGGTTTTTATTGTAATGATGAAATTAGAGAGATAGATAGATAGATGATAGATAACACATAAAATCACGTACATATAACAGCTATCCAGATAGATGTGAAGTGATTTTTTATTAAGTAGACTGAGATTATCTAGTCTGACTGTGTCATATCCAAAGGACCCAGTAAGAATTATTTTAGTCTTGGGCTGCTCAGGGTCTATTGACTGTAATTCAACACCTACTTGGCTTCTACATTATGATGAGCCTAGATTCAAGTGAGCACATGCTTACTAGCTAAAGAAATAAACATACTTACTTGAATGAATAAAGAATAAATAGAGGCCACTAGGTGTCTCTGAAAGGTAGGTATGCGTTAGAATGGTGCAACCCGGAAATCTCAAGCCTCAAATCAGACTTCACCTTCCTCCAGTTCTTTAACAATTCTCTATGGGCCTCCGGTCTCTAAGATTAAATATGGTTGTTGAAGCAGAACACCATTGTTCCTTCAACCTGCCCCCACCACTGCTCCCTTTATTATCTGCCCCTTCTTAAAGTTGGTTTGTTATTGTCCTAATAAATTCCTGCAAGAATTCTTTTTCCATGTTAGTTTTTTTTTCCTCTTTCTCTATTACTAAACAAAAAGACTTCAAATCAAATCAATAATCTGCCATAATGATATGGCTAACTCCTCATCATATGCCAAAAGTCCAATGTCTTAGCAGGACTGATTCAGCCACCCAATGCTCTGGTGACTCTAACTTCTTTTCCCAAACTCTATTATTGTCATTCTCTTGGGCATCGACAAAGTTGTATCTCTTTCTTTGCCTCAGTTCCCTCTTCCATTAAAGTGGGAGCAAGACAATGATGTCATTAATTATGGTAAGATCTAATCTGGGAATTGTAACCTGCTGTAAGACATTAAGATACTCTTAATGTTATAATTAGTATCAAAACACAAGTAAGCTGTCTAAGAAAACCTGACTTGGGGGAAGCATTAAGATATATAAGATCATAATAGAAGATTGGCAAATAATGGGGAACTAAATATTTGGACTAGACTTTTATATATTGTTCCAATCACTTGCCAATCAAGCTAAAGTCATGACAAAATATCTAGTTAGGTAATATTACCACAAGAGTATATCAAATTACCATCAACTGGGTTTGCCTTTCAAGACTTTATTAACTATTAGGATTTGTAAAGTAGAAATGTCTTAGCATTCCTAAAACTGTACCCTGATACAGATATTAAAGATTACTCCCTCGCCCAGCCCCCATATGGTGGATAAGCGCATCCTTAATTCCAGAGAGGATTTGACACCCTCTTCTGGCCTCTGCATGCATTGCATGCATTGGTGCACTTACATCCATCACACTTGCAGGCAAAACATACATACACATAAAATAAAAATGAACAAGAAATTTTTAAAGATACTCCTCAAATGCTATAATGGGATTCATCATATAAAATTTATCTCCTCCAAGAATGCTGGGAAAGGGTGCATCTTCCTTGTATTCAAAGTTCACATTATACAAACAAAATGCTTCTGGATTCAATGAGTTTTATCTTTTAAAATGTACCCACAATCCTCCAGACAAAAAGGAAAGCAGGCAAAAAGAAAAAAAATGCCAAACTTATAAGCAATCCGTCTATTCCCATCTAGAATGTGTACTTCTCATCATTCCAGATCCCCAAGGAAACTTCTTTTTCTCGTGATCTCAGAAGGGAAGTAAAAGTAAAAATCTTCATCCCTATCCTTAATGTTATACCTCTTGTTCTTTAAAAACAAAAACCCGATCCACTTGCCACAGCAGCTATGGATTGTACATGGATGAACATGGAATCTGTAAGACAAAAGAAAGTCATGCCAATGTCCAAGTAAGACAAAACTGTGTTTGGACACAGGGATGGCAGTGGTGTAGGAAAAAAAATGGGTAAACTGAGTATGTTGACACATGCCTATAATCCCAGCCCTCAGAAGTCAGATTTAGGAGGATCAAAAGTTCCAGGTCGGTCTGAGCTACATAGCAAGAACCAATCTCCAAAACACATTTTTTATAGTAACAAAAATAGCACATGGGTTGCAGGAATGTTTTGTAAGTAGATGTAAGAGCCGGTGATACAGCATATGTCTTTGAAGAACGAAGAGACTAAGGAGATGATTTCTGCCTGAGAGGGCATGAATAGTGTCCAGAAGGGCAGGGAATTTTGCTATCACTGCACTCTGTCAACTCATGGTAAATCCTCCATGTGTATATTGCTTTGTAAAAGTCGAGGACATCACTAGAAATTAGAAATATTTACAAACATCTCCAAGAAAACCAAACAAGAGATTCATCCATCTCTCCATGTGCTAAGCACGATTCCTCATCAATACAAAAAGAATGGAGGAACATGCCCCTGAATTAATGGCCAAGTATTGATCTTGATCAGCTGGTTTTGGTGATCCTATACCCCTTCCCTCCACAGCCCTGCAGATGGTTGCAAAATAGCTAGTGATTGCCTTGCTAAGACCTCCTGGGCCTCAGCAGTCTTGTATAGAAGCACTAAATGGAGCAAGTGGAAGAAAGAGTTCTCAACAAGCAGGCACTTTTAAGCAGCATTCTGATCGACCTGTCGACCTTTTAACATCTCAACAAAACAGCCACACAGCATTGTTGCTCCAGTTGTTTGCTTAAGTGACAATTTGTTTATTCCTCTGCATAATCCAAATACACCAAGTCTCTGAAAACTATTCTGTGGTACTTCTGAGAGTCACACAACTTGAACACAAGTAATATGGCAAGGTCCACTTTCAGGGAAAACTGGGAAAAATAAAAACTATAGAATTTAAAAGAGAAAAGGAGAAAGGGGGCATGTTTTGCAATGAAGATTCCTTTTATGATTTCGTAGTTTTTAAATTCAATTTATTTTTTTAAGTTTTTGTACAAGCACATACTACATGTTGAATATATTCCCACCTGCACCTCTACGCTCCTTCCTCCTCCTCCCCTCCCACCAGTCCCTTTTATTGCCCTAAACTGTTTTACTTCTACTATTGTGTCACAAACATGGAATAATTTGATGCATCTATATAAAATATAGGGACCACAACTGAGAGAAAATATATTTACTTTTCTACAAATAACATAACTTTGTCTTTTATGGCTGAAAAAAGTTCAGTGTGTGTGCGTATGTGTATGTTCCAAATTTGTCTATACATTCCTCTATTAGCAACAGAGATTTTTATGTATTACCTGGAAACGCAGCAAAAACCAGAAAGAAATTAATTATTCCTTTCTCCATTTAGCTACAAAGTGTATTGTTGGAGTACCATGTCATTCCACAATTTCAGTACAGATGGAATAAAAACAGTATTGACAACTACATCATGACTTCATTCTGTATAATATCCAAATTCCCAAAATTAGTTGTACAGAAGACTGCCAGTCTCTAACTCTCACTAGGCAGCTGAGTGTCCTGCCTTTTTCTTTTAGAAACACAAATCTGGCTAGATTGCTGAAAGAAACTTCCAAAACGGGGCAAAACCTAATTTCTCCTGTAGAAGTGACCTAGTCACCCAGGTAAAGGACTAAAGGATAAACAATAAGTTTCAGCTTTTGGTTACATCAAATGGCATACAAAGAATGAGCAATATACTTTGAGAATGTCAACCCTGGTCTCTGACAGGTGATGTGTCCTCACCATTTGTACGACTGTTGAGGAACTCCCCCTAAGGAGGCTTAGGCACTGTGATCAGAAACTGTGTCTAGCCTGTGATCAGCAAAGCACAGAGTGATGCTGAGGTCATCCCTCCCAAAACTGCCAGCTCCGTGCCCATCTTCTGCACTTCTAGAAACTACATTTAGTTATATATAATTTTTTCTTGCAGAAATACAAAGTTATAACATCCCTAAACCTTTCACATTTCCAGAATCCATTTCCCCAAAGCCAGTTTACTGTTTTTCCAATAAACTCATGCACGCATCACTTCACAGCTGGATACAGAGAATGAAAGAAAGTCAATTGCTGAAATGCAAAAATGAAGCTGTAAAAATACTAGAAGAAAACAACACGAACACATGTTTTGATGACATCAAGATGAGAAAAGCCTTTGTTGTATCTTTCATGAGAGCTAAAAATAAAAGGCTGACATATTCATCATAAAAATGATAAAGGACTAACAGGTTTGAGAAAAAAAAATTTTTAATTGGTAGCAAAGTAATGATGACAATAACAAAATAAATGAGGTGAAAGATGAATGAAAAATAGGAAAAATTACATATTTAGTTCATATGTCAGACAATAATTATATTTCCTAATATAAAAGAGCTAATACAGAGGGCTGAAGAGATGGCTCCGTGGTTAAGAGTATATACTTGCTCTTCCAGAGGACCCAAGTTCAGTCCCCAGCACCTGCAGCGGGCTGCTCACAACCCCTTGTCACTCCAAGGGATCCAAGTCTCTCTTTTGACCTCCATAGACACCTGCACACACGCACACACACACACACAATTTTTTAATATTTTATTTTTGTTTTGTGTGTATGAGTGTTGCTTACATGTGTGTCAGTGTACTTATGCTGTGCAATATCTGTGGAGGCCAGAAGAGGGCATCAGATCCCCCAGAACTGGAGTTAACCAGACAGTTGTTAGCCACCATATGGGTGTTGGGAAGTGAACTAGGGTCCTCTGTAAGACCAGCTAATGCTCTTAACAACTGAGCCATCTCTCCAGTCCAGCACACACACGATTTAAAATAATAAAAATGAATATTTTTAAAGTGCTAGGCTAAAATAAAGGAGCAAAAATAAAGGAAAGTGAAATGGGAAAATGGATGAAGAATATGACCAGGAAGCTATAATCCCAATACACAAGAGGTGGAATGAAACTGAAGGATCTGAAACTTGAGGTTACCTTGAACTATGTAGAGAGTTTGAGGCCAGTATGGGCTACAGAGCAAGATCCTGTCTCAAAGTAAGTAAATTATAAAATAAATAAATAAAATGGTCTAACCTGCTTAAAATACAAGTTCATACAAAAATGTAATTTAATTTTAAATATCATCAAAGATTTGAAGAATTTAAAATATCCAAGAATGTGGGAAAATATTCATACACTATGAAGAAAAAGTATGTATTTTACATAGTTTTTAAAAAATATTTATTTTTATTAATGTGTGTGTATGTGTGTAAATCTGTGTGAGTGTATGTCACATGTACCTGCAGAGGACATAAGATCCCTTTGAGTTAAAGTTACCTGAAGCTGTGAGCTGCCTGATACAGGTTCTGGAAAGCAAACTTGGGTCCTCTAGAAGAGCAGCAAAGGCTCTTAATTGCTGAGCCCTCTATACAGCCCCTAGGATTTTTCTTTTTTCTTTTCTTTTTTTTTTGACAGAAATTTAACAAAATGCATTAAAAGTTTAAATATGGGGCTTAGGGTACCACTCAGTGGTAAATCACTTGCCTACAATACACAAAGCCCTTTCAATCCTCTGCAAAAATAAAGGTAAGTAAAATAAAATTATAAATATGCCTAACCTTCTGAATCAGTGATTTTAAGTGTAATAGTTCAATCTATAGGTAGACTTGAAGACATATGCAAACATAAATATATATAAAGCAACATTCAGGGTGATAAAACTTGTAATAAAAATATGTAAAAAAGATTCCTCTAACCCATTATCACTTTATCCCCTGCCAGCCTCGGACCCAGGTGGGCTCCAACTCCTCTGCCTCAGATCTCTAGACTAGCTTCCTAACCCAGACTGGCTAAACCCTCTGGCATAGATGGCTAAGTTCCTCTTCAGGTGCTCCTCCCACCTCCACATCTTCCCTGGTTCCCAAACAGCTGGACAAACCTGTCCAGCCAGGACTCTGGTAAAGTCAGATCCCACTCACCTCATCTCTGTTCCATTCCTCTCTTATACACACACACACACACCCTGTTCCGTGCCAACCTTGGACCCAGGCTGGTTCCTACACTTCTGCCTCAGGACTCTGGACTAGCTTCCTAACACAGACTAGCTAAACTTCCTAGCATGAACTCCACTGGCTTCTGATCTGTCTGACACAGACCAGCTCTCCTTCTACCTTGTCCCACTATCCACCCAGACCAGTCTACTACCCTGGAAGAACCTGAAAAATGCACCAATTCAGTTTCCAAACTTGAACAAAAAGGAACCAAGCTACACAAACAATATAAACAGAATCAAAAATCAATTAAACAAAATCAAAATAAAATTTCCTCCTAGACACAGAACCAACAGAGAACATCCAAGATGCCCAAACGGTTGTGCAGAAACACAAATAATATGAAAAACCAAGAGAATATGTCCCCAACAAAATCCACTAATTCTACAGAAGTTCACTACAATGAGAAACATCTTGAGGAACCCCAGGATGCAGAATTTAAAATAACAATCATAAACATGATCAGAGAACTTGAAGAAAACAAGGCAAACAACTCAGAGAACTCAAAGAGGAAAGGCATAAACTTGTGATGGTAGGCCAAGAATATACAAATAAGCAGCTTAATGAAATATCAAAAACAATTCATGACTTGAAAAGTGAATTCAGAAAAGAGATAAATAGTGAAGAAAACCCAAATGAAAATTAACATGAGATAAGCCAATTGGAAACCACAGCAGAAAACCTCATGAACAGAATGAATGAAACAGAAAACAGAATATCAACATTGGGTGATAAAGGTGAGGATCTGGATGCCTGAAGCAAAGACTATGTAAATTTCTGTTTAAAACACAGGAATGGAATACTCAGGAATATGGGACATCTTGAAAAAACCAAATCTACAAATTATAGGCATATAGGAAGGAGAAGAATCTCAGGCTAAAGGCATTGAACGGTTCTTCAACAGGATAATTTTTTTAAATCCCTAAATTAAGGAAAGACCTATAGAGATTCATGAAACACACAGAACACCTTTTAGACATGACCAAACTGAAAATCCCCATGGCATATCATAGTAAAAATATTAAATGAACAGAACAAAGAGAGGGTACTGAAAGCTGCTGAGAAAAACAACAAGGTATATATAAAGGAAAACCCACCAGAATTACAGGTCACTTTTCAATGCAAACTATGAAAGCCACAAGAGCCTGGACCAAAGTATTGCCAGTTCTAAATGACCATGGATGCCAACCTCAAATACTTTATTAGCAAAACTATCTATCATGGTCAAAGAGGAATGGAAAATTTTTCATGGCACAAAAATGCTAAAAGAATTCATTTCCACCAAACCAGCCCTACAGAAAATACTCAAAGCAATGCAAAGTACTGAACAAAGGAGTAAGTATACCCAAGAGGCTACAGAAAGAAAACAAAGAAATGTATAATAACAGAAACACAAAACAGGACTACAAACACAAATAAATAAAAATGACAGTATTCAATACACTAAATGTCAATGGCCTCAACTCCCCTGTCCAAAAACACAGGCTAGTGGAATGAATCAAGGGGAAAAAAAAATCTTTTTTGTTGTCTTCAAGAAACTCATCTCATCTTCAAGGATAGACACTACCTAGGGTGAAAAGATGGAAAAAATATTCTAAGTAAATGGTATTACATTTTAATAAACAAGCAGGTATTACAATTCTAATATCTAACAAAATAAACTTCAAGTTAAAATTAATCAGGATAAGGAGGGTTATTTAATTCTAATCAAAGAACACTTGATCAAGAAGATATAATCATTAACACATATGCACCAAACTCTGTAGCACCCAATTTCATAAAAACAACACTCTGAGACTACAAAACAGATTAACCCTATCTCAGTAATAGTAGATGATCTTAACACCCCACTATCTTCAATAGACAGGTCAAATGGACAAAGAATAAACAGAGAGACAGCTGAATTAAATGACATTTAACATGAAATGGACCTAACAAACATCTACAGAATATTCTACTCTAGCACAAAGAATACATTTTCTACTCAGTAGTCCATGCAAGTTTTTCTAAAATTGGTCACATTTTGGGACACAATATAAATCTCAACAAACATGAAAAAAGTTAAATGATTCCATGTATTCAATCAGATCACAGTGCAATAAAGCTTATAATCAACAGCAAAAAAATACTCTAGTAACTACACAAACTCATGGAGATTAAACAACACATTCCCGAAATTAAGAAAGAAATAAAAGTATTTCTGGAACTAAATGAAAATGAGAATAAAACATAACAAAAACTCTGGGACACATTAAAAGTGGGGAAGTTTATAACTCTTAGTACCTACACCAAAAAATCAGAAAGAGCACATGTAAATGATTTAACAATACAACTCAAGACTCTGGAAAGACAAGAATAAACCAACCCAAAATCACTTAAACAGAGACTCAGAGGAGAGGAGAGAAATGGGTGGTGGGCCATCCATAGACTGAGAAATGTTGGAGACTGGTTGCTACTGGATGGGGAAGAATAAGCCTTACTTGAAATCTCTGGATGGGCTGACTAGCCAACAGTGGATGGATTTGCACTGAGGGACCTCTGTGTGCAGGTGCTTGACTAGATGGGACTTGCCATGTGTGGTGGAGTGCATGGGGTTTGGTAGGGTGTTAAGAGCATGGATCGGGGAAAGGGTCTAAACTTGATTGAGAACTGCTATATAAAATTACAAAACTCAATAAGAAGTTTTCAAATGTGTAAAAAATAGAAAATTAACTACAAATATGGAATACTTTGTAATTTATAGAAATAGTGATGTAGATCTTTGTATATTGAAAAGATATCCAAGGTGAATCCTTAATATTGTATAACCACATTAATATATTTGTTATAATATATTCATTAATAATACATTATGTCTATTACTTACTAATACATTCATGTTACATTTAACACCTTGACTATGTTATTTATATTATAGCCATTGTTTCCAATTTAATATATTGTAAAAAAGCTAACTGAAAATTTTAAATAGTAGAGATCACTCACTTTCTTAAACTATTCTAAATTGAATGGTTTTTACCATTTTTTTTAATCTTTTCAAAGAGATAAGTAGTTAAGAAGAAAATTCTGGAGCATCATAGTCACTTATTAGGTATTTGTTATTTAGATATACATTCTAAGGCTGAAACCATAGCTAACTGGCAGAATATCTGCCTGGCATACACATGACCTTGAATTTAATCCCAGCACTGAAAAATAATCATATATGTGTGTTCATTTATTTGTTTTTAAATTTCTACTATAACATTACCAACATAAACTAAACTACCTGTGCTTGTTCACCTACATAGCTGACTGAGCATCTTTGCTTAATCAGATGCAGAGGAGCTCTGCTATTCGAAAATAAGCGAGGAAATGACTTGAACAGAATCTTCCAGATGATAGTTTATCCCACTGCAATAAACGGGGATGTAAAGCACAAAAAAATCTTTAAATACATGTGTGAAATTAACTGCTCGATGGAGGCTTGGACCCTGGCCTTCTGGCATCCTACTAGATGAGATGGTCTTATAGAGGCTAAAAGGGGCCATTCTACTACTTAAGCCTAAGAAAAGAGACACAGAGAAAGGGAATGAGAAAATTAACGAAGGAGGTAACTGTTGGGCTCTATTTTTGCAGAAAAACAAAAACTAGGAATGTTGGTCAGGCCAGTGGGAACTGTGTAAAGGATATTATAGGTCAATTCCTATACTCGTGAAATTTTATCTGAAGTCACAAAGCTAAGAACAATAGGCAGGAAGTACCCTCAGAATCTAAAAAGAAGTAATGGTATCCTTACCAAAAGGCTACTCAAGTTCTGCCTAACCCTGTCACTAGGATGACTTGTTGCCATTCCCAGGGAGTTGTTTACAAGGCTACAAAATGTACAGGCCCAGTACTGCCAGAAGACTAACAGGGAGCTCAGCGGGAAAGACCTAATAACCAATAAGAGGGTCTTCCAGAGTCTAGAAAATTATAAAGTTAGAGACTGTTAATGTGCTTCTTGTCTGATGACTTTAGAAGAAGAAAAGTATCTGCATTTGCCAACTACATCAAGGAAGGGGGACAGGAGAGTGAGTGAGCAACTGAACCGACTTCATTCCTGGGATTTTACATCATCAAGATGGTAAGTTGCCCCAGGAGCCAAGTAGAGACACGGAAGGTGGCTGGGTTCAAGCTTGATCCTCTGGGATAAAGAGATCCCAGAAACCCAAGGCTGGGGACATGAACCTGGAAGCAAGAGTTGAAGGGAAGAGCACAAGAAATATGCTAGAAAGAGCATGGCTTTCACCAAGACATAGGCGGGTCCTTACAGAGAGGCTCGAAATACTCTACAAAGCATCCCTTGGGAGACCTAACATGTGGGTATCTAGAAACTGAAAGGACCAAACCTGAGAGGAGCGGCAGCAGCAACGGCAACAATTGAAGACGGAGGAGGAAAAGGGCCCTGTGTCAGAGTCCCTTCCCACTCAGACTTCAGTACCGCCGTGCGCGGTTGAGCCCAAGGAAATGAACAGCACTTAGATTAAAAGTGAATGTGCCGCAGTTAAGCATGTGGAAGGAGAAAATACAGAGGGGGAATAAGAAGGGATAACAGAGCGGGCGGATGTAATCTACATTGCAGAGGAGCTGAGTTCAACTCCCAGCATCCACCTTAAGTGACTCACAACCTGTAGCTCCAGCTTCAAGCCTCTGTCTTCCTTGGACACTTACATAGATACACACATATAGACACAGTTTAAAATAAATTTTAGCCTTTAAAATTTTTTCCTGTTGTCTCAAGAAAGACATTTGCGAACAACTTCAGTACAATGAAGAAACCACGTGTCCTTAGGAACGCTGACAGAAAGCATCAGCACACTACTGATTCCGCTGCTCTCCAAACAAACTCATCACAACCCCTGTCTCTTCTGTCCAAACCTCTAATGCAGAAAGTCCTAACCTAGGCTGAGATAAAGAACTGAAGTGAAACACAAAGTAATTATTTGTTCAAAAAGACGCTGGCCAAGAATTTTTAATGTCAGGCCAAAGTGAATTTCACATCTTCATCAACTGTTTTATCTAGCCATGTAGACTTTAGCCCTTATTGTCACAAATAATTGAGTTGCTTGTAAAATAGAAATGCCATAACCATTTGGAAGGGAGGAGAGCAGATACAAAGTAACTGTCATTTACAAATAACAAGGGTGTAAATACAAAGCCTAAGAAAACTAACTGGAAAAAGGATACATTTGTGGTGAGCGAGATGGCTCAGCAGGTAAAGGCACTTGCCATCAAGCCTGACAACCTGAGTTTTATCTTGGGGACTCACATGGTAGAAGGAGAGCATCCACTCCAAAAACATTTAAACATCTGAGAGTTCAGTCAAGTAGCTACATATAAGCACATAGATACAAATAAATATTGCCTGCAAACTAACAACAAATAGCTACAAAACATAATGAAAAAAGATGCATAATAGCCTATTGTATACAAAGAGGGCCCTAGGAATAGCATCCCCTAATAATGCCAATATACCTCTATTTTTTTTTAAATAAAAATTATGTATTTTATTGAGACCATATTTAGCAAGAAGTTATCTATTTTCCCAATGACAATTTTTTGTGCCATTTATTTAACCTGGAACCAACAGACTGTCAGATGCGATGCATGACATATGTTAAGTCATGATCCAATCAATGGGATGCATCATCATGCTACCTGTGGGCGGCAGCTCTGCAGCAGTTCATGTCTGCATGACAGCAGAACCTTGAGAAACACTATCTGTGCCGCTCCCATCAAAAGGGAAAGAAAGAAATGTGCTGAGTTTATAACCGAAACCACTGTGCTTTTATTTCTGACCTGAGAGAACTTCTACCTTGATAAGACAGTATTGAGGGCCAAATGCCCCATTTTGAAACTGTGTGCTGATGACAGGCAGAATTCTGCATTGACTATAGCTCAGGGTATTTCTATCTTTCTTTCTGGCTTAGTACCTTCCATCACTAAGTGTGCTGATGCAGTAGGTGGCAAAGCATGCCTAAGACAGGCCTCGTGCTAGGAAGAACTTCACTATACCTGGAAGTTACTTCAAATCAAAACCCACTAAACTCAAAACAAAGGACTCCCCAGGTCAGTTTTCTCTCTGCCAAACATTCCCTTTATCAAACATGTCTACAAGTAGCTGGGTGGCACACACCTGCAATCCTGCCACTCAAGAGACAGAAGGATGAAGAGTTCAAGGTCATCCTCAGCTCCATAGTGAGTTTGAGGCCAGCCTGGGCTACCTGAGTCCCTGACTAAAATAAGCAAAAATCGAAAAGAAATTGTCATGGCAAGGAAGCCAGGGTAGAATGAGAATGAGATTTGAAATTTACAGCTGATGCAACGTGCGATGCCTGTGTTTTGCCTGATGTTATAGCTATTTTGGGATGAATACAAACAGAATTTTCCTTTTCACATATCCCTGCCTTTTTCAAGACATTCCCTCAGTGCTCGGAGCAGAAGGCCGAGGGATGTGGTATTTGTCTTGGCCCCTCCTATTCTTGTTGAGCCAGTTGTGTTACACTCTTCTTGAGTGATTTTCATCCTGCATGTGGACTGCTTCCTTTCCTATGTGATCTTCCATCTACTCAGTAGAACTGGCGTGTCTCTTTGAAATGGAGTGAGCTATAAAAGAGTCTGACTTTTTCTTACCTTATCTTGGCACCATCCAACATAAGAACAAGAAACAGAAGCCCATTCCAGCTGTCTTCGTGATAACTGTTACTTCTACACTAAAATAAATAAATAAAAATCAAACAGAGCCACCAGTTCAGTTACTCGTGCAAATAATCCCCAAAGCTTAATATGAGAGAGAGAAAGATGGAGCCTCTATTCTTTAAGACTATAAAATCTTTAACATTGTCTTTTTTTAGACCTGTCTTTCTAAGTAGCCCAGGATAACCTCAGATTCACACATGCCACCAGCTCCCAATTCCACGCTCTTATGCTCTTCATGCTACCAAAGAAGTTTCATTCATTCTTGCTTCAAATCCAATGTATTGCATATTTGTTCCTCAGAAGAGTGCCACACACACAGACACACACTCAGACACACACACAGACACATAGAGACACACATTCAATGAGTGACACTACTTTTTATTCTCTTGTTCAAATCAGAAACCTAGATGCTGTCATTGATGTTTCTAACCCACTGATGAGCTGAAGCCAGTTGCAACCAGCTTGCAGGAGGCAGTTGAGCAAATCTGGATGTAGTGATACAGACCTGTGTCCTAGCACTTGGAATACTTGGGAGGCTGAGACAAGAATGGCTATGGTTCAAGGACAGCCTGGGCTACACCGGAAGACACTGTCTCAAAAATGGGGCGGGGTTGAGTAAATTTCTCTCCAACTCATCGTTCTATGATGTCACATTGGCAGCTTGAAGCTGGCCCTGATGGGAGCATTTGCACCATGAAAATTGACAAATGATACAAATTGGGGCTTTTTTGTTCGTCCTTATTAGACATTTACCAGGATACCCTTGGCGTCTTCCTCACAGTCTAAACCAATTATTCATTGAGTCTTTATGTTGTTTACTCCAAAATAGTTTGGGGACCTGTCAATTTCACCTTATCTCCATTGGCACTGGGACCAGCATTCTCAACCCTCTGGGTTTCGGGTCTTCTGCCCACCAGTTCTGCACACCTTCCAAGTCATTTTCCAGTCCACAGCCCTGGTGACTCTTCTCACATGCAGGACTGAATACCTCAGTTCCCTGTGTAAAGTTCCCAAATTGTTGCTTGTGCTCTTGGGATAAAGCCCAAAGTCCTTACCACAGGTATGCTATTTGTTTATTTCCTCCTCCATTCAGCAAATATTAATCAATACTGGACACTCGGACCAGGCTTATGAGAACTGACTAATTGTCTAGAAGAAGGCCCTTCACCTTGGCTTTGTCTGGTATTTCCTCACAAGTAAAATAAGGTCATGCATTTGGGTCAGTAAAGACATAGAAGTAAGATTGTGTCGGCCCAGATGTAAAATATTTTAACACATCTTGGTCTGTACCTATTAGTTTCACACCAGAATTAAATATTTGGTGGGGCGGGGGGTCAGTGAGATAGCACAGCAGGTAAAGATGCTTACCACTACGCCTGATGAACTGAGTTCACTCTGGGACCAGACCCATGTGGTAGAAAAAAAGAACCAATTCCCAGAAGTTGTTCTCTGACTACCACATGAGCACCATGGCACCATGGCATGTGCATACATACACACACACACACACACACACGCACACACACAAATAATGAATAAATGTAATAAAAATCCTATACAGCTGGTATAATTGTGATACTCATTACCCATCCCTGAGTAAGTCTTAGTGCTTAGCTTAGAGGCTACACTTGAAAGGGATCACGCAAAAAGAGTGCTTCATGGTCAGCAAGAACACAGCCTGCAGACAATATGTTGTTGTTTGTGTTTTGCGTCCTAGCTCTCTATCTCCCTCCCTCTATGTGTGCATATGTGTGTGTTGTGCATGCACATGAGTGTGCAGGTATGTGCACACACATGTGGAGGCCAGAGGAGGATGTTAGGTCTTCCTCTCTTTCTTTCTACCTTATCACCCTGAGACAAGGTCTCTCGCTAAACCTGGAGCTCACCATTTTGGCGAGGCTGGTTGGTCAGCACACTCCTCCGACCTGCCGGTCGCCCCACCATCGCCATCCCCCAATACCAGTTGAAGAAGAGAAGCAACCCCTGGAAGTTGTTCTCTGACACACATGCTCCATGTGTGTGGCTTTTTATGTGGGTGACAAGGATTCAAACTCAGGTTCCTAGGCTTGTATAGCAAGTGTTCTAACCCACTGAGGTGTCTCCCAGTCTCACAATATCATTTTTGTTGCTGTTATATCAGTGCAGCCACAGAAAACTTTTGTTTATGATTGTGTGTGTGTGTGTGTGTGTGAGCGTGCACACTTGTTTAGTTTTGGTAATTTCTCTTGTTGTTGCTGGTGGTGGTGATAGTGTTTTATTTTGACTTTGACTTTTGGTTTGGTTTTGTTTTCTAATATAGGTTCTCTTTATGTAGCCCGGGCTGTCCTTGAACTTCCAACCCTCGTTCCTTGGCCTCCCAGTCACACCCAGTGCTGGTGTGACAGGCATGCAACCTTATGATGTTTAATTTAGTTTAGTTATACCTATGCTATGATCATATGACCATCTATTTGATTTAGCATTAAGTATTTCTTCCAAGAAATAAAAAATGATTATTATTCCTTTAAAAATACTTAAATATTTTTAGGATGTACTAGCCAAAGTGATTACGGCCTGTCTTACTCTTAGAGATGCTGAAGCATCTCCAAGACTGTCAACATATTTTGCACCCAGTGCAAATCTGGCTTTCATTACCCCTTAAAATCAAAAGCAACTTTAAAGTCGAGGATAGAAGGGACCTTTGCTAAGCTTAGCCTCACATTAGCATATGAGAGATCCTACATCAGCAAAAACCCTTTTTTAAATGAAACAAAACCTCTGACTAAATTAATAAGAGTTGAGTTTGACCTTTAAAATGCTAAAAAATACAGTTCCCTGTATAATTCTTGTTCATCTTGGACCAAGCCATTCTTATAGTAAATTATGGTGGTAACAGCTGGCAGCCAGTGAAGTCAACTATTAATTGTATGTTCACTGCACGGCCTGATATAAATCAATATGAGTAACGAGCAATTGTCCCCAGTCTATAGATACAAAGATCCTACATTGCAAAATAATTTAAGGTTGGCTGTCAGCCTTCTCGGACTCCATGTCATTTGGTGCTCTCTCCACTGAAGACATGGTATGGTGAGCACACACTGACAACTGCCATCTCTGTGGTGCACCCTAATCGTCTCCATGAAAACGAAAGTCCTCAAAACCTAGTCCTCTGCAAGAGCCCTCTCCCCTACCCCTCTCTTTTTCCAGTCCTGTTTTACATTTTCAGAGACTGTAAAAGATTTTCCTTTGGAATTTGTTGCTTGAATTGCAGAGTGTCGAGTCCAGAGCCTCATGCACGCTAGGTAAACACTCTACCACAAGGCTATATCTTCATTTGAATATAAAGGGATTTTTATTTATTTATTTTTATTTTATACATGTAAGTGTTTTGCCTGAAAGTATGAAGTGCACCAATGTGTGCAATGCCTATGGAAGCCAGAAAGGGGGGTCAGATTCCCTGGATCTGGAGTTATGGATGGTTGTTCGTTGCCATGTGGGTTCTGGAAATCATGCCTAAGTCCTCTGCAAGAGCAATCAGTGTTCTTAGCCACTGAACCATCTCTCTAGTTTCCAACATACAGTTTTGAAATCATTTTTAATCATTGAGCTATAATTTACAAAGTGTACCCAATTTAAGTATGCAGTTTTATAGATTTTGACAAATATGTATTCTTGTTTAACCATTATCATAACCTCACAGTTCAATGACTTCAAAACATTCCCTCATGATCCTTTAGTCTACCTATGTTCAACCCTAGGCAAACACAAATATGTTTTTCCTATGTAATTTATTTTTTAAATAGGATTAAATCTTTGCCTATTCCATGATAAGTATAAATGTTCAATATATATGTAGCAAGTAGACGACTGATAACATTTTTGGCTAATAGTATTGTTCTCATTCCCTTTCTTCTTTTATCAATTTTAATTTTAGACCACTTATTTCTTCTTTTAGTGTGGCAGTTGAGTGAATATTTATTATGGCTTTTTTATTTTTATTTTGTGTCTATGAGCTTATTGCCTGCATGTATGTAATTGTACCTGTGTTGTACAATGCCCGTGGAGGTCAGAAGGGGATGTTGGATACCCTGGAACTGGAATTGTGGATAGCTATTAGCTGCCATGTGGGTGTTGGGAATTGAACTCTGGTCATCTGCAGGAACAGGCAGTGCTCTTAACTGCTGAGCCATCTCTCCAGCCCTTGTTATAGCTTCTTTATAAACTGACCCTTATACCATTATGAAACATCCTTCTTTATCTTAGATAATATTCCTTGCTTTGATATCTTCTTTTCAGTGTGAACTTAGACTCTGATTAGAGTTTATATTGAATTCTTGTATTTTACCCTGAGTTTTTAATATATAGTAAATATATAATTCATAAGTACAGTGTATAAGTGGGTCTTATTTTTTTCTCCAATCTAACAGCCTCTGATATTTAACTAGAATATGTAAACCATTTATGTTTAAGTTTATTATCAATGCACTTGAATTTAAACCAATTCTCTTGTCATTTTTATTTTGTTTAATCTAATTTTTTCCTTGTTCCATATTTACTGTTCTTCTGCTTTGGATTTATTATGTTTTAGGATTTCATCTTATCTCCACTATTAATTGTTAGCCACGACTCTTTGTTTAATGTTGATTTGTGACTTGTATGCCTCTTTAACTTAATAGTCTCTTTCAAATAATGTTATTCTTCAAATATAAAGAATCTTTCACTTTTGCTCTTCCATCTTTATTTTGTAGTTGATATTTTAATTTAATGTTGAGTTCTACAAAATACAATTGCTATTTTATTTTAAACAATTGTCAATGCTTTCCACTTCTGATAAGGAAAAGTCATTACAACAGAATGACCCTCCATAAATATTGTCTATAAATTAGAGACAAAGTATTTTTTTAATTTTCAAAATTTATTTATAGGGGTGAGATATCATGTTTACCTCTCCACTCCATGCTGGGATTTTGTCTGGCTTGAGCTTATGCAGGTTTTGTGCATGCTATCACAACCACTGAGTCATCTTATAATGTTAAACCATTATAGGTAGCTATGCTCAAAGACATAAAGGAAAATATGCTTGCAGTGAATTAAATGGTAAAATATCTCATCATAGAAAAAGAAACTATAAAAAAATGAACATTCTGTAATTGAAAAATGGAGTATCCAAAGTAAAAAGAAATCCACTGGTTCATTTAAAGTAGAAGAAAGATGAGTAAGGAAGTGATCAGTGTATATTAAGACAGATCAGCAGAAAGAGCAAAGATTTTTACAGTTTTAACAGTATCTCAAGGATTGGTAGTACTCAAAAAACCTACCACCCATGAATTTAAAGGGAGAAGAAAGAGAATGGAATGAAAAAAAATAGTGAACAAACAATGGCAGAAAAAGTTCATTGAATCCCAAGTAGCATTAACAAAGAGACAAACACATCAGGGCACATTTTCTCTCTTTTTAAAAATATTATTTATTTTATGGGTATGTGTGTGTACACACTTGCGTGTGTGTATGTGCATCACATGGGTAGAGGAGCCTGTGGAGGTCAGAGGAGGGTGTCAGATACCCTGAAACTGAGTTACAGGCAGTTGTGAGCTGCCATGTGGGTGCTGGGAACTGAATCCTGGTCCTTTGCAAGGGCAGCAGTGCTCTCAACTGCTGGCCAGTCTCTCCAGCCCCTATTTTCCCTCTTGATATATCGTGTGTGACTGTTCAAAGGAAAACTGAGAATTTCGTCATTAGTCTTATATGTGATAAAACATATAAGACATGTTGTCACTACAGTATAAAGATGAAGGAGCATGTGGACTTCTACTGATAAAAATTTTCTGTATTCTATGAAAACTCATACAACAGCTCTAGGTAGATTGAAAAGATGCATCATGTAATTCCTGAGAAACCACGAAAAGTTATCAAAAAGCTATGTAACCAAAAAGCCAGTGAGCAATTTTACATAAAATTTTTAAAAGCATTTAATGCATTCAAAAGAACGCAATGATGATAGAAGAATATGAAAGAAAGGATAAACAGGAAGCAAGTCATAAATGGTGGGAAAAAATCCACTCATGGTAGTAAAACCATCAAATACGAACGTGCCAAACATTCCAATTAAAAATTAAATCTTAGAAGAATGGAGGTTCAAAAACAAGGCTAAATCATATGCTATCTAAAAGTCTTAGGTTAAATATAAAGACACAAGTTGAAAATAGAGATGGGAAGACACACACTATGTAAAGAGTTAGCAAAAGAGACTAGAGGTATAATTTTATTATAAATATTAATATCAATTAAATATCTCATACAGATTTTATTATGAACAAAAGTATAAAAATCTGTAAAGCTAGGTGTGTTGGCATAGGCTTGTTACCCCAGCCATTCCTGGAGGCTAAGGCTGGAGGATTGTGAGTACAAGGTTATACTGAGCTACATGGAAAGACCTTGTCTCAAAAATAAATACATAACAAAAAAAGTAACAATAGAGACTTTGAGGGTCATTTAACTATAAAATGGTTAACCCATCAGAAAGCAAAGCGTCACTGATAAGGAAATGGGTCAACTCATTATGAAGCTGTCCCAAGGCTCTGCACAGTCAAGAGTATAAAAATACAGAAGGCTGAAATTTTAGCTTACTGGTTAAGAGCACTGGCTGCTGTTGCAGAAGACCTGGGTTCAAGTCACAGCACCAACATGGTGGCTAACAAGTATCTACAATTCCAGTTCCAGGGAATCCAACAACTTCTCCCCATACACTGCACACATATGGTGCACTTACATACATGCAGGTAAAACACTCATACACATTAAATAAAATAAAAAATATGTTTTAAAGAATATAAAAACATCAACCCAAAAGGCATGCTAAATAAAATTAAGAATCCAAAAATTATACTCTACCCAACATGAAAAAGAAAGCCCTAGAGAAAGATCATTTCTACTAAAATGTTGAAGGGATGGTTAGCAGTGTAACCTTGAGGTTAGACTTTTTTACCATGAGACTATTCCCTTTTAGTGACAAAGGCTGAAGAGAACACAATCAAAGTTATTATCATTTTAAATGGAATAGGCAGCTTGAATGGACTCATTAATCAAACCTAGGACACAATTGAAATTGGAAAGAGTTTTTTATATAGAAGCAGAGGGAAGAGAGCTAACACGGAAATCCTCGCTTTCAAAAGATGAGCCAGCCTAGGGAGAAAAGTGTGTGTGTGTATGTGTTTGTGTGTGTGTGTGTGTGTATTAGTGTGTGTATGTACAATTTCAACACATTTTGAGATAAGTTGAGATTTAATTTATTGAAGATGTGCCTTTACTGAAGGTTGTATCTAGAATGCTACTGGATAAGAGAAAATACTTAAAACCTGGAGTTTCCCTTCAAGATTTATAAACTGCCAGAGACTGATTGAGTTATGGACAACCATTCAAAGTAAGCTGTTAAAGCAACAGAGTTGTGTTACCTAACAATCAGGGTTAGTTTGGAGGCATTGTTGAGATGAACATCCACTAGGCAGACAGATACTCTTAGACCTACAAACACGTCTCATGTGTTATCCTACCTTTCTTTTTTACATTTGATATTTATTGTGCCTATGTGCATACATGCATACACGCTTCAGTATACATGTGAAGGTCAGAGGACAACTTTGTGGAGATGGTTCTCTCCTTCAACCATGTGGGTTCCAGGGACCAAACTCAGGTCATCAGGCTCAGCAGCACGCACTCCTGCCCACTGAGCCATCTTGTCAACCTGGCTACTTTATCTCAGTGAAAACTATAAAGTACATAAACTACAACTTTCTCTTTACACATCTCACTACATTAGTCTTGGGTTAGGGGTTCAGTTAAGTTGCAGAGTGCTTGCCAACATGCTCAACAGTCTAAGTTCAGTATCCAGCACCACAAGAAAAAAAAATGACATAGAAAAACAAAAACTTAGCAAATAAATGGACACAATGTCCATCAAATTGTCATCTATGTATGTTTGTGCCCTTAGATAAATGCCACGCTCAGCTTTGGTCAAAGAAGCTCCTTTTTGCCATGTGCAGGAATAAACTGAGAGGTTCATAACTCGTCAAAGTATTGAGAAGAAGGAACTGTTGAATGCTAAGCCATAGATAAAATGTCTCTATCACCCCCTCCAAGGTGTCGGGAACATCATGGAAGATGGGGCTGAAATAATGTAAGAGCCAAAGGATGGAGTGAAGTGAGGTAGAGAACACCCCTCAAGGACCTCTAGGAAGATAATGGTAGCCCCATCCCTCCCTGAGAATCTACAGGTGATTCATGGTCTCTGGGGGAGGGACAGACATTTTCTTCAATGGTGTAACTGCTGGTAAGGAACCCCTGCTCCTGTAAATAATCCTCACCCAGGACCTTGTAAACAATCTTAATGAATTAAACCCTTTGGGTCATCAATACTAAATAGACTAGGTAGATAGATAGATGATAGATAGATAGATAGATAGATAGATAGATAGATAGATAGATAGGCAGACAGATAAGATGAGAAGAAGAAAACACTAACGACAGGCCAGTGAGGTGACTCAGTTGGTAAAGGTACTTGCCACCAAGCCAAGCCTAATGACCTGAGTTCAATCCCTGGAGGAACCCACATGATGGAAATAGAAAACTGACTGACTCATGCAAGTTGTCTTCTGACCTTCACATACACACACACACAATTATAATGCAATAAAAATTAAACCCAGCTGTTTAAAAAACACTAGAAAAATATAACTTAAAATTTCAAAGTATAAGCTGGGCAAGGTGGTGCATGCCTTTAAAGCCAACACTCAGGAAGCAGAGGCAGGTGAATCTCTGTGAGACTGAGGCCAGCCTGATCTACATAGTGAGTTCCAGGCCAGCTGAGACTACAGGGAAACCCTGTTTCAAAACAAACAAACAAACAAAAACCCCACAAATTTTCAAAGTAGGCATAAACCCTGGAAGACCACACAGCAGGGTGTAACTGGATACTTTGTTCTAGCCTTTCTGAAAAGCAAAGACAGTAACATTGACTTGGAAAGATAGCTAGCTCAGTGACAAAGAATAAGGGACCTGGAGTCAGGCTACCAAAGTTTGAATCTTGGCTCCCTAAATCTAGGAATTACTGAATAAAAAGTTTTTCCATTAGCATCTGGGTGAGTTTGTGGAGTCCCTTGATCTGTAGAAGTATCGACTTGAATCCCTGTTTGCAAGAGAGAGAAAAGAGAGACAGGCAGAATAATGGAAGTATCCTTCGTGGTGAAAATTTCAGTGGAAATCAGAATAAGAAAGCACACACAACACACACATATTGTATGCTATATGGAAATATCACTCTAAATTCCATTAATACGTACAGCTAATGTATTAATAAAATAATTTTAACATATAATTAGAAAATTCTTTTTCATGCATAAAATACTAATTTCTTCTGTTTATTATGCTTAATACTCTCTTGGTCCCATTCAAAGCAACTGGCCACCTGCATTTGTTTTGTTTTAGAACAGGCACATGATGGTGTCTGTTCTTCTTTGTTTCTCTGTTGCTGTGATAAAACACTGACCCAAAACAACTTGGGGAGGAAAGGATTTATTTCACCTTACAGCTCCTGAGACACAATCTATCACTGAGGGAAGCCAGGGGAGGAAGTCAAGGGCAGGAACCCGGAGGCAGGAACTGAAGCAGACCATAGAGGAACACTGCACACTGGCTTGCTTCCTCCTGCTCATGCTCAGTCAGTTTTTCTATGCAAGGACCACTGCCCAGGAGTAGCCCTGCCTACAGTGCGTGACCCACCTAGATCGATTAACAATCAAGAAGATGCCTAATAGACATGCCCACAGACCATCCTGATGGAGGAAATTCCTTAGCTGGGGTCCTCTTCTCAGCTGTGTCAAGTTGACAGCTAAGGCTAACAATGGCAGTGCTCAACAAATATGGTTGAATTGAAAAATATTTGTATAATATAGAAATTCATTTTGTTTGGCCTTTTAACTCCCTGAAATTAGTGTAAATAATAAATACGAAGGTAGGAGAATCATCACCTCCTCTGTTAGAATTCTGTTGCTGTAAAGCAAATTTGCCCTAAACTTTGTGGTTTGTCACAATGCGGGTCCATGTATACCAGCTCTGTAGGTGGGAAGTCTGGGACAGCGTAGCTCAGTCCTCTGTTCAGTGTCTTCAAGGGAAAAATCATGATGCTAACTGGACTATATTCTTCTTGGGTAACTCCATGAGGGATCCCCCTGAAGTTCACTCTGATTGTTAGTAGGCTTCATGAGGGTCATAACTAAAGTCCTCTGTTCTCACTAGCTATCAACTGCACTGCTCTCAACTCCTATAACTGTCCCCATTCCTTCTCATGTAGCACGTCACAACAGGGAGGGGAAGAGTGTCCCCCAGAGAGGACCACCCTTCTGCTTCAGTTCTCTCAAATATCCACCACTCATCAACAGAGGAAAGCCTAAAGGATGACTGGCCAATCTCCCTTTTGCTATAAGAATCATCAAAGGAATGATACTTATCATAATGCATTGATATATTTATATCAGTCAATAACAACACATGCCTCCAAAATATGTTTTGTTTTCTTTAATTTATGTGTTAAATATGCAAGAAGAAAGTCTTTCGAGCCATACACCTGCCATTTTAATTCAACATACAAGTAACAGGCAAGTAAAATATCTTCCCTTTAAAACATCATTCTCTGAGAACATGTGAATATTTCCTAAGGAAACCCTCTGCATTCTCACAGCATGCCACCCCAGATTCTTCCCTGAAGGTTCAGAAGCCACTGCTTCTGAAAAAAAAAAAAAGCAACATGAGCGTCTCACTCTGTTAACTGGACTCTTGCTATGGACTCAATACTGTTATTATGAAGTAATGTATGTCTCATCTATTTTTTTTTCTATCTAAGGAAAGAAAAGTAAAATTCTCCCATTTAAAGAAAATAACTGTGTTGCAGTCTGGCATAACCACACACCACAAAGCACCCAATTGGGTCAGCTGTATGTTGAACCGGAAAAGAGTTAGGAATCCCAGTAGTAGGTGTGCTGATATTTTGTTATGCAATTCGTGTGTCAAAGAGTCTGACAAGTGGTATTTCCACCCTTACACTGAGCAATGGATTGAAACCTGAGCAAAAGCAAAGGGAAGGTATACTGGGAGGTATTCTGCAATTGACTCTTCAACTGTGAAAAACCACTGAGAGTTGCTTTCATCTTCCTCCAGTGTAAGTAGCTGGCAGTCAGGAAAATAGGCTGTAATTAAATCAGTTATGTTGCATTATATCATGTGAATAATGTGTGCCTAAGCCAATCTTTCTGTAGAACAATAAAATGAAACATCTATAATTCAAATGTATAAAAACATGTGCTACCTCATATTGACTAGACTGTTCAAAACAGCTCTGAACTCTAGATATAATGAGGTCTTTCTTGGCTAGAGTAAGGGGTGCCAAAGAGACTTTATAATATATTTAAACTTCATCTTGATTTGCATGTGATAAGTTTTTCAAACAAGCTAGGGGAAATCCAAAATTAACTCTCCTTTGGGCTTCAGCACCAACCTTGACACAGGTTAGCTACTTGTAGTTTCAATAATTTTACATTGTACCTCGTTATCTACCATCCAGTCTTCCACACAAAGCCTGGTAGCATTGCTTTTTTAAAAGTACAGACAATAGAGTATATAAATCAAAAGCAGTTTCAACAGAAAATAGATGGTCACCTGGTCCAGGAGTTTTCCTAAGCCACCTACTAAGGTTAGGAGAAGATGAAATTTTCAGTGGATTCATAGTGTGATCCCCCCGTCATAATACAATACAGACTTTTTTCTTTTAAAATGCAAGTTCCATCTTCAGAAAAATCTAAGTCTTCCAAAACAATGAGCAATCAAACATTAAGCTGTGTGCTATTATGTGAAAATAACCTGAGAACCCAAAAGTGCTGCACAAGCTATAGAAATTATTCACATTCCCAGTGTTTGGCTTAATGGTGTTGGGAACTAAGCAAAGTTGACTTTTCTGGTTTTCTAGTTTAAAATATGGCAAGCTCTACTATTCAGCCTAATACCAGCAGCTTCAATGTGACCAAAAACATTTCTCTGAATGTGTAATCTATGAGAGATTGAAGAACTGGGTTTATTTAGTTATATAACATTCTCTTATGGCATGTAACTCATAAAAACAGGGCACAGCAAAGCTAAACATAGAAGTATGGCGAAAGAGCATCAGAAAGGAACCGTGGGTTTTAAAGCTCAAAGTTCCAGGCCTTGTGGCAGATAACCTTTAAATAATAGTAACAAGTTTCTTAAAACATGAAATCTGTATAATAAAAATATCAGTGAATTAGTTACAGAATGCTAGCTGCTTTAACAGATAAAACCTGAAACCTCAGAGGATAATCACAAATAATGTGCATTTTTGTTTGAAGTTCAGGAAATCAGAAACTCCATGCAGTCAGTCAAGGACTCAACCAAAGAAGATTTTGCATCTTCACTGGCTGATTGTCAGTTTCCCCAGGGGTTGCTATCCAGTGTGGTAGCTAGGGCAGGAGGGAAAGTGTTCCCTCACTGGGTGAGTGTAGGTATCAAAGTGCACCATCATCTCCATGCACTTTGCCTTGACTTGAGCTCAGTTCTTTAGTTCGGAAGTAAGGGAGGCTGGGAAATGTGATAAAAGTGCATTTCCAAGGAGCAGGGATGTGGCATGATGGAACTACAGCTCGGTTTCAGCCAAACTATAAAGCACTCTTGGATGGGAGAGATGGTCCAGTGGATAAAGGTGCTTCCTGACCACCTGACTGCAATCCTCTGAACCCACATGAAGGTGGAAGGAGCACACCTACTCCACAGTGCTGTCATCTGACCTTCACACTCACAGTTGGCATGCTTGTGCAACACACACACATCATGCATATGCCAATAATTTTTTAAAGCACTCCTAAAACCCATTCAAGGAGAGAGAGAGAGAGAGAGAGAGAGAGAGAGAGAGAGAGAGACGGAGGGACAGAGGGACGGAGGGTAAATAAGCAGGCTGGCAGGCAGAAAAAGAAAATGTTTTCTGACAAAAGTTGGTCTGACTTTTCCAGAACTTTCCTTTTTCCAAGGTGTTCAAGCCCCCATTCTTGCTCTTGCATTTGATGGTGTGCCCACTCACTTGGAATTCAATAAAAGAATCATAAAATATGGAAATAAAGGGCAAAGCTGAAAACTTATACAATTTAGTGCTTAGAAGTTTGTGGCCCAGCTTGATTTGCTAATCTCAGTCTGTGCTTCTGGAGAGGAAAAGGAGGGGGTTCACAGTCCACAAACCAATTTGTGTTGTTTCCGCAACACTGCAGAAGTGCGACTCATGAATATGCTAATGAAATTGCAGTGAGAGTTTTGGCACTATTTCATCACCTCAACTAGATTAGAGAGTAATAACACTATGGGCTTACACGTCTTCAGAAACTGCTGTGGTCGTAGGAAAAAAAATTGGATCTGTGATATTTATAATACAACAAAAATTACAACCACACTACAATAAAATAACGATAATTATTTTATATGTAACTAATAGCGTGCAGTGCACACAATGGTTCACTACTAGGATCTTTCACCATTGTCCATGTTTCTGTTTCCTGGTGCTAAGGTGAGTCTTAATTTGTGAACAGGTTTACATCTCTGTGTCTTCTTCCAAAGATATAAAAAACTGTCGTTTTTTTAATGAAAATACTGAGGGAAACACTTTTTTATTGGCAAAGCAGAAGTTCTTAAAAGTACTTACCACTTTTTGAGTCATTACAGTTTAGAAAATGGGGTGCAGAAAAATCTTATTTTCACTTTTATCATCTAGTTACTAATGTAATCATTAAACTATGACCCAGTACTCTGGGCCTGTTCCATGAATTGAAGTCAGCTGAAAAGTCCATGCATGCACTCTTTAAGAAAAGAACCAGTGATTAGGTAAAGTGCTGTTCAAAGACCAAAAGATAGGAGACTTCAATCTTTCAATGGTGTCATTAAGCAGGCCAGCCACAAGGCAGAGACTAAACATTCTCTCCAAATAGGATGCAGCATGCATAATAGGACCCTATTCAGCTGAGTCAATGGATACTCTTGTGCTCAGAACCATGTTGTGCCTCCAACTGCAAACTGGAGACTTTTATTAGGAGTTATAAGAAGTGAAGGGACATATGGAGAATACAAATCCATAGGCTCAAGAATTTAGAATCTCTCTTCTTTCTAAGGAATCAGGTCGCTGCTAGCTCCATACTGAAAGAATGCTGCTGGCTCCATGTCCTGAGAAGATGCTACTGGATCCATGCCCTGAAAGGATACTGATGGCAACATAGATGAGACGATGCTGCTGGCTCCATGGACTGAGATGATGATGCTGGCTCCTTGCACTGAGAAAATGCTACTGGATTCATGCACTGAGAGGATACTGATGGCACCATGGGCTGAGAGGATGCTGCTGGCTCCCTCACTATGGTTCGCAGGCACAGTACAAGAAAAGACACTATAATTTATTTTAAATTATTTAATCAAGAGAAGAAATATTTCTTCAATTAATGAGTAATAGCCTGATGTTTATAAAAAAAATAATGTAAGCAATGAAACTTTTCATCTATATCATCTCATGTAATACCATCCACTTATCAGTATGCAACTGGACATTCACTCATTTAAAATGTCAAATATCCAAAAATGATGAAAGTATAAAACCATAGAGAGGAAGAGAGACCATCTATTCTTCTATTTTATCCAGAAAGTTTCTAATTTTCAACACAATAAAAACTATTTTTACCACGTCTAGTAAGATTTTGAGAGCATCTCTGACCCCAAGTATCTTCATTTTGTCAATAAATAATATATAATATTAAATTAAGATTTGTTTATAAAGAAGTTGGTTGAGCGGCTGGAGAGATAACTCAGTGGTTGAGAGCACTGACTGCTCTTCTTGCAAAGGACCCAGGTTCCATAACCAGTACCCACATGGTGACTAACAAGTGTCTGTAACTCCAGTTCCAGGGAATCCAACATTGTCTTCTGACCTTTTCAGGCATTGCACGATGCAGTTGCACTTACATACATGCAAGCAATACACTAATGCACGCAAAATAAAAATGATTAAAATTAAAAAGGAAGTTGATTGATATCTTTTTAAAGGAAATAATTAACTCCAGTTATGTGTAAGTACGACTTTGTATATATTAGCTTCTACATACTTATATTTGTAAGGCATATGTACACAGGTAGTTAAGAGAGATAGGTATTAGATAGATGATAAGTAGATGATAGATAGATAGGTGATAGATGATAGATAGATAGATGAAACATAATAGAGATGGATGGATGACAGGCAGATAGACGAAATGTGATAGAGAGATAGATAGATAGATAGATGATAGATAATGAATTGTAGAATAACAGTATCAAAACCAAACAGCCAGACTGAACACTGTACTTGAGCATTGTGAGTTCTATGCTTGATCATAAGTACTTCCCCAATGACTTTGGGGGACATAGTATCATAAATTAGGTTGGGATTTAGTAAATGAGTTCTAGCTCAACATCTCTTCCATCTAGTAAAGCAGGCCTTCCCAGCCCTAAGCATTATGGTGTGACTTTGCTTTGCCTAGTTCTACATGGCTTTCCTTTGCCAGATCAGACTGCTTTTTACTCTTGATAGTTTTGCATCCATCATTTTCAGCCTCTCTCTCTTCTCTCTCTCTCTCTCTCTGTCTCTCTCTCTCTCTGTCTCTCTCTCTCTCTCTCGGCTGGACATCAGGGCCGTGAATATTGCTACCAACCCACTCTATCTCAGGAATCTGTAGGGATACAATCATTCCTGTTAAACTTGTCTGTCTAAATTCTACACATTGCTATTGGATTAATTCAGAAATAGCACCAAGAAAGATCATCCATATATAGATTGATTTTTCTTTGTTCCTATTCTTAGAACCACATCATTTGACCAAACTTTCAGTGTGTTGGTATCAAAAATGTGTTCAAGAAATAAAGATGAACTCTGAGCATTGTGATGCATGCAAGTTTGAGGTTCGCCTGGGATACAGAAAAAGACCGTGTCTTTGAAAAAACAAAAGTTTACACATGGCCCTGATATCCAGCTGAAAGGAAGTGGGGGAGGGGGCGGAAGAGGATGAAAATTATGCCTGCAAAACTGAGAGTAAAAGCAGTCTGATCTGCAATGGGAAAGCCAGGTAGAACTTCGGGCATAATTCTTGGGTATATACGGAAGGGCTGTAGACCAGCATACCACAGAGATACTTGCCCACAGTGTATATTGCTGTGATGTTTACAATACCCAAGCTGTGGAACAATCTAGATGTCCACCAACAGATGTATGGATAAAGAAAATGTGATGCATACATTTAAATGGATTTCTATACAGCCATCAAGAAGAATGAAATTACATCATTTGCAGGAAAGAGGACAGAACTGAAAATCATCATGAGTGAAATAAGCTAGAAGCACAAAAACAAGTATCAGGTGAGATGTGGTGTACACGCCTTTAATCACAGCACTCAGGAGGCAAAGGCAGGCAGACCTCTATGAGATTGAGGCCAGTCTGGTCTATATAATGAGTTCCAGGCTAGATGGGGCTCCAGAGAGGCCTTGTATCAAAAAAACAGAAAGAAAAAAAGAAAAGAAAAAAATATAAGTATCACATCTTCTTTCATAAACAGAATCTAGATTTAAATACTGGCGTGTGGGTGCGTACATGTGGTGGGTGGGGGAGAAGCATTGCTATGAAGAGGAAGAAAGATATTAAAGGTAGGGAGAGGGGAAGGGTAATGGAGGGAGATGGAACAGTGCATGTTTTCCTTCACATGCAGAATCTAGGTATTCTCTGTGAGTGGCATGAAAGAGGAAGAGCCAAAGGGACTGCTTGGGGCCAGCAACCCGTTAAGGGAAGAAAGAGGAACAGAAGATAGTAGAGGGACAAATATGAGCAAGCTACAACCCTATGTGTGTATGAACTGTCATGGCAGCATTAATTTGTACACCAGCTAAAAATTGTTACTGTCAAAAATAAAAAATTCAGATGTATAAAACAGCAGAATTTTTGAAATGTGTTTATCTACAAAAGAAGCTAAACTATTTTAGTTACAAGTCAAGAACTTGGGGTTGGGAAGATGTCTCAGTCAGTAAAGCACTGGCTTCACAAGTGTCAGCATCTGAGTTGAGAGCCCCAAAATGCATATAAAAGAAGAAGTCAAGCATGGTGGCACATACCTGGAATCCCAGAAATGGGTAGCAGAGACAGGCAGATCTCCTGGAGCTCACTGACCAGCTAGCCTAGCTTACCCGGTGAAGTTTGAGGTCAGTGAGAGACAGCTAAGAAATGAGAGCCAAAGTCGTCCTCTGATTGCCAATGTATGTGCACACATGTGGATGAACATACCTGTACACACATGTACCAACACACACACACAATACATACACACACAAAAATCAAGAACTTTCTGTTCTAACTGCATTACAACATAAGTAGCAATTTTTTTATTCTTATAAAGTAATACTTCCTGAAAATCAGATATAACTTCTATTTATTTAATATGACCAACTCTAGAATATTTATATGCATTATGTTGTGGTTCTTACACTCTGTTAGCAGTGAATCCCACTGAGAATCTATTGAAAGCTATGGACACTCTCTAGAAATATATACATACATGTAATTTTGCACATAAATTCAAGGCCCTACTAGATCGTAGACCACAGACTAATAACTGCTGATTTACAATGTTACCACCCTGTTTATAAAGTACCAAGGCTCTTGGATCAGAAGAGTTTGAATTTGTAGGGTAATTTACATAAATTTGCATACTCTATTCAATCTGCTCTACCTCTATGTTTATAAGATAAATTATTTAGTCTAGCCTACTACAATAGTATTCAAATTCAATATCCATGACATGATATATATAAAATCCTTTAGCAACTTTTAAGCCAATCAATTTAATCACATCTCACAACCACAGCAGAATTAGGAACACCCTGGCCAAAATGAAGAGTGTTGTCCCGTGAGCTTTCATACAGTGAAGCTGGTCACACCTTGGATTGCCCTTACCACAAAAACCATTACCACAGCCCCTTCCTGAAGTCCCCTGTGGCCTTATGCAACCCTACAATGTGATGAAACTGCCCTTGGCAGTTTATTTACCAACCATCAAAGCTATTCTTTCATTACCTTCAGAATGTAATGGTTATTTTATGAAGGCTCATTAAATTTAATGAGATACAGCCATGTTTATTGCTACCCTATAAAATGAGTGGGGGGGATAACCCATCTTCAAACTGACTTTGCTTCTGTGGAGCACCAAAATTAAATGCCAGCCCTTCCACTATACTCAAAGGCACTTCAGAATTCAGAAGCCAGTCCCAGAAGTTGAAGCTACTCATTATTATTAATGTTGTTACTGTTACAGAAAAGTAACATTATTAACAATAATGCATTAGTCACTGGAATATCAAGCAGTATATGAGTGGTGCCTGCCAGTCATTACAGTACGCAAGTTACTGTTATACCACTTAATTCAGTTGTTCCATAGGTCCAAAAGAGATTTCATTTTCATGCAATGTACAGCTTGGTTGTGATCTGATTTAGTTACTATTTTCTATTGCTGTGATTAAAAAAACAAAAACAAAAAAACACTCTGACCGAAACCAACTTAAGGAGGAAAAGGTTTATTTGGCTTACACATCCAGATCACAGTTTATCAGTTGGAAAAATCAGGACAGCAACACAAGGCAGAAAAGAGGTCTGGAGGCATAACAGGAACGCTGCTCATTGGCTTGTTCCTCTGGTCTGTGGTCATCCTGCTTCCTTCTACAACCCAGGACCACCTTCCCTCAAGTGGCCTACAGCGGGCTGAGCCCTCCCACATCACTCAGCAATCAAGAAATGCCTCACAGTCATGCCCACGGGCCAATCCAACAGAAGAAACCTCCCAGTTGAGGTCCCCTCTTCTCAGGTGTAAAGATGACATCCAAAGTCAACCACAGCATGATTTAAAGCTTATAATGTGGGATAAGGAGTTTCATGAAAGCCAATGGGAAAAGCAAAGGATTGGCAAAGATGCCAAAGCCCCAAACTAGCAGAAAACCCAGGAAAGGAATCAAGATCCCTTATTGGCAACCAGTTCTATCTTGTAATTTTCTAGTCACATGGCACAGTTGGAGCATCTTGACTTATAGAACTCACTTCCATCAGGCCATCCAGTTACCCATACAACGTATAACTGGAAAGTAGTGGCCAAAACCACGTTAAATAGTCTGAAGGTAGGGACCTTAGAAAAAAAGCTGGCCACCTCTGCAGACAGGCAAGTCAGAATTGAGTCATCAGCCCTCAGCAGTGGCTGGAAGTCTATACTGGAACTTCGGTAGCTTATACAGCAGCTCTAAAGTGAGTTTTAGGTTTTTGCCATATTTAATAAATGAGAATTAAGTTGTATATTATAAACCATGCTAGCTCTAGAATATGAGATATTTAATAAATAAGAATTAAATTTTGCCATATTCAACAAATGAGAATTCAATTGTATATTGGAACCATGCTAGTTCTAGAGTATGAATGATGTGTGCATCATAGTAATTTTGCATTCAAAAAGGAAGAAGCTCAGTGGTAAAGTTCTTGCCTACTATGGGCAAGACCTTGGATTCCATCCCCAGCAGTACTATAATAAAAACAAACAAACAAACAAATAAATAAATAAATAGAAAGTTCCATGATGCGCCCTGGCACTTGCTCACTGACTGATCTTGCTCATCTTCTCTTAAATGTCATTTTTAACCCTATCCCAGAGAATGTCCAGTTTCATAAGTACTGAAGCTGTTTAGGAAGCGTAAGAGAGAAAGAATGTCCATTGCCCTCTGAGACCAGATTCATTCCACTGAAAATTATCCCATAATATTTAATGAATATTCAGTATCCTGAAAGTAGAAAGAGGCTAATAAGATTGTTCTTGAAATCTGTGGCCTGCAAAGGTCCATGAAAGTTGCATTTCAGAAGCCAACTGGAAAAAATGATCTGGGTAAACTAGACTAGAGCATTTGTTTTTCCCTTCAGAAGATTTTGTCCAGCTAGATGTGGTATCCCACCCCTGTAATCCCAACACTTGGGAAACTGAAACAGGAGGAGCCTGAGTTTGAAGTTTATCTGGGCTACATGGAGAATTTGAGGCCAGCCTGGGCTAAGCACAAAGCAAGATCCTGTCCCAAAGAACTGGAAGAAAAAGAAGAGGAAGATCATATGGCTATCACATAAACTCTCTCTCTCTCTCTCTCTCTCTCTCTCTCTCTCTCTCTCTCTCTCTCCCTCTCCTGAGAGAGGCTTAACAGATAAAGGTGTTTGTCACCAAGTCTAAAGGCCTGAGTTCAATACCCAGGACCAATAGAGTGGAAGGAGAGGGCAACTCCCACAAGTTGTCCTCTGACCTACATACACACACACACACACACACACACACACACACACACACACACCATGGCACACATGTACATGAACATACACACAAATAAATCAAAGGAAAGAAATAAGGGAGGGAGGAAGGAAGAGACAGACGGAGGGAAAAGGCAAGCAGGCACAAGCTGGAAGTATAACCCAAGATAAACAGCTTGTCTGGCATTCTCAAAATGCTATGCTCTATCCATAGCATTCAGATTGGTGTGTTAGTGTACATTAGTATACATGGGTGCTCACACGTACTCATACGCATGCTCACAACACAGAGAGAATTGCATTCAGCCTGCACTGGGAAAGCAGGTGCTGTTTAACAAGCAGACTAAACAAATATAAAACAATCGAGTGCTGAGGCACAGAGTCTGAATAACAAACTCTAAGACCCAGAAAAAACAACTGAAGCAGATGATTATCTGAAATGTTCTAACAGTTCCAAAGTCACATAGGGAGTTACCTTACCAGAGTCAAGTCTTGAAGACATCCACAAGAGTTGAGGTCATGTCTTTAGCAGCCATCAGTCAGTTTAATAGAAAGGAAAATGCTCTCTAGAAATGGCAGTGCCTGAGAAAAATCTTCCCTGGAACAGAGCAAGATGTTTTGTTCCAGAGCCACAGGGATTGTTTAGTAAATTACCTTTCCCGGGTACTAAGAGACAACCTGTGATCTGGTCTTACTATTCACTTAGTTGCCCAAAAGAATTTCCTAACTTAGCTGCAGACATTAGAGACCATGTTTGCTGCCATATACACCATGGGACCATTCAGTTTAAGCACTTATTTACCATCATCTGCAGTACTTGTTAAATTCTAGTATAAGGTGGATACATAGCTTCAGTGTTCTTAGAACTAAAATAGCTGCACATATTTCCTAGGTCTCCTTATATTAAACTATATAAGGGCTGGAGATACAGCTCAATGGTAGAACATTGGTCTAGCATGCCAAGGTCCTGGGTTTGACCCTACCATACTGCAAAAATATTAAATAATTATAATAAAGACAACAGCTATAGATTAAGATGGAAAGGGGACTGTAGTTTTCATCAGGATGTGTGCTTTGTTTCATGAATCTAGATTAATGCCTCTGTTGACCTTGGTCCCCTTCTAATCTCAACAACAGACTCAATGGAGTCTGAATAACAAACTCTAAGACCCAGAAAAAGCAACTGAAGCAGATGATTATCTGAAATGTTCTAATATTTCGTCTGTGAAGTGGGAGCAGGGTAACACCCATATGGTTATAGAGAAGTTACACAAGATGCTGTGAAATGAGTTACCCAATGCCTGGTGCCTAACAAGTGCCCCCAAAATGGCAAATAATACTAAAATTGGCAAAGAGAAAATTGAAAATGATTATTTACAATACCTTATTTCTGAAAGAAATGAGCCAGATCTCTAAAGAAACTGAAAGTTCAGGTAAGCTTGTCTATGTTTATTTAGATGAACTTGAGGAAAAGTCCATTCTAGATTTAATGCAGTGATCTAATTAACCTTTTGCCAATATTAAAATGACCTTGAATTGGTCCTATGACCCTAGATGTTTAATGCTGTAGACTTTAAACAGGCTTTTTGGGGTGGTCAGAAATAGCATCTGGTGAAATGGGCAAAAGGTCAAATTCATTTACTTTGTAATAAATAGCCAAAACATCCAGCATTAGTTTCTTGCAAATGGGAAACTCATTTGCCAAAGCAAGAAGTAAAAGATTACATAAGTGATTTAGGGTAAATTTTGTAAAACTCCATTAAAAAAGGGTCTAACATTGATTTTCAATCTCACATCACTTATTTTTATACCAAGAAGAGATTAAATTATTCATTTTTATAAACTAAAGAAATACATTACCAACTCACGTTAAAATGAAGTAAAGATGGATTTAATTAAACAACACTGATTTATCTTCATAAACATTCTGTCTCAGGCAGAGAAATCACTGAGCCAGGGTGAAATGGAAAAGATAAATGGAGACTGAAAATGTCAGGACTGAGCAACTGTCTGATTTCGAAAATTCCTTCTCATTTTACAGATGTTTACGCTTCAAAAACCAAAATTCTAGTGACATCTTTCATGTTATCCAAACTTTAGGATGAACGACTTGGCCTGTTTTATCAACAGAACCACATTTGGAAGATTAGTTTTGAATCTAAGTCACAGTCACAACCATAAATAACGCTGCATTATTTTAACCATGGCAAATACGCAGCCCACCTGATTTTTGTGCCTGTTATTGAAATCTTGGTGGATTGTGAGCGGGTTCACATTATTATTAAAAGAAATTTCTTTCTATGTGTAGAAGTAGAAGCTGAGTTTCACTGGTAGGAATCCTAATCATTTCTGATGTAGAAGGAGTGCCATGCTCTTTTATTTATAAATTCCATTCATCAACTTAAATATCTCTGTTTGAAAGGGACATTGGAAGGAGGGCACAGAAGTACTCCCTTACACTGTTAATGTGTGTGTAGTCTGAAGTCTTTACTTGAAGTGAAATCAAGTTCAAGTCCCTGCCTGTGCAGTATTGTTAAGAAAGCTTTATAAGGTATCTCTCTCTATTGAAAATATCTGTGTATCTCTCCTCTTCCCTGTAATAATTAAGCTTCTTAGTCAATACCTGACTTCTGTGCCTATGCAAAGGCCACAAGTACTCACGTAGGACCACCACTCCACCTTATATTTCTCTGAGTTCAAATGTTTGTCTCCACAGTAGACTCATTCTATTGCCATTTATATCAGTTATTACTTACAACTTGATCATTCCAGCTACTCCAAAATTAATTTTTTATTGCCCTGGACCATGCCCATTCTTCCAGTGCTGTTTCAGAACTGGAAGCCATTTCTTCCTGAAGAAATCAAGCCATAAATGCCAATTATTTGGAGAGCATTATCATTTGTAATGTCCTAATTATTTTACATAATCAATAACATCAAGGCCTTTTTTCATGGAGACTTTCTGTTTATTTACATTTTATTCCACACACGTCAGTTTCCATCAAGAGCAAAACCGATTTTCCTGTCCTGCGTCTGCTCTCAGGACAACCTTAATTCACCATAAATCTATTTGTGTTCACTATGTAGTTAGACCCAGTTGGTGATGTTGAAATAATCCTGGGGCCAAGCAATGTCTTGCTCTGCAAAACAAGACTTTAATGTAACTTGGAATGCTACCCAGATGATGACCACAGTGACTGCGGGCCGTGCTTTATTTCATTGTTGTTACTTTTGCAGAGGTCTCTGTTTATGATGTGATGCATTTGGGCCTAAGCACATTAGCTGCATTATTCATTGGGTACATTTGTCAGAACATGCATGTGTATAAAGAACTAATGATCCATATTAAATTAATGGCGCTATAAAAAAGAAAAATACTCCACACAAGCGGCTATGTCAGAAAGTACAGACTTCGATAAACCATAGAAAAGACCTAATCGGATGAAGCATTGGACTGTTCTGTCTCAAAATTACATTTCTAGAAATGTGCTTGTACACAATGTTGGTTTTATTAAAACAAATTAATTCAGTCATTAAGGAATCATAAGGCAAGTGTCTCATAAGTCAGGACCTCCAGTGTAACAAATTGATTAAATGACTGTGTAATAGTCTCTTTAAACAAATCTAGTGTAACAAGTTAATAGATCTGCTCAATTACCATGCTGGGGTGATGAGGGTGTGGGCGACTCTCTCATTAAATCTGGAAGATTGTTCTTCCCAGTTTTTTTCCACTCTTCTCTGTATTTTTCTGGGTATGTTCGGTGCTGTTTTGAATTTGGGGTGTATTTTTAAACGTCTGAAAACTGATCCTTCTGATGACAATTAAAATTTACAACTGAAATTGGTGCTGGTTCTTTCTAGCTCTGCCCCTCCCCCAGCCCCATTCCAGTCTAGGAGTTGGCTAAATGGAGGCTTGACCCTACTCAATGCCATACTTGGCCTTAGTATGTAAACTAGCCCAATTTCTATCCGATCAGGTGCTTTCTCTACATTAGCAAAATTTTGAGCAACACATTCTGACCTGTGAAATTTGGGCAGCCTAGAGCACAGAGCAGGCAGAGGGGGCGCAAAGACGTCCTTATTTTTCTGCTAGGGTGGACTCTTGTGGGACATTTCCCCCCAGTCTTCTACACTAAAGAGGGAATTTACCCTCTAACTCAGAGGACTTCCCTAGCGGGTCTCCGTCCCTTGGCATCCGATAGACTCTGGAAGAAGAGGGCTCCTAGAGCTTTTACAGGTGGGATGTAGCTCCCAGGAAGGTTCCTATTAGAAAGGAAGTGGTCTTAAGGAGGACTGGGGTGTGGATTAGAGCGGAGAAGGAGGGTGAAGGTTTCCGCTGCACGCCCTGCACAGAAATTAGATTTTGCTTTAAGAAGAGCGAACCCTTCGCTGGTGGACGGATGGAAACTGACACACTGTGACCCAGGAAACTGCTGCTTTCCTAACTCAAGTTGATCCTGGACTTGAGTTCTAGGATTGCGTCCGGAAAAAATAACTTGACTGCTTTTTTGGAGACGTCGGAGCCCATGACACCCTCTCGCCCAAGGCCCTAGAGGAAACAAAATCTATTGCCAGTTGCCATTTTGTTAAGTGTTTGCTCCTTCGGTGTGACCCTGCCACTCTATCTGTTGGTTTTTATTTTCTGAGTGCATGTTGCCCATATGTTACTCTAATAGTTGCTATAATTCTTGAGCAATGGGGCTCGTATTTTACGGGTCTGAATTAAAAAGAATGCACTTTAATAAAAACCTGAGCAATACACTAATGGCCTGACATTGATGTATTTGCATAGAGATGAATTATACGGGCCTGCTTGACACGACTTTTAATAAATGATTGAGGAGGTTATTATAAGGATGCACTTTCGTGTATGTTAACAGGTTATTTTAGTGCATCCGTGGCTAAAACCCGGAGCAATATAGTTCTGCGCACAGTCACGAGGTACTTTTTTTTGTTTTGCATATTATGACATTTATTGGGACCACGCTGAACCTGTATTACGATCGCAAACTACATTTTATTAACCATTAGTAAGGTTAACTGTGAGTGGAATCGGGAATTGAAAAGAAAAATGAGCTCCCTACTCTATACTTTCATCCACACTAGATATGACGGTAATCATAACGAGCGTCTGGTACCTGGGGTCCTCCCTTAGGATTTTACTAAGCTCTGACTAGCTACGTGCAGCTCGAAGTGACCTGGAAAGGCCGCCACTCTTTCCGGGAACCGCACGACGAACTGCTGATTAGTGGCGATAAGAAGACACCAATTTAGACTTTGTCTGTGGCGATGGAAGACTTTGGAACCGGTCCACCAGGGTCTGTGGTATGCACATCCCCGAGAGTTTCTTATTCCCTACAGAGCTCTGACGGGTGTAGTTAAAGCCCCCGGGAGCGTGTATGCAAACGCCTGCTTGCGTGTGCAGCCTTTTTCATCCTCCGCAGGTACACGTAGAAGAGCAGAAATAACACTAAATTTATCTGAAACTGAAAAAGATCCGTCCCTGCTCCCTTCGTCTTTGGGACTTCCTTGGCGGGCTCCCCAAGTGGGACCCGAGCAGTGAGCTACCACTCAGAGCCCTTCTCGGATGCCCAGCCAGCGGGTGTAGGAGAAAGGTCACAGCACACACACGCGGAAAAGATTCAAATCCCTGGGGCAAGTCTTCCTCGTGAGCCTAGAGGAGTGAGTGTTGTTGGGAGCAAGGTTGGAACTGGTGAGCTGGGCACGGCGCCCAGGCCTGTCTGATCTGGCACCCGCAATCACCGGAGCCTCGCCAGGGGTGTGGCGTGTCCTTGCCGCGGGACAGCAGCCGTCCTGGCGTCCCAGCCTCTGCCTGAACAGATGTTTCTGTCCGTCGCGGAGGTTTGTAACCGATGTTCGCGACAGCTGGCGGACGGCGCTAGCAACCTGTATCTGTTCTAGAACAAACCTGGTGGGAGCTGAGGAGGAGAGGGAGGAACCACTGGGCAGGGGACAATTAACGCGTTCTGTTACTTGTACACACAGCATCACAAATGGCCACATCTAGCTTAGCTGTGCTTGCCTTTACAATTCCAGTGTAGAACTAACCAAGGGAGAGAAATTCCTGGAAACTATTCCAAGGAACAGAGCGCAGATACGTGGATGTCTTGTAACCCCTGGCAGATTGCGAAGATCCAGGCATCCAGGCATCCTGGCATCCATGGTCCCCGGGCTATATAGCTTCAAGATGTTGGGTGCAAGCCTACTGGGTAGACTGAGGTAGCTGGAGGGGTTGGTCGCAGGTTGCCTGGCCGTCGGAGACTCCGTCCAGCTCACAGAGTGCTCAGCGGCTTCGGTGGGCACCTCCGGACCCTGCTCCAGAGGCAGTCTGGATCCAAGTGCCTGGGCTGTCGACCCCACCTGCAGGGGGAGCTCCCAGTACCCGGGGCGAAGGCTAGGCCCTCCAGTCAGGCTAAAACTGGGAAAATGAGAAAAGATTTACTTTGCTCAGACACTCAAATTTCCCTTCTCTGGGAAGTCAGACAGTAGGGTGCTTCCAAGAGAGGTTTGGGGTACAGTGATATCCAGCAAGGATAGTGCGAAGAAGTTGCCTGGGCTTCAGGGCAGGCTGGAAGGGGTGAGAGGGGGTTCTTGAGTGCTCACTGTCCTGGGGAGGGAAGCCCGATTTACTGCAGGCTAGTGGTTGCTATTGGTAGCTCTCAGGCCTCAGACAGGCCTGCCACCACCTGCAAAACAGGGACCCAGGGTCTGGGGACTGAGCACACCCCAGGCACCAGGGTACTAAACCCAGAAATCTAGACTTGGTTCAGTTAGGCTTAAAAGGGAATGTGCCAAAAGGCCGACCTGGGACCAGAGAAGAACAAGAACGTGCCTGCCACTTCTGAACTAGACGTGTAGCAAGTAACAAGAGTCTGGTGATGGCAGACACATGTTCCATGAAAACCGCCTTGACCCAGTGAGAATCCATCCAAACTGAGGCCACTAGACAACGGAAGGGAGGCTGGGTCCTACTTGCCTGGGGAGGGAGGGATGGGGAGGGGAACGACTTCTCTGCAGCGCTTCCTTGGTTCTAGTAGGTGCAACTGGGACAGTGCTGGGGCCTGGGATCCAACCACCAAACCCACCCTACAGATGAGCACTCACTCTGCCTTCTGGCTTTACATCCTTAGGCTGGATGCCCTATAATGTACTCTCAGAGGCAGAGGAAGACACCTGTGGGTCCTCTTTGTAGATCAAAAGGAACACAAACAATACAGCGGTTTTTATTTTTAAGATCCCTTGCAAATTATTTTAGATAAACTCGGATTTGTGTTTGTGTTAGTTTTGTCCGGAATTCAAAGAGACCAGCAGTCCCCTAACTCAACATCTTTTTTTCCCCAAGTGACAGAGAATGTTGGCCTTGCCTGTCGGGACCTCAGCGGATACTCCAAACCCTAGAAGCCCCAGTGGTGCAAGACTTTTCACATCAGTCGTGAGGGTGGGAGGCGAGAGGAGCTTCGCTCAGGAGCAGGTTTCCCCATCTCTCTTTTATCACTCTAGGCTTTAAAAAGCTCTTTATTCGTGCCAGTGTCTGGAGAGCGAAGCAGAATCCGGGAAACAACCTCTTAAAAAGGAAAGTGGCCGGGTTAACAAAGACAGTTGGCTCCCAACTGTGCGAGTAAGCCTGGCGGACCACCACCCCCTCATTCCCCTTAAGGTCCCAGGGACCTTGGTCACTTTCACAGGACTTTTTCTCCATGGTGGGGAGGCTGTTACTGTAAGGCTAGGTTAGTGGGAAAGGTACATAAGGAAAGGAATTGGAAGATTAATCCATTGTATATGGAAACACACCCCTTTGGAGGCATAGTGACTCTAAAACACATTACAGGCCTGGGAAAGAGTGATTCCACCTTACAATATTGGTTATTGGTGGAAGGAAGTTAACTTGGGTCCCACCCCCCCCAGGGTCCCCACGCGGAGCAGGTTCTGCTGGGGGCCTCCTGGACCTCATATCTTGCAAGAATCTGTTCACCTCTGAAGGTCTCTGACATGGGTCTTCACTCAGAACAGTGTGCTGAATACATGGAGGGTGGCCTAGAAAAGTGTTCCCAAGTCTTTCTTAGAGAATGACATTCTTTAAGAATCAGAACCTTTAGTTAAAACAAGTAGAGATTAACTGTGCTAATTTATAGTATACCAAACTTTGTCTCAAAAGAAGATATTTCTGGAAATCTAAGCTTGCTATTACAAAGAATCTGGTGGCCTCAATGAAAGGCGATGATGACACTTCACTACAATGAGTAATCTAAATGGCCAGTGATCCTTCTTTTTGTGCTCTGTTGCCTTCTGTATAATTATGACCCATGTGACTTGAAGAGTATCATTCTTTACAAAATGATTTTGCTGAAATTTTTATTTTAAAGTAACTATAAATCAATGAACTAAAATACCCTCTCTTAATCTTCTATTTCTCCCAAAGAAAACCCTGACACTGAATTCATTCATTTCTTCAACTCTGTAGTCATATTTTTACAGTAATTCTCTCTCTCTCTCTCTCTCTCTCTCTCTCTCTCTCTCTCTCTCTCTCTCTCTCTTTCCAGGCCGGGAAGAGTGAAAAAGTTGGTCTAAGGATTACTTTTACACTTTCAAAAGAATGCAACATTCCTCATGAGTCTTCATCTACAGGTAAGGAGAGCAAGTGTGAATGGGAATGCCTGTGAGTGTGGGGGTGTATATGGTGTATAGGGTGTAGTATATGGTGTATACGGTGTATATGTAGGTGTGGGTGACTGTGGGGAGAGGGGGTATGTGAGCGGGTTGGTGGGTGTTGGGGTATATGCATACAAAATCAAGAAACATTCCTTGGGTGTAACTTAGTTGGCGGAGTGCTGGGCTCAGTCCCTTGCATCAGATAAAACAATGTGCACACCCTTGGGAGTTAGGAGCAAAAAGATCAGAAATCCATGACCATCCTCTGCTACATAGCAAATCCGAGACCAACATGAACCATAAGACCCTGTCCCAAAAAAAAGGAAGGAAGGAAGGAAGGAAGGAAGGAAGGAAGGAAGGGAGGGAGGGAGGGAGGGAGGGAGGGAGGGGGACGGAGGACTAGAGGGAGGGAAAAGGAAGAAAGGAGGGAGGGAGGGAAAGAAAAAGAGGGAAACATGTCCTGAGGAGTCACTGTGCCAGACCCAGCGTGATGTTTTAGGTACACAACAGTCCACAAGCACCATATGACCCTGTGCCCCAGAAGACTAACTATTCCAGGTTTCAGTTTTCCAACAGGTAGCACTGTTACAGCTCTGTCTACACTCCTATCTACTGTGGCCTTGTTAAACTATCTGAGGCCCATTTGTCTTCCCTGGTGAAATAACACAAGATAAACTGAAAAAAATCAAAACAAAAATCCTGTCCACCTGGAAGCTATCATAGTCTTTCCAGGCGGAGCAGGGATCTCTGACTGACAGTCACCTTGAAGTATGTGAAAAGTAAGGGCCCTGATGACAGTCACTTCTGCCTTGCAGTCTGTCTAATGGAGGTTAATGACCGTGTGCTGATTTCACATGTGCCTTTTTCTTTCTAATCATATTTTTCAGAACGCCTAGAAAGGTGGTGGGATTGCTTCTTACCTAACAAGTAATGAAGCATCTTGCTGTTTTTACCCTCCTCCTGGCCCCCTGACTTCTCTCTGTGTCCATTTCATTGGGAGGTGTGTGTAAAAATAAAATAGATGGGATGGGTGTGATGACACATGATTGTGACCCAGTTCCTCTGGAGGCAGAGGCAGGAGAATCATGAGTTAAGATAACTTGGGTCTTATGGTCATATCTAAAAATAAATAAACAAATAAGTTGGATTTTAAATTTTAAAAGAGGGGACTGGAGAGATGGCTCAAAGTTAAGAGCACTGGTTGCTCTTCCCGAGGACCTGGGTTTGATTCTCAACACCAATATGGCAGCTCATAAGTATGTGTAACTCCAGTTCCAGGGGATCTGACACCCTCTTCTGGCCTCTGAGGGCATTGCACAGCATAGGGTGCACTTTACATACATGTACGCAATACACTCGTTCAAAATAAAATAATAGCTAATAATTAAATAAAATTTAAAAAGGTAATTGTACAGGGGAAGAACAGGAAGGTGACTGAAGATAAGTAACTTACTTGGGGTCAAGTTGCTTGAAAGAAATAGAAAGGATCCCTAGGGCTCAAATCTCATTGTTTTACTGAAATTAACCAGTTCTTCCTTTCCGACCCCATAGTGTCATTCTGGCATTTTCAAATAGTTTTGGTTTGGGTTGGGTTTTTTGGTGGATTTTGTGGTTGTTTTATTGAGACAGGGTCTCACTATGTAGCCTTGGCCTCCAGAGTACTAGAATCAAAGGTATGTGCCACCATACCCCACCATTTCCAGTGACTTCAAGCAGTCATGAAAGATGCTTTCCTCAAGAGCCTCTACATTCAATCCATGAGGCTTTATCCAGAGAACAAAGAGAAATCTGCTAGATACCTAGTTATCTATGCTACCTAACAAATTACTCCCAAAAGTTAATAGCTTAAAACGGTAAACCTTTATTATTTGGTGCAGTTTCTGTGGGTCAGGACTCTTGGGGTGCCCAGCTGGGTTATTCTGGCTAAGGGCTTCACAGAAGTTGCTATCAAGATGTCAGCAGTCCTGGAGCTGGAGGATCTGCCTCCAGACTCCTCTTACACTCTTCAATAATTAGGACCGATGGGAATGTAACTCAGATGGGACTGAGGACGTTCCTCAGCTACTAGAGTATTTGCCTATCATGCAAGAAGCCCTGAATTCAATCCCCAGTCCAGCATAATCCAAGTATGGCAGTGCTGACCTGTAATCCCAGCACTTGGAAGACAGAGGCAAGAGAATCAGAAGTTCAAGGTCATCTTCTATTACACTGCCAGACAAAAGGTCAGAATAGGCTACTTGAGATCCTGTCCCAAAAAGCAAATAAAATTAAAAACTAGAACTGATTGCTGGCAGAAGCCTCCCCACTCCTGGACATGAGGTCCTCTCAGAACGGCTGCCTGAGTAAGGACAAGAGGCCGAAACTCTCCCCCAGAACCAGAGATCTCAGAGGAAGAGCCAGCTGTACTCTTCATCAAAAGCAAAGCCCCATGGGCATGATGGCACATGCCTTTAATCTCAGTACTTGTACTCAGGAGGCAGAGGCAGGCAGATATTTGTGAAGTCTAGGCCATCCTAGTCTATATAGCAAATGCCAGGCCAGCTGGGGTTTGCGAAAGACCCTGTCTCAAATCAAAACAAAACAAAACAAAATCCAACAACAGCAAAAAACAAAACTCACACCCCAGATCAGGGGGATTAAGCACTGCATTTTAAAGCAAGGAATATCCCAGAGGTTTTGGAAATACTTTTAAAGCACCTCGGCTAGTTGAGTTTCAAGTTTCACATAAGTCAAAACAGTCCTTGCCTTCATAATTTCTTTCTTCACTTTCACTGCATGATCTTTCCTCGATAGTAACAATCCTGTATTAGAGGTAAAAGTAACCTTAGACAAGAACTTTCTTGATGCTGCTTCTTATGATGAAGATGAAGAGAGGGTTGATGATGATGATAAATGTTTGACTTCAACAGCTGAGTGTGTGCCAGGTGCTGTTCTAAGAGCTTCTTGTTCGCTGACATATTTCACTCTCTCAACTCTATCAAGTCAGTGCAGTTACCATCCCTATTTTATAGCCAAAGAACATGAGGCCCAGAAAAGTGCATTGCAAGTCATTTAACGAAGATTGAACAGCTATCTGCAGTGCAGCCGTCAGAGCTGTTCTCATTCATTGTATGATCCTGTGACTGGGAGAAAAAGAAGAGACTTCTCAGACCTTTTCATTCCCTTAGACCATTTAATTGGAATGAAAACTTGACAAGCCCTTATAGATCAAGCAAATAACTAGGGGAAGATGACACTCCCCCAGGGAAGAGATTTACAAAATTATTTTCAAGAGCTGAACTGTTGGGGCTGGAGAGATAGCTCAGTGGTTAAGAGCACTGATTACTTCTTGCAGAGGACCTGAATTTGAGTCCCAGCACCCACATGGTGACTAACAACCACCTGTGACTCCTGTTCCAGGGGATCTGAGGCTCTCTTCTGACTTCCATGAGCACGCACAACAGGGGTGCACTTACACACATGCAAGCATACATTCATTCACATAAAATAAAAATGTTTTAAAGAATTGAACCATAGCATAAAGTACAAAAGCCAAAGCTACCATTGGTGATCAAGAATTAAGAGCCAATGTGTGGGGCTCAGATTAGAAGACTGTGCCACATGATAAGAACTAAGTGAGTGGGCTTCCAGAAACATTAATTTTCTGTGGTTAATGCAAACAGATTACCCCCTCCCTGCAAATGATTATTGACAGTTATTTTTTTTCATAATTTATGTGCCCCAACCTAATAAAAGTATGTTACAGAGATGAAAGAAATTTGTGCACTGGCTTCCTTCCTGAATTTAAAATATCACCAGATCTATGGGGTAATTATGCCTCAGCATTTCTTCTGGCCACCCCAAGGAAGATAAAGGAAATAACATTAGAGAGGTACTAGGGACCCTCCAAAAAAATAAAGTGCATGTGTCTAAACTGTATAGTTGAAAACTCCCCCTACAAGGAGGCACAGACCCATCTTTGAATACATCCTCTTTCTCACTAGCCTTTGTTATTTAAAGTATACACTGAAGCTTTGGATGAGGCTTCTGCTTTGAAATTCAGGCTCAGACTCCAGTAGATATTAAACTCCGTGAAACAGTATTCTTTTCAAAATCTTTAAGTGTGTTATTCAGTAGAAATGTTTGTTTTATTTCATCAGAACAAACAATGCCCATCTGGGGACAGCTCATCTTCAGGTGACTGAGGTTGGATAGGAGAAAAAGACCAGAGAGTAAAGTCAAGCTCTAAGATAAACTCTTGAACTACTCCAAGCCAATCTCTGGAACGCTAAAGCCAAATCTCAGGGAAACATCCCGTCTCCCCTCAGTCATGCTGTTCACACCTTCCCTCCTCTCTACTTGGAATTACATGGCACTGTGCTTTCTGGAGATTTTAAGAAGGTCTAGGCAGGTCTGATGATAGAGGCCCCAAATCCCAACACTCAGGGTGATAAGGGAGGAGAACCTCCCGCTGTAAGGGCAGTTTGGAGTACAAAGCAAGACAACGGAGGACGGAGGAAGAAAGGGAGGGAGGGAGAGAGGGAGGGACGGGAAAAGAAGGAAGGAAGGGAAGGGCAAGAAAACTAGGAGGAAAGAAGAGGAGGGAAATGGACAAAGGAAAGAAAATGGAAACGAGAAGGAAAGAGGAGTGGAAGGGTAGGAAGAGAAAACAGGAAAGAGGAAAGGGGAAGGGGAGGGTGCAGGAGGGGGAGAAGGGTGCAGGAGGGGGGGAGGGTGCAGGAGAGGAGGGGGAGGGTGCAGGAGGGGAGGGGGAGGGTGCAGGAGGGGAGAATTGCGTACCATACACTTCTCTCTGAAGTGGGCCATCTAAATGCTTCAGAGCAAACTTGCACTTTCCTATCAAAGAAGAAAATGTGCTGAAGACCTGGCTTTAAAAGGCAGGGGAGGGGACATCCTAAGGATGTGTGAGTGTGTGTGTGTGTGTGTGTGTGTGTGTGTGTGTGTGTGTGAAAAGGGGACAGGATTCAATGCAGAGATAGAAGTTCAAATTAGCCTAAAATAGAGTTTATAAGGGAAACCAACACTTACCTCTGTTTTTACACATCCTATTGTCAAGGGTTAACAAAGAAGGCACTGTCTCCTTACCCTAGCCGGTGCTAGGAGTTGCTAAGTGGAATCTCTCTCTCTCTCTCTCTCTCTCTCTCTCTGTGTGTGTGTGTGTGTGTGTGTGTGTGTGTGTGTGTTCTCCCACACTCTACCACACTCTAAAAGGCAGAACCTGGTAGACTTCCCCAAACTAGAGCTGGTTTAATATTCTCATCTCAGGATACTAGACCCCACGTATTGCAAAGGCACCCTTAGAGACTGTGACTTAATACAATATATCCAAGAAGAGCCAGCCTCCAGAACAAACTGCCTGCTCTCTGAGTTCTTTCTCGCCCCACTGTCCTCAAGTAAGGAAAAGTGACTTAAAATATTAACAAGCTTGGAAGCATGTCCACTACACTACTGCTTCTGGAAGGAAGACATACAGCCATGACTCCAGAATCCTGAATGTGAACCAAAGGGAAAATTCTTCACTACATGAGAGAACTGAGCTTAGACTAAAGAGAACTGAGGAGATGCCCAGAATCCAGCAGGCATAGCTGTGGCACTTCTTCAAGGCCCTTCCCTTTCACTTCAAATCCCCCCATCCCTCCAGTAGCCTCTTCCTTGACTTCCTTTTTGAGAAAAGAAACACAACAAAAATCAAAACAGGGCCCTACCTTCCTGCCTCACAGCACATCCATTCTCATCCTCTGATATTCTCTCTCTCTCTCTCTCTCTCTCTCTCTCTCTCTCTCTCTCTCTCTCTCTCTCTCTCTCTCCTCTCTCTCCTCCATTGTTAGCACTTTGCTGCTTATTACCATTTATAAAAACTGTGGTCTGTCAAGTTCCTTGCTGTGACTTTTGGTCATGAAATCATGACCCTCTAGCTGTAATGGCTGCTTTGCCAGTCCGATGCTTATGCCTGTGAATGCCAGGATGGAAATGCCTGATTCGTCCCCTCTGCCACTTGAACAGAAGTGCACTTCCTTACTCTTTCTTGCCAGGATAGCCCTTATGAAAACTGATCTTTTTGCACACACATAGAATGAAATCAAGCCAACCTAGACAAAGAGAATTAAACACACACACACACACGCACGCGCATACACACGCACACACGCACGCACGCGCACACACACGTACGCGCGCACACACGCGCGCACACACACAATCTCTTTTCCTCCCGGTGGAGGGACCAGTGGCAACTGGTGGCCAGCTGGAGTTTTGGATGAAGTAAATTGATTGGAAACCTCAAGTCACTGCTGCAGTCGACTGGAAAGAAGGAGTGGATGCCAGTGCACATTGGCCCCAGAGCCAGAGGCTGCCCGGTCCATTCCCAGCAGACCTTCCTACCACCACATCCTGCTGGGAGTGGGTGGAGGGATATGGTCCAGACTCCAGCTCTAACTCTACCCCTATGCTCAATTCTGAAACTGCAGCGCTTAGAGAGAATGCTTCAGGATTTGTCACAGACTCTTCTCCACACATCCAATCTGAAATAAATGCTATAACTCATCAGATCATTTCCTTCTTGAGAAAAGCCTTCCATCTCACTCCTAAGTTTTCTCTGACTGATACTACCATGTTATTTCTCCTACTCTGAATTATTGTTATAATCATTGTTATTGGGAAATAATGTTTCTTACTATATGAAGAATTTTTCTTAGGAAGAAAAAATAAAAATGTTCCTTGATTTTTTAAGGCAAAAGGGCAGTGGGTAAAAGTTGAAAAAAGTAAAGTAGTAGCAATAAAGTGTAGGTATAAGATACCAGACTGTTCCCTCTGATAGTCCTTTCATAAGAAGAGTGAACAGAGGAGAAGAAAGAAGAATCAAAACAAGGAAGGAAGGAGGAGAGAGAGAGGGAAGGAGGGAGATACTGAAAATCGTGAAAGACAGGGAGGGAAAGGGAAGGAGGGAAGGAAGGAAGGAGGGAGGAAGGGAGGGAGGGAGGGAGGGAGGGAGGGAGGGAGGGGGGGAGAAATACTAAAAAGGAAGATGAGAGAGAAATATAAATTCTTGCTTGTTTACAGCTGGGTTTGAAATGATATCACCCCCACGGAGCAATACCTTCTTCAAAAAGTAGTTGCCTCTCTATATGACCAATACCTCAGCCTTGTTAAAAGCACACAAACTGAGATGAGTTTGAAACTTCACAAGAACTTTGCAAATTGGAGCAAATTAAAAGGGGAGTTTTTCCTTCTTTTCGGATGAACCACCCTATCAAGAATAACTCAACAAAAATTTCCTTTAGTCATTTTATCTTGTTGAACTTGTGAAAAATGTTTCTTTAGTATGTGTTTTTCTAGGGAACCAGTCTCAAACCCTTGTTCCCTAATACTAGCCTGAAGAATGGAGATTCCATTGATTTTTTCTTCCTTTGAACACAAGCTCATTAACCTGCACCATATCTCATGGAGCCTGTAACGGAAAGTGTCTGAAAATAAAATAAGAAATCTGTCCCTTGTCCCTTCCTTCCCCCGCCTCCCTAAAAAAAATCCCAAGACAATGATTCTGGGATTCCCTTAGATTCTCCTTGCGGAAGCTCAGGGCACTGCACCCTTAACACTAAAGACCGTCACAAAGTTAAAGAAAGCTTCCTTTCCAACCACCACCCATCGTGATGCTCCGGTCTTCTGCAGTCGTCTAGGCTGATTGTAGGGAACGCTAACGTCTAGCTCAGAGGGTCCGCGCCAGGCTCCTCTGCGTACTCCGAGCTAATCGACTCAGGGGCTGCCAGGGGAGCTGCCTTGGGTATAAGGAAATGAGGGCTTCCCAAATCCCCCAGGGATTTCCTGGCAAGGAAAAAGCAATTGTGAAAACATTAGATAGAGCTACAGACAGCAGATGAACCCGCTAGACAAGACCCTCAACATACATGCCTGAGAGTGGAGCTGTTTCCCTACCCTTCCAATCCAGGGGCACAGGTGGGATTCCACATCTCCAAAGAATAACGGTGATGATGGTGGTGGCAGTGGAGATGATGACGACGACGACGGTGGTGGTGATGATGATGATGATGATAAGCAAACAGCTATTTCACCCAAAAAGCCAATGTAACATTTTTTGCTGTCATGACTTTTATTTGAGATCTCCCATAAGGCCAGATGACCTGTACCCGTTTATTCAAGGCAACAGACATCTTCGAACTGTTGTTTTGCTTTTAATTCAATTTATACTTTAAAACAGAAAGTGCATTACATTTCATGGGTCTTGCAAAGGGGACTGCCTTCTCTTTACAAACCGAATCTCCCGTATAAATTAATAAAGGTTAAAGAGGCTAATATATCACCATTATTAGCTTAAAAAAGAAAACAATTTACATATTCTATAGTATTCTTATGATACAAAACACTTGAAATTCAATTACAGCAACTAAATGGATTTTTATGTTCTGACCCAGAGCGGTTGTAACAATTCCCACCATCTACTTTTAACACGCATTTTTTTTTATCAGAAAGGAGTTAAATTAAATACAAGCTATTGTTGCCCTTCCCTCCCCAATACTCATCCTCTTTAAATCCCTAATAAATAGCAACAAACGACTGTGCAATTTTGGAGGGGGAACCCAGAGGCCGTGCGCAGCTTCAAGTCTGGCGATGGGGCGGAGGTCTAGTGCTGCCCTTTGGGCGGAACAAGGCTGGCGGGGCAGGGGTAGAGGGACTGCTGGGGTAGAGGGGATCTGCCGGTCCAGATCCGAAAGAGGGAAAAGAAGGCGTTTGGGGAGGGTGATAACATTCTATTATTCCCAAGTTAAAAACGTGAGGGGATCACGTGGCGTGAATAGCTCTTGGGGGGAGGAAGCGGTCCATCTTTTTATACCAAATTCCAAAAAAAAGCATTTTACATTTTAAATATTCACAATAAAGTAACTTCTAGTCAGTGTGACTCACGATTTATTTACACAGAGCCTTCAACAGGTTACCTTAGTCGGCAGAGCAGGTGTGTGGGTGGGTGGGTGTTGTCCCTTATTCCTGCGTGGCGGACGCCCTCCTGCGTGGCTCCGAGATCCCCCCACGCGGTGGCTGCCCACCCTTCTGCAGCACCTTCCGGCGCCCTGGGGCCGCATGACTGGGGAAGAGCCAGGATGGGGAGACCCGGACCTGCTCCGCTGGGAAGGGTCTGTGGGAGCGGTGGGGACGCCGGGCTCAGCTGCGGGGTTTCCGTGGTACACTTCTCCGGCTCTCTTTGCCTCTCTTCAACACGCAGTCCCTTTCCCCTTCCCTCCCCCGCCAGGATTTCTAGGTTAAAAAAATAGATATGTACATCTCAGAAAATAGTAAAGGCCCGACGGGCGGGGCGGGATCCTGGCCCCGAGGACAGGCTGGCCGGCGGTCGGGTCCCCGCGGCCGCATCCCCGGAGCCCGGACGCGCGGCGGGCGCTCAGGACGAGCCCTCAGCCTCCGACGTGTGCAGCAAGAGGCCGCCGCCGCCGCTGGACTTGTGCTTCTTTAGCAGCTGCGTGATTTTCTCGTCGTCCGAGTTGGGGTCCAGGGGCTTGTTGTAGTCGTCGTCCTCCTCCTCGTTCTCCGAAGTCCCCTTGAGCCTCTCGGTCTCCGAGTCCTGCTTCTTCTTAGCGGTAGCCATCTCTGCCGCGTGCTTCTTTCTCCACTTGGTCCGGCGGTTCTGGAACCAGACCTGCGCTCCCAGAAACAGGAAGAGAGGGGAGAGACAGGGCAGAGAGGAATTGAACGTCGAGGTCGGTAACTGGCACTTCGCCACGTCCCCCGGGTGGCCCCTAAAGGCCTGACGTCCTCCCCCGAGGCCTCCCGTGGTCCCCCGCGTCTAAGTCAGTCTCTATCGCCCGACCGGCCCACAGCCGTTGCCATAGCGATTGCAACACAAGAGTACTGACCTGTCAACCAGTGATTTCTCTGAAAAGTTAAAAACAAAACTTGGAATGTTTAAATGAGTATTCCATGGGAAATAGAAAACCTTCTCGCCTTAGTTTCCAATAATGGCTGCGATTTTATTTCTTATTTATCATAGATTAAGAAGTTTCAGACAACGAAGGTGCGCTTGCTCAATAGCGATTTGTGGGGGAATGTACAGCACTGAACCCAATATTCTCTGTTTTGTTTTTCACTTTTTATCCTGTTTCAGGTTGGAATCTGAACAGATCTTAACTTCGCGGGTAAACTCCCTCTCCTGGCCACTACACTCACAATGTGTGGTTCCCTGATAAAATGCAAACTTAATTCTCTAGCAGTTAGCAAATACAAATGCACTGAAATATTTAAAAGCTCAATCAGATCAGCACAGTGCCTTCTGGCTTCTTCCTCCAACTTCAGGCTGTTCATAAAACCAAAGTTAAAGCAAGCATAATCATTAGTTTTTTAAACTGAAATGTTGTCAGTTGCATTAATTTTTTTTATTATGGCCATACCTAACCAAACATTGTAATTTTTCCCCTGCCTAGAACATTCATTTAAATACAAATATGTTCAGCTTATTCATGATAGTTGACATGGATCAGCCAATCATATTTTAATCTAAGGCATCAACAATAAACAACCAATTTTCCAAAGAGGTTGAATTTTCCTTTTTTTTGCTTCTCGTGTATCTTATCTAGAGGATCAGAATTGTTAAGAAAGTTATTTTCTTTATATAGCTACAATAATTCACTTCTAGCCATAAAGACATATTTACGGTGACAAATGAGGACCTCCAGATTAAGGTGATAGGCTCTCTAGCCGCCCACTGCAAAAAAAATAATTTTGAATGTGATGGTTTCCTAATGACCATGTGCAAAATCACTGCTGAAATATATTGAGATTCTTGTCAGTCATGGAAATAAACTGTAACTAGCAGATGTGGTTAATGATATTCTTTCTTAATTTAAAGTGCAATAATATAGCTAAAGAAAACAGGCATACACCCCAAAGAAACAAATATAAGAAACTGAAATGGAGAAAAGAAAACATAGGAAACCATTAGATTGAATTTATCCAGCTGGCTCAATCCTTTTATTTTCAGGGAGAGATTGCTAAAATTTGAATTCCTAGAAATGCAGTGTACAACTCAATTATAAGCAAAGTGACATCTTAATTACAAATTGTTGTCATAGACTGCACTATCTTGAATCTGCTGATAAACTTCCTTTAAACAGAATTCAATCCTATAGAACAGTAATAATCTTGTAAAAGCATTTGTAAATTTTCTATTCCAAAATAATCATCTTCATCTAAGTGAAAGGCAAGTTCACCAATGATAAATGTAGTTCCTCTGGATTCGTTGTTTTGTTTTGTTTTTTAATCTACAAGTTAATATAAAAGCACTGTTGTACTGAACCCTGTTAGGAAATTATATATCTAGTGGAGCCTGAATTGACAAACAAAAGCTCGAGTGTCTTTACAAACAGAACAAATACAAGCTATCTAACCACCCCGATCTATTCTCCAGACATATTTCGGTAATGCTTTTATTCTCTGATAATGGCGAGTCCCCCTAGCACAGGCTGCTGTCTAGATTAACCTAATTTCTAAGGCAGGGCCTTGAATCCTTTTGTTCATCAACAGTTTGCCTCGGCCAGACCCCAGAGCCCTTGCAACCCCCAACCTTCTCCTCCCCTGCTCCTCCCCAGGCTCCTCAGAGCGGAGCACACTCCCACTCCTAACCGGTTTGTTAGTTTGGGGAGGGAGGGGGTGTGCGCGCGTGCACGTGAACACACGTGCAGCCTTGCTAAACTATCCCTCGAGGTTTTCAAGGTCCACTCACCTTAACCTGACTCTCTGTCATCCCCAACGAATAGGCCAGGCGAGCTCTTTCTGGCCCCGCCAAGTATTTCGTTTGTTCAAAAGTCTTCTCCAGGGCAAAGATCTGCTGACCGGAGAAAGTGGGTCTCGTGTGTTTTCTCTTCCCGTCTTTGTCCAACAAAATGGATCCTTGATCTGTGAGAACCGATAATCAGCAAGGGGAGAAAGAAACAATCGGTTACAAGTGCCCCACTGAGGCGTGGGGAAGGGCGCACTTGCAAAGAGATGCTTTTGGGGTGGAGGCGCTTATCCCAGGCGGACACTACAACCGCAGCTCGCTATCCTGTCCCTGCTAGCCTCCTGTTTTGTCAAAGCCAGGTGTGTTTGAAGCAGCAGTAAACACCAGTGTCAAAGCACTAGCGAGATTGTTGCTGGAGTGTTGGGGCAGAAACAGGACACCCGCCTAAGTAAGTTGGAGTGGGGGCAAAGGCCTGTTCAGCCTCTCAGGGTAGTCCAGATGCAGATGGTTGGTAAGTAGTTTGCCGTGAGGGTAACTATCTTTTTATATATTTTATTTTTGTTTGGTTTTGTTTTCTTGGCTGCTTCCCTGACCTGTGGCGAGAAACAAAGAGCTCCTTGATTTGCACTCAGAGTTAACCCTGCCTTAAGTCTAACCGCCTAGGCGTCTGGAGGAGTTGACGGGAGGGGACGCGGGTTTTGTTAGCCGCCCCTAAGTAACTATCAATAACACTACAACAGTGTCTCCCGGACACCCTTACAGCCCATGGTCAACTTTCCAGGGGAGCTTCACTTGGATCCCGAAACTTCCTGAAGTTATGGTCACTGAGCCTCAGAAAAGAGATTTAGAGACTTGGAGAAACTTCGGGGACTTGATCGGCAGTAAAGAATAGAGTGATTAAAAAGGATCCTAGCCTGGCCCTGGACACCACCTGAGGTGTTAGGAATCTCTCAAGAGCTAGTTCACTAGTCAAAAGACTTGCCAAGTCTTGGGGACACTTAGTTGACCTCATCAAAAGTCTTTGTGGGCCTTATGTTTTCCCGGTCTCTGTTGAGCGCCGTGATGCCCCTCAGCGTACCAGGACCCAGCACGTCCTGTACCCTGGGGTCCAGGTTTAGAGAAAGCGCCTTCCCAGCAGCGAGAGCGGAAGATTCTCGCCTGGCTTTGGGGGCCTCTGGCCTGTCTTCAGCAGGACAGTGTGTACTGGGGGGCAATGGCTAAAAGGGTGAGGGCGTCCGGGGAGGCGTACGTGCACATATCAGCTTTTTTTCTGGGGGCGGTAGGTAGCTGCGTTTCCTATTCGGTTGGCGGAAAGTACCCGCTAGGGTAGAGAGAGCAGTGGCCCGGCGCAGGGGAGGGAAGGGCTGGCGAGGAAGATGTGAAAAAGTCGGCGTGTGACTGCGGGCGCAAAGGCCTTCTCCGCTTCTCCGACCTCTAACTCAGAGTACGGTACCAGCGGGGCAGATTCTGGACGCACTGGGACATCAAACTTTCGCTTTGGGTTGTGTTATACCTAGGCCCACGCACACCCGCTAAGTCCAGCCCTGCCTGGGACTTTGGCGAGAGTGGGAAGCTTGGGTGAAGCCGCGCCAGCTCAGGAAAGCTTGAGTGCCTCTCCAGACATCGCGGCTCAGCCGAAATCCTGCTATCCCCGCAGGAAGACGGACAGACCCGCACGCACACTAGGGGTCGTGACCCGGAGCTGGCCGAGCAGGCCCCGAGGTTTAGGGACCGGACGCGCGATCGTACTCACGAGGGGTGCAGGCCAGACGGGCGTCCCTCCACGGTGGGCTCTGCATCACCCCGGGCCAGAAGATGGGCGTCCGGCCTGGCAGCTCGGCCAGTGGCTTGGGGTATCTGCCCACTGCCGCCACGGCCGCCGCGCTGGGGCTGAAGTAGAGCCCGGGGGGCGGCGGCGGCGGGCTCAGGCTGCTGAAGCGGGGCAGGCCGGCCAGCAGCCCCGCCGGGGACGAGGCGGCCGCCGCCGCAGCTGCAGCGGCGGCGGCGGCCGCAGAGGCGGAGGAAGCCGAGGCGGACGAGGAAGAGGAGGAGGAGGAACCCGAGGGCGAGGCGGAAGGCAGGGCGGCCCCGGAGGCCACCGGCATGGAGGGCCGGCTCAGGATGTCGTTGATGCCGTGAGGGGTGGCGGCCGACAGCTGCTGCGGGGGGCTGCCCAGGGACGACAGGCCGCCGGCGGCCGGGGGCTTCAGGCCCCCCGGGTTGTGGCTACCCAGCGGCGGGGACGGCGAGGAAGACGAGGAGGATGAGGACGAGGACGAGGGGGGCCCGGCGGGCAGCGGGGGATAGGCGGCGGGGTACAGGGGGGTCTTCATCTCGGCCATGCTGTGCAGGGCGGCCAGGGGCGGGCTGCTGAGCAGGAACGCGCTCTGCCGGGTGCCCTCCATCGCCCCCACCGCTAACATCCCACGGCCAGGCCCGAGCCCGCAGCCGCGCAGGCCGGCGGCCCCGCCGGGACCGGGGAGAGCCGGAAGCGCGCGAGCGCAAGCGAGGTGTCGCTGGGCGCACCCGGGGGCGACCTGCCAACTGAAGCCGGCGGCGAGAGTGGCTCTCCCGGCGTCGCTACCACAAAGTCCAAACCCGCCCCGTGGGAGGCGGTGGCCGGCCGAGACCAGCGGGAGTCCACGGGGTTCCGAGAAGCCCTTGCTCCGGGATTCGATCCCCAGCTCTTCTCTCTCTCTCTCGCCGCTCAAAGTGCGCCTCTTCTCATCTTCTGCCCCCCGCGGGAAACCAGCAAAACAAACCCCTGGCCGGCCCCCGAGAGTTTGCAACAAAGTTAAGAGCCTCGCAGTGTCCACTTTGATGTAGGAGGGTGGGGGCTGGCTCGCTTTCCTTGGGGAGCCTCACAGGACGCCGGGTTCCGCCCGACGCGCTCCTCTACTCTCTCTCGGATGCCCTGCTCCGGATTCGCACTGGGCGCGTGGAGGGAGAGCGCGACCAGCCCGCGGGAGGATCGCGACTCTGGCCGCTGCTGCTCTAGCGAGGGCAGAGCCACGGCTCCCGCGGCTCGGGGGCTCCGCGCGCCCACGCGCCTCCTTCCCCTCTGGGCCACCCCGCAGCGGAGTTGCGAGATGAAAAGAGAAGGGGCAGGGAGAAGCAGAAAAAGCCTAGTGTGGAGGCTGATGGTTCGGTTCCGGCTCCGAGCGTCTGTCCACTTCTGCAGACGGGCCTGAGACCCCCGCCCCACCCCCCGACGCCCCCTCTTCTTCTCACTCTCCGCCTTTGACTCTCGTCTCTCGCATTTCTCCGAGGCTCTCCAGGCTAGGCTCTTCCAAGCCCTGTCCTCTGGCCAAACTGACCCTCTGCACGGCTCGGCCCCTCTGTCCTCTCTCCCTCCCGGCCTGACAGTTCCGATGAAGCTCTCAAAGGTAATAAAACATTTGCATCACTCCCTACCGCTCTTTAGCGGGTGGGAGGGGGAAGTGGGGGACCGAATGAGAACTTTGAGGAACGTCACTCCGAGTCGGCCTGGAGGGGCGGGGACCAGGGCCGGGTCGCAGATCAGGGGCGTAAACCACCACCTCCAATAGCGCTCAGCCTCCAACCTCGCGTAGCCCCCTTGGACACGCCCCCTCGGTAGCGCCCGGTCTTCTGATTGGCTCAGTCCAGCGAGCCGTAGAGTCCGCCCCAGCTAGTCCCCTCCTCCACCCACCTCCTCGGTCTGGTGGGCGGAGCCATGAGGGGCGGGACCTGGCGAGGGGAGCAGTTCCTCGGCTGGGCCAGCCGCCCGGCTCAATTAATTGTGCTAAATAAAATGGAAAAGGGGAGGAGGAAGCAGGGAAGAAATGGGTATTACTTTTTAAAGAGAGGAATAATGAAAGCCCGGCCCTTTTATGGAAAAGCAGATCGTGTTCTTCCCTTGCTTCCGCCCACGCAGGACGCGTCATCCTATCCCCTTCCCCCACCGGTTCTCGGCGCCTCACCCCAACCGTGTCTGGACCCTTGCAAAACCCAGCTAATGGAGCAAGCAGCCAGGGCAGCCCACTCCGGGCTCCTTCTTTTGAAGGGATTAATTAAAGGCCATCTGGGCTCTTAACAGAACTGTGTAAATTAATTTGTTGTTCCTTAAGCCTATAGATGTCTTTAATCCCCTTGTAGGCCGAAGGATCGTCCTTTTCCATCTTTCTTCCCACCTCCTGCTCTCCGTATCTGTTCTTTCTCCATTTTTGTTTTCATTCCTGGGTCTCCCGTGATTTTTACCACTTATGGGATCTCAGTTAGCTGGAACGCAATCAGCTTAATGGGAATATTTCCCTCTCGTGTGGTTAAACCTAGGAGCAATGAGCTATTTGATTAAGAAGACTCCCCTTTGATTATTATTATTATTTGTTGTGTTTACATGAGACAGAATCACTAAAATTCTCTGGGCAACTTTAGATTCAGAAATCCCTGGGTACCACTGAGACAGTAAGCTCTTGAAAACAGACTCAACTCCCAGATTGTTGGTGGAGGTGTCCGGCTCCTGAACTACGCTTAAGAACTGAATGGTCAAATGAGCTTTGCTCCCTCTGGCTCATCTTTAAGTTTTCGGCAGGATTAATCTACTGAAGGAGAAAAACCTTCAGGATGGTCTTGAGAAATCAGGTAGTTAATATATCAGTGAGTCTGTGAATGTGCGTGAGTGTGTGTGTTGGGGGGGGGGGGTGTTCTGGCAGCCATAAGTCCAGATTTAAGGTATAGAAAATAGAAATAAATGCAATGAATGGCTCAAGAATGAAACCTGAGCAGCACCGACTATGGATGGGGTTTGACTAAGAGTGCCAGGGTGCTTTCATCAGCCCGGCAGGAAAGTTCGGCGGCCTGGCTCCCCTTCCTTAACCTTCTTTCCAAAGCGGCAGTCTTTTAAAGGTGTTCGCTTGGGGTTGAGTTTGAGATGTGAGAGGAAAGGAGAACGGTTATCCATCTTTTGCCACTTTTATTCATGTCTGCGACCGGAGGAATGTTACTTGGTCCTTCCCTTCTCACTTTTTTTTATTAACTTCAAGATTCAGTTAAAGCCATCATTTCATGGACTTTAGGGTGTGACCTAGGGTAGGTGGGGGCCTGCATCTAGGTGAGTTACTACTAAAAGTCTCAGGCTATTGTCACACAGGGACTGGCAGTTGACACCCAAATTCTATCGCCCAGCCTAATGCTTTGGAAGGTTTTAGGGAGGACTGTATCTGTGCAGCCTGGCTCTGGAGGCAGCGTTTCTAAGTCTCTGGGTTCCTCATGGACCAATCTTCTTTCCCGATACATTTCCTCGGTGGCACGTGTGATCTTCCTGCACCTAGGCCTCCAGGAACTTGTTTGCTTAGTCCTCCCCCTTTCGCACCCTTTCCCCCCTGAACACATGAGGAGACACAACATTACATCATTCTCTGGGACTAGGTAGGAGCCGAGAAGAAAAGAGGCTGGCGACAATTCAAGTTCCAATTTCAAAAAGGACATCTCTTCCCATAGTAAATATTGTAATTGGAAAGTGTTGGGGTTTTTTTTATTGGTATCTGATATTGAGGAGGAAATGTTAAGAAGACGCTAAAGAGAGAGAGATGGGGAGAAAGGAAAGAAGAGATGGAAGGGGGGGGGGATGAATTTAAACCCAGCTTCAGGCTAATTTCCCGCAATAGTTGGGATGTGAAGAACATTTCGTTTGTTCTTGTGTATCAGTCACGGTGTAGAATTAAAATAGTATTGTTTTTAATTCTAACTATAAAAAATCTTGGTGCTTGGTACCATGATCCCTGAAAGGTGAACCCGGGTCCCCAAATCCTCCAGCTCCACCCGCAACTTGTATTCCTGGGGTCCTCTGCCCAGGGGTGAAGAAAGCCAGTAACCTCTAGCCAGGTGCTGTCCGGGCTCGGCCTACAGCATCCTGCAAGGGCCAGCTGCCGGTCACTGGCGAGCAGTCGCCTTATCCTCGACGTTGGGGTCCAAGTCCTGAGCGAGCTGCCGCGAGTGTGAGGCCCTAACTGGTGGTCCCAGTCTCACCCACTGCTCCTGGGCCTCCCTTGGATCTCCAGGGGCTTCCCGCTCCTCTGCACTCGTCCTTTTATTAGGACTTTTCAGGACGTGTAGCACGTGTAACCATGGTCCTGGCACATCACGCATCTCACACTCTGTATAGATCTATAAGTTTGCACCTATATATCCGGGAGGGCAAGACTGTGCTTCAAAGCGAATGATTTGCATTTTAATTGAAAAATAAATGAAAGCTGTTTGGCAAATCCAAGGTTGCTGAAAGGGCTCACGGGGTAGGGGTGAGGAAGGAATGTACCGCTCCCCTTTGAGCCCAGGTGAAAGTGCTCAAGTTCCTGATCCAACCTGGTCCAGGGATCTGCCCTCGGCTCCTCACCCTCTCTTGACCTTTGATGCAGCGTGCCATTGCGCGACTGCGATTTCTGTTTTAAGTGAAAGGAGCAGTCATTAAACCCAGGTGACGCAGGGAAGGAATGCGAATGAAACCTCAGCTAACTGTCCTTAGCGGTCGGGAAAGAAGCGGATAGTTCTGCCCTGTTATAAATTGGTGTCAAATGTCGGGATGCTCAAGTACCTGAGCAAGGGCTATTCCCACACTCATACAAAAAGAGAAGAGGCAAAAGAGGAGTTAACCGTGTTTCAGACAAAACAAACCAAAAGCAACACAAAACAGCAACAAAACCCCACTTTCCAAGTTATTTGATTGACCGATCTAGATAACGTTAACCACTCCACTTCGCTGATAATTAGAACCTGTTCGGACTGAATAAAAGGAAGATTGGGTTTAAGTCGAAGTTAATAAAAGGGATCGGGCTGGGGACTACGTAGAAATACCAGGAAGAGAGAAGAACCTCCCCTGGCGTGGCTCAGCCTGGTCTCCCGAGCAGCTGGAGGAAGAGCAAGCGTGCGCGGATGTCTCGTTGCAGCGAGCGGGTAAGCGCTCTGGCGTGGGAACACGACCTTGTTCTGTGGAAGGAGAACGCAAGAGATGGTTAGGGAAAGATAAGCTAGACAGGCTAACCGAGACCCGCAGCGGAGGCCCTGCCGGGCGCAGTCCGCCCTAGCTAAAAAGTGGAAAAACTCCCGCTTTCTTGCAGTTGCAAAAAGACCAGGAACCCGGCTCCAGTCCCGCTTCTGCCGCCCTCCGGGCAATCCTCCCGGCTATAGGCAGCCCCCCCGCACACCTACAGAATGTCTATGGGCAGCGCCCGCTCGGGAGTCCTCCGGAGGGCCCCAGAACTAGGGAAAGAGCAAAGTTCAGAAATATCCAGACCTATCTGCAACACCCACAGTAGATTTACCTGGAATACAAAAGCATCGATTTTCAAATGAAAATAATCCCCGCCCCGCCCAGACGGGTTTGCTTCCAGAGGGTTTGCTCGGTTTGGTTTGAGGTTTATTCTGGAATGTGAGAACTGGTGCAAAATCTTGGGCTTGAAGGAGCATCTGTTGGTTTCCAGAGTTAACTTACAGAAAAAAAAAAAATGCTAACCTATTCTGAGGCATCAGATTTGAAGTATCTGATGTGAACGGCCCTGATAGACTTACACGTCCATGCATAACGAGTAATGAGCGTTTTTTAACACGCTCTGTAAACTAGCTTCTCCGATGGGAGTGCGCGTCTGTGTGGGTGGATGTCGGCCTTCTCCCCGCCTCAGGCAGTGCAGCTTCTAGTCTATACTACAGAGGGAAAAGTTACTTTATTCGCGGCGCGGCGAGGCTTACAGGCCGGCATGCTCTCAATGAAACCCTGAGCAGTGATCGCCCTCTTGTGGAAATAAATTTCCTAGCATTTTTCTGGATCCTAAGAAAGACCGGGCAACCACAGGTTTGGGTATTTATTTTCTCGGTAAGGCAGCCTGCCTGTATGCAATCCCTGGGCAATTTCGATAGTATTCGCTTAATTTCTTTCTGAACCCTCAAATTCATGACGTGAAGTAAGGACACGATAGCTCTTGCTTTAATTCAGGCACGAAAACCTTTCGCAAATGAGGATTACGTTCTTAAATCTTTCTATCTACTCTGGTTTACGCTGTTATTTGGCTCCAGCACCACTTACATTGGAATTATTTGGGCTTTCTAATTTTCAACTCTAAACATCAAACATAATTCTGTTCATTGTAGAACATTTGGAAAGTGCAGCTAAATATAGATATATACATAGACACAGTCAGCCGCAACTGCCTTTCCATGGCAGACCCTGGGTTTTCATTCTCTTACTTGTTACCTCTTCACTGGTCTTAATGATTGAGATCTTTTTGAAATATGTAGTGTTGCATTCTTAAGCTTGTTTTTCATAACTTTTATTCAGTTGTGGAAGCAAAGACAGATCTGGCTCTGATGTATAAGGTCATGCTTGTGTGTCAGAAGACCTGAGTTCACCTCATTTTAACCAACAGTAATCTTGTCTGGAGGTTACTCCACGACAAGGTCCCTGCCACAAGCCTTCCACTGACCATCAACCACCCCTAATTGTCAAATCTGGGCCATTACTCCTCAGCATTTTAGGACACTGTAATAGTAACCCTGAGTGTTAGTGCTCTAAGTATTTTAGAGTATTAATCAACAGCTCCACGAATTAGATACATTAGAAGTCCTCACATAAGAAATGAAATTATAGGGCAGAAAAGTGAAGAAACCTGCTCAAGTTGATTAAGTAGGAACAGTGGGATTTTACACACATACATACACACACACACACACACACACACACACACACACACATCTGGTTCCAGAGTTCATGCTTTTAGTTGGTATATTATACTGTCCTGCTAACTGAAAAAAATTTAAATGAAAGTGAAAACATGGGGCTGGGATGTGGCTCAGTGGTAGAACATTCACCTAGCTGGAATCCCTGGGTTCTATGCTGAGCTCCAGAAGAACAAAATATGGGAAAGCAGTCTAAATATTGTAAAATCATAAGTGAAAATAAATTGAATCATTGCATATTAGCAATGCCTTAGATTTGAAAAGGATTTTGAAGTATAGTAAAAATTCTTTTAAAAATTCAAATAAGAATTTAATCTCTGAAAATAAATTAGGCTTTGGCTTATACACAATTCAAATATTTAAATTCCAAAAGAATTTTAATTTTAACTTTTGTTACTTTTTAAGTCAGAAGACTTTTTTTTTTTTGGTTTGGATTTTGTTTTTAGTAGTGCCGAGGATCTAAATCCTGACTTTACACAAGCACCTACATTCCCAGCCCAGACTTTCAAGAGGCTTTTAATATAAAATTCTTTTTTAAACGGAGTCTCACTCTGAAATGAAGGCTGACCTCAAGTTCTCAGCATCTTCAGCATCCTCCCACCTCAGCCCCCTAATTTCTGGGACTATAGATATGAGCCACCACTCTTGATCCTTTTAAAACATTTTAATTCTCAAGCCCAGCAGGGTTAGCTGACCACAGAGCTGCTTATGTAGCCTATACTGAAGCTCCAAAATACCACTCAAGGATCAGATACCTTCAAACAAACTATTCAGCCTGGCCCTTTACAATGTACAATAACTTACTGGTTATCAAAGAAAATCCTCAGTTACCTGGGATGCTTCATCTATGATGGAATTATGAACAGTGAGAAGGAATGATAATGAAGCCATGTTTGGATCAGTCCAGCACAGGCATCAGCCAATCAGAAGTTATGCCCTGTCTCCTGTAGTTTTGTTTGTCTTTTGACTTGTTTGTTTTTAAGATATGGTCTTTTGATGTAGCCCTGAATGGCCTTTAACTTACCAGGTAGCCCAACCTGGTCTCAAATGTGTGATTTCCTGTCTTAGCCTCCCAAGTGCTAGGATTACTGGTATGCATCATGTCCAGCTAGATGTCCTATTTATCAGCCTGAGGCTTTTAACAAAATCTATCATATTCCCATTTATGTTACACATTTTCCTAGCCATGCTCATAGATAGGCTAATTATTCCATTTAAAACTGGCACTCATTCTGGAGAGACAGTTCAGAGGTTAAGAGTGTATACTGTTCTTGCAGAAGACCAGACCTCAGTTCAGTTCTCACCCCTCACATTGGAAGGCCCACCAACTGCCAGTAACTCTAGTTTCAGGGAATCGGATGCCTCTGGCTTCCAAGGATACCTGCACCCAAGTGCACATACCCACACACAGACATATACAAACACACACAATTAAACTACTAAAAATAATCTTAAAAAAATAAAAACTAAGGCTGTGGGGATGGCTCAGTATTTCAGAGTGCTGCGTGCTCATGCAGAAGACTGGCTCTTGCAGAGGTTTGGTTCCCAGCACCCACATAGTGACTAATAACCATCCATAACTTCTGTTCCAAGGGATCTGGTGCCCTTTTGGACTCTGTGGGCATTGCATGCACAGGCACACATACACATGCCTACAAAACACTCATTTGTATAAACTAAAAGTAAATAAATTTTTAAAATTTAAAGCACAGTATGACTTAAAGCACAGCTGGAGTTTTTGATCTGTAGATTTATTTACTATTTACTTATTTGTACCGGGACTCCAACCTAGGGCCTCACACTTGCTAAGCATGCACTTTCCCATGGAGTGTTATTCCTTCAGCCCCAGTATTGGAATTTTTAAAGATAACTTGTGTTTTTTTTTTAATTTTTGGACTATAATGAACTGAAAGAATGCTGTATGAGGAGCCAACAAGCATTGATCATAGCACTTAATGTCTGATGATTTCCCTTCTCTTTAAAAAGTAGGTGGAAATGGGTCTATATAAAAACCTTCATGCTAGCATTCATGGCAGCATATAATAGACAAAAAAGGAGAAGCAACCCAAGTATGTATCCGTTAATTTGTGAACAGATAAAATATGGTATATTCATATGGTGGAATATTATTCAGCAGTAGAAAGGGATGGAAGCCTAAGGAGGTGACTCAGTAATTAAAGCATTTCCTGTGCAAATGTGTGGAGTTTAGATACCCAAAACCCACATAAATGCCAAATGGGTGTGGTGAACTGCCTGTAATTCCAGTCCTCAAATCCCAGAGACTTGGCAAGCTGTCAGCAAGTTCTGAGTTCTATCGAGAGCCCCTGACTCCACGGAAAAGGCACAGAGTGACTAAGGAAGACTCCAGGTGTGAACCTCTGCCTTCCACAGGTGAGCATACACACAAAGGAGCACACCACACACAGAGACACAGGAGGCAACAAAAGGGAATGAGGATTCACAAATGTTAAAATATGGATGATCTCTGAAGACATTGTGCTGAGAAGCCAGTTGAAAAAGAAAACATGGTGGGGTTCCATTATGTGAAATGTCCAGAATCCATGAATCCAGAGGCAGAAGTAAGTCAGGGCCTACTTGGAGGTGTGGCAAGGACAGAGGTACTGAAGGAGCAAGAATAGGGAGGGACTTCAAATGGGGGAGGCTCTACGGAGAGGTCAGTAAGTCCAAAACTGGACTCTGGTCAGAACTGAAATACTCTGAATATTCTAAGTACTCCTGAGCTGTGCACTTTAAATTGGGGGATTTTATGGTGTATGAAAATAAAGTTCAATGAAAAAAAAAAAAAAGGCCAAGAACACAGGCCTAAGCATTGCTTAAAGTGAAGCGCTATGCGCTATGTGGGTCGGATACACCTTTGTCTTCACCTGAGGAAACTCACTGGGGGAGGGACTGCAAAATTCGGCAAGGCTTGGGACTGAATCAAAGCATACAAACTCATTAAGAAAAACGGTGCCACGGTAGCCACTGTCCCGCCTCTGTTTACCTTATGTTTCCTACTGTAGAGGAGATAGACTTGGCTAGTAGAAAGTAACAATAGCATTTCAGTACTTTTATTGTTTCAGAGTCACAGAGCTTACAAATCAGTTCTCTGCTGTCACAGAGACAGAGTAAAGGCATGCAGAGAATCTGAGCCAAAAAAATGTTGATGTCCTACTGGGTGCCTGTTCTACCTCTCAGTCAAGATCTGACTACCAAAGAATGACATAAATGTGCCATCAAGCTTTAACGCTTTCCACTCTCCCCGTTACTCACCCTGTAAATGTGCTCCATATGACATTCACCAGAACAAAAAAGGAGAGATGTTGCAAGATCCTACACAGCAGGATTTGCCAGTTACAATGAATAATCTTGCTCCTTAGGGCTCTGAAATGTCAAGGCACCCCAATTCTGCTTCCTCAGAAACACACTGTAGATGAAGAACAGGAAAGGGTAATTTAAGATACTTAATAGGTTAATCACATTTAGTCTTATATTTGTCTAATGCAGACACTGGTCTGGTGATATAGCTATGAGACATCATGAGCCAAGAAAATGAATCAGATATTTAATGGATATGTGGAAACGGAAATTTTCTTGTAAAATTACAAAAAGGCAAGCCAGTAATACACTAAACCATAATAACATTTATCATTGAAATTCTGAGCAGGCATGGTAGATCCTGGACCCTTTCTCCTTAAGGATTAAATATTTTGCAAAAGAATGGTTGAATATCACATTCATCCTTTTATGGACAAATATATCTTATTGGCTATTCTCCATCACAAATAGATGGGTTTGTCCCAATTCATTATTTCCATAGGTTGAAAACATGGAACATGGAAGCAAGACCCTGTTTTTCAATGAAGCAGCTCTGTCTAGATCAGAATTTAAAGTGACTTATAGTAGACTATTAGGTAAGAAGCTTAAAGCCCTTAGCAGTCAGCAGCGGTAGCTTTCCCTTGTATTATGTTGTTGGGCTTCATACATGAGTTCTCTTTCAAAGTAAGGCTTTGACTTTGGTTGAAATATAAAGTTCTTGCAAAGTCTGAGCGAGATGGCTTTGCATGTTATAACTGCAGGTATAATAAATTTAACAGCTTCCTCTCTGAGAGCAGGGTTTAACGATGGCAGGTGGAAGTCTGGGAAGGCCAAGACTGTGACTACACGGAATAGCTGAAGTGAAGAAAGAGAGCAGCCTGGACCAAAGGGTCTTCATTGAAGGCAGAGAAAATAGTAGAATAGTTTTGATAGGCATTTCCTTCAGAGGAATCGAGGCAGAGACATAACACACAGCATCTAATGCCACACCTGATCTGGAAGTCAGGAATAGAAAGAAACTGTGTAAAGTGTCCTAAAGTTAAGGATACAACCATGCTTGGTTTTGGGTTCCCTCTCAAAGTATAGCAGTTCTATATACGTGTACTTAAGGAGAGCAAAAGAGAGTGATTCTTGAAGGACTTCCTATCATTTGAGCCAATCTTGAGCAAATGTCCAAGCATGTCACCTGCGGGCTTCTGCAAGCACTGCAGAAAGAAGCCACGCAGCAATCTGCAAGCTGTTTGCTTCAGAGCTTTAACACATTAAAGACCTCAAATTTAGACTTCAGAAACTCCCTCCGGGAAGGAATGAGGCAGTTCCCCTGGTCGTTGTTGTACTATCTGTGGTTTCAGTTATGCATAGTCAACTGTGCTCCAAAAATGTTAAGTAGAAAATTCAAAAATAAACAACTCATGAACTTCACAGTGCTCACTGCTCTAAGTAGCATGATGAAATGTCAGGCCATCCTGCTCCATTCTTCCCAGGTCACAAATGAGTCTTTTGTCTTGTGCTCATGCTGTATGCTTTGGATATGGTATAGCATCATGATGCTGGTTCTCAGGTAACCCCACTGTAGTGATCAAAGCTCAGTTACATTGTCTGTGACATTTACATTACTCATTTCATCCAGAGTGTAAATTCAGCACAATCACATGAGAGAGAACAAATTCACATAACTTTATCACACCATATTGTTATGGTTCTTCTATTTTAAAATTAACTTTTATGGCTCCCTTACTCTACCTAATTTGTAAATTGAATGCATCATAGGTATGTGTCTACTGAGGAAAATGAAGTAGGTTCAATCTCTTCATGGCTTGAGGAATCCGCTGGGAGTCTTAGGATGTATCTTCTGAGGATAAAGTGATACAATATGCACACTTACACTGGGGTGAACATTTACACTGACCAGTGGAAATTGGATGACAATAATCATTCCATTTGCATCTTTGTCCAACCATATAACCTTTACATTGATATTTTTAATGAACCTTACAATTATCCTATAGATAATAATGCATGTGTTAAAAGTCCTAAGTTGTTCAACATTGCTTGTGCATTTGTGTGGACACACGGGTGTAGAGGCACATGTGTGCACGTATGTGGGGGCCAGAGGAGAATCTCAGTTGTCGTTCCTGAGGTGCTGTCTACCCATGAAATGAGGGTCTCTCATTAGCCTGGAGCTTGCTGATTAGGCAAAGCTGGTTGACTAGCAAAACTGTTAGGATTTTTTATCATCCTAATTTGGAAATCATTTACCCTTCAATACGTCTATAACTTCAAAAACTATCGAAGTAATTTTGAGAGGCTCTATTCTGAGAAACTGAATAGGTGGTATCAACTGCCAAGCTCAGAGGCATACAGCAAGCCTAATTCCTGGGGCCTGTGCTAGTAGAAAATGGGGATAAAGAACTGTGGGGGGGAGGGGAAGCTGGAGAGATGTCTCAGCAGTTAAGAGCACTGGTTGCTCTTGCAGAGGACCTGGGTTCAGTTCCCAGTACCTATGTGGTAGCTAACAACTGTCCTAACTCCAGTTCCAGGGTATCCAATGTCCTCTTCTGACCTCCTTGGGCACTGCACTACATGGATGTACTTACATACATACAGGCAATACACTCAAACACATAAAAAAAATAAAATATTAAGAAAGAACTGCCCTGGACTGAGAGGGGACCCTGGATCTCATCAGTAGAAAGGTTTAGACACCCCTCTCTCAGGGCTGGAGACATGACTCAATGGTTAAGAGCACTGGCTATTCTTCCGAAGGACCTGGATTCCATTCCCAGCACCCACATGGTGCCTAAAGTTATCTGTAACTCAGTTCTAGCGGATCCAATCCCCTCTTCTGGCTTCCACAGCCATTGCATGCATGCACATAGTATATTTACATATATATAGGCAAAGCGCTTCTACACACTAAATAAATAAAATAAGAAGAAAGGTTTAGACACAACATCGCAAGTCTGTTCCTGCTGGAGTTATCCCCAATACTAGTTTTTTTTTTCTTTTGCTCTATGTACATACTCTAGAATATCAATGCTCCCTCTCATTTTAATGATGTACTATAGTCTTAATCTTAAATCAGCTGTGCTCTGAGAGAGACAACAAAAAACATTAGGTCTCTTCTTCTGGGAGAGGGGAGGATGGGAGATAGGGTTTCACTATGAATCCTGGGTTAGTCTGGAGTTTGTTACGAATCATTGGCCTTGAACTCATTCACAAGGCTTCCCTTTCAGCTTCCTGGGTACTGGAATTACCGGCATGTACCACTGCAACCTGCTTCCTCTAGGTCCCTTCTTAAAGGAATCTACCAATAACTTGGCTTATATATGAAAAGACAACTAGCAATGCATGGCAGTTATACATCAACACGCAGTGCCATGCCAGGGGCCCAGGCAGCCAGAACTGTGGGTAAAAGTCATCAGAGATTTCTAGTCAGAGAGAAAGCTGCAGGTAAGACAAAACTGAATCTAAGCCGGGCCATCTCCCTGCTGAGTGTGCTTGTGTGCTTTCCCTTGGGTCAGGTACTATGCATCTTTGTAGAAAGTTAAAAGGAAGACAGTGAGGAGGAAGAGACTGAAGATGCTAAAGAAGTGGATGATTAGGAAATACACAGGAAGGCGAAAATAGGTAAGGAAGTGAGCCCGTGTTTGGGGTTGAAGGATAGAAGACATGGTTCAGGAGAGAAGCACAAATGCTCAGGGCAGGAGAAGGAAAAGGAACTTCCTGTGAAGTGAGCAGGAAATGTCCACTCCACGAAAAGACTGAGGGAAAACTGGTAACGTGAGGAGGAAAAATCTAAAAGTGGACAGACCTGTGAGAGGTTAAGAGGTGAGTGAGGGCTGACTGAGCTGCAGTGCGCAGCTCCCCCGTGGCTACCGGAGCTTTCCTAGGATAGGATGACTGAGATTCAGGACTCTCCCCAACCTGACTGCCCTTCCTGGAGGAACTGGGACTGTCTGGAGATACAGAGTTAGCGAGTACCGTGGCAAGTCCCACAAGAACAGGCAGCTGACCCTTCCTTCTTCCACTGGTGTGTTATCTGCTTTCTGTCATTTAGGGTCTAGGTTTTAATGTGGGTTTACTATAGAAAGACTGTTTTCTGTATCACGCTTGCTGTGTCTAGGGGTCCTGTGGGTCAAATATAATTTGTCTCGCTCTCCCAACCTTAAATCCATTGAGGCATACCTTAATTGTATAAAAAAGTGGAAATTCAATCCAACTATGGTATTTAGAGGTGAAATTTTGGAAAGTCATTAGGATTAGGCAAGGTCATTAGGGTGGAGCCCCTTTGACTGAATCCTGGTGGCTTTATAATCAGAGGGAAAATGACATAGACACATGCATTTCCTGTATCCTGACACATGGTGCTCTGTGCTGCCGTGGGACTCCCCAGTTCTGAGAAGGCCAGCACCGAAAGCCAAAAGTCAAAGGGGTCATCCAGTCTTGGACTTCAACCTCTAAAATCATGAGCCAAAATAAACCTCTTCTCTCTAAAGCTAGCCTGCCTCAAACACTTATTTTTGTTTTAAAACTTATTTATATTTTATGAGCATGATTGTTTAGCCTGCATGCATGTGAATTCATCATGTGCATGCAATGCCTGTGGAGGCCAGAGATGGTATTGGATCCCCTGGAACTGGAATTATGAACAATTGCTAGCTGTCACATGGGTGCTGGGAACCAAACCTGGTTCCTCTGGAAGGGCAGCCAGTATTGTCAATCACTGAGTCATCTCTCCAGCCCTTACCTCAACTATTTTATTATAGTACATACACACATACACACACACACACACACACACACACACACACACACACACACGACCCACCAGGATAACATACAGGCTTTGTATGTTACAAAAAATGTAATACTTTTATTCATTCTTAGAGGAGCTATTGTAAGCAGCTTAAGGCTATGACCAGCTGAATACTCTTCCTATTTAATATTTTAGATGACTGCAGTTTGTAAAGTAAAGCTATGCACTACATTCAGAATTGCTGGCAACAGAGTTAAATTTAAACCCATTGCTCAGGGAAAACACCTATAGTTTCACCAAAGTGCCAAATACATGATGCATCAAGAAGGAAATTCTTTCTTGAGTACTAATTACAAATTCTGAGTCCTAGGTTTAATTAATAGGAAAGAAGATGAGACACATAAGCAACTCTGTGATGGACTTGATCTGCATTCCTTTCCATACTTAATTGATACATCTCATCCTTCTCATCTTTAAGACCCTGATATGTTTGTCTGCAGAACAAAGGCCTTCAGTGCGATGTCTACACAAGACCCTCATCAAAGGAACCAAATATCTGTTTTTAGTTTTTTGTTTGTTTTTAGACAGGGTCTTGCTATGTAGTCTTTGGCTGGCTTGAAACTCACTACATAGACCAGACGGGCTTCCAACTTACTTTGATCCTCCTGCCTCTACTGGAATTTCAGGTTTGTGCGACCATACCCGACTTTAATTTTTAAGTTACCACAAAGGAGTAGTTTTGTTACTCTGTGCCATGGGAACAGCCTAGTCTGAACCTCCATTCCTGTCACTGCCTGCCTTCGCTCAGAGACCTGGCAAAGCACTTGTCATTGGGTGTTCTTTTCTACAGTTAGAAGAAACTGCCAGTTATATAAAAGATACACCTCCCTGTCTATTGATTCAAATGCATAAAAAACACAGTCCCCCAGATGACTACATGCCAACTCACAGATCTGATTAAATTCCGAGTGAAGTGAGGCATTATTCAGGCATAAAGTATACACAGCTGAGACCAGTCCCACCTCCTCTGTGAATAAGTGAAGACCGATCACTGGGAATTTCACCTGGAGCACTTGCAGCAGAGGGTGCTGTGATTTACAGTGTAGCCCTGACTAATGCCACAATTACTTGAAATATGGTACACTCCCACATTGCTATACTTCTATAACTAATATGTCCCCTTAACAAAGATAAGATATAGTTCATATCATCTGAGTTTAATGTCATAAAGTTAAGCTTAGAATAAATTAGCTCTGCAAATGGAATTTTAAGTAAGAGTAAAAGCATGGGCAGCACGAGTACCAAGGTTTCTGGACCAATAGAATACAATTTAATAAAAGCCAGTGTACATAACCCACGGGGAAAAGGAAATCAGGCGGTCCTAGGAGTGGCATGGATCAGGAAGGCACTGACACAGCCAGTGAGAACCTGAGGCCATGAGCTGCCGAGACAACTGTGGGGCAGTGTACAAACAAGAGCTGAGGGTCTGGGCACAGGAGCAGAGGTGCTGTCATGGTGGTATCACTTTCTGTCCACGGAATGGGAGGAAATACTGCTCCGAAATCCTTGGAACTTGGGAAATTTTGACCATTATATTTCCATGGCAACCTATCACATACAGAGACACAGACATACACACAGACACACAGGCACACTACACACACACACACACACACTACACACTTCATAGACACATACACATAGACATACACAGAGACGCACTATACAGACACACGCAGTTACACACACAGGCACACACATGTGCAGATATGATGTGATCTAAGGTTTTCTGCTCTATCTTTTTTAACCTTCTGCTTATTCCACTTGTTCTGGGTCGAATTGCATCATCATCCAAAATTCACATATTGAAGCCCTAACCCCCAGGATCTTATTTGGAGAATGTGTCTGACAGAGTTCATCAGATTACAGTGGGGTCCCTGATACACAGAGAGGACTGGAAAATGAATCCTCTCAGGGCCCTCCCAGGCACCCTTTGTTCTTCAAATGTTTGATTTGAAGATTTGCACTTAAATTCACTGGCCCCCAAGGCAGATGTCACCTTCAGTAGAGCTAGCATCTGACGCTGCCACTTTGTCCCACTGTTCAACTCGCATCCCTTGGAGTCATGCAGAGAAGCCAAACTCCTTATTTGGGTGCCAGTGCCAACTTCTCATGCTACTCGTTTGTCCTAGCTGTTGCTAGAGACACTCTGCTTCCCATCGGTTGTTTTCATCAGTCCACTGTACACAACTTGATTTTTTTTTTTCCTCTAACTGATTTTGGCTTCAGAGTGGGGTTACTAACTCCCTCTATCCTGCAGGCAAAATGAAAAAAGAAAATCCTTGTATTTTCTCATTGTTGTGACTCGATAAAAGCAACGTCAGGAGGAAGCCTTGCTTTTGGCGCAGCGTCCCAGGGTGCGTCCGTCGGCAGGGCAGAAGGAGAGCGGGGCATGACTCAGCTGGTTACACCGCAGCCTCAGTCAAGGAGCAGCAAGGGACGAGTGGGCTTGTCTCTTGCCTTTTCCTTGTTACTAGGTCCCAGGACCCCAGTGTGGGGGCTAATCGCACCCACATTCAGGATGAGCCATCCCTCCTCAATTAAAACTCCCTGCAAATAAAACACCTGGAGGTTTGCCCTCTGCGTGACACTGAATCCAGTCAACCTGGCAGTCACAGTTAAGCACCATTGTCCTCAATGCTTCCAGCACAGAATCTACTAGTTGACCTCTCCCTCTGCTCCACCTGGACACACACTAAATAAAACTAGTTTCCTTCCCAGGCAAAGGAAGCCTCAAACCTCCCATCATGACATTGTCCTCTGGTTACTGAAATCATTGCGAACATTTTTAACCAGTCCTTGAGTTGCGTAGTAGTGAATCCACAGGCTAAGAAAGAGGAAGCCCTGCCGCTGAATAAAGCAGAGGTATGAACTGCGACAGTCTGTACACAAAACACCCTAGGGCATGGGAAGGAGCAAGGAGGAACCTGGGTAACCTGTGTGTCTACAGAGAGGCAGTCTGGGAGCCCAGTCCAAGGTTGTGGCGGTTTGAATAAGAACGTCCCCCATAGGCTCTAAGTATTTGGACATTTTGACCCCAGTTGACTCTGTTTTGGGAGGTCTTAGAAGGTGTGGCCATGCTAGGGGAAGCACGTCACTGGGGCTGGGCTTAGAGAGTTCTTAAGCCTTGCCATCTCCAGTCACTCTCTGCTTCCTGTGCCTGCTTGAAGATGTGAGTGCTTAGCGTCTTTGTTGACTTTACCCACCTCTTTCACATGCCTCTCTGCCATGATGGACTCATGCTCCTTTGGAATCATAAGCCAAACAAACTCTTCCTTTTATAAGTTCCCTTAGTCAGTGTTTCTATCACAGCAATAGAAAAGCAGCTAATACAAAGATCAAGCCTTCTTCTGATTGTTCTAAAGTAGGTGATTAAATGTAATTGTCCTATGGCTGAACCTCTGCTAAGGAAGCATGTATTGGAAGAACAGTCATGGATACTGGATGTCTGTAAAAGACCAGGAAGAGAGTGGTTTTAATATCTGCTCTGGAATCTACTTTTCACTTACATGCAGGAAACTGCGTACATACTAGGTCTTTTCTCTTCTTTGTAGGTAACCTATCAACCACACTAAACCTCAAGACTGATCACTGTGGAACTTCCTCATCCTGGAAGCCAGAAAATAGACTGTTTTCTATCCTGCATGATGACCAGTCCTGCTCTGAGTGATACTGGCACTGTAGTTCTTGATATTGCTGTTTCTTTTCTTTTTTTTTTCCTAAACACAATCTCAAGATCTCATTGTCTTCATAATAAAATAAAAGACAAAGCCAAGGACTGGATCACTTGACCTTTACTCTTTCTGTTTCTCCTCAGATCAAAATGCTCTGGTCTATTAAGGGCCCGCATCCTTAGGTCTGTGGTTGCGCTCAGCAACACAAACCACAGTGTACTCCTTTTATGTAGTTTCAGCTTTTCTGTTGTTGTTGTAAATCAGCTCCATGTGTTCACGATAGCTTTTCTGCTTCCTGTGAGAGAGGGCACTGCTTGCCCTGGCCTTACAGAGAATCCCTGCACATACCACACCGTTAGGCCAACCAGACTTTGTACAGAAAGTCAGGTGGGGTTGGGAAATGTTCACCTCTGCCAGGACATTCTTAATTTGGAAATGTGGCTTTTGTTTCTGCTTCAAGTCTGTTGGAAAAAAAAAATATCCAGAGTGGACCAAATCCTGCCTCCAGGACACTATCACAATATGCCTGAAGATTCTGTGGCTGTATCTACAACACTGAATAAACCAGACTGATGGAGTCAGATTGATGGAGTAAGACTCTCATGCTGAAGTGTGGACAACACGTGGGTAGAAGTGTCCATTTTCAAATAGGCTACATTGATTTCATATACAGAACCCCTAAGTGACTTTACCAATCCTGTGGTAAATGTAATAATTAATCAAACATTAAGTTAATATACAATTAATATTTTAATAATGCATTTTCTTTTTGTTTTGTTACAGTGCTAGGGATCAAACCCAGGGCTTCACACTGAGTAGGCAAATGTTCTACCACTGACCTATGTGCCCAGCTCCGGTTCTTCATGTGCAGGAACAGACATATCCTCTGTTGCGATGCTAGGCTCCTTTAATCTCTTTCACCAAGTATTTAGGCAGCTTGGGACAGTTACTCAACCTCTTCCAGTTTCAGATTCCTCATCTGTACCATGGTTACAATAATGCCTATCCATGATAGTTGCTAGAAGACTCAGGAAAAAATTGTAAAGTGCAAAGGACTTTATGATAAACTATGCGTTGTCTCACACAGGTGGCAGAGATATGAAGGAACTTGATAAGGTCACTTCCTCACTCTGTGTTACTTACTTTTCTCATAAATGCAACAGAACATCTGACAAAAACAACTTAAGGAAGAACGGGCTTATTGGTCCATTATGGCCGGGAAGTCATGGAGCAAGAGTGTGAGGCTGCTGGTCACACTGCATCCTACATCTACAGCCAGGAAGGAGAGACGAAGGCCGGTGCTCACCTGCTTTTCTCCTTTCTATCTAGTTTGGGATCCTGGCCTATGGAATGGTACTTCCCACACTTAGGGTGTATGGATCTTCCCACCTCTGTTAACCTAGTCTAGGAACCTCTTCACAGGCATGCCTAGAGGGTTTGTCTCCTAGGTGATTCTAGATCTTGTCAAGTTGACAATCAATATTAACCATCACACTTGCTCAGTTTCATCATCCTACCCTTGACTCAACCCAAACAGAACCAAATTAAAATCATAGTTTTTGCTATTAAAATTCAAACGTTGTCTGGGAAAGCAGCTCAGTGGTAAAGCATGCACCTTGCATGCGTAGAGCTCTGGGTTCAAGCCTGAGCACTGAAAAATAACACTTAAGCAGACTCAAAGATCCTTGTTCAATTAAACTATTACTACCAAACTCAGACATGTACAATTTTATACCTTCCTCTGTTTGCCACATCTTATTTAGTAATAAGAATTTAGAGTGTTTAGTGACTGGCTTGTGCAATCAATTAGTCATTCAGTAAGTATTTACACATCCATTAAGTGTCAGACTCTGAATTAGGCAGTAGAAATAGAGCAGTGGGAAAAATGACAAACCCCTTTCTGTGTGGATTTCGGAGTCAAGGGGGTTAAGGGCCAGAAAGTGAGACATCCAATAAGTAGAAGAAAGTAGTATGGTTTGGATAAGGCATGGGTGTGTTCTCCAAAAGTTCATGCGTTGGAAGGTGTGAGGTGGTGGAATTGTGAAACTCAGCTAGTGGGCAGTAATTAGGTCACTGGGGGCAGAGCCGAGGGTACAATTTTAAATGAAATACTCAGGGAATGACTACAGCAGTATTGAAAGGAATGCCTGAGATGATTATAAAAGAAAAGGGAGCAAGGCCCAGGGAGGTGGCTCACTCAGTAAATTGCATGATGACCTGAGTTCAGAAATCTAGCATCCTTGTCAAAGGTTGGGCACTGTGGCATGTACCTATAATCCTAGCCAGTGCTGGGAGACAGAGACAGGAAGCTCCTTGTGACTTGCTTGCCAGCCAGTCTAGCTGAATCTGGTGAGCTTCAGGTGTAGTGAGAGACCTCACCTCCAAAAGGTGGAAGCCAACAGAAGCAAGGCTAGAATTGCCACTCCACTCTGGCCCTCCATCTCGCTCCTGCCCAGCACTGATTCAGTCAGGGCTTTTCCTGGGAACCAGGACTTCAGGGCAGACATGGGTTCAGAGGTACAGGATGTGTACAGGATGCTAAGGGAGTCATCAGAGCCAACAGCCTCAGAGCCCAAGCAGCCTGGCTCCTTCCTCTACTTGCAAGGCATGCAAGAGGCTGGTGACGGTGGAGAGTGGTCTGGGTCTGGTGGTCCCCAGAACCTCAAGTCAGCAGCCAGTAAGCTGGCCGTTTCATTGAGTGGCCTGCAGGGACTGCCAAGAGTGTTCACGCTGTGGTCACAGGATTGTGGGCACCTTTGTCCAGGCCCAGGACAAGCTCTACCACCCCACGAGCTTCATGTGTAGTGACTGCAGCCTGACTTCATGTGTAGTGACTCACAGGCCCCAGGTGGCTTACCTCATGCCTTGGTATGGTTCTCACAGTATAAAGATCTCTCATGTAAAGATCTCTGTGAGACTGAAGACAGCCTGGTCTACATAACAAGTTCCAGACCAGTGGAGCTATAGGGAGACCATGTCTCAAAAAAAATTTATTTTTAAATAACCAGTTAGAAGGCTTTAGGACTACTAAAGAAGAAAACTTAGTGTGGCAGCACATGTCTTCAGTCTCCGTACTTGGGAGGCTGGGGAAGAACTATGAATTAGAGGCTAGTCTGGATGACATGGCCTCTCAGAAAACCTAACCCAGTGAATAGAGCAGAAGACAGTTGGCAGTGTAACAGGAGCAGGTGACTGGTAGACAGATGGATAGACTGTGAGAATGGGAGCAGCAGAATCTCTGTAAGAACGGCATGGGAGTTATGGAAGGAGAAGTGATTTTAAAAATTTTCCATGAACAACTGGAACTGGGACGTGCCCATTCCTTTACGTGAGGGGGACTGCAGGGGAACTATTTGGGGCCAGTGGGAAGATGAAAGTTTGATTTGGAACATGTTGGTCAATTGATTAATTAATTAATTTTATTATGGGTATGTGTATATTGCCTGAATGTATATAGGTGTACTTGTGTAACGCAGTGCCAGAGGAGGACAGAAGAGGGCATCAGGTCCCCTGGAAGTGGAGTTACAGATGGAGTTACAGTTGCTAACTGCTATGTGACTGCTGGAATTCAAACCCCATCTTCTGCAAGAACAGCCAGTGCTCCTAACCACTGTGCCATCTCTCCAGTCCTGGAGCATGTTAATTTGAGATGCCTTTTTTGACACCCATTTGTCAAGAAAATAGTCTAAGAGTCTGAAATTCACGAGAGAAGCCTGCGCTGCTTGTAAACTTGAAAACATCTGCATTTATACATTTAGAGCTGAATCGAAGAGACAACAATCTACCAAGATAATGAGCTACAGTAGGAAACAGGGAATTCAAGGGCCTTGAAAAGCAAGAATGTGAGGAATAGCAAAACCAAACAAAAAGCTGAGATGGAATGACCAGAGACACAGAAGGAAAGCCTTAGACAGTCATGACCTACATGAAGAGAACAAGAACTATACCTCTGGGCACACACTGAGCAGCTGGGTCAGAGGCTGCTGTGGTGGGTGCAGGCAGATGAGAACCGGCAGGGAATGTCGTTAGCGATCTTGACAAGAGCAGGGTGACGGGGTTATTCAGGGAAGCACAGCAGAAAGGCCTGGAGATGGGAAGTGAAGGCCACTACAGGAGCTTTATTGTAAAGGGAATCAACCGTAGAGAAGGGAAACGGGAACGTGGAGCCAAGAACTCCTGCGTTCAGAGATTTTAGCAAAAGAGATGCTTATAGACATGGAATAGATCAGGAATTCTGTATCTGCAAATACAGAGTCAAAGCAGGAATAAATGTGTTTCACTGTTAATTTCTCTTTTCATGAGCATTGTTAGTAATTAAGGACGGAAGGAAAAGAGGAGAGGGAAGGAAGGGAGGGAGGGAGGGAGGGAGGGAGGGAGGGAGGGAGGGAGGGAGGGAGGGAGGGAGGGAAGGAGGGCGCAAGTCCAACCTGATGGCCTTCCCTAGACTTAGCTAAAAAGCAGATCTTAATTAGCTTTAGACTTTGAGCACAGATGAACCCAAATGGATTCAACTTTCCTGAACTATGTATCGTTTATTTTGTTACTGAAATAAGAGTATCAGGCAACTGGAAATCAATGAATTGATTTAAATATTATGCAAAAGATGGAGCTATTACTATGGGCACATTTTAATGATTTAAAAATCACATTTCAGCATTTTCCTTATGTCAAGGGCTATGACAGGGCAGCATTGATTAACACATTCAGACCCAATCATCAAGAAAAAGACTTGGAACTGCAAATTTTCTCTTGTAAAAGATGCCTTCTTAGGTCCACATTAAGTTCAAAGTTATTAAATAATGACAGTTATATTTGGGAGTTTTTTGGCATGTAATTTGTTTTTAACTTTTTATTATGAAAAATGTCAAGCCAGTACAGAAGTCGAGAGAGAATACATAATGTTCTTTCTCTCCGGTACTCAGGACCCAGCTTCCACAGTTACCAGCTCAGAGCCAAGGTCGTTTCAGTTGTCTCCCCAACACTTCTGTCTCCCCAAGCACTGGATGACTGGGAGACAATTATTTTTAAGTGAACCCAGACATCCTGTCATTACTTCTGTAATTATTTCAGTGCACATGTCTGAAAGAGATTCCGTTTAAAAATCACACCATTTTCACACTGAAAATAAGAATATTTCATTAGTTCTATCAGATATTCTTCAGACTTCACGTTTCCACAAAGGTCCCATTGATGTCACTGCAAATGTATTTGTTTGAATCAGGATCCTTTAGACATTGGATTTAGAAAGGGAAAGATGAACAAAATTTAAGAGTTTTGGTTTCACAAACATTTTATCAGAAGCTCTTTCATGTCTGGTATAAGAGCAAATCTGACTGAAATAGGAACAGTGTATTTTTAAATTAATATTTGGGTGTTTTATAGGTACACAAAGTAATGGGTTTCTACATAATATCTTCATACATGAGTCATTAGACTTTGCTCTTGTTTGTTCCCATCCTTCACTGCCCATGTCACTTCCCTCTCCGGCGGGTCCCCTTCTCTCCCAGCTAGTCCCCGCTTTGGCTTTCTTAGTACGTGTATTCTATTACTCTGTCCATCCCCACCTCACTTAAGGCCTTGCCCTCCTCTCTCATGACCCCTTGACAGCCTCATGACCTATAAACCCACATATGTAAATACACGTATATGTAATCTCTTTCTCTCTCTCTCTTCGGTCTTCTTGAGACAGGGTCTCCCTGTAACCCAAGCTGACCTGACACTCATTATGTAGACCAGGCTGGCCTCAATCTCACAGAGATCTGCCTGCCTTTGCCTCCGAGTGTTGGGACTAAAGGCGGGCTCCACCGCGCTTGGAGACATATATATATATATATATATATATATATATATATATATATGTGGGTGTTGGATCCCTTGGAACTGAAGTTAGAGTCTGAAGTTAGAGGAAGTTGTGAGTCACCTGATGAGGCTGCTTGGGATTGAACTCGGGTCCTCTGCAAGCCCAGTGTGTGTTCCTAACCACTGAACCATCTTTCCAGCCCCAGTGTTTGTCTTTCTAACTCTAACTTATTTTGATTAGCACAGTGACTTCTAGTTGCATCCATTTTCCTGCAAATGTCCTGATTTCATTTTTCTTTATGGTTACATAAAATTTCATTCTGTATTTGTACCTCGTTTTCTTTATCTGTTCATTTGTTGATAGACAGCTAAGCTGATTCCATTTTTAACTATTATGAATAGTAGCAAGTATCTCTGTGGCATGTTGCGTTGGAGTCCTTTGGGTATATGCCTAAGAGTCATATAGCCAGATCATACGGTAGTTCTTTTTTCCTTTGAGAAAACTCCATACTGATTTTCACAATGGCTGCACAAGTTTATACTCTCACCAGTAATGAATAAGAATTCCTGTTTCTCAACATCTTTGTGAGAAATTCTTGTCCTTTGTTTTCTTAATAATAGCCAGTCTAGGGACTAGAGAGATGGCTCAGCAGTTAAGAGCACTGGATGTTCTTGCAGAAGACACAGGTTCGAATCCCAGCATCCACATGGCGGCCAACAACCACCCATAACTCCAGCCCCAGGGGATTCAATGTCCTCTTCTGTCCTCAGCGGGCACTGTACAGCATGGGTACACTTACATTCATGCAGGCACTGACACACATAAAAATAAAGAAAACAAAAGAATAAAAAAATAATAATAACCAGTCTAATTGGATGGAATCTCAAAGCAATTTTAATTTGCCTTTGCTTAATGCTAAGGATGTTCAATGCTTTCTCAACTATTTCTTGTCCTTTTGTATTTCTTCTTTTGAGAACTATCTATTCAGTCATTGGTTAATTCATTGATTAAATTATTTTGGGATTTGTGTTTACTTTTTCCTCCTCTTTGTATAGTCTAAATATTAATCCCTTGCCTGATGTGTAGTTGGTAAAGATTTCTTTCTGTTCTGTAAGCTGTTTCTTCACTCTGGTAATTGTATTCTTTTCTGTGAAAAAGCTTTTTAATTTCATGTATGCAGATCTCATTTGTCAGTTCTTGGGATTATTTTCTATGCTGTGGACTCTTTTTCGGGAAAAATTTATATCTTAAAGTGGTTTTAGCCTCCTGTGTTTCCTTCAGGTCTCATTAAGGTTTTTATTTATTTTGAATTTTTTGTTGTTGTTGTTCAGGGTCATAGATATGGATCTAGTCTCACTCTTCTACACGTGGAAGCCCAGTTTCCCCAGCATTATTTGTCAGAGGCTTTCTTTTCCCCAATATGTTTTTCTTATCTTTGTCAAAAATTAGGTGACTGTAACTGAGTAGGCCTATTTCTGGATCTTCCATTCTACCTCTTTGGTTTATATGTCTGCTTTCTGCCAGTGCCACGCTGTTTTCGACACTGTGGTTCTGTAACATAATTTGAGAGTGGATATTGTAAGATCCCCAACATTGCTTTTTTTTCTGGATTGTTTTGACTATCTGGGGTCTTTTGTGCTTCCATATGAATTTTAAGACTCTGTAAATAATGCCATTGGGATTTTAATGGAGATTATATTGAATCTATAGGTTGCTTTGGGTAATAGAGCCATTTTCACAATATTAAAGCCTTTAGTCCTTGAGCAAGGGAGGTCTTTCCATCTTCTAGTGTCTTCTGTTTCTTTCTTCAGCAACTTGAAGTTTTCATAGTTGAGGAATTTCTGTTCACCTCCTTGGTTAGGTATCTTACTTTATTGCTTTTGAAGCTATTGTGAATGTGACTTTTCCCTCATTTCTTCCTATGGAACAGTGTATCTTAAAAATTTATTATTTTCATTTTATGCTTGCCTGCCTGTGTGTAAGCACACTCATGTTATGCAATGCCCACTGAGGTCAGAAGAAGGCATCGAATTCCTCTGGAACTGGAGTTACTGACTGTTATTAGTCACCATGCAAGAGCAGCCAGTGCTCTTAACCACTGAGCCATATCTCCAGTCCCGGAACAGTATATTTTTAAATATACTGATTTTTAAATATACATGATTTAGTGAAGCTAAAGAAATCTTCCAAATACTGAAGAGCACTTTCTTAAACAAAAACACAATGTTGCAAGTACAAAGTCTTATTTACCTTATTTACCTGCACCTTTCTGTCATCGGTGTGGCTCTGTGGGATAAGCTATGGTCCCTCTAGTCTCCCAGTGGTCCAAATAGGGCCAGCTTAAACACCCTTCAGCTCAATCCAGTCGAGAAACTGTTCCTTGGATCTCCAAAAAAGAACTCAAACAAAACAATAAATTACATGTTAGAAAATTTTGAATAAGTAAATGATACTCTGATTTTGAAAAGCAAAATACACAGCCTCTGACTATACCATGGGAGGTGTTAAAGTTAAGCAAACGGGCATCTTAAACCATTGCTCTGTCAGTGCAAAGCATCAGAACGGAGCATCAGAACACAGAAAAAACTTTGAGCTCCAAGTCCTCCTGTTAGTGTGTGGCAGGAGAGGCTGAATGAATTGTCAAGGCGATCAAACAGCAGGGAAGGGAGACCCCGAACCCTGGCTGTTCTACCACACTGCCTTTTTCTTTTCCTACTCGTATGGCACAATGAGCTTCAAATTGTCGGATTATATCCAGTTCAAGAGCACTGCTTTTTCACTAAAGGTTTCCTGGTGAAAAATATTTAGGGATGCTACTTTAAATTTTGTTTGTTTTTATTTTACCATATACATATACTACCATTTCAGAACATGTTGAATCATAAACAAATGGCTTGTTCTTATTTCATTATTTAATGTGTTTAATATACTTAATCCAGCTGCATTCTCCTACTGATTATTTACCTCTTACAGTTCTATAAAAATTCTTTTGACTGGGACAGAATGAGACTTAGAGCAGTTTCCAGAGCTTAGTAAATATTTGTTCAATCCAAATTATTTTAATGTTTGTCTCTAAAGCAGACAGCGGTACTGTTTATAGTAGGACAAATGTACAACATCATATCCATCAATTTTCACTTCATGGGAAAGATACACTGAAGCAAGCCTAGGCTGAAGGAGTGTGACATAATTTGTTATAATGGCGCCCCCTAGCGAACATTTTCGCTACTGCTCTCTGAACCCTAAGGTTTGTTCTTTTCTTTTAGTTTGTTATTTTGATCATTTCTTTCTAGACCTAGACTTGGTGACACATTCCTGTAATTCAACTACTTGAGAAGCTGAGACAGGAAGATTGCCTCAAGTTCTGGGTCAGCCTAGGCTGCTATTAAGACCCTGTTTCAACAATTACTGTCCTCCAAAAACACCACTTCTTTTCCTGCCCATAAACAAAAGACTATAAAAGGTCTTGTAAACTCCACATGCAGTACATAATTCAACCCTATAAGCAGAATGATTTTCATATTGAAAAAAATAATGTTCATTTTTTATTTCACTCAAAACAAGAAAAATGAGAAGACAGAGAAGCCAGCAAACATAGTTGACCTGAGAGGTTCTAAACTGAGAGGTTTAGAAATATCATTTTGCTGTGGATTCTCTTCCCAGCTTACATGAGTTGTTTAACATAGCCTTTGTGTTACTTTGTGACATTAGTGCCATTATTCTCATTTTGAGCATGGAAAGAAGGGTACACAGTGAGCAAATGGGAGTCAAAATATGAACCCAGGTTGTCTGCCTCAGGCCTCAGGCCACAGGATCAGTTATGTGTTGACATAGCCACTGGATTATTTATATCCCAAACTCAGTTCTTATAATAGCAAACCTGTTTGTCAGACCGTTGCTTTATTTACCTATTCTCTTTTTCTTACATCACAGAAAGGCCCAGCTTCTTCCTGCTCTTAGGCTTGTGGTTCTCCCACACTCACCTGAATGTGCAGCTACCACCCAATTAAGAAGCAGCAGTCATAAGTCCAGAGCTTCTGCAGGACAGATACAGATGAGCCTAAAACACACTGGGTGCGACCACAAGTAAGTGTTAAAAAACAAAATTAGGAGCAAGTCACGGAGTACAAGTGCCAACTTCTGTCAAATCTGAGATAATCTGAGCATTGACATGACCAATTATAAAACACAGAAAAACTAAGACTACATGAGCTCATACTAATATTAGGTAAAAAAAAAAAAAACAGAAAATAGAAGATAGCTAGATAGCTAGATTGATAGATAGACAGATAGATAGACAGACAGACAGACAGAAGGCTCCTTTGGTGGTTTAAATGAGATACGTCCCCCTCAAGCTCATGCACGTGTATACTTGGGCCTCAGTTGGTGGCACTATTTGAGGAGGTTATGGAACCTTCCAGAGGTGGAGCCTTGCTAGAGGAAGTGCATTATTGGGAGTGGACTTTGTCCCACTTCCTAATCTCTTTTTGCTTCCGGTGTGTAGATAAAATGTAGTCAGCCAGCTTCCTGCTGCATCCATCCCTCTGGAACCAGAAGCGAAAATAAACCCTTTTTTCTTTTGGTTACGTTTGGTCATGTTATTTTAAGACTGTAACAGAAGAGCAGCTAATACAGGGTCTTACTGATAGGAGACTGTAGAGGGCACCCTAGTAAATGCAAAGGGAACAAAGGAGTTGAAAACGATCATTTCATAATCATCACACGAGATGGCATGAGGCTAGGAACATTAACTGATTCCAAAGCTAGAGAGGAATTTTTATGAGGAATGAGATATCTATTTGATCTCAATGTGTCTTTCCACCAACTACTTCACAGTTACAAGAGAAGAAAAGAAAACACTAATCTCATAGTGAGAATCAAGGCCACTTCTTGATCTGGTGAGCACAAGCCACATGGCCAGGAGGGAACAGCTGGCCATGGTATGCCTCCAGACACAAAGTCTTCAGCAGAATCTGTCTCAGGTGTAGTATTTCTGCTGAGAATGCTACAGCCTGATGGGGACCACAAGACCCCTCAGAGAAGCCAGATGAGTAAGTGCTCTGCCTCACTGAAGGGGGGGAGTATAATCGTTGAAGTTCAGAGGTTCAGCACCTGCCTTGGATGCACAAGGCCTGCAGTTCAATCCCCAGCCTTGCAAAACCACACCAAAACACCAAACCCATCAAAGCCTGAAAAGGCTGTGGGAAGATGCAGGTCCAGAGTGTGAAGACCTGGCAGCTAAAAGCGAGGCTCATTTTACCCTTGACTCCGTACTGGAAGGATAAAATGGTAGAAAGTGCACTTTTAGACCAACTGACAAAACTGAAATATGAATGGTAGATTGCACAAAGTATTGCACAGTGTGAATTTGCTGGACTGCATCCCTGAACTGTGGTGTACAAGATAAGATCCCTATTATAACGACATACACCGAAGTATTTGGAGAGAAGGTAGTTTGCCTTTAAATACCTCAGGGGAAAAAATGTGTGTGTGTGCGCACACACAGAATTTGAAATTTGCAAGATTAAGAGTTCTGTGATGGGCCAGGAGTGCTCACCACTCTGCAATATGAATGCATTCAGTACCACTCAACAGTGCAATAATAATAAAGCTTGGGAATGAAGTGAGCTGGTTTTGGTCAGTTTTTCATCACTGTGACCAAATATCTGAGAATCTCATGGTTTAGCGGCATTACCCCATGGTCTCTCCACTCTTTGTTTCTGGGCCTGTGATGAGCAGAACAACATGACAGAGGGTGTGCAATCTCCTTGCACCCAGGGATTTGAGACCTCCTGTCCCACTCCTGCCTAGAAGTTCCAGTTGTCACTGGGGGCCCCTTGTGCCCCTATCACTAAGGTTTAAACTTCTTATCTGTTTTCATTTTATGTACATGAGTGTTTTGTCTACATGTAAGCACACTTGTGCATGCAATGCCTGTGCAGGCCAAAAGAGGGTGCTGGATCCTCTAGAACTAAGTTACAGTGATGGATGATTGTTAGCTGCCATATGGGTGCCAAAAACCAAACCCAAGTATTCTGCAAGAATACAGTGTTCTTAACTGCTGAACCATCTCTCCAGATCCTCATTCTGGTTTTCTCTCCTCTATTTACCACTCCTTAGAGCAGAGCCACAGATGAAACTGTAGGTAACACGCCTGTAATGATCCTGCCATTGAGAACTGAGATGTGTCCTAGTTTTTACTCTTGTTAAACTATTGGCATTATGTTACTATGCAGTATTCTAAGAATACTAGTGATAAGGGCATGTGTTCATGTGTGTAAATGTTGAGTCCTAGGCCAGAGGCTTGACTCTGGGTATCCCAGGAAACTGGGTCCAGCCACGTCCCCCCAAACCAAATAGATAGTAATTGTTTGGTTTTGATTCTGGAAAGGGCGTTTAGTCAATGTGTGGCAGGAAGGGAAGGGGATTAGTGCTGTCAACACTGTTTCAGAGGTACTGATGAGTCCCCAGATTACCCAGGAAATGCAAAGAAGTGGAGGAAGCACACACAAGTAATCAGTCTTGGTCAAACCAGGGTCTGGTTGATCATTATCCCAGGATTAGTGAGGCGTAGTAAGAAGTTACATCTTCCTGGGGCACTGTCGACTCATAAAGGAGGTGTTTGTCTCTTAAACCTGTTGTTCCTAGAATCCTAAGTGACATGGGAGAAAACGACTCAGCATAAAATGAAGCGGAGGTGGATGACCAGTTTTTCTCCTGCCTTTATTATTGGGCACCTACAGGCCCAAGTGAAGTGAGTGCTTTTAGCCAAAGCAGCCTCTAAGTCTTTGGTAGAGAAAGAAAGAAGAGGAGACAAGAGAAGGAGGAAAAGATAGACTGTGTGTGTGGTGTGAGGTGCTGGGGGCGGGGGGGTTGAGACAGTCTTTATAGCCCAGGCTGGCCTTGGGCTCATGATCATCCTGCCTCAGCCTCCTGAGTGTTGGGATTGGAGGCATGCAGCACATCTGGAGGAAAGCATTCTTTCTATCAGGAAAAACAATTCATAAAATGATGACATTGGGAATTTAGTATCATTAACTCACAACTAAGAATAACTGCTTTTGCTTTTGTACAATGTTTTGTAATTTTGACACAATTTCATATCTATTTTTTCATCTTCCAAAGGACCCTGTGAGACAGGACTAGCAGCATTACATTATGCCATTTTAACAGAGAGAAAACCTATTTAGAGAACACAAATGACTCCCTATAACCAATGTTGGGTCATCAGTTAGACTCTAAATGTTTTGACTCTGTGTTTACACCTTTTCTAATTGAAAATGTCATCATATGGGCTGGGTGATGACTCAGTGGGTGTGAGTGTGAGGACCTGAATCCAGATCCCCAGAACCCACACAAGGCCCTGTGCAGTCTCCAGTGCTCCTACTGTGAGATGAGAAGCAGAGACAGGAGAATTTTGAGGTCAGCTAGTACAAACAGTGAGGGAAAATATTAGAGACTTTGTCTCAAACAAGATGGAAGATGAGACAACTGGAGGCTGTCCTCTGCCTCCCTCTCATGTGTCGTGGCATGTGTGTGCTGGCATTCCCACAGAGGAATACACACACACACACACACACACACACACACACACTGCATGATTTTCAGAAAGAAAGTTTCAGAATCTCTGAGGTTTTTGTGTTACAAAGCAATAGGATGAGTGTTATCAGTCACGAAAAGTAAAAAAAAAAAAAAAAGAGAAATTATTTATATGAAGGAAAGCAAAGAAGCACCATGACTGAACTGACCAGACGTTTCTAGAATAGTCTTGCACTAGAGAAGAGTCACTTGTATAAAAAGTAGCTCCAGGACAACTGCCAACATTTCGATTTGCACCGTGGGTGGAATGCTCTGACCATGTCAAACCTCCTGAGCACCATGACTGCACAAAGGTTCTACAAGAGACTATTCCACTCTCAGGAGATACACAATAAGTACTGAGGTATGGAAGCTTATGATCTGGATAACCCACTCTCATTTGATCCAGAAAGAAATGAGAATAGAAGACGTGCCGTAATGTACTATACATAGTGACGGATGCTGTGAAGCAGAGATGTGGCACACAGGCCGTGGAATGTTCTTGTGACCTGTGAGGCCTGAAATGTTTCCAAGACAAAAAGTATAAGAAGATCAATAAGAAAATATCTGTAAGTGGGATGTGGTGGTACAGGCCTTTAATCCCGGTACTCAGGAGGCAGAGGCAGGCAGACCTCTGTGGGATCAAAGCCAACCTGGTCCACAATGCAAGTTCCAGGCCAGTTGGGGCTACAGGGAGACCTTGTCTCAAAGAAAAAAAGAAAAAGAAAAAGAAGACCTCTGTGACTGGGGACAAACAAACAAACAAAACAAAAACACACTCTAGCAACTCTAGCCAGTGCCATACTACATAATTATTGATTTGTTTTGCGGTGCTAGGGATTGAACCCAGTGTCTCTCATATGCTAGGCAAGCACTCTACCCCTGAGCCCCACCCAGCCTTCTATTATTTGCATTGTTATTGCTATACTATTTCTGTTAGTACTCTATTATCAATAGCATGTCATGTTGATGGTTTATGTATTTATCACTACCATATACCAGCCTCATCTCTTGTTATTGAAAACTGTGATAATTCACAGAGGTAAACTTTCTAAAACACAAACAAAAAATGATGTGTACATGTTTCCACAACAAAAATAATTTTTTAAACCAACTCTATAAATATATTTAACATAGTTTGGATATTTTCAACAAAGTCTAACCAAATGATTTAATCTATTCTGAGTTTTGTATGAGCCAGATCCTCTAAACAACTATGTGAATATGATTTACCTCAGAGGTTACTGAGTTGTATAGGGCTTTCTGTGTGTAATCTACAAGACATGTCCTCCTGCCCTCCAAGCCTCCCACCTACCTTGGACAGCTGAGTCCTGCTGAAGGAGCTGTGCACATTCCGGTTGCTTCCACTGTCAGTTCAGTCTCTTTACCTGGGCTACCTGCGTCTGCAAGGGCTGCCCACGAAACTGATTCTCTTCCAAGTCCACATCTTCCTTTAGTTCTCAAAGCTGGCTTCTGCTTCAAGCACGCCCTCAAAACAGCTTTTCCTTTGGCCTGTATCTTCTTGGTTGATATACCTAATTGATAGTTTTTAGCCTTTATGTTGATTTCTGAGTAACATTTAACTGGTACCTTCTCACTTGTTTAAAATCATAACTTCTCCAGATATCAAAGGTCTCTGAACTTTTCTGATTTTTCCAGTTCAATGACACAGTGGTTTTTCTTGCCTCTGATGTTTTGGTTTTGCTCTTTTAAAAACTAAAATGTAGGATTTAAAAAAAGCCACACAGCTGTTAAGCTATTATAATATCTCAAGAACATGTGATTACAGGCAAGCCGGATTCGAGGGTATGGCATCTGCCACCAAGCCTGACAGCCTGAGTTCAAGCTTCAGATCCTTCATGGTGGAAGGCGAGAACTGACTCCAAGTTGCTCTCTGACTTCATACGTGCACCATAGCAAGTGTTCTTCCATCTACCAACAACAAATAAATAAAACACAGTATTTTTAAGCAGTAATAAGCCTGGAGAGATGGCTCAGAGGTTAAGAGCGCTGGCTGTTCTTACAGAGGACCTGGGTTTGTTTCCCAGCACCTAAATGGCGGCTGACAACCATCAGTAACTCCAGTTCCAGAAGATCCGAAGCCCTCTTCTGATTTTCACAGGCTCTGCACACATGGGTGCCCTTTTTCTTGTGTGTAGTGTATATGTACGTATGTCTGCATTCTCCTACATGTATTCCCCCAGAAGCCAGAAGTTGATGTGTCTTTCTCGTTTGCTCTCCTCCTTGCTTTTTGAGGCAAAGTCGCTCTCTGAACCTGGAGCTTGCTATTTCACAGACCAGCCAGCCTCCAGGATCCTCCTACCACTGTTTCCCCTTCTCAATCTCCCGCCCCCCCGATGCCACCTACTCTGAGGATGCACACCCCTGTGCCCTTGGGTAATAGAGATCTGAATTCAGGTCCTTATTTTTGTGCAGCAAGCACTTTACCCATTGAACCACCTCCCCAGGACCCTGCCCTCTTTTTCTGTTTTGGAGACAGAATCTCACTCTGTACTCTGTAGCACAAACTGTCCTGGAATGTAGTTCAAGCTGGTCTTGAACTCACGGTGAGCTCATACTTCAGCTTCATAGTGTTGGAATTCCAAGCATAAGTCACCATACCTGGCATAGGATTTATTTTTATTTGATTTAGTGTGTGGTGTTATTTATGGAAGTTTTATTTTTTCTCCCAAACTACAAATTCTGCTACTGTATTCTGCTCTTTACCCATTTATTCGTGGTGCATACTTTGTTGTACACCAAGTCTTTTTATTTTATGTAGTGTCTATCTCTGGCTTATTTATTCTCTTGGAACTTGGGGTTGCATTTGTATGAAACTTAAAACTGACCAAATAAAACATTACTTTAAGTAAGTAGTGCTTAGTAATGGTTCTCTAGAAAAGACATTGACTCTGTCTGACTTAGACAAAGATGGACGTAGGACAGAACTGACACTCAGACAAGAAGAACTTCTGAAGCCCTGGTGGCCCCTGAGCTTCAACTGGCAGGAGCAGGATGGTCTGCCAGGGGCCATCTCTAGATACCTAGGTTTCAGTTTTCCAGCTTTGTGTCACTCCACCAAACCCCAGATTCCAAGTAGACAATCCAGCTGTGCCAGTCTATATTGTTTGCTTCCCTGAACCCAACTGATGCTACAAGAAGAGAAGAGAATGGATGTCAAAGGAAGTTACCAAATGCAACTAGGAATGATGTCAGGCATGTAAGAATGACTGAAAGCCAAGACACTCTGGTTTTTTTAAGTTACAAACATTCTTCTTCCAAATTATTGTATTTATTCTAGTGTAGATTCTAATTATATTACCTCTGCTACCCATGAAAGCTATATGTGAACATAGTTTGCATGGGCCATGCTATTACTTGTAAATTTGAGTGCTGTTACAAGTTTTTCAAGTAATCCTATTGAGTTCTTATTATATGCAAATAATAACTCTTTTGCTTTCTTTAATATCTTTTTGTTTTATGTCTTATTGCCATCTTATTTACCAATCTATCTTCAGCTTTTAGAACCATGCTTGGTTTATTTAGTAGACAAAAGCTCTGGATCAGTTTTAACAAATTCTTGGTCTTTCTGGTTTAATTTTATATTATAAATGTTTTGCATACCTATTGCAAAACAAATGTGAGCAATGTGAAAGATGCTGAAGGCTGAACTCCTCCTCCCTTCCCACACCCTTCAGGTTGTGACAGGCCTGCTGGTACAGATTGCTTTGATATGCTTTTCACCTATTTTCTTTTTGTTTGTGTTTGTGTTTTTAATTTTGATGTTATCTTCATTGTTTTTAGACAGGGTCTCATGCAGCCCAGGCTGGCCTCCAACTCACTATGTAGCCAAGCATGGCTTCGAACTCCTGCTCTACCTCTGAAGTGCTGAGATTACCCGGTGTGCCCCCATGCCTGACTTGTCCCATATTTCTTATGCATATAAACCAACCTATTTGCATTAGATACATTGTATTATATAACTTTACCTTTATCCCAAATATGAGTTTTCTTCTTTCTTCCATAGCAGATTAGCTACTTCAACATTCCTTCCAATTTTTAAACATAAAACAGTCATTTCATACATTTCTAACCATGAGTTTTCTTACTCCCGGATGTTTGATTATGACTTACTTTTTCATTTTCTGGCCACAGATCTTTGAATAGTTATTCAAGGACTATATGTCAATGGTATATTTTCTTAATTCATCCTTATATAGTTAATAGATTGTCCATGTGTTCAACAAATATATATATTGTCTAGTAAATATACCAGTCATGGTTCTGAAAGCTAAAAGTACAATGATAAATAAAACAGATGAACATTCTGTAATATGAGAGACAAGAGTACTCCAAAGCACACTCTAAGACTGTGCTAAAAGGCACAGGGTTTCTTTTGAGGTCGATGATGTTCTTGAAACAGGTTGTGATGATGACGGTGCCATAACTTCGGGACTATGCTAAAAACATCAAATCGCACTTGAGATCGAATTTTATTGTATGTGAATTATATCTCACTTGAAACAGTGAAATAGCCAGTCTGTTTGCATGCTGGTAGGAAAGAGCCAGGACAGAAGGTGTTCCTATGTACAGAGAGGGGCTACATTCTAGCACACAGGACTTTCTATTGCTGTCACACTCACATGACAGTGGGTCAAGGACTTCTGGAACTCCACTCTTTTCCTTTTCCTCTCACAGCACTGCAGATGTTGTCCCTTGACTCTTTTCAGCACTCAGGAGGAGATGTGGGCAGGTCTCTCTGAGATCAAGGTCAACCTGATCTACAGAGTGTTTTTCAGGCCAGCTGTGCCTACAAGGAGACCCTGTCTCAAAAAGCAATAAATAATAACCATAATGTACATATGAGTACTTTGTCAACATAAAAGTGTCCTTCAGTTTACAGTCATCTAGTGGAAAAACCATGAAAACATCTTGGTGGTAAAGCTGTAAGCAAGTTCATTGTCACTTCCCTAGTCAGACTTGAAACAGGGCAGGTTAATTAACTACTAGAATTGTGACAGTTGACTTCTTTCCAATATATTTTTTTTCTGTACATACTGCTTATTCATAAGGACCGAACCAAAGACACCTGCAACCTTTGATCTGTCCCGTATTCATTTCCTCTTTTTTATACTGGTGCTGGAATTCCCCTTTGGAATACCACTTTTCCTCATCTTTAATTTTAATTTTATGTGTATTTGTGTTTTGCCTGCAAGTTTGTATGAGGATTATGTGGGTGCCTGGTTCCAGTAGAGACCATAGGAAGGCACTGGAACTACAGAGACCTCTGGAACTACAATTAAGGATGGATGTGAGCCACCATGGCCACCATGTGAATACTGGGAAGTGAACCTAGGTCCTCTGCGACAGCAGCATATGCTCTTAAGCACTGAGCCATTTCCTCAGCCCCCTTTTTCTCATTTTTAATGAGCACTGTCTAGATAAGGCTAACCTCATTCATAATTCAAGGATGAACAGTAGACCCAACTAGTGAATTGTTTTCTGCTAAGGTTAGTGACCTGGTAGACTGTAAGCCTGGAGATATTGATGACCATCTTTATCACCCATGAAAATAATTTGTCAGAGAATTGGAAATCAAGGAGTTGATTCCCAACTGTGTCATCTGTCTGAGCACCTGAATGCAGACTGTGACCTTTGTCTGCACTCTCTAGTTCCTGAGATTACAAAGTCTCTTTTTATCTAGGCGTGTTGGCATTATTATTCTATCATTCATGACTCAGGACACTTAATAATCATAGTTTCATACAAATTTGATACTCCACTGATATTTTGCTCCTGTGTAGCAGAAAGAAGACAGTGACTTGAGCTTAGGACAAGTTTAAATTTCAATCTGTGGTTGACAGTGGATTTGCAGATTCTGAGCCTTACTCATGTATCTTTAAAATTGGATAAGCTCTTGTCTAATCTGTACATTTGTGACCATGAAATCTAGTTGAAAGTGCTTTGTCAGCTATATAAAGCATTCTGAAAAAGAAAGATAGGAAGAAAGAAAGAGAAAGAAAGAAAGAAAGAAAGAAAGAAAGAAAGAAAGAAAGAAAGAAAGCTGGATAGTGACTATGGTGGTGTTCATGATCTTATTTCTTTATGTTTGTATATCCTGCAACTTTCCATAATTAAAATGTAAAAGCTCCCGAAATTGTAATAGAAAAAACTGTCTAATCTACAGTTCTCTAATCTTATAATATGTATCCAGACATGAAGTTTAGTTTTACTAAATTTTGTTTATTTGTGTGTGTGTGTGTGTGTGTGTGTGTTGGTACATGCATACCACAGCTCTCATGTGGATGTCAGAAGACAACTTGCAGGAGCTAGTTCTCTCTTTCTACCATATGAGCTCTGGGAATCAAACTCCAGTTGCTGAACTTGACAGCAAGTGCTTTTATGCACTGAGCATCTCACTGACCGACCCAAGGACATTTTTTATGAGTGGAAACATCCTACATTCATAACTTGAGTTGCAGAAGCACAATGGTGATTAATAATTCAAAAATAGTAGGGAAATGCCCCAGTTGGAGCTAATGAAAGAAAAGCAGAACCTGTCAATGCTGTGATGTTCATGAGAATTTATGGCAAGCAAGTCCAACATGGTCATCATTGTAATCACTGGTAGAGTCCCTGCTTCATTCTCTTTCAATTGCTGAATGTCCCATAGAGTGCTTGGCTATATAGTGTCTTTACTAGAAAATACAAGCAAGTCAAAAAACAAAGAAACATCCTCTGAGGCTATTAGGACTTCTCTCAAACAAAAAGGTTATCCTCTGCCCAGTGGATGACTGTCCTGTCTACCATGACCATCAGGAATAACACCCCCTATAAACTGCAACTCTCATGGGACAATGGAAAGAATCTGAGAACTAGAGGTAAAAGTAAATAGTGGGCTGAAATACCAGTTCAGCTATTTACTGGCTCTTGTTGGATAAGTCATTTAACCTCACTGAACTTTAGTCACTTTAAAAAATGAAAGCAATAAGAACCTCCACACATAGGGATGTCAAATGCATTGTGAGAGGGTCTTGAGAGATAACTCAGTGGTTAAGAGCATTGACTGCTCTTACAGAGGCTCTGAGTTTGATTCCCAGCACCCACATGTCAGCTAATAACCATCTGAGTTGTAACTCCAGTTCCAAAGTATCCATTGCCCTCTTCTGACCTCCACAGGCATTGGATGACACGAGTGCACCTACCTACATGCAAGCAAAACACTCATGTACATTTAAAAAATAAAAATAATAAATAAAAAAATATATATTTAAATGTGTCCTGAGGAGATGCGGGGGCAGTAGCTCACTAGAGTGTGTTGTCATTACTGTTGCCACGGTGATTAGAACATGTTCATGGTAAACTATTTCAAAGCCTCAAATTCCTTATGTTCAGCTTGTTTTTCTCAAAATTTGCCTATATTGTTCCAACTGAAATTAATGGCCATTCTACTTAGTGAAGGTAAATGAGTCAATTTGGTATCACTGATGAAGCATCCCATTAACAATCATGGATTTGAACATGCATGCATTGGAAAAGGACTTGGTCCAGGCTTCTCCCTTCATACATGAGGCAACTGATGTTCAGGATGTTGAAACATTGCTTAAGAAGATATGACTGGTAGGGGTGAGAACCTGAACCTAAGTCTAAATCACTGGATTCCCGTTCAAGGTCTACAGACGCATGCTATAGGATGAGGCTCAAGGAAAGATAACCCAGGGCTGGAGAGATGGCTCAGCAGTTAAGAGCACTTGGCTGCTCTTGCAGAAGACCCAGGTTTGGTTCCTAGCACCCATATGGTGGCTGACAAGTGTCTGTAACTCCAGTTCCAGGGAATCTGATGCCCTCTTCTGACTTCTGCACACATTGCACGACATGGGTATACTTACATACACACAAGCATACTCTCATACACATAAAATTAAAACATTAAAATTTTTTTTAAAAAAGAAATGATAACCTATGGACTGCTATTCTGTGATGCTAAAAGGTCTTAGAAACTGACTTTAGAACCTAAGTTCCTCTGACCTCCCCTTACTTTTCCATCCTGTGGCAGGGAGAGGCTCTCTGCACAGCTCCTAGATCTCCCTGACCAGATCTGTCCAAAAAAGGACCACAATTGCCTTCAGCTTTCTTACTGAAATCCCTTATCCAGAGAGGACCAGACTCATGTGTAGGTAGATTCAAGTCTGTCAAAATACCTGGATAGACTTTTGTATGCACCACTGTCTTCCATCTAGGATTGTTTACTAGTCATAGTCTGCTTTGCAGGCACAGTGGCTTCTGTCCCAGGTCATTGTGTGCTTTCTAAGTTCATGGAATTGCCTAAAAATCATTTACTAGTCCCTTAAAAAACGTTTATATGCCTAGTCTTCTGCTCCCCCACAGGAAAAAAGAGTATGTGACTTTTTGAATCATGTTGGTTTGATGAATGATTATAGTCCTGTGATTTTTTTTCCTCTCAAGCTGTGATTTTTCTCCTTTTGCTCATTCATAAATTTCTATGACACTTCTCCTATTTAACTTATCAATACTCTGTCCATTTCAGTGAACCTCCAGAAGGTGGAAGGGAGATTTCACCTCACCTCTACACTATATATAAATAGGAAAAAATATTATAACAAGACACTTAGGCTAGGTGATGCACACCTATAATCTCCCAGCACCCAGGCAGGAGACAGAAGCAGGCAGATGATGATTTTGATGCCACTCTAAGCTACATAGTGAGTTTCTGGCCAGCCTGCACTACATAGTGAGCCCCTCACTATGAGCAAAGAGGGGGAACCCAAAGAGAAACATATTCTGTCTACATCATTGTATACCTAATTGTGATCCTTGGAATATAATTGCCTCAAGGTGTTAGTAACTGTTACACATAAAAGGATATTACAGGCAAATTCGAAAATGTTAGATAATTGAATGTCAAGAAGATTATTTACAGAAAGACTTCTCAAAACTCCATGCCAAGGCTTTTATTATATTAAAAATTCAAGAGAGGATGAGTCCCATTCCCTTAAAAAAAAAAGTTTGACCATAGGCTAAACATGGTGGCTCACATCTATAATCTTAGCAACTGGAGAAGCAAGGGTCAAAAGACTGTTACAAATTAAGAGCCAGCCTATGGAGAATTCCAGGCCAGCCATGGTGAGATTTTGCCTCAAACAACACTAACAACAACAAATAGCAGCCTTATTTTGGCACACAAACGCCAGAGCCATATGGCCCTCATTGAGATGCTGCCTCTAGTGGCTATGTCACCCTGGAGCAGCCGTTTCCTCATTCTGTACCTCAACGTCTGCCTCTGAAGAGTTGGGGTGATATAGGTTTCTTTATTTGGTTGTGAGGAATATCCAGTGATCTAGCATAAGCATAAATGAGATACTTGCAGGAGTTGATAGTAAATACCACAAAAGCTATTGCTACTGTTGTCTTCGAGTTGTTGTTATAGTTGTTATTTTAGGACTCCACATTGACATCTCCACAATTTAGAGCAGATGTATCAACACAAGGAACTGCTCTAGGTCAGCGATTGCACAAGTGGATCTCAAAGCATCATGTCGCCAGCTCTCCTACCTGGGATTCTGGAGCAATTACTCCGAGACCAGGAGACCTGGATGATTCTAATGGGCACTGAGGTTTGGCATTTGCCACCGATATCTCAGTATTCTTATTTATATTTCTTATTTAAGACCTATAATTCAAATTTGGAGAAAAATACTTGCCTGGAAATCAGCCTGATTCAGTATTTGTTTTAAAAGCCAAGACTTTACAGAAAAAATATAAACACATATGGCCCTAAACTTACGTATTTATTTCTCTATAAACTCTGCAGTCCTCCTCCAGATAGTGAATGAATGTAGGTGTGCTTGAATTAGCACATCAAAGCACTGAAAGCTGCATATTCATACTTGCATTCTCGTTGGAACCATTAAGAACCGAGAAGTCTGCCTGACAATGTGTGTAGGAGATATTTTAGACCTAGGGATCAAGGAGCAAGATTCTCTGATAAGATAAGGGTGAATTCAAGCTTGTGGTTCCCCAATTCATGCCTGAGAAACTGTTTGAATAAAAGTATGGGTGAGGTCTGGCTCAGGAGCACAGTTTTGTCAGAGATCTGAAGGAACAAGCTCTCAGAGTTCAGATCCACTCTTAGCTTTTAAAACTAATGCTAGGTCAGACTGATTCAGGTAAACTCTAAAGTAGCTTAGTAACAACACAAAAAATCATGAGTTTGAGCTGATATAGAATCACCTTACCCTCTCCAAACACTAGTGCAATGTATTTGAGAGTTATTACATTGGTTATGATACCATAACTACCCCTACCTGTAAAATGATGAATTTTTTTTTCTGGCACACACATCTTCTGTCCCTGTTTTAGTTTTAATGCAGAAATAAGACCCTTTCCTTCAGCCTTTCTATGTAGGCTCTCATCCAACAGAAGGGACATAGACACCAAAGAATGATCACCCACGCACTAAATGTCTCATTTCCCATTAGTACTGCATACGTACTATTCCGGGTAGTAGAACTCTGCCAAGGCTAATGTGAGGGGCCAATAACCAGAGCATAAAAATTAATATACATCACCTCCATGAGTTTCAAGTTTCTTTTTAATATGCTAACTGATAGCAGATACCAGAAGGTGAAAGAAAAAGAAAGACCAGTGTGATTTTAATTCTATGTGATAACTTGGCTAAGGCATAGAACTTAGAACTGTGGAGACTGAACCCAAGTCACCAGACTTAGTCACCAAGCACCTTTACCCATCAAGCTACCTCTGAATAATGATTTTTAAAAGTGATTTCTATGGTGGTAAATGTAGCTCAGTGGTAGAACACTTATGTGGTATGCATTAAGGCCTTGGTTCAATGCCCCCAGCACTACTTTACAAAGGGATTTCTGATTCTAACTATATGAAGTTCTGATAAAGGAGAAACAAAACTACAAAGACAGTTAAAAAAACTAATGGTATGAGAAGATGGAGGGAGACACAAACACTGCAGCACACGGAGGTTTTTAAAGAAGTGGAACTATTCTATGTGGTATTAAGAAGGTGGACACGTGTCATAACGCATTTGTCAGAACCTATAGAATGCACAATAGAAAGCATGGAGCCCAGTGTAATGGGCGATGGACATGTGCTAGTGTAGGCCAGTCAAATGGGACAAATGCACCGCTCTGCATAGTGGGGTATCCATAGCAGGAAGGGCTGTGCATGAGACTGCGGAACAAGAACTCCACACTTCCTGGTGCTGTGCTGTGAACCTAAAACCAATGTGGAAAATAAAGTCTATTTACAAAGCGCTTCCTCTTTTTCAAATTCTATTGTGAAATTTTTCAAAATTAAAAGAAGAATGAATCCAACAAACTTTTAATAATTATCAACGTGTGACCAATCTTGCCTAATCTACCCACCTACTCACTTCCTCTACTTCCTGCACTGGATGACTTCAAAGAGATCTGGTTTTTTTATCAAACTGTTCATCGGGTCGTGTTCCTTTTGAGGAGGTGAGACAGATTAGAAGCATGCATTGGTCAGGAGTTCATTGCTGCAGGTCTAAGGACCCCGTCCATTTTCTCATTGTGCAGTGCAGTCAAGTTGGAATTTCAAGATGGGTGTGGCGCTGGCTGCCTCTGTTCCCAGCCTTTAGGAATCTGAAACTGGGGTGGAGGGCAGCCTGAGCTATGTATTTGAGACCCTGTCCCCTCCTCCCCAAAATAATTTCAAAAGTTATCCAAGCTAAACATGTCAATTAATTTAACATGAATTACTTTATTATATTTTGCATTCAGAGTTTCTTCCGGATATGCCTAAACGTTTTTGAGATCATGTTCCCCAAATCTACAGCATCTCCAATCTTTCCCAACCTCCAAATTTGACTTTATCCATATCCTCTAAACAAAATCTGTTTTTAAAAATTGAGAACTATCATGCCCTCTGTATTGACAAAATAAATAACTTTTAAAAAATAGAAGAGAAAATATAAAATTCATTAAAAGTAGTATCTAAGAGCTTTGTCACAAGCTTTAAGAAGGCTCACACTTTCAGAGTGATATTTTCTTAATGCCAGGACATCCTTTTTCTGGGCAGGGCTCTCGTTTACTAGTAGAACAAACTATCATGAGGCACAGCTTGAGCAACCAGTCTGAAATGCTGAAGTCAGTGACCTGAGCATGCTGGGCCTATTTAAGCAATGCCAGATCTTAGGCTTAAGGGTGTTGACAACATCCTTTAATAACTACAAGCTGGGCTAGAGATCTTTTTGATATTATCGAAGGTCATATTGCAGTAGGCATATTTATTTTTGTATATTTTAATTGAATTTTTGTGAATTTCATATAATAAATCTTAATCATATTTAGACCTCCCCCTCCCCACAATCCCCCCATGGCCCTCCTACCAGAATTCATGCATTTCATCATATGTTAAGGCCTATCAAGTCAAGTTTTTGTGCCCAGATGTCCTTCAGTGCAAGTTCATCCACTGAAGTCTGTTCAGCCTCTCCAGAGTCACTCCTTTAAAGAATACCAACTCTTCCCTCACCTAGCCGTACTCAGTCACCAATTGTTCCTCAGCTAAGGTTGGGGCCTGCTGCCCATTTCCCCAGTTCTATGATGGGTTTTTAGTCTGCTTGGGTCTTACACGTGTTGTCACCATTGCTGCAAACTCATACCAGTAAGTTCTCAGAGGCCTGAAGGATTCTGTTTCCTTATGTTCATGCGCCAACCCTGGATCTTACAGTCTTTCTGACCCCTCTTCTGCAATGGTCCCTGAGCTATTGGTGAGTGAGGTTTAATATAAGAGTCCTATGCAGGAACATGCACTCTGCAGTCTCTTATTCTCTACATTTGGTCAGTTGAGCCTTCTGTGTGCATAGCACTCTGTTGTATGGGGAAGCTTTGCTGGTGAGAATTGACGGATGCATCAGTAGTCTCTCTACCCCCTGTTCCATTATGTTCCATAAGCCTTAAGTGTAGAGATTCCACTGTAGATGTGTCACTTAGGGCTGGGCATGTCTCAGACACATATTCTCTGTGTGGGACCAGCTATGGAACTCTGTAACTGCCTCCATCTATTGAAGAAAGAAGCTTCTTTGATGAGTGGTATATGGTATACCTATCTGTAAATGTAAAGGTCCATATTTAGCATATAGTAAGAAATTGCATTTGCCTAGAGGTAGGGTTTTCCTTAGGGTCCGTGACCTCTTCAGCCATATGTATTCGATTATGTTTACAGTGCCTCCCATGAGTTCCCGCCCATCGAGAGGACTTCAAGTCCAATCATCTGCTGACTACCCCCAGGATAAAAGTGCCACTACTATGCCACTATAGTTTGTTGTGCCAGTCATTATTAGGCTTTAAAGCTGGGATTAGACCACTGATTGAGGTCTTTCCCCTTAGCAGTTTGCATAGTATTCTCTAGAAGTTTGAGAGGTGGTCTTCAGGAGGAAGGCTTCCAGGTCAGTTCCACCTCCACTGTTCATTGTTCCTAGTCCTGTATTCAAAGTGTGTCCCATCTTCAGTCATCGGGCCTTACCTTCAAGTGCGGGGGATAATCAAGTGTTGTGGCAATAGCTTGTGGTATTTGGGGAGTCCCTTGGACTACTCCGACCAACAACTCAAAGGAAGGTTTCTCCTATCTGACACTATTTCTTGTTATATAGCCTTCAGGTATACACATGCACACATGTTCAGATAGTGTATGTGTATTTTTCAGTAGGTTTTTGAGTTAAAAATTTACCTCTGATTTTCCTTACTACCTAAGCTTTATTCGATCTCTCCTCTCTCTCCTGTCTAACATCCCTCCTCCCTCTTGAGTTAAAGTACCTCATTTTCCCCTCGATAATACCCAGCTCTGATTATCCTCTCTCTCCTGAGCTCCTTCTTCCCTTTGCCTCCGTGGTTCCTTGTCTGTCCTTCCCTCCTCCCTTCCTAGTTGAATACTCTTCCCCGGCCCATTTCCCCCTGGGCAACATCCATTTTCTGCTCTCCCCTTCTCTTGGCTCTTTCTTTCCCCTTGCTCCATGGTTCCTTTCCATTTCCCTGGCCCCTGCAATTACATCAGGAAGTAGGCGTAGTTAATGCCATGTTTGTCACCAGCACTACTGCCACGACTAAGATTCTATTACAACCACAAAGAGGGAACTCAAAAGGCACAGTGTCTAAAAAAATAAGGAAAGCAGGCCATGAAAAAAATAAATAAAGACAACGGGGTTGTAAAGAGAGCAGATGAAAGGTAAACCAAATTCTGGAAGCTGGAAGGCAGATAGATGAATAACAGCTGACACAGAGCAGAGCCGGGAAGCTGACACTGAACTGCCAGCAAGGGAGAAGCCACTGTTAAAAAAGAAAGACATTTTTCATTACCACGGAGCTCCAATACCACTGAAAGATTTGGGAGCTGTGGGACACGAGGAGTGAGGCTAAAAGCTGGAGGACTGACTGACAGCATACATAAAAAGCAAATAGAATTACTGGGAGTTCAAGATCTCCATGCACATTGGATGAGTCAAGCTGATACCCTTCCCTGCTTCAACAGAAGAAAGGGTGATTCTTTTTGAACCATGGAGTGACACTAGGCACAGCAAAAGGCAACTGTATTAGTTACTTGTGTCTTATCTTGACCTGACTGGAAAAATCTTAAGGGAGGAAGGCTTTATTTATGTTGTCTTACAGTTTTAGGAGATTGAAGTCCACCATAGAAAAGGCACAGCAGACTGTGTGTGCTCATGGAGGCAGGAGGGTGTGATAGAGAATCCTCACATCACCGCAGATCAGGAAGCTGATACCGGCTAGCAGGTGGATTGTTTACCTCCCATCAGTTAGAGAATTAAGAGACAGGGAAACAGCTCAGCAGAAAGTGAAAGTAAAGTTTATTGGCGAGCCTTTAGAATTCTTGGGCAGAGAAGGGGGCTCCTAGAACAAGAGAGACCACTGACTGTAAGGGGATTTGGATTGTGTCCTGCCTGCCTATTCCCTCCCCTTCCTTTCTCTATGAATCTAAAAGCGTCTATGTACCACTTCTGTAGAAGGGACTGGGGCTGTCTCTCTGTAATTGTTTGTGCTCTGGCTGGTGTAAGAGCAGACACTCTGCCCTCCTCTGTTCTTTATGGTGTGACAGATACAGAGAAAGTCACCAAATGTGGGGGAAATGGACTATGTTTTGGAGAAATAAAAACTTGATGCTGGGGACAAAAAAATTCACAAAGAAATGGAAACTGCCTATTGATAAAGACAAAAAGCCATAAAAGAGTTCAAATTGGGGCTTTTATGTTTCCCTTTCTCCCATCCTAAACATTCATATCCTTAAAGCAGAGAGAGAGGCACCAGAAGCAGGGCCAGGCTCGCCTACTTCACCTCATTCAGGCCCCACCTTTGAAAGGTTCAAAGAATGAAAGTGTCCAGAGAATGAAACTGCTTGCTTCAAACTGTAACAGCAGTAGTAAAGGACGAAACAGAAGCCAGTGTGGGAGTCTAGCAGCTCCAAATCCACTGCTTTCTCTGTCGACCTCCATTATGGCTTCTACACATGAGAAACAGACTCACATAGGCAGAATAATAGAGAATTCCTCTTCATGGAAAATGACCAAGTCAAGTGGGGAAAAAGTACTGTACCCAGAGAGATCTCCATGTGATCAAGCAGTGAGCGAGCCCCAGTAGGCATAAGGATATCACACAGCTTTTCATAGCTTTTCACTGGAGGAGCTCTTACCTGCTCAGCTTTAGGAACTGGCTGTGACTATCCCAGAATTCATATTCATTTTCAATTTCAATTTCTCTCTCTCTCTCTCTCTCTCTCTCTCATTCTCTCTCTCTTTGTCCTGGTATAAGACAGGGTTTTGCCAGGAAGCCTTGAACTCATTGTGTAGCCCAGGCTAGCCTATAACTCACTATTGTAGCCAAGGATGATCTTGAACTCCTGATCGTCCAGCTTCTACTTCCCAGTGCTGGGTCTACAGCTTTGTCCCATCATTCCTGGCTCCACCATGACAATTTTACTCTCTAAATATGGTGACAATTTGTAGGTCTATTGAGTTATTTTTAGTAAATAAGGGGTCTTTACATTGTTATTTTATTTATTTGGAAGGCCACCCATTGTTCTACATCTTTTCTTCTTTCAGTAAACAACATATTACCTTGTAGCTCTATGTGAGCCTGCCCTGCCTCAAAAACAAAAACCAAAAGCAAAAAAAAAAAAAACACCAACAACCCCCAAAATGTTATAATAGAAAGAACAAAGCCTTAGCCTAACACTCTGTCCTCAAACCCTGTTTCATTGCTTACTAGTTACTGAGTTTTGGGCAATCTCTTATCCTTACCTTTTCTGAAGCTCAGCCTAGGCACATGTAAAATGCGGGTGTCAGTGGTGCTGTAAGTATTAAAAGAACACACATAGAGAGCTCTTAGTAAAGCATCAGGACTACAACATATTCTCAATAAAGGCTACACCACTTTGCAACTAAAATTCTCCCTTTTTCCCATGCTGATGGGTCGGCATCAGCTAGTGTTTGATGGAAGTTGAGACACAGGTGAGGGACTGGCTGTCCACCCTGCATCAACACAGACTGTAGATGATGATGGCACTTACACTCCACCTTGCTGGACCTCAGCATGATGGAAAAGGGAAAGAGGCTGGCACATCTTTCCTCCATCGCTGTCAGTCCCAAGAAGGTCTAACAAACATACCAGAAAGACAGATTTCCCCAAGCATGGACAGTGGCAACTTGGGGAATGAGGATTGTACCCCTGAACCATCCAGACTGTCGTCAATCTCAGGATTGGCAGTGTGAATGGATGACCTGGAAACCAGGGACAAGCAATGGAGCACACAGATACCACCAGATCCCCACAGCAGCCCTAGATGCGGTGCTGTATGTCTAGCCACTGCCCCGGTGTCTGGTTCTCAGAAAGGAGGAAAAGTCCTGCATATACTCCAATACCAAAAGTTCTGCTTGGGAAAATGCTTATGAAATGTTATGAAGTGAAGCAGAGGAAGAATTAAAGTATATGAATATACAACACACACACACACACACACACACACACACACACACACACACACACTTACACTTCTTTAAAAGGTGAAAGTACCAGGAGTTATGGATGTAGTTCCATGAATATACACCAAAGAAAAAAGTTCAGTAATGGTTAACTGTGGAATTCGGGAAGTGTTGTTTTTATAGTAAATATTCCGTATCTCCCACTTTTTAAATTTTTGTAAAGTTTCATAGAAATCCAGAACTTGAAAAAGAAAATAGTCATCCTAAAGTAAATAAGTAAATAACCAAAGCCCCATAAAATTCGGTTTATTTGTGGCCAGGAAGACAATCAAAGTGATGATCATAACAGCTGCTGGCTCCTTTCGTCTCAGCACTCATTAGACTTTGCGTCCAGGACTAGATAATGGTGGCAGAATTCATTTCTGGGTGAGTTTGAAGATCACCCAGTAGCTAGAGAAAGACAGACTCCAAACTCTTAACGTTCCTGCACTGGTTTTTCCTGTGCACAGAAAGCAATGCTCCTTATTCAGGTTTTTCTTTTGAATTGTAAGGCTGAAGAAGAAGACAAAAGAAATCTTTGCAGATAAGCTATATGAGCTTGGAGAAGGCAGCTGCTAGGATCTGCTCCCAGCTTTCTCCTTAAAGGAGGGCCTTATGATGAAGGAGTTTTCACAGCAAATTACATGTGGTGGTGGGAGTAGCCTGGGAAAACAGGAATAGCACGTTGCAGAGATAACATCTTACCAGGTGCAGTTAAAACAACACATTCCCCCTATTTAGTTGAGTCAGAGATAGCCCATAATATACCTGAATGAAATTGCTAATTAGGATGTTACCAGTCTTAAATGTTAGTGTGAACAGAAAGTGTTATGTAAAATTACAAATTTTACACAGTTTTACGAGGTCTATAGTACTATTCGTTCAATTTTACAGACAAGGAAATAGGCTTATAGAGGTCAAGAAGTTTGCCCAGAGCCATGGTCTGGCAAGTGAAAGCAGCAGAATAGGAAGCCAGGGCTGCTTGCTGTGAAGCCCATGCCCCACTCCACTGGATTACAAGGCCTTACACCATCATCTGCAAGCAGCCCGCCACTCACAAAGCTTGGCTTGTCAAGTCACATCTTCCTACCTCTGTATTTCCCAATCACTCTCTCCACTCCTCCATCGTTGCCCTCTTCCACAGTGGCAGTGATGATGAGGCAAGTGTAGACCCACTGAGACATCTCCTGATGTCTGATGGGCTGAGACTGGAAAACAAATGCTTTAAAGTACGTGTGCTGAGAACAAGATTTTAAATAAGCCAAGAATTTACTCGGTAAAGTTATACCACACAGAAATCATTCACAGGTATGTGTGTATGAAAGACAGCAGAGAGAGAGAGAGAGAGAGAGAGAGAGAGAGAGACAGAGAGAGGTTTGAATCTAGGATATTGAATTTCTTGATATTCAGTTTGAAAATACCCTTCTGTGAAAAATACTCCAAACTGAGAAATCAGAAATTAGGGAATTAAAAGATAAAGGGCAACATAGATTCATTATGAAATCAGGAATACTTTGTTAAAAGAAGAAAAAAGTAGAATAGGAGAAAGATAAATATCTATGAATAAAAAATGGAAAAGCTACTTTAAGCTGAGTATAGTGGCACATCCCTTTAATCCCAGCACTCAGGAGGCAGAGATAGGTAGATCTCTGTGAGTTCAAGGCAAACCTGGTCTACATAATGAGTTCCAGACCAGACAGAACTGCACAGTGAGACGAGAGAGAGAGAGAGAATTGTAAACAGAGCAAAGGTAGACAGATCTCTGTGAGATTTGTTCTACATAGCAAGTTCTAGGCCAACTGTGGCTATAGGAAGACCCTGTCTCAAGAAACAACAATAATAACACCAAAGGTCATTATACAAAACGTGAAAACAAATTTGATGAGGACACCTATTCTGAAGGAGTGAGGTGAATTATTCTATGGAAACAAATACATCAGGCAGCTCTGCTTCCTCACTCAGGAACTTCACAAGAATGATCCAGGGACGCCAAACTGCTAGCCACAGAATGCAGTGACAAGACACCACAGAGTTGCATCCAATCACCTTGGGAACCCTTTGACCAGGTCTGCGCCTATCTACATGGCCTCCATCTGCATGGAAGAGATTACACAACTGGAAATTACATGCACAGTGTCTTACATTAACCTCTCAGAACTGTACACCAGCCAATCTGGACTGTACTCTTTCACATGGCACTAATTGCATTCAGGAAACTGCACAAAAGAAACTCACCTATCGATAAAAGTGCTTTTCCCAGTGGAGATGCCCTTCCTAGACTCTTACTCTTTACTGCAGATTACTCGACTTACTGCCCAGGCCTCTGCTCTCTTACAGTGAACTCAGTAAACTATTCTTCTTATTCTGGCCTAATGAGTAGATTTATTCACTACCCATTAACTATCCCCAAAGTTCAGTCCTTTATGAATTCTATGAATTTTTAGCAGGGAAAATCCAATGAATAAGCGGCAAGTCATAGCTCACTAAATCATCCCTTACCACAAGGAATTGCGAAGCGTTCTGGGTAAAGGCGCCACATTAATGAGAAAAGATCAAATTATTTGCATTTCAGGGCTAATAGTGATTGTTCAACTCGATAGGATAAAGAATCATCTAGAAGACTATTAAAAAATTTCTAAAATGGGTTTGAGGTTAGGAATCCTCAATTGTGGGTAGCACAATTCCATGGGCTGGGATCCTGAACTGAAGAACAAGGAGAATGTGAGCCTAACATCAGGATTCATTTATTGCTCTGTTTTCTGACTGTGGCTGTAACGTGGCCTACTGCCTTACACCCTGTCCACCATGCTTTCCTCACCACAATGGACTATATCTTCCAATCATGAGCCATAAAGATATTCTTCCTTAAGTTGCTTTTGTCAGGCATTATGTCACAGCAACAGTGAAATTAACTAATATGGTATCTTTTAAATTTGTTGATCTTATTTTTAAAATGTGCTGAAAACTGAGACAGTGTCTTTCTAAATTTTTGTTCTTATTTTTTAAGTGTGCATAATCAAGCATGTCCACCCTAGATCATAATTGCCAAATATTTTACTGGTAACTGTAGTTTTTAAAATGCTGCTTCTCTATAATGAGTTGAAGTGCAAACTTCTCTAAATACATGGTAATACACATTGAAAGTTAGTCTGCATATTCGTCTTTTATTAATTAATGTTGAGTTTTGCACATGGCACATATATGGAGAGAAAGGGCAGCTCAGAATGCTGTTTATTTCCTGGCGGAGGGACAAGGCCTGTTTTGCTCACCAGGAAGCTATAAGTTACAATGGTCTCCCTTTGCCCCTGGAGGATACATGCTGAGGCCTGTTGTGGATGACTCAAACTGCAAATAGAATCAAGACCTACATAGCCCAAGTTTTGCCCTACAGACTCTGTGGCATTGCCACAGAGTTCCAGAATAATCTGTCCTTCCATGTTTTATGCCTGGGTGCCTCCCTTGCATCACTGCTCTTCTGCTTTTGGACCATTATTAAGTTGAGAGAGAAAAAAAAGAGCTCCTTAAACAGAAGCACTGCCATACCACAACAGTCAATCTGAAAACAAGGCTAAGTGCCTAACAGCTGAACATGCTGAATAAGCGACCAATTCATACCACGGGTGGGACAGAGTAGGACAACGCAGGTTCATCGTGCTACTCAGAAGGAGGAGCAGTTTAACGCTTATATGCCTTTTTGTACTGTTTTCTATTTAATACTTTCAAAGTGCTATTAATCATAGGTCACTGAAACTGCGGAAAGTCAGGCCACAGGTAGAAGGAGATGACTGCACAAGAGGGGTTCATTCTGCCACTTTCTAGAAACGGTATCTTGGGCAAGGTATTCCTCCTCATCCTGGTCAGCTTCTTCCCTGCAAAGGGCGACGAATATTGAAGTAGCTACTCATTAAGGGTGTTCTGAGGGTTAAATGAACAGCATGGAAGGCACTGGGAACAGGGCGGCACAAACAACCACTAGCGACTCATCTTCACAGCGGTACCTCTAATGAGCTCACAGTCAATATTTGTTGGTTGAATAAATGAATGATAATCAGTTCTCTTTATTCCTCTTTTGAACTTAATAGGAGGTATATACTGTATAGCATGCTACAGTTCTGATATACAGTAGTTATTCTCTGGTTGGTTTTTGTATGTGTGTGGGTGAATATATGTATGTATATATATGTATATGTATATGTATGTATATGTGTGAATGTGTGTGATGTAGACGTGTGTGTGTTTGTGTGTGAATGCATGCACCTGTGCTATGCATGCAGAGGCCAGGGGACAATGTTCTATGTCCTGTTCTATCACTCTCCAACTTATTCCTTTGAGGCAGGGTCTCTCACTGAACTTGGAGCTAGGCTGGTGGTCAGTAAACTTCAGCAATCCTCCTGTCTCTGCCCCTCATGGTACTTAGGGTACAGGTATGCATGGCCACATTCAGTTCTTTATGATGCTGCTAGAATCCAAACTCAAGTCCTCATGTTTCTGCGGCAAGTACTTACCCACTGAGCTTTTTTCCAACCCTGATCATAGGCACTCTTTACTGTCGTAGCACATGGAAGTATTCAACCTACCAAACCAAAAGAAGCCTAAATAAGGAAAATTACACACCAGCACATGTCCTTTTAAATTGCAAGCACATTTGTTTCTGATCAGGTATTTTTAATATTTTAAAATTTTATCCTATTCATTAACATTATCTAGTCAATAAAACTTTTACCCTCAAAATACATGTAAATTAACATTGAAAAAAATGTTGAAGCATAGTATTCTTTTTCCAACAACACTGGGAATGCAAATGTAGAAGAGTATATTAATGCCAAATATGGTTTATTTCAGATATCTTTAATAATTTTATACATAAAAAAGGGTCCTGAAATAGATGGAACACAGTAACCCATTAAAAAGTAAGGCATTCAATAGACAATTAGGTTATGTTGAGACTTAAATCAGATATTTCACACTAAGAAGAATCTTTGGGTAGGGACTTCTAATAACTATTTTCCTGATTTAAATAAGTAAAAAAATAATAGAATTGGTCCAAATTTTCAATTAGATTGATTTAGCCATGTTCAACTTCACCATGAAACCAGCTAGCCACAAGCTACCTAGACTCAATGACAACACTTGGACAATTTGAGTGTTTTTAACAAAATCTCACAAACTGAAAGAGCATATACACAATAGAGAGTTATTTCTCACAGTTCTGGAGACTGGGAGGTTCAGATTCAGTGACAGATTCAGTGTCCAGTGAGAGTTACGGCTCATAGACAAAGCCTTCCTGCTCTATCTTAAGTGGAAGAAAGGGAAGGAGAGAACTCTTCAGGCTCTTTTTTTTTTTTTTTCAGACAGAATACCACTGTACTGACAGAATCATGTCATTTTAGAGCCACCAAGTACTCTGTATACAGAGGACTTTTAATAATTACAATTATAGTTTCATGTATTTTAAATAAATTCCCAGACTATGCTTTTTCAACTCTAGAAGTTCAATTAGATTTACATTGTCTGCAGGGCACAGGAGAAGGTATGCTGGGGCTGCATAAGAGTAATAGAAAAGTGATGGAAAACCTCTTGGTGTTTGGGAATGAGAAAGGTTAGCGTCAAGGCCTGGGTTCCCAGGAACATGTATGGAGTCAAGACCAGAGCTGGTGGGGGGGCGGGGCATGGGAAGTCCATTCTTGAGAATCAGTCCTCCCAAGACTAAATCTGCAAATGACAGACATCTTCCCTGTCACCAGCGTAAGCCAAACACAGAGGCAAAGCCACTGCCATGCACAACCTGGGAGCCCAGATCAGGAGGTTGTGGGGAGTGCAGCTACCCAGAGAAGGCTGAAACTGCTGCCTAATACCAGAAGTCCCCCATCCTCCAATCTGCTCCACCATCAACCCACCAGCAGAGGAATGTGGAACTGTGGCTCAGGGTTGGGGACTACAGCTCCAGGTTCGTGGGAGGAGACTAGCACTTGAGACTCTTATATAAGCATGCTATTCCCATTCATAAGGCTGCTGCCTCAATAACTAATCACCTCTCACCTCCTAATACTGTCACGTCAGGAATGAGGATTTCAATATATGAATTGCTAAAGAGAGGGGACATCAGCATTCAAACCATAGTGAATGCAAATATAATTTTATTCTTCGTCAGCTATATTTTCATGCCTAATTCTCTGTGGTATGCAGAAATTTTGCCTCCTATTGCCTAGAATATCAGAATACTCAAAGTATGTCTTATAAATATCTCCAAGTAAGCTCAAGCTCAGAGACAACATTCTAAACCACTTCTCATTTTGTATCATAAACTTTGAACTAATTTGAACAGCCGAATCAGAAAAAAAGCCGATCTAAATTCATACTCTGGTTGACTTGTCAAGTAAAATGTAGGGTGCGCAGTTTAAGTTCAATTTTAGGGAAACAGTGAATATTTATTTTTACTTTAGGTAGGTATGTTGCAAAGACTACAACGGGACATACTTCTGCTAAAAGGTTATTTATAGCTTATTCTAAATTTAAATTAGTTTTATTTGCTAAATCTGACTAGCTTATATTCTGGCTTTAGTAGGCACATAATTTTTATTTTAACTATGGCCCCCCTATTCAGTGATGGATGGGGCGAGAAGAGCATCCTAATACAAGAGGGAGCAGAAAACATTCAGCATTTGTTCTGGCTTCCATCAGAAAAAAGCCAAAAGGAAAATACTATCACGTGATTAACATTGTTACCTCATTAGGGCAGGTAGCTACTTTTTATTTGCAATTAAAACCTATTCAACTGAGACCATTGGTTCCTCTAGAAACTACAAGTTCTCTGCTGTGGTTGAGGAGAAGTAGCAGGAGATCATGAAATGGATATGATCATTTTTTTAGGAATGAAAGCCAAGTGCAGAGAACCAGCATAGGAATCATCTGAGTGAGGCTGAGATGACAGCTTGCAGACATGGCCATCCCACCAATGGTGTACAGCCAAAGAAAGTACTCACCTGGCATGCTGAAAAGACACCTACACTCCTATGCTCATTTTCAGCACTATTCAAAATAGCTGATATCTGGAATTAGCTTAAGTGACCATCAATGGGTAAAGAAACTGTGGTTTGCATACACAATGAAATGATAGTCCAAATGAGGAAGAAAATGCTGCTGTTTACTGCAAATTAAAACTGCTTTGAGATTCCATCAAGAAAACAAATGACAAATGAAGGTGTGGGTGTGCGGAAAGAGAAGCTCTTACTCACCGTTGGTGGGAATATAAACTAGTGTGTTGACTGTGGAAATCAGTGTGTCAGTTTCTCAAAAAAGGGCAGGTCTACCGTAGGACCTAGCTATTCTACTCTTGGACACATACCCCCAAAGGACTATACATCCTACTACAGAGACACTTGCATATCTATGTTTAGCAGTGTTCTTTTCACAGTAGCAAGGAAAGGGACTCAGTTTAGACGCCTATCGACAGATGAGTGGATAGTGAATGTGCGGCACATATACACAATGGAATTTTATTCTGCTGTAAAGAAGAATGAAATGTGCAAGAAAATGCATGGAACAGACTCATAATGTAAACCCTATAGGAATGGCTTTTACAGTATGGACAGAATCTAGACTAATGACTTTTACTTAACTTTGCTCCAGAAAGTTGTTCTTTATAATGTAAACAAGTTCACTGAGTCATGTGCTCCTCGAGTGACCTGAGCTCCTGATCATAATCCCTCAGGACCCCACTTAGCCCTCCTTCCAAGATAGTGAATGAATGTGGGCATGCCTGTTTAACATCAGCCTTGGTACTTGCTGTTTTCTCTGCCTGCACTGTTGTTTACTGGGATTACCTGTGTGAGTCATCCCATCACTTCCTGATATACTTTGAGCACTCTAAATAAAATAGAATACCGATACTAGGTACTGATTCATTTCATCCTATCACCCCCTTAGAGTCCCCTACTCTCTCATCTAGTTGACTCTGTCTCTCTATAGACTGTCATTGCCTAATACTTCCTGTGTTTACTTGCCCATGCCTGTCTTCCCTCCTCACCCTCAAGAAGAGAAGCTGGAGGAGGGGAGGGATTTTGTCTCCTGGGATAGCTGTCTTGGCCCAGCATCTAGAATAACATATGGCACGAAACAGAAACTAAACTAATAGTTGTGAGTGAATAAATGTCTCTAAGGCCATGTTAAGACCCCTAGTTACTCAAATATGATACCGTTAAATAATATTTATGATGATTCTTAAAATATAGAAGAGATGAAACTATTAAAGATCATGGAAGGGGCAAGGTGTGTAGCTCAGTGGCAGAATGCTTGCCTAGGTTTGATTCTCATAATCACAAAGCAATAGTAGTGAATAAAAACAAGAATAATAATTACATTAGAGTTGAAAAAGTAAATATTGAATTATGTCTTTGGATAAGTAAAGCTGCTGTGTTTAGGAACCAGCAGAGATCTGGTACCTATAGACAATCTCACAATTATAGCTACTTTCTATAGGAAGCCCAGTGCCTCATCTGGTTGGAAATCATGTACTAGCTAGCTTATTGTCTAATTTCTAGTTGTTATTTGTTTTGGCAGCATTGAGGGATTGAATCCAGGTTTTGACTTAATATAAGGAATTCCATTTTTCTTATTCTCAACTCATTTCTCACAACTATTGTTTCTAACAGTCTTCAAATAAATAATCCAGTTCCTAAAACCAGTAAGTCCAGGTCCCTGTTGCCACTTGCACCAGATGCTTCAAAATTTCCCCAAACTCATTATGTACAAGCATTGGCATATGATTAGTCAATGGGGCAGAGCAGACAGACGAGGGATAGGCTGTAGATGCAACTTCCTTGCTGATTCTAGCTTGAATTTGGGCAAGTGACTCTCTCTGTGTCCTTATCAACAAAATCAATCCATTGACTAACCAATAGGCTTGCAGTATGGATTAACGACATTGTATAGAAAATGCCTGACACTTCCTAGATACCTCAGTATTTGTTCTGCCGCATCTTCCTTGAATCTTGTTTCTTTTCCTGACCTCCTGTTCTCTAGCAATAGTTCCACCAGACACTTGGCCACATAAGTCAAAAATATACCCATTGTTCCTAAATCCTCACCTCCTTTTCACACACAACTGGTCAGCAATTCATGTCCATTGTACTTCATGTTGTTTCTTAGATATTTTGTTCTGAAATGAGAAGTAATTAAGGATAGGTGAGGTCATGGGACCATAGGGCCAGTGTCCAAGATGATCAGTGTCCACAAGAAAAGACACCAAAGAAGCCTACTGTCCTCTTCACTTGCAGGACCATAGCAAGAAGGCAGCAGTCTGCAAGCCAGGAAGAGGGGCCTCCCCAGAGGCCGACACTGACCATGTGGACACTCTGAGCCTGTCTTCTAGCCTCCAGAAGCCCAAGACTTTTCTATTGTTAGAGACACCCAGGCTATAATACTTTGCTATGGCAGGCCAAGTAAACAAATGCCTCAACTATCATGAGGAGACTATTGATAGCAACAAGGACATTGAAAGTGATCCTATCAGGTATAAAAGGAAGGGAATTGAAGAGACAGCTTCTATCTTTTAGAGTATATAAATAATCACAAATATTAACAGAAATAGATGGATGTTAAAATCCATTCTATAATGTTGATGGAAATGAGGAACAAAGGGCATTGGAAACAGAAGCAAGGTCATCTTAGTATAAAGTTGAAAAGAATTTGTCTGAGTCTATGATACTCCATTACAACAGCTATAACCAAACAAGTCTGTTTGTGTTGGGCCCAGCAAGTGCTGGATTCAGGGATGAGCACTGTACTTTAAGTCTCTGCGTGATGGCATAGAAGAAGGTGAGGGGAATGGACAAGAGCTGTCATTTCCTGTGTTTGGCTCCACTCTTCTCAAATGGAAGTTTCTAAAATAAGCAATTCTCACAGTAGGTGCTGGAATTGGAGAAGGAAATATCCACACACAATGGCACACCCTGCCTGTGCACACATCTGTCTGCACCTGCACAACATCTTCAGAACTACTGCAGTTGCACAAAAACAGGAATGACCATTTGGTAGGGAAGTCTTACAGAATCTGTCAACATATTAAATGTAACTCCCTGGAACTGGAGTTACAGACTGTTGTTATCCACCACGTATGTGCTAGGAACCAAACCTGACTCCTCTGCAAGATCCAGCCAGTGCTCTTAACTGCTGAGTCACCTCTCCAGTGCCAGAGTTGCATGTCTTTCATAGGTTTATGTTAAGGATATTTATTGTAGAATTGTTTTAATAATAATAAAAGTGGAGTGAAATCGTTCACGTTCATCAGGAGAGGCATGACTAAATATGCTTTGATACTGTTGTATATGTATATATACCGCCTGGAAGAGTGAGGAATGTATTTATGATCTAGCACAAAACTTCTCTGAAGTAAAACATTTGATGAAAATGTGTATCACAGAATATTATGTACTTATTTTTTCTTAAAGCTTTTTCAAAAAAGGGTCTCATGTACCCCATGAGACCTCAAACTTGTTGCATAATTGATCTCCTGATCCTCCTGCCTCCACCTCCACATTGCTGGGATTATTGCCATGCACCATCATGCATCATGCCATTTATGTGGTGTTGGAAATTGAAGCCAAGGCTTTGTGCATGCTAGGCAAGCACTCTACCTAGCTATGCCCTAGCCCATGGCATATCCTTGTATAAGTGAATAAGGACATAGAAAAATGTCTGAAGGAGGTTTGACAAACAGTTAACAACAGTGGTTATTTCTAGATAAAAAAATATGTCTCTTGGAGGCAAAGGCAGGAGGATCTCTATGAGTTCAAGGCCAGCCTAGTCTACATAGCAGATTCCAGTACAGTGGGGGCTGTAGGGAAACCCCGTCCCAAAAAGAAGAAGAAGAAAAAAGAAATATGATCTAGGAAGCTGGAAAGTAAATTTTTATAACATACTCTAATATTGCATTCTTTAATTTTTAAACTTCAAATACATATATTCATGTATTACTTGTATATGTATATATGTGTATGTTTTATAAAGTGCCTAAAACTGTGTTCTGATTTTGTAGGTACTCAAAACTACTTGCTACATAAAGAGATGAATATCTAATGAATGAAAGCAAATGCATTATTATTGCAAATAAAATACAATTTCTAAGTTGGGTAAAAAATAATAAATTTCTGTCAAATATAAAGTAAACATATATTAAGCATTTTATTTAATCTTTAATGAGGGATCCAGAGAGATATTAAATTTAAATTATCAAAAATTATTTAGCCTAAAATCATTTATATTTCTATTAGACAAAATACTTATGTTGTCATAAATACAAATCACACACTTGGCTAATTTTTCTCCTAAGATTAACTTTCACCCTACAGAGCTGTAACATAACCCAGCTGATCACAGACAATCAAGGATATATTCCCCAAATGTCCTTTGGCGAATGGATAGCTAAAGAAAATGTGATCCATTTTTACAAGAGAATACTAGTCAGCAAAATAGAATGGAATCTCACATTGCAGCTTCACGGATGGAAATGGAGGACATTGCACTCTGTGAAACAAGTCAGACTCAGAGAGACAAACATCACATATTCCCACTCATTTGGGGAAACGAATGTCAATCCTATAGAAGAATGGATTGCAATAGTGGTCACTAAAGGCTGGGAAGCTGGGGGTTGGGAGTGGAAAGAAGGTCAACAAGCGTATCAAAACAAAGAGTAAAGAAATTCCTGTTCTTCTCTAGCACATTGGTTAAAACAATACATGATATATTTCAAAATGACTAGAAGAGAACAAAATTCCTAACACATGAGAAATGATTAATGACTGAGGAGATGAAAATGCTTTTATTGAGGCTGGAGAGATGATAGTTCATCGATTAAGAGCACTGGCTGTTCTTGAAAAAGACCTGAGTTTGAATCCCAGCACCCACATGATGGTAACAATCATCCATAAATCCAGTTCCAGGGGACCCAACACTCTTCTCTCTTCTACCGGCAGTGCACGACACGGGTGCACTTATACAGAGGCAGGCATAACGTTTATATACATAAAATGAAAATGAATGCTGGGCATGGTGGTACATGCCTTTCCTAGTGCAGGAGGAAGAGGCAGGTGGATCTCTATGAGTTCAAGGCCAACCAAGTCTATATAGGGAGTTCCAGGCCAGCTGGGGATACAGGGAGACCCTGTCTCAAAAAGACTGAATAAATAAATAAATAAATAAATAAATAAATAAATAAATAATTTAAAATGCTTTTTTCTGATTTTCCCATTACACATTGCAAACAGGCTCCAATACATAACACTACATCACTTATTAGCATCACAAATATGTGTCAATTAAAAATAAAGGTAAAGTTTGGTGCAGTTCAAACAAAGAAAAGAAAAAAGAAGTGGATACATATTTTCAGTAACAGGAGTATAGATTTTTATCTTAATGCTAGTGCTTATGAAACTGGTATTTTTCAGAAACATAACTTAATGGCTGCATATTTCATTGTATGGCTGCGCAGCATTTATATCTTTATAAATGTTTGCCACTTTAGATGTTCTCATTCTGTTTTCAGTGTAATAAACATGTTGAATATTTTTGTACATCTTACAGCTTTTTACAAAATTCTTTACCTTATTCTTCTTTCATTTTTATTTTCATGAATTTTTATGTACAAACCACATTAATAAATGTGGGAAAACAAATATTTCCCCTGCATTAAATATTTTATTGGGGCATTTTTTTTTATAAAACCAGGTACAAGACAAAATAACTGTTAAGGAACTCAAGTTCAAGTGTCTCTGTCTCAGTATCTGGGAGTGGTTGAGACTACCACATCCACTTAAAGTTGTCTACCTGGTACATATCTGCTGGTTTCAGGTAATTTTGTCTACTAAATTGGCAGTTGCTGATAGAGAATACAAGAAAGACCAAAGTTCTCAGGACCCATTCAACTTACAGAGGTCATCTTTTGTAGCAGCAAATTCTTGAAATTTCACCAAAGGAACACATTTCAGAACCATGCTGGCAACTGACATTAAAGGTTGAACTGTGTGGGTGAGGTGCCACAGAGGGCAGCTTAAGAGTATCAGTGCTTTCAGAGATCCTCCTAAAAGCTCAGAGACTCTAGTCCAAACAGGTCATTTTTACCAAAATAGTTTTTAAAAGGTGTTCCCATAGCATCAGATTCTACCTGGCAAGCTTACTTCGGCACGCCTATAGCCAACAGGATGGACAGCCAGGAACTCCATTGCTCATTTCCAAAACTTGGCCAGTTTTCCTCATATGGTATTTTTATGATCATACATAGTGTTTCGAAATTTGAGAGGTTCTTTTCTAATATTTGTCATTGATCCCATAGTTCTGAATAATTTGTTGAATGTACACATACAGATTAATGCTATTCACTTACTCCCTTGACAAGATCACCAAGTAACAAGGCAGCTTTGAATTGTTTTGCTAGGAAGGTAATTCAAAACTTTTGCCTTTCAGAAATCTCAAAGTATTCTTGGATAAGATCTTCTCATTGTACCACTAACATCCTCCTCAAATACCCTGAAAATAAGTTGACAAAACCTAATCAGAATAAATTTGTTCCTTAAACACAGTAATAGTCCAGTTCTTACTTTCTGAATATTGCTAAAATGAGATTTGCTAACAAAACTGAGAGACGAAACCAAATCCTCTGCTGCAAACAGGAGAAAAGCAAGACTCTAAGCAGAGTAGGTTAGCAATCACTGCGGGTCCACCCACAGTGACTCTGACAGTTTCTAGTTGTGGGCACTTCCCAAGTATCTGGAAGCCACAAGGGAGACCTTTAGTCTCTTCAGTAACCCCAAGTGGAAACCACAATGAAGAGTCTTAGTTCCCTTAGCAACCCCATTTATCCAGCCCTCCAGTTTTAGTGAAAAAAATGAAACATATACTAAATGATAAAGTTTTTATTCTTGTAGGAACAAATGAAATCAACCGTAATAAATAATTAGGGTTACTAACATTAATTTCAGGAAGAAATCAGTAAAATCTCTAAATTTAGACAAAATATTTTTAGTGTATCATGCTATGTGAAAAAAAATTTAGTGGGTATTATATAAGAGATACGCATAACTTGGAAGTGTTTTGTAACATGCAAAACTAAAACAGATTCACCAATGTCATAATTTTTAAAGATTTATTTTATTTTTAATTACGGATGTGTGTGTGTTCATGCGCATGCACACACATGCGTGCACACACATCTGTGTGGGGGTGTATGCACATGACTACAGGAGGCCAGAAAAAGTTTAGAAGAGTTACAGGCAGTTGTGAGTGCTGAGAACCAAACTTGGGTCTTTTGGAATAACAGTAAGCATTCTCAAGCACTGAAACAACTCTCCAGCCTGTAATGTAGCAATTTTTGAACATGTATGCTGACTATATTTTCCAAACCCCAAACTGAGGTTTCATATATTCTAACAAATTTTCTTTGACTATGATAATGTATATAGATGTGAAAGTTTATCAGTATTTAAAAAAACTTAATCATTTAATTGCATACTTAATAAATACATTGTATTTTTTAAAATACACATAACTGGGGCTGGAGAGATGACTCTAGTTAGGAGCATTGATTGGTTTTGCAGAGGACCAGGATTCAGTTCCCAGTACCCACATGATGGCTAACAACCATCTATAACTCCAATTCCAGGAGATCCAATGCCCTCTTCTGGCCTCCACAGGCACTGCATACCTGGGTTCACTTGCATGTACACAGGCAAAACAAACAATCATACACATAAATATAAATAATTTTAAAAACACATAAATTGGCACCATCTGGAAAAAAAACTATGTGATTGTCAAAATCAGCAGTAATCAATCTTTAAAGTGTTCTATTTGAATAACTCAATAAAACAATCATTTTAAAAGTGTACCATTATTTCATGTACTGCTAAAGTAAATGAAATGGTATACCAAGTCATGTTTTCAATGCCATGACAAAATGCCTGAGCAAATTAAGTTAAAAGCAGGAAGGTTTATTTTGGCTCATAGTTGCAGAGTTTTCTGTCCATGGTTACTTGGCCCCATCATTTTGGACCTGTGATGATTCAGAACATCCCGTTAGAGAGTAAATGGGGAGCCTGATATTCACTTTATGGTGGATAGAAAGTGAGAAAAGAGGGGAGAGGAGAGAGGAAGGGGGAGGAGGGAGGAGATACACACACACACACACACACACACTGTGGTCTCTCCTCTGAGAGGTATGCCCCCAAGGACCTAACTTCCTTCTATTAGGTCCCCCTTCCTAAAGATTCCCCACCCACCAGTAGTAACACAGGCTGCCAACCAAGCCTTTAATTCAGGGTATAATTCAGATTCAAACTATAGCAATGGACAATCAATCTATGGCACAATACTTTCTTCATTCTATCAGCCAGGGTCAGTTTCTGCCTCTGAATTTAGGAGCTTCCAGCAACTTCTTGAACAAAGATAATTGATTTCACTTCAGTGATCCAGTCCATCATGTTTTTTTTTTCAATTTTATTGTATGGGTGTGTTGTTTGTTCTGTTTTTGAAAACAAAACAAAGTCTTACTTATTTTTATTTATTTTTAAAAATATTTTATATTATGTGTACGAGTGTTTTGCCTGCATGTGTGTAAGTGCACTCATGTTGTGCAATGCCCTTGGAGGTCAGAAGGAGGTGCTGGAACTGGAGTTATGGATGGTTGTTAGCTGCCATGTGTGTGCTGGGAATCAAGGAGTCCTCTGTAAGAGCAGCCAGTGCTCTTAACTGCTGAGTCATCTCTCCAGTCCCCTGTTTTGTGATTTTTATTTTACTTTATTTTATTGAGACAAGATCTCACTATGTAGTCCTATTTGGCCTGGAATTCACTATGTAAACCAGACTGGCCTCGAACTCACAGAGATCCACCTGCCTCTGTCTCTTCCTGGGATTAAAGGTATGTGCCACCACACCCAACCGGTCTCATTTATTTTTAATTCAGTCTGGCCTGAATTATGAACAATGTAGCTCAGGCTGACCTCCAACTCGCAGAGATCCTCTTGCCTCCACCTCCCAAGTACTGAGAGTGCAGGTGTGCTCCACACCTGGCTGTGACCCAACTCTTCTAACAATGGTTACTTATCTGTTTCACTTCCAAAAAGACATAAATCCACTTAATTGAAAAACAAAAACAAAATACTTAACCATGCAGTATCAAAGGCATTCATATACCCACTTTTTTGTGTGTAAGAAAATAAAACTTTTATTTTTGCTTAAAACATACACCTTCAACCAATTAAGAATGGTCACAAGGAAGTATTCCATCCTTTAAAATAATGATTTGTAATTAGAAGGGGTATCCTATCTACTTTACAAAGGAATTAAATCATCAAAATAATCCTAGGAAAATCCTAGTAGGATTCAGCAAAGAAGAAGTATAAGGAATCTCACAGTCACACTATATACATGGGCAGTAACCAATTCCAGTTAATAATGGGGAGCTTCAGTTTCATGTTCCTGCTTCCTCTCAAGGATAGAGCACAGATTATTCAGTATGCTGATGATTTCCTTGTTCTGGTTCTGCGGTCATCCTAACCCATGTTTTAATTTCTACGCACCCCACCAAGCAATATTAGTCTTTCCTTTAAGGTCTTCCGGGTATTCAGTGAGTTTAGAGATCAAATATTGTTCTCCTTGAGAAATGTAGCTTTAGGTCTGTGGCGGTTTGAATGAGAATGTCTCCCAGAGGCTCTAAGTATTTGGACATTTTGTTCCCAGTTGATGGCACTGTTTTGGGAGGTCTTAGAAGCTGTGGCCGTGCTGAAGGAAGCACGTCACTGGGAGTAGGCTTCGAGATTTCCTAGCCAGACTTCCAGTCACACTCTGCTTCCTGTGCCTGTTTGAAGATGTGAACACTTAGCTTCTGCTTCTGTACCAGCCACCTCTGCCGCCGTGCCTCCTGGCCATGATGGACTCTTGCCCCTTTGGAACTGTAAGCTAAATAAACTTTTCCTTTTAGAAGTTTCCCTGGTCAGTGTTTCTATCACAGCAACAGAAAAGTGACTAATACAAGGATGATGAACAATAATATATGGGTAACACTCCTGTACAACTCTACTATGGCCAGGCAGGTTCTCAGTAGTATACATAAACTAACCAGTTTAACCCTTCTAAGGATGGAGGAGGAAATGATTATTACTCTCATCTCCACTCTACTAAACATGGACTCTCAAGCACACAGGGGTCAGCCATTTAATCAAGGCCAGTGGGGAAAGAGCTGGGATTTGGACTCAGACTGGCTTCCCAATTCACATGCTTTTACAGCAAAAACATGCATATTGACACTCTTTTTGTGTGTATAAAGTACAAAATCTTTATTTTTGCTTAAAATATGAGCTTTCTACCAACTGGCATAAGATGGTCACAATCAAGAATCCCATCCTTCAAAATAACCCTCAGAAGTAATTTGCTTTCTGCTGTTACATATTTGTATACATCCTGAACTGGGCAGAATGTGAATTATAAACACTTAGGTGTTGAGCAGTGTGTTATGGCACAAACCTGAGCCTGAGGAAGGAAGACTGGGACTTTGTGGCTAGCCTGAGCTACATAGTGAGTTCAAGATCAGTCAGGGAACCCCTGACTCAAAACAATAACAAAATGAACACACACACACACACACACACACACACACACACACACACACACATCCCAAACTGAAAATCCCAAATTTCCTTAGAGTATCTTTATATCATTCTGGGTCCAAGCTTACAGATTAAGTAGAACAGATGAAATAATGCATGTGCGTTTTGTAAAGTGTTACATAAATTGTTATGTATAAAGAGTTACATACTATTGCTTAAACTAATGTTGGTAAACCAGGTCAAAACTAGAAGTTGCCAGATCTATGGCCCAAATCCACAATTGTTGCTACATAAACCTTGCACTTTAAAGACCACATTACACTTTCCTCTGATACCATTACACAGCACACTGTTGCCTTTCTGTCCTGTCTTCTTAAAAATAAAAGTGTGAACATCAAGTATCCTTCAAAAATTTCCCACAGAAATGTTTCTTTGGCAAGCCTAAATCAGAAATTTTTACCTCCAACTTACAAATGGAGCTGAGAGAGGGCAGCAGAGAGGGTATATCAAAGTACAAACCTATAGGATGGATATCCCCATGCACCTGGAAACACTTGGCTAGACAGAATTCTTCTTCTGGGGATGGCCCAGCCAGGCCTCAGAACCTCTGATGTGGAAAGCAGCTCGAATTCCCACCTGTTCTAGTTTTGTTTCTGTTGCAGTAATACCATGACCACACACAACTTGGGGAGAAAGGGTTTATTTAAGTTTACAAGTTACGTCCCCTTGAGGGAAGTCAAGGCTGGAACTCAAGGGAAGAACCTAGAGGCAGATGCTGAAGCATAGACCAAGAGGAATGCTGCTTCCTGGCTTGCTCAGCTCCCTTCCTTATAGCCCAGGCCCACCAGCCCAGGGATGGCACTGCCCACGGTGTGTTGGGCCTTTCTGCATCAATTACCAGTTCAGAAAATGCTTACCAAATAGGGTCACACAGATCAGTTGGATGGAGATAATTCCTCAAGTGAGGTTCCCTATTCCTAAGAGTCTCAGTTTACGTCAGGTTGACAAAAACTAACTAGCACTGCACCTAAGAATCTGGAGATCTTGAGAGGGAGTTCTGGGAGAAGCAATGACAGGCTCCTGTTCTGGTTACCATGGGCAATAGAAAAAGTCAAAGCCATCTAGCTAACATAGACATCACATAAAGAACAACATTAGCACTCCGTTCCTCACTCTTCTGGAAATCCCTTGCTAAGAGCTATAAATAATCCAAGACCACTACAGTGGAAAATCTTCAAGTTAGCCAAGAAGTATGCCTTGGTTCAGTGTCTCCTATGTGATCAGGCCTGCATGTGCTTTGGGCTTACTGGAAACCCTACAACAGGTTAACTTCAGAGTAAAGATTACAGGAAAGGTTTAGAAATCATTACATGCTAGATTTTGTGTCATGGAACACAAACACAATAAATGAAGAAAAATGAAAAGTAGAAAAGACATTGAAAAAAGGCTGCAAACATAAGGTTCAATGGGGCTAGTTGTGGTTGAATAATTTTTAATGGGTATGAGTGTTTTGCCTGCATGTAGGTAAGTGCACTCATGTATGCAATGCCCACGGAGGCAAAAGATGATGTGGGATCCCCTGGAAGTGGAGGTATAGACAGATGGTTGTTAGCTGTCATGTGGGTGCTGGGGACTAAACCTGGGTTCAGTCAATATTCTTAATCACTGAGTCATCGCTCCAGCCCCTATAATATATTTTAAATAAAATATGAAATCATTATAGAATCTCTTTTAGTATATATTAAACTCAATCTTTTTACCTGTAAAGTGAAAAAAAATTTTAAAAAGTGAATATCTCTGTAAGTTTAAGACATACAACTAAAAACATAAGCATCAAATATACTTCCTGTTAGGCTACATGTCTCCATTCATTCATTTCTTCAGCAAACACTGTTGACTGGGGAGGCTGTGGTTCTAGCAATTACTCAACTGCAGACAATAACTATAATGAAGAAGAGAGAATTAACTTAGGATCTCAGCTGGAAAGCAGGGAGTGGCAGGCAGAGTTTAAGAAGGGCGAGGCAGAGTAGTGACTCTTTATGCACGGGTCCACCTTCGCTGGGTTAAAGAACACAATTTCTTCTGTCATGCCTAAGTGTCTTGTGCTTGTCATTCTTGCCATTCTTCAGGAGTCTTCAGTTCTGCTGCAAAGGGAAAAGAAAGTCTAGGGTGCCTAGGGGTTGACTGGGGAAGGGAAGAGAAGCACTGAGCTACCTTGCCATGCCAGGAGAAAGAAAAGCTGGATTCTTATAACCTAATAGCTAGAAGGGACTACAGAGGCCAGTCTCCTTACTAATCATCTTATAGATGAGAGAAATAGATAGAACTTAACTCATCAGAGGCTACACAGTCATTTGGCATTGGTGAGACAAGAACACAGGCTTCCTGACTGCCAAGAAGACAACAAAGAAAACAGAATAGAACACTTGTCTTTTTGCTACATGCAGATAGGTAGTCAGAGAGAAGACTCCAGTACAGCCTTCGGTAGTCTCTCGAATGTTATTTTAATTATTTTCCTTTCAGACAGTACTTTATTTCTGATTCTACAAAAAAGTAGACCAATCAACCCAGTTACCCACAGACTGTTTCTTAGAGAAAATCACACCATGTCCATCACTCATTGGACTTACTCTATTTTCAGTAATTTTTAATAACATTTATTTATTTAATTTATATGTGTGTGTGGGTGGAGGTTAGAAGTTAGAGGACAACTTGCTGGAGTTGTTTCTCTCTTTGCCATGTGAGTTCTAGGCATCACATCAGTTGTCAGACTTGGAGGCAAGTGTCTTTACTCACTGAGCCATCTCACAAAGAACAAATTATGATTTCTCTACATTATCTGGAAAATTTAGTGGCTGACTCAAACTTTTTAACACACGGCTTAAAAAATCTGGTTAAGCAAAGTCATGCCCTTGTCTTTGCCTTTCCGTGGGTTCTACCCTGACATTTGGTTTTGCTAATTAGTTATTAAAATTTCAGAACAATATATTCCTTATTTTCACTTTAGTTAGTAATGACCTTGAAAAATCGTTATTTCTGGGTGCTCTTCTTCCAGTTTCTGTGTATTATTTTTGTGTTGTGTGTTACTTCTGTCTTTAAGAACTAGGTAGCAAATACGTGCTATGAAAACTAATCAACTGCTAACAAGATTTGCCCTGGAATTAAAGCAGATCATGTGTCCTTCCTGACCCAGCTTTAGCGTTAGCTATGTCCCTCAGAGCCCTGCAGGTTGGCAAGTGCACCCTAGGACATCAAACGCTCTGTGGGCCCTAGAGCAGTACATTTTGTGAGATTCAAAAAGCCGATTTTCTCTAGGACAGAACTTAGGTACGAGATTGAAACTACTGGTTAACTCATCCCCAGGCATGAGGGAGGCACACGATGAGCAAGAATGCCGCGGAGCCAACGGGTCCGTCCTGCCGAGCAAGTTTCTGCTAGGGGACGCCAGGCAGCTCCGCCGTGCCGCGGTGTGTCAGAAAGGGGCAGCGCGGAGTCCTTTGAAGGAGATCCGCTGGCTCTGGCGGCGTTTCCCCGGTGGTTCTCAGCGGCCGGGCTCCGGCCTCGAAAGATCCCACCGCTCCCGCAGGGAGGGCGCAGCGCGAACCTTTCCCGAGCCTCCACCTGCGCGCGCGGGGTCGGGGCGGGGCTAGACAGTGGAATGACGTCACACCAGGGGCGTGTCCGGGGCGGGGCCGCGGGCACCGCAGTGCAGCGCCGGGCCGGGCCGGGCGGGGCGGGGCCTGCGGCGCGTGACCGGGCTGCGGGATCGCGGCGGCGGGAAGGTGGGGCAGCGGGGCCTGGACCGCGGCCCGCGGCCCGGAGGCGGGGCGGGTGGCGGGGCCGCGAGGCGTCTGGGCGGCCGGCAGCTCCTCCCTCTCGCCGCGCTCCTCCGCCCACCTGGGCCTGTGGCGGACGGGCACCTGGCAACGGCGCCGCGTCCCCGCCCGCCGTCCGCCCGAGCCGGCCCCGCAGCCTGCGGCGGCCTCGAGCGCTCGCTCGTTGATGCAGTTCTGGGGGTGACGCGGCGCGGCTCCGCGGCGGTAGCAGCGGCTCGGCGGGACTTCGGGGCGGCGCAGCCGGCGGCCGGGACCCCGCGCGCGGCTCGCCTTTCGGGGTGCTAGATGACGCGGGAGCGGGACATGCTGGAGCTGCGGCACCGGGGAGCCGGCCCCGGCCCCGGAGGAGCGGTGACGCCGCCACCGCGCGAGGGAGAGGCGGCCGGCGGCGACCACGAAACCGAGAGCACCAGCGACAAAGTGAGTGGAGCTGCGGCCGGCGCTCGGGCGGGCCGCACCCCTGGGAGCCCGCGGGGCCGGGCAAGGTGCGGCCGGCCTCCCTCCCTGCAAGCCGCCCGCCCGCCCTGGCCTCCTGCCTGGTGGGGTGGAGAGCCCGGCGGCCGGCGGTGTGCGGGCCGCCGGGGCTGTGCACTTGAACCCGGACGCCTTTTTGGCTTCTCCCTTTTCCAGTCCCCGGCTTTGAGATCAGGATGGAACCTGTCACCGCAGGAGCTGTGGCTGTCTGGTGGCCGCCACCTCACGCTCTTTCTGGGTAGAGCGGCAAAGTTGGGACTAAACAAGACTAGCACCTTGGGTCCTGACATGTCATTGGATCTTGACACAGACAGGCTTCTTGATACTCCAGCAGCACTTTCGTTTCCTTGTTGGTTTTCAGGGCGAGTAGGATTTGGAGGGTTGAGACTGTCATACACATGGTAATCTTCCAGCTCCCGCTGAGTCCGCTGCACGCAGTGCAGTTCTACCAAAAGATTTCATGTAACTCACAGTTTAATTCCTCAGTTTGAATTGTTACAAAAATCTGTGTTTACAAAATTTCATCTTTGCTTGAGAAACTCACAACTTTTCAACTGCTTTTAAGAGTTCTTTTTTGGAAGCTGGTACTTGTATTGCAGTTTGAATTTCAGAATGGAGGGTGGGTGTAGGGGTGCCTACCTGTCATCCTAGCACTTGGGAAGGTAGAAGCAGGAAGAGCAGAACTTGAAGGTCTTTCTTGGCTGTGTAGTAAGTTCAAGGTCAATCTGGTCTTCAGGAACTCAGTCTCAAAAACCAAAACGACAACATACAAATGAAGTAGATGGCCCAAGGTCAAGTTCACTCATTTTGGAACTAGAACCTGACTTTCCTGATTGCCTTTTACTGTTGCTGACGTTCCCTGGCAGCTTGATTTGGGAAGGTTCCTTCTGAAAGTTGATGTTGATGAAACTTGATGGAACTTGAGTTACAGAGCTCTGCTGTGATGTCATGGAAACAATAAACAGTGATTTTAGGACAGGTTGATAGATTCTTACCCTTGATAGGAAATAGAATAAAATCAAAGTCTGGGGAATGTGTCTGTCCAGGAATTACACAAAATATGTTTTCTAGCTATGTAAGTTTTGAAAACTAGAAACAATGGGCTGAGAATCTTTGTGAAAACTGCCTTGGAAACTAGACCCAAAATAGAATTAATTAGGTTGAGATTTTGTTTTAGTACTGGCATCCTTTAGAATCAAGGAAATACCAGCCTTCCCATGTTGACTTCCTTAACTGGAGGAAGCTAACAAGCTTTTATTAATATGAAACATGTTCCGGAAGCCAGAAATCATGCATAAAATGCTTTTTGAATTAATTTTTAAAAACCACCATAATGTCTTTAAAACAGAGACTACTTCTGGTGTGATGTGACTCATTAGAATCATCATCTCACACTGTGATTGGCTGTCCGAACCACTTGTTTATTTATGAATACTGCACTGCTAGCTTTTTTATTAAGACATACTTTGTTGAATTTGGTTTTCTGAGATTGCTGTGCCCATCTGTAACCTGTTCTGTTAGGTTTCTTAGACAAGGGCAAGCATGTTCGAGCTCTGCTAAATCACTACTGTACCTTTGTAGCGTTTGTCACAAAGAACACTTAAGTTGCCAAGCCTCAAGCCTTTGAACTCTATCCCTTCTGGCGTCCTTTCTTATCAGGGTGTGTATTTGATTATTCCTATATTTCCAGATCAAGGGCTATTTTTAAATTAAGTTGCACATTGGAGGCTGGTTAATATTTGGTCTTTTGAAATTCTCTAAGTGCTGTTTCTGTTCAAGAACCAGTAAAGGAAAAACTTTGGGATATTAGTTATAGAGGTGGGGGTGTTTTCTGTGGAGCTTTTACAGTGTGCTCCCTCCATGCCTTGCAACTTGTAGCCTTTATAGTGATATTATTAACATGACATTTCCATTGTTCAGGACCTGAAGACTTATGCTGAGAGAAGGCTCTGTGCTCCAGAGAATTAGCAAGTTAACAAAAAAAAGCTTCTTACCTGGGGTGGGGGGTGGTGAGGAGAGGGGGCAAAAGGAATGTTCCAGGGCTTTAAATGCTAGAGTAGGATTTGAAAGACAAGAACCACCCCCTCAAGAACCCACCCCTACCCCAGCCATGAATGAGTTAGATTCATTAGACATCTGTACAGACCCTGTAATGTGAAGGACCTTGGAGACAACAGGAGAAGCTTTTAGGAGGATGTTAGGGCCAAACTGTGAATTCACAATGGCTGGGGATTCAGCAAGTGAACAGGGGTTAGGGCACCGTGTTCTAGGAGAAGGCATGCACAGCTGCTGCTTGAGCCAGAATTCTAGCAAGAACATAGAAATGAGTTCAGAAATCCCAGAGGTAGGGTTGAAGCTTGGGAGAGAGAGTCTTGTAGCCTTTCATGTTTGGCTTTTTAAAGGGCACTCTGGGAAGCTATTAGACAGGGTTTTGTTGTTTTGTCCCCTCTTCCACTTTTTTTTTCTTTGCTGTAGCATCAGTTAGCCCAGGCTGGCCTAGAACTCACCATCCTCCTGTCTCTGCCTCCCAAGTGCTGGGATTACAGATGTGTGCCACCACATCTAGTTTATCACTACATAGTTTTGTGGAGACATTAGCCTGAAGCTAAATTGGTGGTCTGGGAAGTCCTGAAAGGGGGAACAACCTATCAAAAAGAAACCCAGACAAGGAGAGTGTTGCATATGCTAACCATGTGAATCAGTGCGGACTTGTAGAAAGTCTAGTAGCCAGGGTATACTGCAGTTGGAGAAAGGATGTATCTTTCAAGTGATGATGGTGGGAACTTAACTAGGGTAAGAATAATAAAGGACACAATTTAAAAAATTTTTATTTGTTTTTTTATTTTACACATGTGAATGTATTGTCTGTGTCATGCAGTGCCCGCAGAGGTCAGAAGAGGGTGTTGGATCTGCTGGAACCTGAGTTATTGACAGTTGTTAGCTGCCATGTGGTTGCTGGGAACTGAGCCCCAGTCCTCTGCAAGAGTAACCAATGCTCTTAACTGCTGAGCCCAAGGACAGAAAGACAACTTAAGAGAAAGAGAACAAATTATTGAACACTTTTTCAGGGAAGGAGTGAGCCTGGGAGAGTTAGGTTGGTCAGGGTATGCCATTCTTATGTTTAAATGTTCATGTTGTGTCAGATAATAGTTTGAAAGATGGAGCCAAAATGGGAGATGGTTCAGAGTGGTGATAGAAGCTGAAATGAAACCTCAGGACTGGGAATCCTGATTTTTAAAATTAGAATAGAGATGGGGAAAGGACTGAATCCAGCCTTGAGAGGTATCTGTGTTAGTAGAGTATTGTCAGTGCTAGGAGTCGCTAAGATTAAAGCGGGTCCTGGATGTGAAGAAGGAAGGATTGCTTGGAAGCTGTCATTAGCAGTACTTAAAGGCTGAGACACAACACAGAGTTTAGTCAAAGATCTCAGTAGAAATCAGGCTTCATGTTGAGGAACGTGAGAGGAACACTCTTGGTAGCTGCTGTTAGGAGGTAGCAGGGAAAGGAAGACAGGCGTGATGACAGGACTGGAGAAATGTTCTTTATCAGTGGATGGGAGACATGAGCCTATAAAGGATTCATGTGAGTGAGAAGGTGCTGATGAGGTGGGTAGACCTCCAGGACTGGGCGGGGTAGGTAGAGAGTAATACATTTATATATAAGAAAAGGAAAGAGGGACATGTGCCCTTCCTTGAGACAAAAATAATGGAAATAGAGAGTATGTACAGAACCATTATGAAAAACAGACAGAAGATCAGATTGTTTTATTTGGGCCTTCAATTTTCTCAGTAAAATAGGGACTAAGAAATAACTTAGTTTAAGCTGCAACACATTGGTGGTGTCATTTTAAGAGAGCAGGACTTGAATTGACCAGGAAGTAACTACTACAATTATTAGTCAGTGAAGCTGGCCACAAATTTTTTATGTACCAAATTCACGTAGTTCTTAACTCAGCAGTAAGTCATAGTTGATGCTTACAGTGCCATAGATTTCACAGAGGCCTTCTCATCTATTTTTATTTGCTCCTTACAACAATGTATATTAGGAACAATAGCTGAGAAGAAAGGCACTTTTGTGGTCTTCTACACTGGGAAAAGCAAGGTGTGGTAGAACTGAGAACTGTGAGTATGGATGAGGTTCACTTTCCAATATGGGGACTTGATTAGGATTCAGTAACTGTCATAGTGTAACCATGTGGAGTTTGTGGAGGTAGCCAAGCGGAGATTGTGAGTTCAGCATTTTAGGACAGAACTGCTCCTTAATGCTTCATGTTGAAGGGTTGATGTCACTCAAAAGTTCCTTCATTGTTCTTCAGGGAAACAGTGATCTCCTGAGCAAGTGTGTTCAGGAATAGTAAGCCGTGCTGCTAAGGTCAGTTTTAATGTGTAAATGTAGACAGCTGTGCAGGGGTCCAGGGTGGTAGATTGTCTTTTTTTTTAGATGTCTAAAGAACAGCCTAGTGTTATGCATGAAGTTTTACGTTAAGATCTTGACTTTAAACAATTCACCTTACTGTTTTCAGATTTTTCTATATGTCATCAGGTATATATAATAATCCATAAGCTTTGGATGTGCACTACAGTGAACTTTCTAATGCAGACAGTACTTTGTACATGTCATAAATGTACTGGTGAAAGGTGGGGCAATTTATTATTTCGTTATGTGTATTTATTGCTATTTTACAGTTTAGGGGCCTTTTCTTTTTCTATACCTCTTATGCTGTGAATGCATAGGGAGCAGGCTCCAGCAGTAATGCTTTCTGTTGACTCTCACAGTGTGCTTTTCTGCTCTGAGCAGACTGGCACTTAAGTCAAACCCTCATACCTTTTTGTTTGCTTCCTCCTTTGGCTGATCATTTTCCTTCACTAATTCAGGAAGCTGTCTTGGCTCTTAGAGTGCTTAAATATGCTCAGCAGTCATTCATTCTCTTGACAAGAATCTTGCCCTTAACCTCCTTTTTAAAACAAGGCCAGCAACAGGCAGGGTAACTTTATAGACTCTTCTCATTTTGCCATGGAGACATTTATGGGACTCTCCTTGTTAAGCAGCACCCATTCCCTTAGCTTCTACAGTATTACCATCCTTATAGAACTGTGTGTGTGGCCTAGAGAATACATATCAGGTGCTTCTCCTTTTTCCCTGTGAGTCTGTCATTTTTGTGAAGTTACCAGAAGATGGCCATTCTGGCTAAAGTGGAGCGAGGCAATGTAAAACAATCTTTAGAAAAGTGTCTTGTAAAGATATAATTCTGGGCTAGAGAGATGGCTCAGTGTTTAAGAGCACTGTCTGCTCTTGCCAAGGACCTGGGTTGGATTCCTAGCACATGCTTGGTGGCTAGCAATCATCCGTAACTCCAGTTCCATGGGATTCGACACCTTCTGACTTCTGAGGGCACTGCACAACACAGGTGCACTTACATACATGCAGCCAATGCTCTCATATCCATAAAAAAATAATCATAAAATATTTTTAATATATTATGATACTAGTGTACAATGTAGTATAATTACTCTTTGTATTTATGTGGTCAAGTGTGTGCATTTTGTAAAATAGACACTTACATATTCATAGATGATATCGCTAAATACATGGGTTGACTCTTTTTTTTTCCTTAACTGTTCTGAGTTTGGAAATAGATTTTAACAATAGATTTTAATTCAGTGCAAGGAAAACAGATAATTTAGGAACTTATAAACATTTTCAGAGATTTGATTTGGTTTTGTGCATTGGGAAAGTGGTGGTCAGGTGCCTGCTCTAAGCAAGGCTCTGATCAAATATCAACTTCATAGTTCTTAGTATTCCCTACCATTGAGGACGGGGTAGAGCTAGGATTTGCTTGTTGCTCAGCAGCTAATTATAGAATATACTGATGTCTTGGATTGTGAACTTTTCAATGCATGAAATAATGAAACAATTTATTGGTATAAAATAGCATAACTTTGTTGGCTGGAGAGATGGTTCAGTGGTTAAGAGCACCAGCTGTTCTTGTAGCAGAAGATCCAATTTCAGTTCCCAACACTCACATGGCAGCTAACAATATAACTTCAGTTCCAGGGAATCCAACACCCTCTTCTGGCCTCCATGGGCATTGCATACTTGGGTGTGCTACATTACATGCAGACAAAACACATAAAAGTTTTTAAAAAGAATTGAAAAATAAAACACTTTACCAAAATACTCGCACACACACACACACGTGTATATATATATATATATATATACGTACATATATATATATATATATATATATATATATAATACTGATTTGACTGTCTTAATCATTGTATAGACAAATGAGGTAGCCTTAGTTTATATTCACAGAAACCCGAAATGTCCTGCTCAGAATCACAAAGAACTGAAATTTGCCCTGAATTTTTTTTAAGAAAGAAATGTAAAAGACCCTGGGGCTAGAGAGATGGCTCAGCAGCTAAAAGCACTGACTGTTCTTGCAGAGGAGAAGCAGGGTTTGAAGCTCAGAACCCTCATGGTGGCTAGCAACCATCAGTAACTCCAGTTCCAGGGGCTCCAGCACCCTTTTCTGTCCTTCTTGGACCCTATATCATATTCACACATGCAGGCATAACACACGTAAAATAAAAGTAAATACATAAAAAATTAAAGAAATGTAAATGATCCTAAACTTCTAAAACTGATTAAAATATTTACATATAAGAAATTGTGCTATTTTGTGTAATTTTAGATGCATCTTACCTTTCTGAACCAATAAAATGTTGGTTTTAAGTAGAAAATATTCAGTTGAAAACTTGCAGATCTGTGATTTCAAACAAGTGTTTAAAGAATTGCCTTGTTATATTTAATATTTGGTTAGGAGAAGGAATCATTAAATTTGGCTTCAGTTATAGCTGTTTGTACATTGATTTACTTGGAAAATGTTCAAACTTGTTTAGTGAGAGAGAATAATAATGTCATATTTTGAATTGCCTCCAGAAATGGAGAAGAATTAGTTTCATTAATGACTAGGTGTGCAAAGTATGACTTCCTTACATGCTTTTAAGTTCTTTCTTACTGGGACATGAGTTAAATTGACATAGAACAGATTAACAAAGAGTCATGTTCAAATATATTCATATCATGGGAGCCCTTCAAAATGTAAGATTTGATAAGCAGCAGAGAATAGAAGCTTGCACAGGCTCTTGACTACAGAAAAGAACAGGATCTTGTTTTCTGCAGTGGAAATGGTGAGGGCTGAAATGGATAGTGACCAAAGATTGCTTGTTATGTGGATGAAATTTCAGATAGTAAAGTTGTCTAGGAGCCTTCCTCTTCCTGACAGTTACTTTCTTAATGGAGATTGCCTTACTAGAGAGAGACATCTTTGATGACAGGACAGCTTTTCAGAGCCCCACTGTGCCATGCATTTCTTAGAATAGCCAGCTTTCTGGGTGTTGTATACTGAACTCAAAGAGGATTGATTGACTTTTGGTCATTTCTGAGGGGTGCTGACATTATTTCTCTCTCTCTCCCTCTCCCTCTCCCTTTGTTTTGTTTTGTTTTTTGGTTGATTGGTTACTGTTTTTTGTTTGTTTGTTTGTTTTGAGACAGGGTGTCCTTGTACCCTCAGCTGACCTGGAGCTCTCTATGTAGATCAGGGTGGCCTTGATCTCAGGGAGATCCACCTGTCTCTGATTCCCCATGCCCAGCTGTTAATTATCTTTCTAAATTATGTGTGTTCTTTTCTACAGAGTGATCAAAGTTATTTTTCATACCATGTTGTAAATGTCTGCTTAAGGCTTTATCACAACTACCAATATTTTAAACTTTGATTTAAGCATAAAATTGAAAGGCACAGGATGGGATAAAGAATCTAATTCTGTATGAAGAACTTATATTTATATGCTCTTAAGTTTTTTGGGACTCAAAGGCTAGGAAAGCAGTGACATTGTGCTTTCTGGCTGTAGTGGCCATCTCTTTATTGGTCAGGACCCTTAGATGGCTATCTAAGAGCTGGATATGGAGCTTCTAAAGCCAGCCTGACTTTATCATCTGACTGGCCCAGAGGGCACCTAACACCTTGGCATGAAGGTTGGGCGCATTGCCATCTTCCTGTCCCAAGTAGGTCATTTCATATACTGTGTGCCAGTAAATATTTATTAAGCTTACCTAGGATTCAACATTTCACTTCAACATGTAGAAATGTAGATGGGGAAACAAGATTAGCCTTGGGTCTCTTCCCAGGTTGTGGTTTTTACTTTCTTCTCACCCACTTGTCAGGTGGAGCCTATCAGTAACTCTGTGGCATGTTCTGCATGGAGTTCAAGACCAGCTGTCCTCCCTGGGGTTCTGCATCCAGTACTTCTAAGAGTACTGTGTTACACTACATTCAGTAAATACAGAATCGATACACAGGCTCATCCCAGGACAGCCTGGTACCTTACAGCTACTCACCTGAGTGACACTTCACTTTGAGGTAATCACACTTGAACTTTGTAATTACTTTTTTCTTACTTCTTCTGATAGGTTTACCACATCGTATGTTTGCATTCTGAAAGAGCTCATTGTTTAGTTTTAAACCTCCCCCTGGCTTCACACATAAGTTATCATCAGTGTCCAGCACTTAGTTTAGATAGTTATAAATATTTTGCTAAATTTACATTATCCTCTCTTGTGTGTATATGTAAATGTGTGTTGGTGAACCATTTGAAAATGAGTTGTAGACATTATAGACACTTACTTCTACTAGTAATGCATATGTCTTTTTTTGTATTTTTATTTCAAAACTGCTTCTGTAGCCCAGGCTGGCCTTCAACTTGCTCTCTAGCCAAGGATGACTTTGAACCTCTTGCCTCTGTCTTCTATGCTAGTTAAGCATGTATTCCTTAAGTCGTTAAAGACATTTCTCTGAACTGGAGAGATGTCTCAGCAGTTAAGAGCATTGACTGCTCTTCAGAGGACTCAGGTTTGTTTCCCAGCACTCACATGACATCTAACAACAATTTGTGACTCTAGTGCCAGGGGATCTGTTGCCCTCCTCTGACCTTCTAGGGCATTGTACTCACAGGTGCACTTACATATATGCAGGGAAAACACTCATACATATAAAATAAAAACAAATAAAAAACCCACCCATATAATCCTGTGTAGTTGATCATCTGGTCATGATGGCACATGCTACTTGGGAGGTTGAGGGAGAGTGTCACCTGAGCCCAGGAATACAGGACCAGCTTGGGTACTTTAGTGAGACACATTTCTAAATAAATGTTTTTAGAGTTCACACATTGCAGGAAATGCTGGGAGCAGACTTAGTTACTCCTGGTTCATGTACTGGCTTTTCTCTCTGATGGGGTAATCCTCAGCAGTGAGAAAGTGGTGATACTTATGAAGAAGAAGTATTAAGATCTCAGGTAAAGTGCAAGTTTGCAATCATGATTGTAATTAGCATTTGAATGAAACCCACAAGTTTCTGAGCTTCTCTGTGTCATCTTGTTCCTTTATCCCTATAGGGATCTGTAGTCCTACTTTGGGATTTAAAACTTACATAAATGATACCATTAAACATAGTACAGTTTTAAGGCATAATAGAATGATATATCCCCAGGGAAATAATGGAATGGGCTAAAACTGAAGGGAAGTCTTAGAACAGGCCTTGGAATCAGGAGGGTTTGAATACTCCAGTGGCATTTTAGGAGTGGAAAGAGCAGTGATGTTGCCTGCTGCCAAGACTGGACTTGAATTCACTGAGGACACGGAGATGGTGAGCTCCATCCCCTTAGCATGCATTGAGATCTTAGGTGCAGGCTCAGCCATGCGTGGGAGAGACTCTGCTAGGTGAACAGGCCTCAGAATAGTATTGTGCAAACAGTGACAGAGAGGCAGGTTTCTGGAGGGGTTCACAGACACAGCATAAATTGGGTGTGGAGGGGGGCTCTGTCCAGTGTTTAGTTTCTGGTATATATCACATGGTGACATAAAACAGTACAGACTTACTTCCTTACAGGTCTAGTGTTCAGTTGTCTCAGATGACTCTCGCAGGCAAAGTCAAGGTGTCAACAGAACTGTATTTCTTCTGGAGGCTTTTTAGGGAAACCCTGTTTCTTTGTTTTTTAGAGCTTCAAGAGTCTGCCTAAGGACCATAGGTTATGGCCCCTTCCTTTGTCTTCAGAGCCAGCAGTACTGACTTCAACTCTCCTATCTCCTCTGACCCTTACTCACTTCTCTTCCTTCATTAAAAGGACCTTTGTGATTATATTTAACCCACCTAGATAATCCAGGATAATCTCTTCATCTCAAGGTCAGCTGATTGACAAATTTAACTCTGTCACCTTATTTCTCCTTGCATTGTAACATAACATCCTCATAGATGCCAAGATTTGAGCTTCTTGAAAGGTGGGAAATTAATCTCCTTAACTTCATTGGTTTGGTGACATCTGTTTAGAGTTATGTCCTGATGGACTGTATCCTCTGCTACCTGGTCTGATGCCTTTGTTTCTATCTTTTCTTCTTTACTATTAGAAAGAACTTTAGCCTTCTTCTCTGGATCACTCTTTAAGAATCTCTAGTGATACTCACTAAATTGAACACACTTAAAATGCTGTGTTGTTTTGCATTGCTTTAACTAAATGCCACAGACTGGATGGCTTAAAGGGCACCTATTTCTCACAGTTCTAGAATCTCCACTTACCTGATCTACCCACCTCCCCGAGCCTTCTCTCCTTGTCACAGTGGAATATTGGAGATTAGCAGCAGCATATGGTGAGGGAGGGGCACAAAGATAGCCTGTAGCAAATAGAGTTTGATAGATTTTGACATAATTTTACCTATGTAGCCATCCCCACAAATAGTGAACATTAGCTTTTACTATCAAAAGTTTTCTTTTTGTTATTCTCGCCTTATCCTAGTTGCTTACTGATATATTTTCTAGCACTATACGTTAAGTTTACATTTCCTGTGATTTACATAAATGACATGTTGTACCTGCATATTCTCACATACATATATTATGTGCATTTTATCTGGATTTATTTCCTTTGTAATTTTTTAGATGGCTATTTATGTAGCCTAGGCTGATCTCAAATTGACTAGGTAGTTTAGGATGGTCTTGAACTCCTGTACCTCCTGTGATCACCTCCCTATTGCTAGGATTATAGGTATGTGTCCCATACCTGGATGTTTGGCTTCTTCACTTAGTTTAATTATTTTGAGATTCATTCATGTTCCATGTAGTAGTAGTTTCCATTTCTGTTTCAAAAGAGAGTATTCCATTGTATGGCAATAAGACTATGTTTCCCCATTTCATTTTTGGCTTGTCTATCATTTTGTTCTATTACAAATACAGCTACCATGAACATTTGTATACAGTCACATGCGAAGGGATACATCTGTTCCCTTTTCTTCACTAAATGTCTAGGAATCAAATGGCTGGGTCATCTGGTAAATATACCATTTTAAAGAAACTCTCAAGCTTTTCCAAGGTGCTTGTACTATTTTACATTCTTGCCAACAGTGCAAAAGAGTTATAGAGCTGATCTTCAAACACTTGGTTATGTTCAGTCTTTTAAAATGTCATCTATTCTATAGCTGTGTGATATATATTGTATCTGTCAATATGTATGTATGTTTATGTGCTGGGCTCTCTGTGTTGCCCAGACTGGCCTGAAACTCAAAGTGCTCCCTCTTTAGCCCCCTGTGTAGCTGGCACTACATTCATTTGCCACCATGCCAGGTTTGCAGTGTGGTTTTGATTTTCAGTTTCCTAATGACTAATGATGTTGGGCATCTTTTCATGTGCTTATTTACCATCTGTGTATTGCCTTTGGTATAAAGTATTAAAATATTGGCTCATGTTTTTAATTGAGTCGATTATTGTGTTACAGAATTTGGAGAATCTTTTATGTATTCTAGATGTAAGGCCATTACCAGATATGTGATTGACAAATATCTTTTAGTCTATGGCATGCCTTCTTATTCTTTTAAATGTGTCTTTTGAAACTAAAATATTAGAACTTTGGTTTTTTCTTTTCTAGGTTATGTTTTTGTGGTTATATTTGAGAAAACCTTTGAGACTTAATCCAAGGAGGTTTTTGGAAGTTTTAGGGTCTGTGATGTGTTTTTATTTAAGTTTTGTATATAGCATAAGGTCTGGGTCAGGATTCTTTCCTGCCGCCCCCAGTTCTTGAGATCGACTTTGTGGTCTCATGCAGCTAGGCAAACACTCCACCGCTGAGCCATATCCCAGACCCCTAAGATGACTTAAAAATTATTTAAGTATTTCAGGACCTTTACAGTTTTGTTGAGAATCAATCAATTGACCATAAATGTATAGACTTATTTCTGGACTCTTTATTCTTTTCTATTGATCCTTCTCACTTGGATCTGGTCTTGATTGAGCAACTTTATAAGAACTCTTGAAAACAAGTGTTGTATATCCTTTAACTTTTTTGTTCCAGTATTACTTTGGCTCTTCTTGTCCTTAGCATTTTCATAAAAATTTTAAGTTAGACTAAATTTTCATCTTTAAAAAAGTTTGGTTTCTTTTGTAATGGTGGGGGCCTGGAGAGGTGGCTCAGTGGTTAAGAGCACTTGCTGTTCTTGTGGGGAACCCAGGTTCAGTTCCTAGCACCCATATGGTAGGGCTTACAATGCCTGTAGCTCCAGTTCCAGGGTATCCAGCACCTTCTTCTGACTTTCCAGGGCAACACAGACATAGTGAGTTTCCATACATGTAGGCAAGACATTCATACACATAAAAAAAGGTCTGGGGTTGGAGAGATGGCTCAGTGTGCTCTTGCAGAGGACCTAGGTTCGATTCCCAACACCTACATGGTGGCCAACCACCCTCTGTAACCATTCTCCAGTTCCAGAGGATCTGACCCCTCTTCAGACCTTCATGGGCATTGCACAACATGGGTGCACTTACATACATGCAGGCAATACATGCATACACATAAAATAAAAATATAAATAAAATATTTTTAAAATGTCTATTAGGTTGCTTTCTGGGCTTAGTGTTGAATGTATAGATCAATTTGAGGAACATTATCTAGAGCTATGTGAACTTGCATGCTTTACTTAGCAGCTCTGAGCCTAAATTTTCTCATCTATAAACTGGAAGTGATAATTCACTTCTTTGGTAATGAGAAAAGTAAATAAGTCAATATCTGGAAAGCATCTTGCTCCTAAATTTTAGGAGCAGTTTTATTATAAGAACTAGACTCATAAGTAATCAAGGAATTTTACTTAACTTGCAGGTGTCATTACTAGACAAACTTTTATTTGAACTTTATAGGTGCATAAGAGTGTCACCCCTTTACAAGTCCTAATTTTACTTGAGCCCCGAGCAGGCTAACTTCCCATGATTACTCACCTAGCAAGAGTGAGTGAGGACTTAAAGTGTTAGCAGAGCCAGCAGATTCATATACTTGGTTAGCATCTACAAAGTGCCAGCCCCTTGGAACTTAAGAGTGAAGCCCGTGGTCAGTGTTTTCTCATTACAAAGCTTGTGGACTGCTAATAAATACAGATAAGCAAACACATCAGTTTAACAAGAGAGTTCTGAAAGATAGTTGGAAAGTGGCTAACCTGGAGCTTAGAGTGAGAGAAGAAATTTCTGAAGAAGTGGACTAGAAGATGTGGTCAGAGTAGGGCTTCACAGGAGTCAGATTTGAGGAGTAGGGCAGGGAAGTTGGGAACAGGAGAATGGATTGTACAGAGAATAAGCCTCCAAATGCAAGAGAGAATGGCACTGTGTGAAAACTAGGACATTGTAAACTCATCTCAGAAGATCAGGTCCCTTCTGAAAAGCATCCAGTGATAGCAAGTAATTTGACTTTAATCTTAATGTTTTTGGCAGGGGAGTGTTAAGATAAGATTTGGGACTTCATACAATCATGTGGACAGCAGGTTGGAGTGGGCAGAACAGGAGGCAGAGGCTGAGGTAAAGGAGAAAGTGATTGATGCTCAGAAAAGCTTGGGACCATGGAGGGAAAACTGAAGGACAGGCTTGGTGAAGGTTGAGTGTCTGGCCAATGGAGATGCAAATGGTAAGTTGGCACCAAGTTTTTAATTTACTTTTGTTAGTGTGTGTGTGTGTGTGTGTGTGTGTGTGTGTGTCTGTGTGTCTGTGTATGTCACACATGTAGAGGTCAGAACACAAGTTTCAGGAGTCAGTTCTCTCCTTCCACTGTGGGTTCTGGAGGTTGAACTCAAGTCATCAGGCCTATTTGGCAAACACTTTCACCCATTGAGCCATCTTGCTGTCCTAATGCCAAGTTTCTGACTGGTATGACTGTTAACTGATTAATAGTGGTGTCTTCTCCAAACTAAGAACCAGAGAAGCAGTCAGCAGGCTTAATGTGGGAGAGATCAGGTTGCTTCTTTTGTATATCTGGTGGTAATCATGGAAAACTTACCTGGACACAGCAGACTGGGAGGTAGAGATGCAGGTTCATGGTCTGTGGAGAGATGGAAAGGGACGCTATGCAGACATGAAATCACAGGCCCAAGATGGAAGGTTTGAGGACTGTCTTTAAACTATGGGGCTTGACAAACAGGAGCTCTTAACTTTGGTTCTTCAAAATGTTTTGAACCCTCTCAGCATGCATTAATGCCTCAGGACTGAGTTTGATCATTTGAAGTACTCCTTTGATCCTTTTCCTGATTGTCTTTTCAAGTCCACCATCTTTATGATAGAGGATCCATGCAGGAAAGCCAATTCTAGTCTTTGAGTAACATTGCTCTAGCACGCCAGTGTTTGGGAATGATCTTTTATTCTTTAGATAGGATGAAATTAAGTAAACCTAAGTAAACCGTATCTTTAATTTTGTTTCTCTAAAGCAGATAAAGTGAACACCAGGAACTTAAAGAATGTAACTGAGAGCAGAACTGAATAGGGAGGGTTCTAGTTTTGTTTCTGTTTCTTTGATAAAATCTCCTGACAGCAAGCAGCTCAGTGGAAAGGAAGGGGTTATGTAGCTCATACAGCACATTACTACTGGGAAGTCATAGAGGCAGGAGCCCCGGGCAGCGGTCACACCACATCCACAAATGTTCCTCTGCTGCTGGCCGGCTTGCCTGCTTGCTTGCAGGCTTCATGCACTCTTAACACAGTACGGGGCCTACCCCACAGAGTAGTATGGCCCACAGTGGCCTGGGTCCTCCTACAGCAACCAACAGTCAAGAAAGTCCTCTGTGGACGTGCCCATAGCCTGATCTGATCAGATTATTCTTCCTTAAGACTCTTCCCAGGTGATTATAAGTTGTGTCAAGTTGACAGGTAAGACTGAGCAGCGCAGGGGACGAGGCTTGGGTGCATCTCCATCACTGTCAAGTGGACTGGGATGTATTGATTTGAGTGCCAGTCTGAATTTTTTATTTTCAAACACAGAAACCAAAGCCTTTGTTCCATCAAGGTCACCGGATTTGCCTTGTGTCACACTGATCGTTAGGGTTGAGGTGCAGCAAATTCTGGCAATGCATGATCCCCAGTCTTTTTGAGGCTTTGAGATGTGGCCTTAGAGATCCACTCCCACTGTCACCATTTCAGTTTCCGCTCATACTGCCCCTCCCACTGCTCTGAGTCACTGAAGTTTAAAACATGATGCTATGGCCTGTGCTCTATTGCTGAGATGTTGTTTGGTACTTGGATATTCTTTGAACTGATGTCCAGTAAGCATCTCTGTTTAAGTTGTTTGGGGAGTGTGTCTATCACATTTATCATTTTTGGTATAATGACACATTTAATTTTTTTGATTGTTTAATAAAAAGTGAGAGTTAGTAAACTATAATTTTATTTTTGCCTTGTGAAGTCTGAAAATGCCATCTAAAAGCTAAAATTTTACTTCATAAGCCACTTAATGAAGAATTAGGAGACTTCATTTAATGCTAGCAGCTTACTACTTTTTTGAATTTTCAAGTGCTTGGCATTGTATTAAATGTTTTCTGTTGTGGATGAAGACACAGAAGGATGATGAAATTTGATAAAGCTTTGGAACTGATAAAGACTGAGTTTTATTCTCAGGATTGTAAATTGCTAGGACCTTTGCTAGCCTGACTTCTACTCTGTACCTGTATTTACCTCTTATGAATGCTTCTTTTCCCTTTAACTCAGCTCCCTTGCTCTAGTTTTCCCTCTGTAAGTCACTGTCTTTACTGAAGGTTGTTGGGTTGGGGAACATGAAAGAGTTATGGGGAGAGAGGATAAAAAGGAGAGGATATGGGAATGGAGAGCAACTTCAAAACTGAACATCAGATGACATGTGTTTGTTAAAACTAACCTGGCTTTTTACCCTAACAATTCTCCGGTGGCAGCCTTTGTCGTAAAGGCCTGGAGCTCCCCGTAGCTTATAACAGCACTCTTAAAAGTCAGTTTGAATATTAAATAACTTAAAAGAAATCTGACAGCTAAAATAATGCTTTTGATTGTTGTTCATCTGTCAGAAAAATAGAAGTTATAATATTCATTTGACCTGCTTCACTAGGATTAATAGAAATGATGGAAGCTAAAATTCATTTCACTATGCCTGAGAAACATTCTTACTGTTGATACTGGAATTTTAATCAAATAGAAACAGACTGTGAGCATCTGATTAGAATCTACACAGAAATAACATGGTTCTCCAGTTAAGAAGGAAACAGTAAATATTTGACTGTCAGTAAATGTCTGATTTAAGAAATAATCTGAGGTACTCTTCTATCTTTTCCTTAAATTAATCCTTTACATTGAAATTTGGCCCAGGATAATCACACTTAAAAAAACAAGAAACTCTATCAGTGCTTGGCACTTCAGAATAAGTTAAGAGTAACTTCTTTGTTTTAGATTGGTTAACTTAGTTTCAGTACGCTGAGCAATAATGAACGCATTGGTATGCATATGCTTTTAGAACCTTACTTTGGAGCCAGGTGTGACAGATTCCCAGCACTCAGGAGGCAGAGGAAGGGCAATCTTTATGAGATCAAAGCCAGCCTGGTCTACATAGCAAGTTCCAGGTCAACAGGGGCTACACAGAGACCCTGTCTCCAAAAAAAAAAAAAAAAAAAAACCCAAACAATAACAAACAAACCCACATTACTTTGCACCAGGCGTGCACATTTATAATCCAGCACTCACTCATTAAGCTAAGGCAGGAATGTTGAGGACAGCATGGACTACATAATGAATTCCAGGCCAGCCTGGGGATACAGGGAAGGACCAGACCCCATCTCAAAATATATGTATATATTAATATTTTGCATTATGATCCTCGTTTTTCTGTACGTTTAGGAAACGGATATTGATGACCGATATGGAGACCTGGACTCCAGAGGAGATTCTGATGTTCCTGAGATTCCACCATCCTTAGATAGAACCCCTGAGATTCTCAAGAAGGCTCTGTCTGGATTATCTTCAAGGTATGATTGAATGAAGACATGCACCCAACACAAACTTTGAAGTTATCCTCATCCCGGTAAAGTGTTTGGGTTTCTGTAAGTTTGGAGTATATAAAAGAAAAGGCTTGTACTTTTTAACCTCCTAATATATGGGATATGGTCATAAGTGCTTGATGCTGTGCCTTCAATTATTTTTTAAATTTATTTTTATTTGTTTATTATATTACTTAATTGAATCTTTTATATTTCATACAGAACATCTCAGTCAGTCTTTATCGTTTTTATAACCCCTTCTTCATTGGCACCCTACCACTCCTCCACCTCCGCACTCCCCCAGAATTCATACACTCTGTCATTTGTGTTAAGATCCATTGTGTCAAGTTAATGGCCCTGGACATTCCTCAGTGCAAGTTCATCCACTGAGGTCTAGTCAGCCTATCCAGAGTCCCTTGCTTTAAGAAAGATTAGCCTTTCCTTACCCAACAGTAATCAGCTGCCAATATTTCTTCAGTAGAGATTGGGGTCTGCTGCCCATTTCCCCAGTTCCATGCTGGGTTTTTGTCTACTTAAGTTTACATGGGTCTAGAGCATTTTGTAACCACTGCTGTAGGTTCATATGAGCAGGGGCCCAGGAGCTTGTAGAATTCTATTTCTGTATGGTCATGCACCTCCCCCCTGGCTCTTACAATCTTTCCGCCGCCTCTTCTTCAGTAGTACCTGAGCCCTGAGGGAGTGAAACTTAGAATAGGAGTCCTCTCCAGGGATCCACACTCTGCAGACTCCTAGTCTCCATGCTTTGGCCATTTGTGATCTTTTGTGTTCCTGGCCCTCTGTTGCATGAAGGAGCTTCATTAATGAGATTTGAGAGATTCATTAGTATCTTCTTTACCCCTTGTTCTATGTTTCCTGATCCTTACGTATAGAGATTGCATTGTAGATGTTCTGCTTAGGCATGGGCAATTCACAGACAATGTCTGTGTGTACTCTGTAGTGACCTCCATCTGGTGAAAAAGAAGCTTCTTTGATGAGTGGGATACTTGACTGTAAATATAAGGATACAAATTTTGCACTTAATACAAAGCTGCATTAGTCTAGGGATGTGACAGCCTTGGGGATTTCTCTAAGATCTATGACCTCTTCAGCCATGTGTATTTGGCTATGATTATAGTACTCCATATGAGTTTCCTCCTGTTGCGTGGGCTTTAAGTTCAATTAGGTAGCTGTTGATTGGCCCCAAGATAAAAAATGCCACTACTGCACCAGTTTCATGTGCTAGGCTGGTTATTGATGTGGTTATTTTGTCATGAAGCTGGTGTTGGACCATTGATTGACGTTCTCCCTTAGCACCTTGTATAGTGCTCTCCAGAGCTGTGAGAGTTAACCCTCAGTGGAAGTGGCTTCCAGGTCAGTTCCAGCTTCATTGCTCCAAATCTAGTCTCCAAAGAATGTCCCATCTTCAATAATAGGGCCTTCCCTTTAAGTTCTGGAAGGCAGTCAAGGGCTGTGGCAATAGCCTGTGTAATTTTGGGAGTCTCTTGGACCACCTTGGCCAACAACTCAAAGGAAGGTTTCTCCTGTCTGCAGTGCCTTTAATTCTTAAAACATTGTACAATGTGAGAAAACCAGGTCTGAGAGCTTAACTGGTAAAGATTACAAAACCAACATTTCCCAAGGAGAGGTCAGATGTCTACTTATCAACTCAGGTTCCTTTTCTGCTATTGGAACATCTCATAAAGAAATTACATATGCCAGAAAGGAATAAATAATTTTTATTCTTTTGTACATGTGTGCGTGTGTTCATGTTTTTGTGGGTGTGTGCACATATGTGTGTGGGTGCAGATGTGTATATGTGCAGACCAGATGTTGACAGTGTCAGGTGTCTTCCTTGATTGGTCTCCACCTTAATTTTTTGAGACACTCACTGATTGATGCTAGCTCACTGATCAAGCTAGCATGGCTAATCCGTCTCCACTCAGCTAGCACTGGAATTATAGACGTGTGCTCCTATGCCTGGCTTCTGTGTGGATGTTAGTGATCCAGATACAGGTCCTCATGCGGGCACTTTACCACAAGAGCCATCTGCCAAGCCTCTGCAGTTGTTTTTATTTATCTGAGTTCAAAATTACTGTCAAACTCCACAGCACTTTACTGTTTTATATTTGTGCTACTTAAGGTATTTTAGGACCATGAAATTTCAGCTAATTCTATATTGCCCTTGTAATGCTTTGGTAATCTGAAGTATAACATTTATGAAAGTGAAGGAAGTATTATTTTATCCAGATTACTATGTGAAATATCACTCATTATATGAAACTATATGTTTTCTCAACATTTTTTACTGTGTCACATAGAAAAAAAACATACCACATCCCAAGAGGCAGAAGGCACAGAGTGTATTTTATCTCCTGAAGGATGTTGTGAAGGATTTTTTTCTGTTACTATGTGTGAGACTCTGATTTCTGATGCTGTTCTATTGAACAGAAAATGATGGGTATAATTTAGCAAATTGAGTTTACTACTGACAAGTCATAACCTGTAGTTCTAAGACTTCTGGTCTGGTCATCTTGTAAATGTAATATGAGTTTTTCTCTTTTTGAGCCATAACCATTTGACAGTATAAAGAACGCAGCTCAGTTTCTTCTACTTTACATTCCGTATCAATCACTTCCATGATCACAACAGGTGTGGGGTTTCTCTCCTCCTCCCCGCAAACACACAGCTGGGTGTTGACTTTGACACTGTCTTCCACAAAACCACCCCCACTTCAGACACTAATCACACATCTGGATATTCTGAACTCCAGGTGGACCATGGCTTCTGTGACCCTCTCTTTAGGTACAGTTGATTTTCTAGAGCAGCATATAGGCCTCAGGGAAATGCTTACATTGCTAGTTTATTATAAAGAATATCTTTTGATATGTTTAGTTTTTTGAGACAAGGTCTCCTGTAGCCCCAGCTGCCTGAAACTCTCTATGTAGACCAGGGTCACCTTGATCTCACAGAGATCTCTCTGCCTCCTGAGTGCTGGGACTAAAGGCATATACCACCACACCCAGCATATAAAGAATCTTAACAGACTTTGAAAACGCAACCAGATGAAGAGATATAGAGGTGAGGTCTGCAAGTCGTAGTGATCCCGTCCCTGTAGCGTTGGGATCACCTCTCTCTTGGCATCAGGCTCTTGTTGACCTTCCTGGAATCCTCTATGTTCAGCTGTCTGGAAATTCTCTGCACTTTGTCTTTTTAGATTTTAGGAGATATTATTTGGCATGACAGGTGCATGGAAAATTGCGTAGAACTGTGAATGGACAAATAGGGTCTGATCTAACACTAGTAGGCTAAGGAAACCCAGCAAGGCTTGTCTGGAATCTTCTTGGGCTCTGGACAGTATTCCTTCCTCCTCAGTATGGAATAGGAACCTCCTGAAATGCAGCTCTGACCTACTACCAGGTAAGATAGGTCAGAGTGTTTCTTTATGGCCAGTTCTAAGACAGAAAGGTAAAGAAAGATTAGGATGTATTTTTAGTTTCTGTGACCTGCCTGGGGGAAGAGAAATTCTAGTTTCTATGGCCAGCCTTAGAGAAAAAAAGGAGCCGGTGAAAGGAGGGCAGGAGAAGGTCAGAGAAAGAAAGTTTGCTTTCCGAAGTCTGCTTCTGAGGCCTAACTTGCCCCCAGATTAAAGGCTATGGGAGTTATAAGCCTGAAATTGTGGTTGAAAACTGAAAAATGTATCAGAATATCATAACCATATTAGAATGAATTGACTCAAAGCAAATGTTTCATAATTTTTTTTATCTAATGCAACAAAGCTGTGTTGCTTTATTGAAAGCATGGTTATTATTTTAATAGTCCCTGTTCCCAGTTGTTTCCATGACCTAGTTCACAGATGTACCTTTGCTTTCAAATCTCATCAGATTTATCTCAGACCTGCTATTTTTTATAGTTTGGTGCTCTGTCTCTCCCATGTCTCATTCATAATATAGTCCTCAGTAATGATTTTTAATATAAAATGGCAAAAGCAAATAATAGCATCTGATGTTTATTGCGCATACATTGTGTGCTAGGTACTGCTTTAAGCATTGAACACATACTATTATATTCTCACAGCATCCCTACAGCATGGTTATGGTTATAACTTTTATAAACAAGAAACCTGGGATATAAATGATGTCAAGGGTTATGTATCTAAGTGTCAGAGCCACATTCTGATCCCAGGTATCATGACAGGTATGGAGATCCAGTCGTTGTTCTTATCTACACTGTGTAATGAGGTAATTGTTATGACCACAAAGAGACTGTCTTTCAGAGACTTGGGATTTATAGATACATAGGATTAAAAGTCCTTGTTATGTAAGAAACATCTATGATTTGTAGGAGAGAAAACCTGTAATCTTGGCTAGTACATTGTATTTGTGGTTCTTTGGTGTATATTCTTAGAACCTTTTCTGTGTATTTTGTGTGCGTGTGTGATATAAAAATAGAGTAATACTTTTTCTTTTTTACCTTGCTGTTTTTATTTACATTCTGTGGTAGTTAGGAGCAACAACATCTAATGTCTTTAAGTATTCACTGGAAAAATTTTAATGTCTGCATGAGGTGTCTCGTTGTGCGAATGTACACGATCAAAAGTGTCAAGCTGAAAAGCATCTCTGTGTTAAATGTTTTCCTTTTGGTTAATTTTATTATTTAATTTTATGTGTTTGAGTATTTTGCCTGCATGTATGTAAGTGCACCTGTGTGTGAAATGCCTGCAGAAGCCAGAAGATGGTGTCAGATCCCTTGGAACTGGAGTCAAGGACAGCTCTTACCAGTCATGTAGGTGCTGGGAACCAGATTCAGTTTCTCTACAAGAGCAGCTAGAGCTCTTAACCACTGAGCCCTCTCTCCAGCCCAAAACCTTCTTCTTTGAAGCAACCTTTTTCCTAATCCAGAATTATTTCCTTAAGGTAAAAAAAATCTTAAAAAAGTGAAACTGCTTGGCCAAGTTTCACACAGTCATTTTCTAGGCCTTACTATATAATGCATCAAAATAAATGTAGGAACTGGGAAAGGCCTTGAAAGGCCTTTATTCCCTCAGCCAACTGTCTCAGTCATTTCCTGACCCATGCATGTCTGAGGGGTGTGTGCAGTAGTGGTTATGTTGAGCTTCATTCTTACTGCATCTCTTAGTGTGGCAGTATATGGTTTCTACAAAGTGGCTGCTGCTTGCAGCTCTTGGGTAGCAACCAGGGACACAGCTCTCAACCATGATCTGGCCCCAAATGTTGCTAGAACTTAGGTTGAGAAACCCTGGAAATATCCAGGGGAAACCACTGGTGCTCTTGAACTTTGTAGTGCTGTTTTCTTCTCTCAGAACCCACACACTTCCTGTCCACTTCTGCCCTAGGCTGGTGGGTGATCTTTCTCCAAATTCCTGCCATCAGATGGCAGATCCTGCTGTTTTGAGGCCTGCCTGTGGGTCCTCATCCTTCACTTCAGTGAACTGCAGTGCCAGCCAAGCTCTTGATGACTCATGATGCTTGTTCCTCTAGGAAAATAAGTAAAGTATGTCATTAAACCTTTGAAACAAAAACTGCTTACTAGTTACGGAAACTGTACAACTGTCATTTGATCAGGTTTTTTTTTTTGGTCTTTTTTTGAAACAGTGTCTTCCTCTAGTCCCAGCTGGCCTGGAATTTGCTGTGTAGACCAGGCTGGCCTCTGTAGATCCCTCTGGCTCTGCCTCCCAAGTACTGGGATTGAAGTTGAATGCCACTACACCCACTTGATCAGTTTTTAACCACTAAAAATGTTTATGTTTTTGTTTTGTTTCCTGGCCATACTAGAGAGTGAACAAGGCCGTGGGTGTGCTAAGCATATACTCCCCACTAAGGCAGATTGCTAAAATGATTACTTTTAAGGGTAGTGGGAATGAAGTCCTTTATCCAGACGAATCCATTGGTGGGTTTTTGGTGTGATGACTTTGTCATAAAATTAATTGAGACTTTCCCTCATTACTGTAGCATGGAAAAAAAAAAAGAAGAATTATTTTTGAGTTCAGGTCTAGACCATCCACTCATTTTAGTAGCAGTGATTTCCTCCCCTAAATGTCACACTGTATTTTTAATTCAGTGCTTTAGTCCTAACACTTCTAGGTTATAGTGTGCTGTAGTTTTTGTTCCCCCAAGTTCACCTTAATCCCTAGTGCAGCAAGGGTGAGAGGTATGGCCTGGTAAGAGCCCTCATGAATAGATTAACGTCCTTAACTTGACAGTGGGTTAGTTGTCAAAAAAGTAGGCTTGTTGTAAAAGTGTGTTTTCCTGGTTGCTTGCTCTCTTGCCTTTGACCTTCCACTGTTATATAACACAACAACCTCACCAGATGCCACACCTTGGTGTTGGACTTCAAAGACTCCAGGGCTGTAAGAAGTAAATCCACTGTTTATAAACTACTCAGGTTTACTTTTTATTACAGCAACAAAAAGTAGATTAAAGACACAGTGGAGATTATATATATATACATATATATATATATGTATATGTATATATACACATATATATATGATGAGGAAATACGGGTTTATTGTCTGTCTTTGTATTTTGTTTTTGGGAAATTTGGAGGAGAGTCACTTGTGCTTTGGAAGTTCACGGAGGTCGTGTGGTAGGAAGCCTGAGAGGGAAAGGAAAAGGTAGGGAAGGAGGGCAGCTTGCGTGCAGCTCTAGCTGTGGCTGAGACAGAAGCTGCCTCTGCAAGCAGAGTGTTTGATCATCTGAGTGGCCCTCAAGAATCGGCTTCTCAGTAATGACTGTGTCCTGCAGATGTTTATATTACACCATGGAAGTCCGAGAAGTACGAGAAGGCAAGGCAACGTGACTTCCAAAAGATAGTAACTCCTCAGTTCCTGAACCCAGAGATTCTGAAGGAGTCAAAATGCTGGATGAAGATTTCCAGAATTGGCTAGTGGAAATGATCTGTGACCTTAAAGTGTTACAGACAGATAAATTTGGTCTAGGATCTGGAGGTGAAAGCAACTTGAGGAAGAAGTAGTTAGCATAAGGATGAGGAAATTAGCAGAGTGGATAAAAAATAACATAGAAGAAAGCGTCAGAAATGAAATTGAGATTTGAAAAAAATAGAAAAAAAGTAGTTTTTTTTTCGGCCAGTACTGCAGAAGTTGCTTAAGGAATGAATATTCTGCATAAAAGAGAATGAAAGGTAGTCTCAAGCCCAGGAACACAAGATTAAAGTTTTTGAGAGGAAGGGATGAACAAAGGATATCGGATATGTCCATCATGTATATGGTTTCAACTCATCAATAAAGAGAAACATACTGGCTGTTTAAAAAAAATAAAACAACAATATCCAAATGTCTTGTCTTTAAGAAACATAACGCTTATAAAGACATCCACAGACTGAAAGAGGATGGAAGTCTCTCAGGTGAGTGGAAGCCAAAAACAAAATGATACAGCTATTTATATCTGATAAAGTAGACTTCAAAGCAGAATTAGTCAGAAGAGATAAGGCAAGTACATACTAATAAAGGAAGCATTTTACCAAGAGCATCCAACAATTTGTGTGTGTGTGTGTGTGTGTGTGTGCGTGGGTCTGTGTGTGTGTACATGTCAGTATTTGTGGCATAAGTGATAGGTCCTGATACAGTGATAGCAGAACAGTTCACTACCGTATTCTCATCATTAGATAGGTCATCGAAACTAAAAACCAACGAGGAAACTTCACCATAGATCAAACAGACTTAAGAGATGTGCACAGGATAGTCTGTCCTAGAGATATGAAATACACATAATTCTTAGCAGGCCATGGGCCTTTCAAAATATACCACATTTCTGTGTCACAAAGCAAGCCTTGACAAAAGCCTAGTACAAAAGATTTGGAATAATTTCTTTTATCAGATCACAGTGGAACAAAGAGGAATCAACAGCAAAAGAAGCAATATAAACTATACACATTAGAGAGTGAACAGAACACTCTTAAATGACCAGTGAGTCACTGAAAAAATTAGAGAGGAAATTAAAAAATTCTTAGAATCAAATCAAATTAGAATTTACCAGAACCTTTGAGATGCAGCTATGGAAGTTCTAAGAGGAAATTTTATAGCTATAAGTGCTTACATTAAAAAAAAAATCAAAGGGCCAGGAATGGTGGCACATGCCTTTAATCCCAGCACTCAGGAGGCAGAAGTAGGTGGATCTCTGTGAGACTGAAGATAGCCTATTCTACATAGTGAGTTCCAGACCAGCTGAGGCTACAAAGAGACCCTGTCTCAAAATCAGAAACAAATAAAAAAAGTCAAGGAAATTTCAGATAAGTAACTGAAAGATACATCTTGAGGTCTTAGAAAAACAAGAGCAAACCAAACTCAAAAGCTGCAGACAGAAGTAAGATCAAGGCATAAATAAATGAAGTGGAGACAAACAAATAATATATACAATCAAGCAGTTGGTTCTTTTAAAAAATAAACAAGATTGACAAAGCCAAATTAACCATAAGAAGGGGAAGGCCAAAATCAGAAGTGAAAAATGGGACGATCCATCAGATTCTAGCAAAATCAAGGAGGTCATTAGGGGATACTTTCAAAACTTGTATTTGAAAAAACTGGAAAATCTAGAAGAGAATCAATTCCTAGACACATGAACTATTAAAATTAAGAGAATAAAAACAACAGATTTATAACAAACAATGACGTTAAAGCAGTAAGTAAAAGTCTTCCCAACAAAGAAAAGTCTAGGACTCAACAAATTAATTGCTGAATTCACCAGATCTTTAAAGAAGAGCTAATGACCAACAGTATTCCAACTCTTCCATAAAAGGAACTCTAACAAAATCATTCTATGAAACTAGTGTTGTATGGATACTTTAACTAGATAAGGACCTGACAAAGACAAGACAAGTGAAAGTTAACTTCCCTGAGGAACATAGACACAAAAATCATCAATACAATTCTTGAACAGTAGGCCTGGAGATATGTCTCAGCAGTTAAGTGCTTGCATCAAGTATGAGGACAGTTTGGATTCCTAGGAATCTTTGTAAATGCTTGACAGGTATGGTAGCCTGCCTGTAATTCTAGTCTCAGAAGGCAGAGACAGTGGAGCCCCAGAACAAGCTGACTAACAAAACTAGCCACATTAGCAAGTTCTGGGTTTGATGGAATAAAGTAGAAGAGGGATCAAAGATGAACCCTGGTATCAAATGGGGCCTCCACATGCATGCACACACATGTGCACGTGCAGTCACACAAATTTACACTAAACACATGCAAAAACAAGCACACAAACACACATGCACAGATACACGCTCACACAGATGATAAAAGAAAAAAATTCTTGCCCACTGACTTGAAGAACACATTGAAAAGATCATATACCATGACAAAATTGGTTTCATTTTTGGAATGCAAGAGTGAGTCAGCATATGCAAATCAACACATAATGTGCACATAAACAGGCCTAAGGACAGAAATCACATGATTATCTCATTGGAGGCAGAAAAGCCTTTGACAATGTTCAACATCCTTTCATGAGAATGTCTGCTCATACTTAGTATAGTGCTCAAATCTTGGCCGAAGCAGTGAGACAGGAGGAAAAAAGAAAAAGAATACAAATAGGAAAGGGAGAAGTCAAATTATCCCTGTGTAAAGACCCTAAAGACTGTACAGAAACCCTTAAACATGTTGAGCAAAGCAGCAGGATATAAAATCAATATATAAAAATTAGCGTCGTTTCTATATGCCAATAATGAACTAACCAAGAAAGAAATCAGGAAAGCATCTCATTTACAATAATAGCTTAAACAACAAATAAATAAATCGAGGAAAAGCCTAATCAATAAAGCAAAAATCTCTACAATGTAAACTTTTAGACATTAAAGAAGATACTAGAAGATAGAAAGACTTCCCCTGCTCAAAGACTGGCAGATTTAGTATTGTGAGAATACTATATATTACCAAAGGCAATTTGCAGATTCAACATAGTCCTCATCAAAATCTGTGATATTCTTCACAAATCTAGGACAACAATCCTTAAGTTCATAAGGAAGCACCAAAGACCCCAAAGAGCCTATGCAATACTAAGCTAAAAGAACAATGCTGGAGACATTGCAGAACCTGATCTCAAATGATTCTCAAGTTATAATAACAAAAATACTGTGGTACTGGCACTAAAACAAGAGACACAGACCACTGGAGTAGAATAGAGGACTTGAAAATAAATGCATATGGCTGTAGCTTCCTAACAATGTCAAAACATACATTGGCAAAAAGATAACCTCTTCAACAAATGATACTGGGAAAACTTGATATCCACATGTAAAAGAATTCAGCTAGATTCATTATCTCTTACCTTCCACAAAATTAATTCACAAAGGAAATAAATAAAATTTAAAAAATTTAATGGACCATTGAGATGGTTCAGCAGGTAAATGCGTCTGCTGCCAAGCCTAATGACCGCATGACAGAAAGAGAAGCAACTCCACAACTTGCCCTTCCGACTTCACACACACATACACACACACATATACACTCTCACACACACAGAGTATAATTTTAAAATCTGGAATTCAAAATGAATCAGAGACCTTAATACAAGACTCAAGTTTGGTTCCCAGCATCCACATGATGGCTAACACCTATCTTTAACTCTAGTTCTAGGGGATCTGATACCCTTTTCTGACTTGCAAGTACCAGGCATGTATGTAGTGCACTTACATACATGAAGGCACAATACTCAAAACTCACACACGTAAAAATAAATAAAATATTTAAAAAAAATTTTAAAAAGTAGTCATGAGTTTGTCAGGCTTGGTGGTGCATACCTATTAAAGACCCAGCACTTGGGAGACAGAGAAGCAGGTGGATCTCTGTGAGTTCAAGGTCAGCCTGGTCTAAATAGAGAGTTCCGGTTAGCCAGGGCTACATAATGAGATCCTGTCTCAAAAATAAAATGAAATGGGGGCTGGAGAATCAAATGGCTCAGTGGTTAAGAGCATTTTCTGCTCTTCCAGAGGACCTGGGTTTGAGTCCCAGCACCCATGTGGTGGCTGACAACCATCCATAACTCCAGTTCCAGGGGATCCAAGCCCCTCCTGGCTTCTGTGGGCATTGCATGACACAGGTGCACTTACACACATGCAGACAGTACACTCACACACAAAAATAATAAAGAAAATATTTTTTTAAATGAAGTGAAATAATGAAGTGAGGTTTACTAATGGAAATAAAATAAAGCTGTAGGCAGTGAAAGGCTCCGAGTGCCCAGAAAACAGTCAGCAGAGTGAACAGACAGCCTGCATGATGGGAGAATAATCTTGCCAACTCCACATCCAACAGTGGATTAATGTCTAAAGTCTAGAACATAAAAGACCCATTCAGTAACAAGCTAATGAAATGAATAGATGATCTTCAAAGAAAGAAATATAAATGGCCAATGAATATTTGAAAATCTGTTCATCAAAGAAATACAAATTACAACTCCATTTAAATGCTACCTCGCCCAGTTATAATGGCTGTCCCTGTGAAGACAGACGATGGATGTAGGTGAAAATGTGAAAGAGTGCTTCTATGTTACTGGTTGGAATGTAAACTACTGCAGGCACTGTGGAAATAACTACGGAGGTTGCTCAAAAACCTACCCCTAGAACTGCCCTATGCCCCAGTGATGCCACACTCCTGGACATATGCCTGCAGGACTCCCAGTCAGCACACCCACCACAGAGATGCTTGGCGTCAATATTTATTACTGCATTAGTCACAATAGCCAAGGTTCAAGAGATCAGTGGATTAAAAAAAAATATGGTATAATACACCATGAATTGTACTCAGCTTTAAAAAATGAAATTATATTTGTATGAAAATGGTTGGAAATGATCACATTAAGTGAAATAAGGCAGACTCAGAAAGACAAATGGAAAATCTAGCTTTGTGTGTGTGTGTGTGTGTGTGTGTGTGTGTGTGTGTGTGAAGGAGGAGCTGTAAAGGGAGTGAGTAGAACAAGAGAAGGTAGTGGAATCTATGTGACTTGAAAGGAGGAGGGACTTTTGATGGGAAAGAACTGGGCCAGCATGTGGAGAGAGACAGAGGACAGCAGCGGTGGGTAAATAAGAATGAAGGGAGAGAGAGAGAAAAGAGAGAGAGTGTGAACATGCTACAGTGAAGCACATTACTTTATATGCTAAAATTATAATGAAATAATTTTATTGAGGATGGCTAGGCAGAATATGTTCCTGGGGAACCCGGGTTTTGGTACTGGGTAATATGGGACGATGTGAAAAGAGTGGATTCCTATTTAAAACCTCTTGTTCTCAACAGCCGCAATTCTCTTGAGCTCAGAGCCTACCATGAGGGTGACAGCACCCATCTGGGCCAGTTTCTGATACTTGTGTGGTTTGGTCTTCTCTAAGGAGGGCTAAATACACTTTCTGGTTTTATACAGACAGGATAGGATTATTCTCAGTGGCTGGCTTAAGGTCCTTTATTTACTTCTGACTAACTTTGTGACTTATCCCAGTTTCTTAGTCCACTCATTAATCTGCAAACAGTTATGTCTTTAAAATTAAATGGACTCTTTTAGTTGTAGTGTTTTTGACACTACACTTATTTTTAGTTCAGGCCTGAAGCTTAAAGTCTCATGAAAAAAATCTATGATTCTACATATTTTGTTAAACAGTAGAGGAAAATGAAGTGGGATAAATTCAGTTTGAGTAGCAAATGAAAGAACCTGAGAAACTGACAAAAAGACATGTGGATTTTATGTTAATATTTTAGATCCTTGGGTACAGAAATGATATAAAAGGAATGCAGGACAAGGGTTGAAGGGTATAACTCAAGGGCAGAGCACTACCTAGTGTGCATGGGTCTTCTGTGTTTGAAATTGGATCCTCAGTACACGTGTGCGCGCACGCACACAGACACACACACAGATGCAGAGGTTAATTGACGGTACACTTAGAATTCATATTTTTCATGTATGTAAAAAAATAAAACCAGCTAACATAGGAGAGTGGGTAAAGCGATTTAATCAGTATTTTATGAGTAGGTGAACCCAGCTAATATTTCTGTTGTAAAAAGGGAATGTGGACTCATGCTTAGAGTATAACACATGTATGTTGCTAGACTAAATGGAATCAAACCCTTCTGTGACATAAGTTTATGTTTTTATTTGATCCAATAGAAGTCATATGTGATGGTTAATTTTGATTATTGTTTGATTTGATTTGTAAATACCTGGAGTATTAGTGAGGCACACCTTGGAGTATGTCTGGAGAGGTGTTTACAGAGAGGGTTAGCTGGAGGAGGAAGACCCACCCTGAATACGGCCAGTACAGTCCCATGGACTGCAGTCTGGACTGAGTGAAAGGGGAAAAGGACAGTGGCTCTGAGTACTGCACTCCGGTCTCTGCTTCCTGGTTGGTGCCCTGAACCAAGCTGCTTCCCGCTTCAGGCCTCCCAGCCTGCCGGGCTCTGCTCCTTGGTCTGGGAGCCAAACAGAAGCCCTTTCTCTCTCCTGTTGCTTTTGTCAGGTATTTTGGTTGCAGTGGTAAGAAAACTAATGTGCTATGGTTATCTTTCTAAAAATTATTTTTAAATTACTATTATTCAGTGGGGGCAACACACATGCCACAGCACTCATGTGTAGAGGAGGTCAGAGGACAATTTGTGGAGTCCGTTCTCTTTCCACCTTTAAGAGTTAGGGACTAAACTCAGGCTTGTGTGGCAAGCACCTTTACACCCTCGGCCATCTTGCTTTCCCTAAGAATATTTTTTAACTTTATTATTATATTTTTATTAATCTGTTAGTTCACTAATGTATCGGATATTTATTAAGCACATACTGGGTACAAGATACATTTATATTTTGTTTCTCCATCCCTTAATATGCAATCAGTAACAGAGGAGGGAGGAGTCAGGGTTTACAGGATATGGTACTTAAGTTCAAATATTCTTTGAATTCCTACAATGTGCATCAGACACGTGCAGGGGTGGACATTAAATTTTTATCAGGATTGCTTGTGGGACTCATTTAGAACATATTAAATCAGGGAGAATATGGAAGAGGCAAATTAGAAGTCCATGGGAACTGCCAACTTTGGTTGTACCCTAAGCTTGTATGGTAAAACCATTAAAATCTTAAAGAAAAGCAGCAGCAAGTTTGGACTCAGAAATCCTCCATATTAGGTACTTTCAGAGTGTTATATAGACTGCCCTCAAACTCCTGGGTTTAAATGTCCCTACCACAGCCTCCTAAATAGCTGGGACTACAGGTGTGCATCACCACACCCAGCTTAGACATCATAAGGTGATTTAGAAGTCATTGTTCATATATTAGAATCATTCTGGATTTTTTTGTGTGGTAGCTGCCAATATACCTCACTGCATGATCACACGTGAAGTAGACCTGAGGGTAACAAAAGGATATTATAATAGGCCACCCTAAAGAATCCTAGGGCCTTACAGCAGAAGACTGAAGAGGCCAGGCCTCAGCTAGCAAGAGCTGGCTGTTTGTACTCTCAGGGATGTTCTGCCCCCAAGAAACAAACACAGAAGGATAAGAACTTACTTTTCTGTTCAAAGCTCTGCCCTTAATCAGAAAAACCATGTGGCACACTGTGAGTAGAAGTAAGTCTCCTTTGCTCTGTCCTCAGTCCTAGTGAGCAACCTCTTAGCTCCCAGGGACCTTGGTCCTTCATGTCAATCAAGCCACTGATTTCCGAGTTCAGTTCTATACTGTCCTCTCTTTACCGTCCTCATGACAGGTCTGCTGTCTGTACCATCTTCTTGAATTGTTGTTTTTATCTATGATTCTTAAAAGCTGAGCATCTCCTTTCTAGGACTCTGACTCCTGGCACCTCTTCCCTTTCACGTGATATCCAGTATGATGTCAGATATCACATTCTTGAGCAAGAATATCTTTCTTTGGCTAGCATTATTTAAAATTTTATTTTAGCTCCCAGTGAGTGACTGCTGTTTATTTGTCAATATTAATGTAAAATAAAGTAGGATATTCTTAAAGAACAGTTAAATTTCTAAGTCTAGCAACTCAATACTGTAACCACTCATAGAAAAACTTAAAATCCCATCACCTACTAACTTTATAAATGTCTTCTTTGTAGATGGAAAAACTGGTGGATTCGTGGGATTCTTACCTTGACTATGATTTCATTGTTTTTCCTGATCATCTATATGGGGTCCTTTATGCTGATGCTTCTGGTGAGTGACATTTTCCTGAGTCCCTTTTATTGTTTGATATTTACATATCATTGAAGTAATTTGAACATATAATAGAAACAGAGAGTAACCCAGGGCTGGGTAACAGCAAATTTAGTTCCCTTTATGCATTTTTTAGTTTGTGAAATGATCTGGGCTTATCTTTTCTGTTTGAAAAATGTCTATTCATTGTGCTCCTTCAGTAGAGCCTGAGAATGCATGGTAGCTAGTTACACATCTGTGTATCCAGCTTTGTGCTAAGTATTAAGTATGACAAAAATACCAACACTGTTTCCACATATGTGTGACTAGATCTCCAACTTCAAGGAACTCACTGTAATGGCAGAGACATTTAAGTAACAAGATGGCTAAATAGTGTAAGTAAATATGGCAAGTCCTACGGCAGACCTTATTGCAAGCATCAGAGTAGAAGAGTATGCCGTTCAGTCTGAGAGGGATAACAGAGGGCTTCCAGGAGAGGTGACGCTGTAGCTTGAGTACTGAAGACTACATGGGAGAAGCATTCCAAGGTAGAGACCTCAAGGGCAAGGCATGAAAGTAGTGAGAAAAGGTGGTCCATTCTCCAGGGGAGGATGAGTTGCTGTGGGTGGTGACTGAGTCTCTAGAGGTGAGCAGTCTTCTTGGGAGCTTTAGTTTTTGTATATAGGAAGCCAAACATATCATGAAGGCAAACAGACGCATTAGGCTCTTCAGTCATTTAATAAGTGCCTTCAAGATGACTGGTGTGTACCAGGCATTACAGTAGTTCTGGGGTATTCTAATACCGGTGCTGAAAAAACATTCTGTCTTTGTTTTCATGGAGCTTGCCATTTACAGTGTAAAGAACTGATTATATCTAATTACAAACTGCAGAATTTGAAATAAAGAACAGTACTATGAACACAGAGAAGGAGCTGGTAAGCTTTCTTGAGGCATTGTACAAAGGATGTGAGCTTCAGTCAAGATTGAGTAGGAGTCATTGAGGTGAAGGGAGGAGTCTGGGGGGTGGATCTCCACAGAGAACTGATGTACACCACAGCAGTGGGAGCCAGGAGAAACCCGTTCGTTCCTCACTTCCAGGGATCCAAGCATGGCTTAGCGCTGAATAGTGGCAGCCACTCTTGGGAGTGTGCGTGGTGTCTCTCCTTTTCATGTAGGAGTGACAAGGTGATAGGGCCCTCTGGGAGAGACTTTGTGTTTGCCCTGGGCAGTCACTACTGCTCCACTGTGTCACCTGCTCCCAGTGCATGCCTGTGCTGTTATTTTACCCCGTGCCAGTTAATCCCTATGTACTTAACTTCTTGTCCCCTTGCCTACCTGATGATGTGATTACCCATCTTTTCTGTCTTCCTCACCCAGTACTCTGCCCTATTCAGAGCTAATAAGCTTATGAACAACATGATAGACTTTTCCCTTTATTAAAAATAAGTTTTAAAGTAAAATTAGTCACAATAAAAAATTCCACCAACTCAGGAAACCATAGGAAGTGAATCCTTAGAAGGGCCAAACTACTCTTTTATGACAAAATCCGAAACATTGTTAAAGACATTCATGCATATTTGGATCCTAATTAAAATTTTTTTGACTGATTTGCTTTTATTTTTATGTATGAGTGTTTTGACAGACTGTATGTAAGTGTACCATGTGTGTGCAATGCCTGTGGAGGCCAGAAGAAGGCACCAGATCCCCTGGAACTAGAGTTATGTGTGATTGTTAGCTGCAGTGTGGGTGCCAGGAACCCAACTGAGATCTTAAGAACAGGAAGTACTCTCAACTGCTGAGCCAGCCCACTAGCCCCTGGATCCTAATTAAAAGAAGAAAAAAAAAAAAAAAAAACTTTGGAGGCATATCCTTGAACTTGCTGTATAGGTCAGGCTATCCTTGAACCTGGAATCATCCTACTTCAACCCTCCCAGTGCTGGGATTACAAGCATGTGCCACCATGCCTAGTTGGATCCTGACTTTTTGTTGTGGTTTGAGGTAGGATCTCCCTGTAGCTCCAGCTAACCTGGAGCTTACTATGTAGACTAGACTAGCTTCTATCTTACAGAGATCCCCCTGCCTCTGGCTCCTGAGTACTGGGATTAAAGGTGCGTACCACTACACCCAGCCTTGGATCTTTAGTTTTAAAAAATAATCATAAACCTACCTAAAGTACTTAGCACTTCTTTATTTTTTCTTTTATGAAAGAAAAGTCTTTCTTTACAAGTTATATGTTTTGCTGGTGAGCTTAATTAATGAAAAAAATAAGAATATTGATCAATAAAAAAATGAGAATATTAAATATCCAGTTAAAGTATATGTGAATTATACTTTATTACATGCACATATATATGCTATTTGTATGTAATGTTTATGTTGAGAGGGTATGACTATGTTAGCTGGTACTCACCTGATGCTGTGTGTGTTCAGTTTTATTTCCATTCCTGTTCCCAAGTCTACCTTTTCTGTTTTGAGAGGTACATGTTATACCTACCTTGCATTTCTTTTAGCATGTCTTTTAGCATGTCAGCACTCAACAATAATTCAAGGTAGTTATATTGAAAACCTGCTTCTAGCTAACCCTTGTAGCACATGCCTGTAATCCCAGCACTGAGGCAGGAGGATACAAAGCTTGAAGTTAATGTGGGCTGTATAGTGAGTTCTATAGGAACTCGAAAGGGAAACTTTATCTCAGATACCAAAAACAAAAGGACAGAAGACAACAGTGAAGCCTCCCAAATAGTCCTCCTAAAACCCAGATAAGCCAGCAATTTAAAAACCACCACCACCAACAAAAAACCACTCTGATTTTTAGGAAATGCTGGCTACTGTTAGATGGGACTCATACAGCTTTTCTGCATATATATTATACACAAAGGGAAAAAGGGAGCTTTTTCCCCTCAGTCTTTGACCGTTGGGTTCACAGTTTGGAATCATGATTTCTGAATGATAGTTATTAAAGCACTTTTTGGTTAAAGATAGATGTGAACATACAAAATTTGTTATAAGTTTCCCCACTATCTTTTTGAAACTACTTTAGTAATTGTTAATTCGCATTATATAATTTACTTTCAAAGAGTGTCTTTAATTTTTTTCCATTGTGAGACTGGAAAAATATATTAAAATTATTTTCTGAAGATAGAACTTCAGTCACCTCTAGTCTATTGCCAACTGCCCAAATAATGCTGCTGCTTGATATGCTTCCTCTCTTCTTTTAATTTGTGCTTTAAAAGTCATGGCTATAACGGTACTATGACTAAAATTCTGTACTCTATTTTTAAATTTAGTATAATGTCAAAAGTTTTGTGTTACTCCACAGTCTTTATTCCACCACCTATGACGGATTTGCCTGTTTAATGGAGCATAAAGCATTTTGCTATTTAAGCCATTGTGCCGTTTTTAAACATTCAAGTTATATTCTGTGTTTTTCTTTCTTAAATAAGTAGCACTATCTTGAACATACTTAAGCATAAATAAGTTCTGAATGTATGAACAAGATTATCTTCTTAACATGGACTCCTAAATTAAAAGTGGACACTTTTATTTGCATAACCCAGAGTTGCTGAAGTTGACGTTCAACATTCCAAATTTTACTTGTGTTCTGTTCGCCAGCCATCCTGCAATCATCTGTGTTGTCCTAGGCCTTCCTTGTACTCTGTGTTTCCTTCTTATCCTTAGCCCTCCTGTTATGGCTTAGTGTCCCCTAAAGAGTCTCATATGTTGAAGGCTTGGCTCTTGGATCATAGATCTTGGTGAGAGGCGACTGAATCATGAAGTGTCTGACTAATCAGCGAGTTAATTCGATGAATTCATGCTGTTGTGAGGTGTGGAAACTCAGAGGTGGGTCTGAGTTGGTAGAAGTAGGTCAGCATAAGCTGAGGGTTGGTTCTATCTTGTCCTTGGTCCTTCTCTGTCTCACTCTCTGCTTCCTGGCCTCCACGAGGTGAGCAGTTCCTTTCCACAATGCCCTTCTACCATGGGGCCTCGCTGTAGCCCCAAACCATGGACTGAACCCTTTGAAATTGTGAGCCAAAATAAACCATTCTTCCTTTTATGTTTTTTTTTTTTTTGTCAAGTGTTTGATTGCAGAGTCAAAAACTGAGATACACCCCAGTTTATTCATTGACCAAATCCAGTCTGTTCTATCCCCTTCATGTCTTGTATACTCTACCTTACATTCTCTGCTTCTGCTCTGGTTAGATGTTCATCTGTATTCAGTGTGATCTTGTCATCTAGCCTGCGTTACTGTCTCTGATTTGCCACCTCTCCAGTCAATTCTTATCACATCTCTTGGCCCAGATGCTCGTGTCTCTCATGTCATTGCTCCCACACCATCACGTCTCCACGATCAGCTCTCTGTCCACCCACCCCTGTGTCTTCCATCAGCTCTCAACTACTTGCACTTCCCTTAACCAGCCTTGTCCTCAATCATCAGCAGACATAACTCTGCCTAGACCCCTTCTTTGGTCCAGCTGCTGCCCATGCCCCCACCCTCAGGTCAGGTTTGTGTGGCTTTTTCCATGTGGCACTAGAGTTGTGTGCTCCCTGACAAACCCTGCTTTTTTGAGAACAAAAGTCCTCAGTCACTAGTTTCCAGGAGACCTCAATGACTAGTCGAGTAGATTGCTAAAGAGTTGGCTGTTGTTTTTAAGGCTCTTAACACATTGATTGGGTCAACGAAGTCCTACCAGTGTATTTATGCCATGGAGTCTCAGTTTCTCTGTAATATCCCAATCCTGAAGGACATAAATATAATTTAAGGATTTTAATTCTAGTGTTTTGAATTCCTCATTTTCTTTTTGTCCTAGAAGTTCCATATTCTCCTTCCAAGCAATAATTGATGAACATACAGATAAATGACATATATACGGTGCAACTTCAACACCTAGGGCTCAGGGACATTGGCGAAAAATGGGCAGAGAGAATGTAAGAGCCAGAGGAACAAGATACCTGCTTCTGGTTGATGCATTTCTAGATATGATAGGGAAGCACACCAATGAAATCTACACAGTATGAGAGTCTTATGAGATCTGCATAACGACAAAACCAGTTGACATGTCAAGTTGCATGGGGGTAATGCCAAGGGGTCCTACCTCAAGATGAAGATCTGTCAGTGATTACTGAGAGAGGGAGAATCAGTTTTCTCTAGGGACTAGCTCCCTGGGAAATTATCTAATTCCAATGGAAAGCCCTAGAGACAGGTACATATAAGCACCACCAAATGGATTCAGTGCGTATATGCATATATATATATTTATTACTGTATATATATAATAAAGAAGAGTACAAGAAATTGAGAAGGGATGGGAGGAGTTGGTGGAGGACTGGATGGAAATAATGCAAAGACAATATTCATGTATGAAATTCTCAAAAGTAAAAAAATAAAGAAAATTAAAAAGTCCTAGGACTAGCATGTATTACTGATTTTACAGAAACAAACAAACAAATAAACTGTTTTACACAATTGCAAATGCAATCATGATGGTTAGTTCTCTATACTAACTAGCTAGGGGCCAATACATAGATCTGGTTAAATGCTAGTTAGTATATTGTTATGAGGAAGCAGAAAGATCAGAAGAACCAGAGGGGTGAATGACCACAAGCAGAGTCTTCCAGACAGCTCATCAGTTACTCGTATGAGCTCACAGCCATGGTGACAGCATGTTCAAATCAGACCAGACAAAAATTCCAACATAGACGTGGGGAAATGGGTAAGAAATCCCAAGCCAACCTAAGGAATTTTTGGCAATTGATGACTGCTTAGGGGAAAAGATGGTATCTTGTAGGACTCTTAATGGGCTCAGTGAATGAACCCACATTAAAGATATTTAGGGACATGTTCAGGCTTCATAGGCAATATTACATATGTAAGAGAGTACATCAAAATGGGCAAGGAGCAGTGTGGGGCAGTGTGGATGGTGAGGGATTTAAATACCTTCAAACTATATTGTATGAAAAATCACAAAAATTCAGTAAACCTTTTTAAAGAAGATTTTTAATAAAGAATATTACTTAGCATACGTGGGTCAAATACATGCAACAAACTGAAGTTCTTTGGGGAAGCTGTTCCTAGGTATTCACGTCTCCTGAAAGTTTTAACTTGCCAGCCCCTTCAATCATGTGAGCCAGTCCCCCCCTTCTCTCTCTCTCTCTTTCTCTTTTTCTCCCTCCTACCCTCCCTCCCGTACTTCCTCTCCCAACCCTCCCATTCCTACCCTCCCTCCCTCCATCTCTCCCTCCTCTGTCTAGCCATATATATAACTTAGGTAGAACTCTTGGCATACACCAGTAGCGTAAAACTTAAACTATACATATTGTATAAATAAATAAATAAATAAATAAATAAAGGCTATTAAAGTCCCCCTTGCTCAGTAAAGCACCATGTATAGTACTAATGGTTATTCTCAAGAAAATGTTTTTATACTGATTGCTTCAGTTACATTTAATATTTTAAAAGCTTTTTGTTCTATAGATAGTATGACTTTGCCACTTTTGTTTTGACATTGAACATTTTCCCCATTCTCTGATTATTAAGAAAACTCTTGATATTATATATAAAGGTTCTTTGAAGATTGACATTTAAATATCCTCTTGTCCTTAACATACCTAGTGACTTTTTCTGTTAGTACATTGTATTATGGAATAATATTCCTTTATTATATGACCAAAGGGACTCCATTACTTTTTTAATGTATGTGATTGGACATATAAGTATTTGGGGACAAAATAGTTTAATAACTAACTGGCAATTTTGATAAAACTAATTTCCAGATCTTCCCCCCTTATGTGTATTTGTGTATACTTGTATGTGTTTGTGTGTGTGTGTACTTGTGTATACATTTGCCAATGTGTGTATATATAGAAACCAGAGGTTGATTTTGGGTATCTTACGTTATTGCTCCTCACTTTTAAAAATATTTTATTTATTAGTTTTATATGTATAAGTATATTGCTACCATGTACCTAAGTGCACTCATGTCAGGCAGTGCCTGTGGAGGTCAGAAGAGGGCATCAGCGCCCTTGGGACTGGAGTTATGGATGGTTGTTTGCCACCAGGTGGGTGCTGGGAATTGAATACATGTACTCTGTAAGAGCAAGTAGTGCTCTTAAGCGCTGAGCCATCTGTCCAGCTCTGCTCCTCACTTTTTAAAAACTATTTTATATGTATAAGTGTTTTGTTTGTAGGCATTTTAGTGCACCACATACATCCAGTACCCATGGAAGACAGAACACGGCACTAGATTCCCCTGAAACTAGAGTTACAGATAGTTGTCAACCTCCTTGTGAGTCCTAAGAACTGAACATGGGTTCTGGGAACCAAACCTGCGTCCTCTGCAAGAGCAGCAAGTGCTGTTAACTGCCAAGCCATCTCTAGCCCCCTCACCATTTTGAGGCAGGGTCTCATTGAACCTGGAACTCACTGTTTTGCCTAGGCTGGCTGGCCGTCAAGTCCCTGGGATCTGCCTGCTTTCTTTCACCTGTTCCTAATGCTTGGACTTGGATTTTGTATGGATTCTGGGGATCTGAACTTATGATCTCACGGTTGTATAGTGAGCACTTTACCCTCTGAACCATTTCATAGCCTCCAACAAAATTTTTTTTTTAAATGTGTCCTCAAAACAGGGATTTGGAAAGCTTTTTCAGTGAAGGACCAAATAATAGTATTCCAAACTCTTTTACGGAGTTGCAAATGGATCTGCCATACAGTGCACATCTTGTCATTTTTTTTCTTTGAGTCTTGGAATTGACCTAAGCCAGGCCTAAATATGATGTTCCAGCTTCATCCAGATCTATGACTTTAGCAGTTTGAAGGACTATTAATAGAACATCAAAAAAAATTCATAGCTGCAAGCCCACTCAATATACATAAATTTAAAACATTGTGCAAACAGAACTGTGTGGACTGTGTAGGCGGCCAGAGAATGTGCACATGTAGAAGGCTGATCATAACTCACCCTGGTAGCTCTGCTCAGATTGACCAGAACTGTTGCTGGCTGTGGAAAGTCTGCATAGCTGTGAGAAGGTGAAAAAACATTCCTAGTTCCTGGGTGAATAAATGTAAGGTGTTTTAGTTACTGTCCTGGGCACCATCTTTATAAGTATGCAAAAATGTATAGGTAAAGACACATGAGTGCAAGCAGACTTTCATGAGCTGTCTTTTCTCCTTGGTAACTCAAGAGACAAAAATGGAAAGTTAAAGCTGGGCATGTTAGTATATGCCTGAATTCTAGCACTCAGGGGCCTAAGAGCTAAAGTGAGACCCTGTCTCAAAAATATTTTTTTTTCCATTTTGAGAAACAGTGTGAATAAATAAATAATAAGATAAATAGTAAAACCAAGTTAACTGACGAAACCACCTCTGTGGTGGTTTGAATGAGAATGTTTCCCTTGGCTCCAAGTTTTTGGATACTTGATTTAAAAGAGTGAATATTGCATTTTTGCTCCTGACATTTAGAACAATTAAAAATTAATAGATTAAGATTTTTCTAAAGTACACGAGAACTTGCTCTTAATCACAGTTGTGGACACTGGAAATTGTTCATGTTTTCTGTTTCGGTTTCAGGTTCTGGGTATCCAAGTGAAATGCTTCCATGAAATCATCACCATTGGGTACAGAGTCTATCATTCTTATGATCTTCCATGGTTTAGGACTCTAAGTTGGTAAGTAACCTAGAAAGCATTTCTTCTGATGCTGATTTGTCTGATTCATTTCTGAAGTTTGTTAAAGCAGCTTCCTGATCGGTCAGTATCTACTTATTTTAAATTACAGATTGATTTGGGAGAAGCATAAACACAATGCATTTGAATTTGAGAAAGAAAATAACCCTTACTGACCCTGAAGCACAACCTTTCTCATAGTGCCTGTGTAGAGGCGTCTCATTTGTGGTTAATACACACACCATTCCTGTCCCTTTGTATCAGATACATTTTTATTTCCTTCATGATCATAATTTTATGAAAAAAATTGCTCATATTCTTTATTTCCCTCAATTGACATGAAAACACAAAATCTTTTATATCTAGAAATGTACGTAAAGCTTAAGAAAAAATTTTCAGGTACTCATAGCCTTCGAGAACTTGGCCAGAAACATGATGGTATAATAGTTCCCATTTAGCCTAAAAGGGTCATGGCTTTAATGTAGTTGTTTAGTATCTTCCAAGGAGCCAGTGTCTTATTAAAGCAGATATACCTCACCTTTGGGGCTTAGAATAGTCAAAAAATAATTTCTTGAGCCAAGTGTGGTGGCACATACCTGTAGTCCTAGACTTGGGGTTGAACAAGTGTTGCAGTTTGTTCAGTTGCTGATTGTCTAAGGCAGGAGGCTCCTGGGCCAGCCTGGGCTATATTGCAAGACTGTCCCAAAAAGCCATAGGGGATACTAAAGGAAAAATAAAGTTCTTGATTTTGATTTTGATGGTAGGTATTTTTTTTTCTCTTAGCAGTTTTCTTTATTTGTGGTAAAATATATGGGACACACATGTGTTCACATGTGTACACACACACACACAATACACATACCATACACAACAAATAAAATCACTGCTCACCTGGAGTTCTTCTGGACATTGAGAAGAGAAGAGAAAGGCATCAGGACTGCCCGCAGTAGGGAGGAAGCTCAAACCTCTTCTTCTTCTCCCTCTCAGCCTTCCTTGGGGAGGTGGGGTTGTGTCTTCCAGGCTTTATTATTAAATATGAGAACTGTGAGCAGCTAGTTATTCATTTTCATTATGAACCTAATACTTTGTCCATGTGTATGTGTATGTTTGTGGGGTAGTTTCCACATTACCTCTGGCATTGTATTTTGAGTTAAACACTTGAATTATATTTGGTGGATTGTTGTTGGCTGTTAGATTTGAAATTAAACTTGAAATAGGAAAATGCTGTTTTGTTTGAGCACATATTGGATTTGGGGCTTCTAGAATTTGATTTTGGTCTTTGTATTGCCATCAAAATATAGGGAATGATTGTTGGATTTGCAGTGAAAAGCCTGCAAACATGCCAAGCTAATTGCTTTTTAATTATAGGTACTTTCTACTATGTGTGAACTACTTTTTCTATGGAGAGACAGTGGCTGATTATTTTGCTACATTTGTTCAAAGAGAAGAGCAGCTTCAGTTCCTCATTCGCTACCACAGATTTATATCCTTTGCCCTCTATCTGGCAGGTCAGTTAAGACTTACTCTACATTGATATGTTGCTAATGTTTTCCATGTTTATTTTTACTTAGGTTACTTAAATTCATTTTTAAAATATTTATTTGCTATATTTTATTCAGGCTCTTAAATTATTTCTCATGTTTAAAACTGTTTCTGTATCATGGTCTTAAGTAGCATTTACTCTCTTAGAAGTAATTCAAAAATACATGATTAGTAGTCTCTCCATACTCTGAAGGTTTTTCTTTTCAAGCTATAATAAAAAAAAAAAGAATTGGTAAAATATAGTAATTATAGTTAAATAAAATTTATTAAAAAGAAAACCTTTCTCAAAGATATACCTATATCTGTCCCTAGGAAACAGCTTTTTTACAGAATGGGTAGTCTTCTGAACATGGTGTATTATGCAAGCAATTTTGTTTAGAGTATGCTATACCACCTTTTTTATTATTTTATATTGAAAATCAGATGCTTAAGTAAGAGTTATAGCTAGCAAAGTTTGCTGGGTGTGGTGGTGTACAGCTTTAATCCCAGCACTTAGGAGGCAGAGGCAGATGGATGAATCTCTGTCAGTTTGAGGCCAGTCTTAAAAAAAATGGGGGGGAGGACTAGAAATGACTCAGCAGTTAAGAGCACTGACTGCTCTTACAGAGGACCTGGGTTCAGTTACCAGGACCTACATGCAGCTAATAGCCTTCTGTAACTCCAATTCCAAGTGATAAAATGCCCTCTTCTGACCTCCACGGGCATTTCATGCATGAGTGTGTTTACATACATGCAGGCAAAGCACTCATACACATAAAATAAGAATAAAATACCAGATTTAAAAAATATGTTTTTATTAAATTTTTGTGGGTTTCATATACTACATCTTAATCACATTTACTGCCCCCCATCTGCATCCCTCATAGCCCCACCACTGGATTTCATGCATTTTGTCATATATGTTAAGGTCTGTTAGTCAAGTTTGTATATCCAGATGTCTTTCTGTATGAGTTCATCCACTGGGCCCTGTTCAGCCTGTCTAGGGTCACTGCCTTAAAGAAAATCAACTCTCCCTTCCCCAGTAGTGATAAGCAATAGTTCCTCACCAAAGCTGTGGCCTCCTGCCACAGAGTTCGTCTCTGTACTTACGTAAGGCCCTTGCATTCCTAAACTTTCTGGTACTAGAAAGCGAGAACATGCAGTAAACACAGTCTGAAACGGTGGTGCTGATTATCAGAGAATGGAGAGCTTTTTCTAAAGGACTTTCCTCAGTTTATTGCAGGTTTTTTTTTTTCCTTTTTCTCACCCAGTACAGATTCTGTTCTATTGTTTTAAAAACTTTTTAATGATAAATACAGAAGGTAAATTCTTAGAAATAGACATTGAAATACCCCTGTTCTTTCAAAGGTAAAGGAAAGTGTGTGGTTGGAAATTGTTGGTATGTTTTGCCTTCTAGTTGACTTGAAGGAGTATAGTCTCGGAGAGGTTCTGGGGACTGACAGCAGCTGAAAAGGTCACATGAAAGGCTATACAGTGAAACATGTGACTGTCTCTATCAAAGAGCATTGATGGCATTGTTTCTGGGAGAAAGCTTTGAGTATTTTCTCTCATTTACCGAACCAACAAGACTGATTTTTTAATTTCATGATTGAGAGTAGATTCTGAGGTAGTTTCTTTGCTCCAGAGAACATAGGCGACCTTCCCAGTTTATTTTATAAGCCAGCAACACGTGTTTCCTGGCATTTTTTAGTTTTGGTAAAATTAGCAAGAGAAAGACTGAGTTCTGGTTTCTCCTTTGGTTTGTTCATTTGTTTTGTGTTCTTTTTAGTGGGTATCACATTGAGAATCTCGCATATGTGAGGCAAGTGCTGCTTCTCCAGCCTGTCTTCTATAATTCATTCTGACAGTTTTGCTTTATGTGATTATTACCATAATAATAATGATTGATGAAAATATAAATTGTTTGTATTAGATTTAGTTTTTAAAAACCAGTTTCCAGAGATTTGTAATGTAAATAACATCCCTGCCCCAAGTACTCTCAGATATTTCCTGTTTTTGTAAGTCATATACCAATCTTTAAAGTTATTTTGGTTGTTGTCTTAATTTGTTGTGGCATTGTTTATTTTAACATTGACTTTTTGTTGAAACTTGTGTGACTTCTCCACACTGAGGGGTTTTTCAGTCATTGCTTATAGTTTTGAATAGGTACCTAAACTATCACTTCCTGTAGAGTCAACTATCCGCAGTTTTCATTTGTTTACAACATTTTACTTTTCTTCTACTGAATAAACTTCCCTACCATTTCCTTTGCACAGGTAAATTGCAGAGTCATGATCTTTGATTTTCCCCACATATAGTCCATGTGTGTTGGTGGTCTTTTTGTTTTCAAATGTCCCACAAACCAGAGTGTATATCATCTCCTTTTTTCGCTGCAGGCCTCTGGGTCCCTGCCTCTCTGGACTGGCTGCTTGGAGACCTGCTTCCCATCTTCCACGATTTAGTTATATTCCGAGTCCCACTTCCACAGACCCTTTCCTGTTGCTTCTTTCAGAAGTGCCTTTAATCACCCATTTTTCAGTATTGCTGGAAGTTGCCTTGTTCTTCCACTTTGGAATCTTGTAGACTTTTTTCTTTGCACTTATCTTTGTTCTTGTGGTTCTTTGTTTTTGTTTTTGTTTTTTCCAGTATCATTTCAGTGGAATGCTTGGGCTGCATACAAATGAATGTACATGCTCAAAACAGAAAACCTTCCAGGGGAGGCAGTTTTCCTTTGTTTTAACACAAGCCATCAGTTTCTCAGTCCTGTGAGACAGCAGGACTATCCAGTGTTTCTAATACAGGACCAAAAATGACAAGTGTCTGAGCCATCCAGGAGCACCTGTGCCAGCTGCTGACCAGAGCCTCACTAGTACTGCTCTGTGGAACTGAGCCTCTCTATGGGGAGGCCTTCTGAATGGGAATCATACCAAGATACTAAAACAGTTTTGTTAAAGATAGGTTATTTATTTATTTTTAATGTCCCTAGTGAGCACTCAGGGAAAAAGGAATATTCAGTGACATCATCTTGCTGCCTCAGAGCTCTACTTCCTGTCTCCAGAGATTCATTGCAGTTATTTTGGAAATTTCCAGAGTATTCTGGAAACACACAGTAACCTGTGTTTTTCCAGTTAATATAGCTGAAGAGTGGTTTTATATCAACACATCCAAATCATATCCTAGTTTTTCCTTATCTGCATTTTCATCAGAATTGCCATATAGCAATACTCAGTGGGTAATGTCAGCATATCTAGGACTACTGTTTCTTCATCTTCTTCACCTCTGTTGTCTGTGTGCTCATTTGAAAGTCATCCAAGGAGACTGGAAAGATGACTTAGCCGTGAAGAGCACTGGCTGCTCTTCCAGAGGACCTAGGTTTGATTCTCAGCACCTACCTGGTGGCTAACAAATGCCTGTAACTCCAGTTTCAGGAAATCCAGTGCTGTCTTCTGGCCTCTGCAGCCTTTGCACAACAGAGGTACACTTACATACATGAAGGCAAAACACTCATACACATAAAATAAAAATAGATAAATAAAAGTTAAAAATAAAGACAGTCATCTAAGTCATTTTGTTAACAACTGCTTCCCAGTGCTAGGTCCTCAGCATGGAGGTATTGAGGGTATTGGAGAAGTAGAGCAGAAAAATAGCATCCTGGGTGTTGAACATGGACCATTCGATTTCCCTATTCCACTGCTGAAATATGAACAGATATCAGCAGGATTTTGAAGAAGGGAAGAGGGTCTTGCTCTGAGAAGAGCTGGGAACACCACAGAGGCCTTCAGGAAGAGATGGTGGGTGTCATGAAGAGTGAGGAATAGGTGGATCTCTGCCAGTGGAGAGTAGGAAAGCTCATTCATTCCAGGGGGAGAAACCATCCTGCTGAGCCAGGGACAGATCTGGGGGACGATTGCATGTTCTGGGCCAGTAGCACGCATCGAAGACTGGAAATAATCTTGGGCAGCTTTGCATGCCATGGGAAGGGCTTGGACTTATTCCTGGGAAGCCATTGGAGGACTTCACACTAAGAGAAAACAGAAGCAGATCTGTGAATAAGTGAAAACTGGGTTCTAAGCCACTCGCAGGGAAACCAGCTAGGAAACTCTTGCTGTGCTTCATACTAAACAGACTGAAGGCCTGAACCCTGAAGACTTGTGCTTCATATAAAAGGGATTATCAATTTAAAAAGAGAGAAAGAGAGAGAGAGAGAGATTCTGTAAACTCATTTTGGAACCCAACTGCTATTTCTTGACAGTCTATGAAAAAATATTTTGTATCCTTGGTTATTGGCTGGAAGTGTACTTTTTTTTTGGAGATCTTTGCATGCATACATACAGTTGTAAAAATTAATATTTCCCCTTTACCTTTTGCCCAGTTTCTACCAGTGTAGCATTCTGTAAACTCTCTTACTGTACAAGGTGATGGACATTACGTCCATCCTTCAGAAACATTCAAGGTTCCTTGGAGTGAACTGGAAGCTACAGGGTCAAGTGAAGAAACTTGCAATCCTGAATCAGTCTCTAGCTCTTCCTATTTTAGTATTGTCTAAATATGGCCCTATTAGATCATACGCACCAACTGTGTGTGTCTTACTGTGTGTCTGATGTTTAGTTAATTTCTAGGGCTTAGTCTGGCATTCAGGTTCCCAGTTCCTATCTGTTGTATAAATGATTAGAAGGCTGAAAATGTATGCCTACCCACACAGTACTTTTGAGTGACATCTCCTTAGTGTCACTGTTCTGTTTGGTATCTTGACATGAGTCCATAAATGGTTAGCAACATTATGAGTTTTAACAGATGGAGATGGGCTTTATAGCTGGTTTGAGGAAATACAAAGTGTTCTAGGTTCACATATCTGAACTATTCATATTATACTCATTATAGTTGTTAAATGGTATTCAGAAGGCTCTGTGAAAATGTTCATTACTGCAGTGATCAGAGGACTTTGGAAAGGATATGTCTTAGCCAATGTTAAAAGCAGAGACAACTATTTTCATCGACTGAATTTTATTGAAGTAACCTGTAGGTATCTCTGGGTCTGACCCCCTCATCAAAGGCCATGGAATTAAGTAAATTATTTCCTGTCATACAAGATGAGTCATTGATCTGGGCCTAGAAGTCATTCTGACATTTAGATAATTTTGTCACAAAGTGAAATTGACTGATAAAGAAAAAAAAATCACCGAGACTGAAAATAACAATTCAAAGGTTTTCTCTAGAGACTAGATTTATAAAGAACCTGCTAGCTTGGTGATTTGGATTTGTGCTCTTTAGAAACTAGAACAAGCATGTGATTATGTGTTCTGCAATGATGGTCAAATGAGTTTGTGTTGTTTGACCCCAAAGATCATGCCCTTGACATTTCTTTAACCAACTACAGTCACATGAGTATTATATTTAGTAAATAGTAATTTTTTACTTTCATTTAAGAAAACTTTGAGACTAATATCCTTTTTTGGAGGGTTGGGGACCCAAATTAGGCATGAACATTTCGCTGTTAATAGAAGAGTGTCTTGAATGCATATGCATAGGTCAGAGGGGTTAGGTGGAAACTCAGAATGACTTGTTTTTTACTTTTTTAATTTTATTTTTTAAATTAATTTAAAAATTAGTTTTATTTTATGTATTTTATGAACCATCTCTCCAGCCCATGACTTAGATTTTGAAAAGTACATGGAGACTATACTTATTAATTAAATATTGAAGGACTTGGAAAAGTTCTGTATGTATCCTAAAATGTGTTTTGCTTTACTGGAATTTGTTTTATTGGAATTGGTCATGGAAAAGAGATGATCAAGCCTTATTTATATCATAATACTGACTGAGCAAACTGGGACTCATTGGGTATTCCAGAGGATAGGAAGGGAGTTAAATCTGAGCAAGTCTGAGACTTAATAAATATATGTAAATAAATTTTATAGTTGTGCTGGAGAGATATAACTCAGTAGTTAAGAGCACTGGCTGCTCTTGCAGAGAACCTGGGTTTGATTCCTAGCACCCACATGGCCACTAACAACCATCCATAACTCCAGTTCCAACGGTCAGTCCCCCTCTTCTGACTTCCAGAGGCATTGCATGACACGAGTGCACTTACACGTTTGCAGACAGTATACTCATACATGTAAAAAACAAAACAACAAAATCCCTAAATGGCTGGAGAGATGGCTTAGTGGTTAAGAGCATCTACTGCTCTTGTAGAGGGCCTGAGTTTGGTTCTCAACACCAAGTTAGGAAGCGCACCACCACCTGTAACTCCAGCTCCAAGAGATCTGTTATCCTATTCTGGCCTCTATGTGTACTTGCACACACACACACACACACACACACACACACAATTTTAAAAAATAAAATAGTTCTTAAAAGTAATCCTTAAGGGTTGTGGGATAACTCAGTGGCTAAGAGCACCTATTACTCTCCCAGAGGACCCCAAGTGCAGTTCCCAGCACCCACATCACATGGCTTATAACTGCCTATAATTCCAACTACAGGGGGATCTACACCTCTGGCTTCCTTGAGCCCTGCATGCATGTGCACACACACACACACACACACACACACACACACAATTAAAAATGATACTTTTTTTTTAAAAGAAAGGAAATAGCCATTTAGGAGATGATGTAACTTGAATATAATGCTTTGAGTTCAAGAAGTTGATAAAGTTAAGCTATAGGTAAAACTAATTTCAACTAAGATTTTCTTTCCCTAAACACTGAGCACCTTTTATATCAGAGGATATTGATTAAATCTTTAGAAAGTTGTCACAGAAAATTTCACAAAGGAGTAGATCTCTGAGACCACTTTGAATGAAAGACTCCTAAAATCTTTTTACATGCCAGTAAGCTTGCCTTAAGATGAGTAGAAAGCTTTGGCTGGAGGCTTCTGGGGTTTACAGTCAGTAGTATTGTGCTTGCCTGGCATGTGGAAAGCTAGGGTTCCATTCCCAGCACCACTAAAAGGTTGTCTTTTTTAAAGCTCAAGTAATATGACTGGTTTGTATGGCAATTTCCGTATTACATGTGCACTTGAACTTTTTGTCATCAACTCAGTTGTAGTCTAGGGTGTCAGTAAGCCCAGATCATGTACTATGCCTCTGAAGTTCTTTAAATGTTAGACAGTTTTGGAGTTTTGATGATTTTAGCAAATGTAATGAAAAGTGTAACCAAGTTAAGGATGAATAAGTTCCAGTGTTCAAACCTAGGTCCTTCTTCATGGCTGTTTTAGAATTGAGGATTCCCATATATTTACTGAGTGGCTTAACTAAACTTTAAAAATAGCTTTTTTTTTTTTTCATCTCCTGTATCTTCAACTAGATTGACTTTTTTAATGCCAGTGTCTAGCTTTCTTTCTTTTTTTGCATCTTCATCTAGTACATCATAAATGCTCAATAATTATTAAAAATCATTCTTTTTCTAAAATTTGCATCTTTTGGACCTTTCAATGTCCTGACCTTTCCTGCACTTCTGACCTTATTAGCCATCTCATTTGCTTTGGTTCTTTGTGGTAGACACTGTTTTGTGTGAGAAACTAGTTCTTGCTTCCATCTAGATAGTGGAACTGAATGCAGGATGCTCGTCTCTGTGTCAGCATCTCCAGGCACAGTGTTGTGCTTAGGGATTGTGCAGCCAGCTCATCTCAGAGACTGAGAGCTGCTGTTATGTGAAATTAGGAAGCCTTTGCCATGGATGCTTTTATTTGTAGTGTTGTAATAAAGCCTGTGATTTTAATTGAAAACACAACCATATAAATATTCTTTGCTAGTTAAGGAAAAGATACGACTCTGGATCCAAACATACACTAAAATATAATATATACTCAGTTCTGTGCGGTGTTTTGTTTTGTTTTGTTTTGCTTTTGAGACAGGATGTCCCTGTAGCCCCAGCTGGCCTAGAACTTGCTATGTAGACCAGGCTGGCCTCCATTTCATAGAGATCTCCCTGCTTCTGCCTGCAGAGTGCTGGCATTAAGGGTGTGTTTTAAACATAAGTATTCACATAGCCATGTACTAACAAATGATATTTTCATATGTTTCTTTTTCAGAAAGATTATTTTTGTTTTCTTTTTTTTGGGGGGGAGTGGGGGGTGGATTTTTTTTTTCAGACAAGTTTTCACTATGTAACTCTGGTTGGCCTGGAACTTGCTATGTAGATTTGGCTGGCCTTGAGCTCTCAGAGATCCTTCTGCTTCTGCACCCTGAGTGCTGAGATTAAAGATGTGCATCACCACTCCTAGAAAGAGTGTTTTTCTTTAAAAAATAATACTTAGCTTTAGATAGACTATGAAAGCACTTTATACTTTCTCTCCTGAAGTCAGAGATGTATATGATCATAATGTACTTAACACTTAGGCAGTCATATCCTGTGGGTGAAGTTGGACCAAGTAAAAATGAACTGCCAAGATTATTCTGGGTAAAATGTTCATTAGGAAAATATTGAGTGATTTTAATAATTTCATTTGAAGCATTTCAGAGTACATGGTACTGTATAATTTTAAAAAAAGGACAACTATAGATTTTGGAGTAGTGTTTGTGAGGTGATAGTTCATAGCTAATGATATCAAGAAGTTCCTAAGGCTGTCCTAGAAGAAGCAAGGAATCTGTCTGGACAGAAAGGCTCCAGCAGCATCTGCCTCTGCCCAGTGCTCGTTAACCTTTGAACCAAGTCCAGTGGATCTGCAACTTCAATCATAGATCAGTGTTCACAATGACAGAGAGATTCTGTTATTACTTGAGCTGTAAGAAAATCTACCTGTTAGAGAAGGTGGTTTAGTTTCATTTATGTTGCTGTGATGTAATACCTTAACAAAAAGCTATAACATAGCAGAAAAAGAGCTTATTTAGTTCATAATTCCAGGTTGTGGTCCATCAGGAAGTCAGGGCAGGAACTTGAAGCAACTAATCACTTCCAGTCAAGAGCAGAAAGAGATTGAATGCATGTGTTGTCCACTTGCACTCATCTCCCTCTCTGTACTTACACAGTCCAGGACTCAAACCTAGGGAATGGTGCTGCCCACAGTGACCGAGTCTTCCTACTTCAGCATAGTAAACAGTCTCCCACAGACCTGCCCACAGGCCAATGTGGTTCAGACAATCCTTCATTGAAATGGTCCTTGTATCAAGTTGACAAAACTGGCCACTATGAGAAAATTAGTTCTATAAAAGTTTTTAGAAGCAGTAATTTTATTTTATTTTTTGTCTTTTTGAGACAGGGTCTTCCTGTAGCCCCAACTGGCCTGGAATTCCCTATGTAGACAAGGACAGCCTTTAATCACAGAGATCTGCTGCCTGCCTCTGCCTTCTAAGTGCTGGAATTAAAGACATGTGCCACCATGCTCAGCTAGAAGTAGGAATTTTAAAAGGAACCTTTTATACACTTGACAGTTGAAGGTCCATGAGCTCTGCATTCTTAGTGCTTCCCTCCCTACATCTGGAGTCTCCACGTCCTCAAATGTTATAATAGCTTTACTTTGTTTACACCAAAATACTGTTTCCTTATTACTTTGTTGTCCAGCTATCAAAATTGTTCTACAAATGAGAAATAAGAGGTAGGAACTGTGATCAGTATGTTGCTCTTCCTTTGTCATTCTCTTTGCACTCATGAAAAACAGCCAGAGACAGCTGCTGCCTGGTTCTCTGCTCTCAGGATGGAAGTGCACCTTTAGTTACTCTCGTGGATAAAATTGCCTTGGTAAATAGAGTAGGCAAAGGCCAGTATTAACTTCGTGGAGTATAGGTCAGTTGACATAAAGGTTCAGTTTCTGTGTCAGAGACTTACTCCAAACTTGTTGCAGAATACACAACAGTTTGTCTGAATTGGACTTGGTTTAAATATTTTCAGTATTATACATTTTCTGTTACAGATGTCTTTATAGGTTTACTGGTGTCCTGGGTAAAAGTGCTTCATCTTGTCTCTCATCATTTTAGTATATGATTAGGGAGATTTACTAAATTGAGTAACAATTTATATGCAGTAAATCTTCACTGTAACAAATATATGTGATGCAGACATAAATTAAAACTGAAAAATCAGGAATTTATTTTTCAAACATATTTTACTGTAATTATAATAGTGACCTGAAATCTTTCAAGTTATTCTTCATTTGAATTGAGCTACTGTAGGTTTCTGTGGAAATAATGACTCAAGGACCAGAAGGATCTATTACCCTCTAGTCCTATGATCTTCAGTGAATCAACAAAACCTTTGTGCTGTTTTCTTCGTTTGTAAAATGGAGATGATGATATTGGCTATCTCATATTGGAGGGATTGAGTTAATGCATATAAAATGCTTAAACAAGAGCCAGGAACCTATTGTGTTTGAGATGTTAGCTGCCATAACAGTTACTAATTTTCTTACTATATAGTGATTGAAAACATTCTGGGCATACCCTTGAGGAACTGACATTTTGTGTGGTAGAGATTTGCTGCCCGCACCTGCCAGGCAAAACTCTGCATTGGGTTACTAGCTCACTCTTGATAAATTGATACAGTAAATGAATTTTATTCAACTGAAATTCCAGATATTTTCCATGCCACATATTAGCAAGGGACTAATTAGCTTAATTAATGTAGGTATCATTAATTGAATTTGTGCCATGGAATACATTAGGCCCTTTAAAAATTTCAGAATGGTTTTCTTTCAGAAATTTCGTTAAAATGCTCACTATAAGATAGGACACATAGCTTATGAGTGAGTAGTGCTAAAATATGCTTGGATGGGATGCGGGAAATTATTTTTTTGGATTCATTGTATCTAGTACATGTTAAAAATTGCACAACAAGCACATTTTTTTGTTGTTGTTCTTGAATAGGTTTCTGCATGTTTGTACTGAGCTTGGTGAAGAAACATTACCGCCTGCAGTTTTATATGGTGTGTATAATCGTTTTTCTCTAGTCACTCTCATCTTTCTCTTGTAGTGAAGAGATAATACTCTAATCAGTTAATTAATGTCTTGTCTGACCATAAAGAATTTTTCAGTTTTTGATGATCTTTAATTACAAAATGTTGAGGTTGAAAAGTTTTTGAGGATTTAAAACTTTTAACAATTCCTAAAATGTTTCTGAAACCTTTTTCTAAGTTTTTCAATGATAAAAAGTTAAATGACATGTTTGAGTTCGCTAAGTATGTGGGAATTTGAAGTTTACATCATCTCCTGGATGGTTACTACAACCTGGGAAGCATCCACCTTGTGACTTTGTGGAGGTTAACTTCAAGCATTTGCTGTTAGCATGAGCACAGGGTGCAGAGCATGTGTTTTCCTTGGTAGTTACTGTGTGTGTAGATTCTTGTTTATATGAGCTATTTTTTTCAGTGAATAAAGTAGTCTGTTCATAAAACTTACTACTTTACATGGTGAATTTTTCTTATTTCTTATTTACTTAAAATTAACTAAATATGTCTTACAGTTGTAATATCAAGGGATCCTAGAGTAAAAATTTTAGTGAAATCTAAAGTCAATCAAGACAAATTAGAAATAGCTCTTCTTAGAGCTATTTCGAAAAGTAGAAAAAGCCCTTCTTTGCTGTACTTAGGAACTTGGTTCTAGGACCACTGTGAATATCAAAGTCCGTGGATGCTTGAGTATCTCAATAAAATGGCTTATTTCCATAAAGCCTACTTAGAGCATTCTGTGAGCTTTAAATTGTTTTGGTTTATTTGCAATACTCAATATAATGCAAATGCTGTGTAAATAGTTGTTATGCTGTGTTGCTTAGGGAATAATTACAAGAAAAATAAGTCTGTACATGTTCAAGACACACATTTTCCCCCCAATGTTTTTGAGCCATGAATCTTTGGTTTCAGAATCTGTAGATGCAGGAGTTGGTATATACAGAGAACAACTATATAAAGGTTGCTATTGAAGAAAAGATATTTTAAAAGCAGTTAGTGTAAAATACTTGCGTCTTTTAAGTATATAAAAGTAGGATAAAAAATAAAATGTTGATGAAATGAGAAGTATTAAGAATAAATAAAAACACGAATTATTTGAAAAGTCATTTCATAAGTGTCAGTCAAATTATCAGACCATTTATGAAACTATTACTTTTGGTTCACATTCTACCCATAGGTATTATGCTAAAAGTCACTAAAATCGCCATTCTTTAGGCTGAATGAGGGAAATGGCAGAGGGCTTTGAAAATCTGAAATTGAATAATGTCATTGAGTAGACTTGGGAAAAGCCGCTTCAAGCATGAAAAGATAGAATTTAAGGGCAGTTGAATCTTGTGAATTTTGAATCATTAGAAGTTACAGATAATTCTTTATGGAGAAAGATTGCCATAGTAACCTAAGGAAGGAAAACAGTTCTTCTGTGTTAACTGTAGAAGCAGCCAGAGGCTGACTCCTCTTTCCAGACACCACACTGCACTCTGAGCATCTCACTGTCACCTAAACTGAGCAGCAATCCAAGACTGCGCTTTATTTTTCTGTGGTTTTTAATTTAGTAATGTACTTACTGGTATTAGCATTCTGTGTGTGTATAAATTATGATTGCTTTGCTAAATGTTTTATTCTTCCAAGGTTCTAGTAGGCAGTATGATGAGTATAATTTACTAACTACATTTATTTTGAGTGACTTTATCTTACAAATTTTGATCAGAAGTCATGGCAGAAAATTTATGTTTCAGAATTTCTTTTGCTTCCTTGGCTGTACTGATGAGTGTATTCGCTAACTTTGTGTTGTTGGGCTATTAACAGTTCGCATGGACTCATGTCACTTTACTGATAACCGTTACTCAGTCACATCTTGTCATCCAAAATCTGTTTGAAGGCATGATATGGTAAGGGATAGAATTGTGCTACATTATGTTTTTATGTCTAGCCGTTTAAGACCCTCTAACACTGGTCATTGTCTTTTGTATTTCACTAAAATTTACTATTTGTTGCATCCCATATAAATTACTGAGTTTTGATTCCTGTTTCACAACTGAGCACAAAAAGCTATTAATAACTGGGAACCTTTTTTAAAGTTCTAAATCAAATGAGGAAAGCCCTCTTAAAACCCCAATTTCATTTTCAGAATATGAGAGTTGGATTTGAGCAGACAGGCTGGAGAAATGCCTTTTTTCTAAGTGACGTGGGACAGGTTCTGCTCTGCTTCTCTGCAAGACTAGCTTTTCCAGGCTCTTCGTGTACACAGCCACTAGCTCTGTAGCAGTGGCTTGAAGATGCAGAAGGCATTTTAATTAATTAAAAATAATACAGTATAATAATTAGAAATTACTTGGAATGGAAAAAAGACTTGAGTTCTATGTATATTCATATATGTAAAGAGAGTAGTCCTCTTCCACATTCATTTTAAACTCATTAACTACCATCTCTTAACTGTTTTTGTTAAGATTCATCTCGATAACTTATTAAAATGTGCATGTGTTTATATAGCACTTAGAATAATTTATTTTGGAGTTGGATGCCATTTACTCAATGGAGGAACATTACCTATATAAGTAGGTAAAATTATCATTTAACACAATGATTAGATAAGATAGAATCAAAATCAATAATTTTTCCTGAAAGAGAATTTCTGTTAAAGGCTTGGTATAAATTTATCACATTGTTCTCTGTCTATAAAAGTGACTTTGTTTTCCATCTTAAAAGGCTGCTTTCCTTGAAAGAAATATTTTTTCCCCCTTTGGTATATTGTTCCTCATAAAACTAAAATTTAAATGTTTGTAACTGGAAATTGATTGTTGGATATTACCCTTAGTGTTCTTCTTAGTATGTTAGTTATGAATACATCTGTTCTGCTCAATTGCTAAGTGAGCAGTTTGTTCAGTATTTATTCCTTCCACTAATCTTTTGCCATGTGTTATGCTCTGGTCTAGTCTAGGCCACAGTGTGATCTTATTGTATTGGTTCACTGTGAATCTTAAGCTGTATTAATGTTTTCTCTATAACCACACAGACTTTCCTCTTGCTTTTTTTAAGGTTCCTTGTTCCAATATCGAGTGTTATCTGCAATGACATTACTGCTTACCTTTTTGGATTTTTTTTTGGAAGAACTCCTTTAATTAAGGTAATGGAAAATATTCCAAGCAAGTCATTCTGATAAGCTTAAAGATGAAACCACATGTTTCTAAGCACATTTTTTTAAATTTCCAAGCTTAATTTTCCTTAGCTTCACTAAGGCGCTTGCTGTAAAGCAGGGCCTTGTTGGCAGAACTTCCCACTGATCCTTCTGAGTTTGCTATTGGGTATTCTGTTGGGTCCTCTGTAGGGGCTGGATTCTGTTTCCTCTGTTTTGTGAAAGCTTACTGTATTCTGCTGGATTCTCCTCCCCTGGCCATTGCTCAGTTCGTTAACTCCTTTGTGAACAGCACCATAAGCAAGCCCTGCCTTGACTCTGCTCCTCCTTTATTAAGCTTTCTAAAAGAGCAAGTTATAGCATCTTTACGTATTCTCCTCCACTTGTAAGTCACCCAAATGCATTAAAAAAAATTTAGGGGCCTCTAATATAATACTGGTATAATATAGTAATAAAAGGTTCAGACAAGAGAAAAAAATACCCATGAATGACTGTTGTTTGGCCATAGATTTCGTTCTATTTATGGACAATGGAGACAAAGAAATGAATTAAGTTATGCACATCTCATTTAGGTGGAGAAAGAAACCAGTTATTTATGAAAATCAAAGCTTTTTTTTCTAGAATTGATTTTTTTTAAAATTTTTCATGTTGGGATTTCAAGTGAGTATCAGTTTTCATTTTGAGCAAAGTTTTCAATAGTAGTCTCACAAATATATTCCTTGGCTACCTTGACATGAGACAAAAGCAATTGTGGAGGATCTGGAGATCACTGTTGCAGTTCAAATTGGCCTCCTGTTGTTCAGAGTGATGTGAGTAACATAGTGCTCCTGGAGGAGTGTACAGAGAGCCTGCCCTTTAGAACACTTCCATTAACTCTCTCTTTGTGAGTCTGTGATTGTGTCCTGTCACCTCCCTTAGCAGGCATTCTCAGGTGATTTTATTAGAATAGTTTAGTTGTATTTTATACCCAGGAGATTGAGCAACTAACTCATGATCTGGTATGAGCTAACTTGATTTGATAAGCTCTCTGAGCCAATCAGCAGATACTTGAATTTGAGTCCATTTGATGGCACTCAGTATCGGCAGGAGAAGGTCCATCTGTTCTGTCTATATGACAGAATTCTTACCATATTTTTCAGGAAACCATTTCTGGTAGCTAGTTTAATTTTGGGCTTTCTCAACATCAAGACAAGATGTTATAAGGAGCTTAGGTAGCTTAGGCTATAACCCATTTCTGCCCTTAAATATTCCCCTTTGAGCATTAGCTTCTGTCACTGCATATACCATTCGTGATACTGGACGGCTAAATCCCCTATACACATTGTAATTCTTAGCTTATGTAGCAGCTTTGGGCAGTTGGCACTTCGTACTCCCTGAGTCATCTCCTGCCCTATACCACTGAGTTCCAGACCTACCTCTGGATTTTTCTTCCTGAATGTCCCATTGACTAGGAAACAATAGCTGAACTGTAAAACATACTGACATTGTCTGTTCTTAGAAGCATAATATATTCCTTTCTTTCTGAAGATACACATAAATTGTGTGGAAAAAAGAATATGTAAATACTTGAACAAGTACATAATTTAGGACTGGAATATTTCATTTTGGGAAGAAATCTCATATATATTGCATATTTAGGACAATATGAAAAATTGAACTGAGTGTGGTAGTACATACCTGTAATCCCTGCACTTGAGAGACTGCGGCAGGAGGTTGCAGGTTCTTTAGCAGCATGAGCTCCATCGTGGGACTCTGTTTCCCTAGCCCACCTGTCAAAAGGAGACAACCTGGTATGCTGCAGTGTCCATGCTTTGCTGCACACACTCTGGTTTTTAGTCAGTAGTAGTAGATCAGCACCATTGGCCATGTATAGTTGGGGTGACTGATGCATTCCTATTCCAAGAGAAATATTCAAGTTGTAAGACAATTGTTTCAATGTAGAATTTATAACTCTTTGAAAAAAAAGCAAATTACTTGAGATGTTTAACAGAACAAATAGGTATTTATAGTATGTCACATGTTCGAGAGTCTGCTATTCAGTCATTGCTAGGCAAGATATTTGCATGGGTAAATCAGGACCACACATTAGACAATTTGAATTTTAAACCATTTTAATAAGAAAAAGAGGAAGAGAGATGTTGAACGCACTGGGGACTCCTTGAGGAGGTTATGTGCTCTGTGTTCTGTAAGTGTGGTAACTCTCCTTCATTTTGCTTGGCCTCTTTAGCTGTCTCCTAAGAAGACCTGGGAAGGATTCATTGGTGGTTTCTTCTCTACAGTCATATTTGGATTCATTGTGAGTTTTACTAGGATTTTAATTTCATTTTTACTTTGCAGAACATACTGGCTTTATTAGTATTTTTAAAATACAAACCCTAAGTTACAAAATGCCAATTTGTAATAGAAGCAATTTGTACCCTAGCAGCCCTTGTCCTTGCTGCATAGCAGATCAGCTGGAAATTTAAACAAAATCTAGGGCTAGCTGTATGCCAGGCTGGCTGACTTTCTCAGATGATTTTAACATACGGCCCAGATTTGAGATCCACTGTTGTGTGTATTGACAGTTTCTGAAGGCTGTTCTGCCTTGGGGGTAGTGACGGGGAGGTCCACATCAAGCTTAAGTTTTGATGTTGTTATTGTTTGAGCTTTTGTTTTGTTTATGTTCCTGGGGATTGAACTCAGAATGCTGACCCTGCTGATATGCACTCTGCCACTGAACCACATCTCCAGCTCTAGAGTTCAGGTTTATTAAAAGGTGTCTAGTGAGAATCAATGGGGAACTCTAAATGACTAGATTAAACAATAAATACACCAAGACATTGCTGTTAAGAAATTTAAAGTTTTAAGAGTTTAGAGCTGGGCTTGGTGGCACATACCTTTGGTCCCAACACCTGGGAAACAAAGCAAGCGGATCTTTCTGAGTTCAAGGCCAGCCTTGTCTACATAGTGAGTTCCAGGCCAGTTGGGGCTACAGGGAGACCCTATCTCAAAAAGACGAAAAAAAAAAAAAAAGTTTAGTCCCTGAAAAAGCAATATACTTAGACATAAAATTTAAAAAAAATGTAAGTATAGAATACGTTGTAAGAGCATTAAACTTGGGGAAAGAATAAATGAGTGGGAAGGTGGCGTTGTCTTGAATTGGAAGAACCTCCATAATCTCTCCACTTAGCTTATAAACAGTTCATTGCCAATTGTAGGAGAATTAAAAAAAGTTTTGAGGTAGAATGCTAATTTATAATGAATGAAATTTATAACAGGGTATTTTATCTTATGTTTCTCTCATTTCCATCACTGAGCATGGCTAGTTTTAAAATTTGCAATGATGTGGACAGAGGAAGAAGAACTGAGTTGGAATGTTCTGGTTGGTGAGGAAGGAACAGTGGCCCTCTCACCAGCACTGCTCTGCACTATACGTTTCGTTCTTTATCACTGGTTACTAAGTGATGAAACTGAAGGGAGCTTCTAGTAAGCCACCATATATGCTCCTGTACTTTTATAATGCATCCCTTTACACTTCTTAGCCTCTAAGATTCATTATGTGGACTTTTAAAAGGTGAGATCCTGGGTTGGTGAAATGGTCAGCAGGTGAATGCTCTTGCTGCATAAGCCAGCAACCTGAGCTCCATTCCCAAACCTACATAAAAGTGGAAGAAGAGAACCGACTCCACAGACTTGTCTGCCATGGCACGTGCACCCATGCACTGACATCATGCACACATGCACACAATAAGAAGAAAAAAATTTTAATTTAAAATAAGATCTTATGTTTTTAAGAGGTCATATTAGGGGCTGGAGAGATGGCTCAGCAGTTAAGCGCGCTTGCTGCTTTTAATGCAGATTCGGTTCTCAGCACTGACATGGCAACTAACAGCTGTCTGTAACTCCAGTTTCAATGGATCCAACACCATCTTCTGGCCTATTCTGGTCCCTGCACATATGTGGTACAGCACATACACATAAAATAAAATAAATCTTTTCTAAAAAGTGTTCAGGCTGGGTGTGGTGGCACATGCCTTTAATCCCAGCATGTGGGAGGCAGAAGCAGGTGGATCTTTGTGAGATCAAGGCCAGCCTGGTCTTCATAGCTAGTTCCAGGCCAGTTGGTGGTGCTACAAGGAGACCTTGTCTCAAAAAGACAAAAAAAACTATCAACAAACAACAACAACCAAAAACCCAACCCCTTTGAGGCCGGGTAGACATCTCACTACTTTTGTTTGCTAAAGGTCCTTCAAGTTATTTTTACTGGGACAATTATGACCTTCTAAACAAATACATAGCTGAAGGCTAATCACATGCATTCTGGCTTCTGTCTCTGGCCTCTCTGACACACAGCGTACCCTCATTTAGGCAGTGTCTCATGAACTCTTGCTTTGTTTTTTAGGCTGCTTATGTGTTGTCCAAATACCAGTACTTTGTGTGCCCAGTGGAATACCGAAGCGATGTCAACTCTTTTGTGACGGAATGTGAGCCCTCAGAGCTGTTCCAGCTCCAGAGCTACTCCCTCCCTGCGTTCTTAAAGACAGTGTTAAGACGGGTAAGAGAAAACCACTGAGGAAACCACCGGGTAGCATGATTACAGAGCCTTCATTCCAAAGCAGTGAGGTTCTGATTCTTTTTAATTTTAAAGAATTTATTAGTATGTGTGTGTGTGTGTGTGTGTGTGTGTGTGTGAGAGAGAGAGAGAGAGAGAGAGAGAGAGAGAGAGACAGCTTCATGGAGTCAGTTTTCTCCTTCTACCTTTTCATTGATAGTGAGGCTTGAACTCATGGTGCCAGGCTTGCACAGCAAGCCCCTATAACCACTGAGTCATGACACCATTCCCAAGACTCATATTCTTAAGGGAAAATAGTCTGTACAGAATTCTTAACTTAAGGTATCGAAGTAGATTTTCTGTCTGTCATCACAAATATTTTCTATACCCTTGAATTTGTTTCTTAAGCATCAAATGAGTATTAATATCACAAAGCATATTTCTGTACTATGAATTTATTTGCATAATGATTTAAATACTGGTGACAATTTATTTTATTTTATTTTTCAAGTATTTAAAATATTCCATAGATTTTTATATGGGGCTGGGGAGATGGCTCAGTGGTTAGGAGCACTGACTACTCTTGCAGAAGACCCAGGTTTGATTTCTAGCACCCACATGGTGGCTAACAGTCCTCTATAACTCCAGTTCTAGGGGATCTGATGCCTTTCTTCTGACCTCGGCAGGCATTGCATGACACAGGTGCACCTACTTAGATGCAGGCAACGCTTTCATACACATAAAATAAAATAAATTAAATACAAAAATTTCATAGATTTTTATAAATGAACTAAAATGAATTTTACATGTTAGTGGTATGAATTGACTCCATTTAAAATTTAATTAAAAACTATCAGCTGAAAGAGTCCTTGATTTTTAGAGGATATTATTAGTATAGAAGTCTTCTAAAAATGAGTTTTCCTCCCCAACTGATTGCCCCACTAATTTTCTAACTAATTTAAAGCATCTTTGAGGTGTCAGCTTGAAGGACATTTAGCATGTTCTACCATAGAGTCCTCTTTGGGAGGACTGGTTTATTCAAGTGGGTATTCAAATAGCTGTGGGTCTTTGTGGATGTGCATGTGTGTGAGTGTATTTGAAACATTGTACTTTCTGATTCAAATCTATGAAGTTTGTAGAAGCAGGTTAACCTGTACATGATTTCTTCCCTCGAGTGCTCAATATGTAGATTCCAAATATGTTTTTAATATCCCACCTCCTGTTATATACTCTCAAACTTCAGGTGGTTCTGTCTCTAATTTGGAGCAAGACTTTCACTTTGAGAATAGATCCAAAACTTCAAGGGCTAAACATCTTTCTTGGACCATATTCATTATGTGTTAACTGCAGTTTGTAGCTATTTAAGAGAAGCAAGGGCTATAAACTTGAGTATAAAATTCCTTTTTATGATCACCCCAGATCATCTGTAAGTGCTTGAGTAATGTTCATTTTAATAGATTTTTGTTTTGTTTTGAGACAGGGTCTCACCATGTAGCCCATGCTGGCCCTCAACTCAAAGTCCTCCTATATCAGCTTTAACTATATCAGAGTTAAAGTGAGTCCTAGGATCATGTGTATGTGATCATGCTATCCCTTGACTGTATTTTAAATACTTGTTTCTTTGTGCTCCCATTGCATTCAGTTTTATTTTAGAGAAGAATTTTCCCTGTTTCATCGTATACAATTAGATGTTATAAAATTCAAATTTTAAATGTCAAATTTTAAAATTAAGCAAATGTAGGAATTAGCTTACCTGTATGTCCTACGACTCCATGCTGCTGAAGCTCCTGGCTGAACTAGTTCTTCACCAGTCCTGAGAACCTGCCTGTAGGTGCTGGGCAGTGTGTTGATGCAGGGCATGGAGCCTGCTGGTTGAGTAGAAGGCTGGACAGAAAGCTTACAATAATGTTTTTCTCTCATGATCTTTAAAGCTTGTGAAAGTAGCAAAAATATTCATACGTTTGACTTCCTGTTTTTTTGTGGTTTCTGGTTGCATGGCATGCTCAAATACAATTTTAATGCAATTGGTCCCTCTCCCTTCTTCCTCTTCCTCTTTAGGAAACCGTGAGCTTGTATCCTTTCCAGATACACAGTGTTGCTTTTTCAACATTTGCATCACTAATTGGCCCATTTGGAGGTTTCTTTGCCAGTGGATTCAAAAGAGCTTTTAAAATCAAGGTATGTTTTTACATTTTTTCTACATTATTAGTGAGCTTGATTAGGTACTGTATCTTATGGAATTTGGTCCCCTCTTGGTCTGTCTTAAGCCCTTGGGCAAGAAATCATACCATTGCTGCAGTTTGTTTAGCCTCATAGAAATGCTGCCTGGCTGATTTGAGTGTTCTTTTTTGTTAGTTTGGCCATGCTACATTCATACATTCTGAAGTGATATATCAGCCTCTTACAGAAAGGACATGTTCCCTCATTACTGGTGTAAATACAGAATCTTGTTATTTCAAGAGTTAAAGAATCCAGTGAGGCATTGTCTGCAGTGTTACATTTTGTCACTCTCACCTGGAAGGTTATGCAGAAGAGCTTTTGGACATGCAGCTGTCCATCCTGATAGGTTAAGTGATTATCAAACTTTCTAGGGAGAGAGTGGTGTGTTATATCAGGCTTTGAAGACTGTCCTTCCATCACAACTTTTACACTGTGAACTCTGCTGCTGCATATGAGCCCTGGCCTCACAGCCATGTCCATGAATGTCTGGGTCTTAATAAAACTTTATTTACAAGACTGGATTTGGCCTCTGATGTTTGGTTTGCTGACTCTTGCAGATACTTAATGTTGTCCCCATGCTTTTGTTGAGTTGAATCATCAGAAAGTGATGTCACCTCACCCTTCCTGTCTCACCGTGATAAGGTGGAATTGGGTCATTAGGGATTAGAGTGATTTTTGAAAGGGGGGTGGTCAGGGATTCACCCCTCCAAGTTAGGCGGACCTGAGATCTGAGAACAAGATGAAAATGAGTCTGAGAGAGGTTTGAGGAAGAGAGTTGCAGTGAATACAAGGAGGGGAGTTGCCCGTCGGAGGGCAGCAAGGACAGAGCAGCCGTGTCAGAGAATGGACAAGACGATGCTTGGAAGGGCCTGACCACACAGCACCTTAGACAGACCATGAAGCAGATGAACTCATGGAGCAGCTGGCCTAACAAGGGTGTTGAGGTTGGTGGAATGTAATGGATGAAGCCCACAGGACCTGGCGTTGAGGTGTCCCTTACCCATTGGGGGAACAGCCCAGTCCACAGTGACCACTGAGACCACGCAAGGTGACTATCACAAGCATTGCTAGCCATCAGCTGGGTGGAATGGGGTTGCTGTGGCTGCCACATGCTTTAATGAAGGAGAATGGGTGGGCAAAGGAAAGAATTCTTCAGTAATTGTTTTAAATAGAGAAATGTGTACTTAGAATGCCATCTTTTAGAGTCTCTAATCCAGTGTTTTTTGTTGAAAGGAGATTCTTTGCTTGTCCGAAGCGAAGATATAGTTGCAGTTGCATCTTGTTTGTTTAGGTTTAGTGACTGTGCTAGAAGAGCAGATAGTTACTTCCGTTTCCAGGGTCCAGATGAGAGAGTGCATCTGTAGTTGGTGTGCAATAGCTTTTCACCCAGTTTCTCGGTTTGGCCATGTAATGGACTGACATAAGGTTTTCTCAGTGAGCTAGCTGTTTTGGTTTTCTTTTTACCCCAAATGCTTAAAGAAAGAAGAAGCAAAGTTTATCATTGATGTGGAATGTTTGTTCCAGAGCAAGAGCTATTAGGACAAGCATGAATTAGAAGCACTCGCACATCTGTTAACAGCACCAAAATAGCTCCCAGATTGCTTCTGGCTGAGCAGAAGCATAGACCCTTAGGAAATTAGATTAGTAATAGTTGATAGAATTTTTACTTAGAAAAATTTTGTTAGTGAGGAAAAGTGCTAGACTTAATATTTAGTATTATTTTAATGCTGTGGGCCAATTCAAAAACCATTAAATAATGTAGATTTGAAAGATATAGTTTTAGTATGCTGTTTTAATTGATTTGTATTTATTGGAAAAATTAATAGGTGTTTTCCCTATATAGTCTATGATACCAAAAAGACAAGTACAAATTGGAATTTGATGCAGATGATGTTTTTGCATATCTGTTTGTTTCTGCAGGACTTTGCAAACACTATTCCTGGACATGGTGGGATAATGGACAGGTTTGATTGCCAGTATCTGATGGCAACATTCGTGCATGTATACATCACAAGTTTTATCAGGTACTTTACATCTCAAAAGCCTTTTCATCATATGATTTCTTTGTGTTTTTATTAGTTTTAAGTTCACTATTTCTGTCAGTGGTAATCTATAATGTCAAATTAAATAGAATTGAAGCTCTGAGCAGCATGGATAAATCTTCATTCTTTTTCATACATTTGAGCAGTTTAAAAATAGTTTACATCATGGCATTAGCAGAAACAAATGAAAGACCCAGTCAGTATGGGTTGGAAACATGAGCCGACTGCACTTAACTGTGGGCATTGTGAATGCTAAAAGTTAAAAAAGAGAACATAATTCATTCAACCCAGTTATTCCTGAGTGACTGTTGTGTGTCACAGAATGTTCTAGGCATAGATATATGCCAACTAAGCCCCTACCCTCAGCTTCTTGTTGAGAGATTGGAGGATCAGAATTGAGTAATAAAGAAATAATACAGATGACTGTAGAAGCCTTGGAGAAGAATAAAGCAGACTGGGGAATGACTGCTATGTATGTGTATGAGAGGTGGGAGGATGGATGGATGCAGCTGTTTAAGACAGGATGATTTGTTCTTGTTACTGATTCTTAATGATTAGATCTGTCCCAAAGCTAACTGTCTTAACCTGGTGGTGACTTATTTCCATGGTCTCCACTAGGGCCCAGAAGGTGCAACACTTAATAGCGCCAGAGCCATGGGACATATGGATTTCCATCAGTTATTTAGAGTGAAATTTAATTTAGAAATGTTTAACTATACATTTAAAATATGTAACCATAGCAATGTAAGAATTTTTGTATTAATTTTATGGGGGAAGGAAGTTTTTTAGACTTTCATTCATCTTTTCAAAGAACTAAGGCTCCATTGATCTCCACTCTTATTTTTAATTTATCTTTTTAAAGTTTAATTTCTTCTTCTTCTTCTACATTTTTGAGATAGAGCCTATTTTATTAATTTTTAGCTTTCCTAGTGAAAGCCATTGAAGACTGTAAACTTCCTTTATTATACCACTTTATGCTCATCCTGTAAGTTAAAGTATTTACATTTTCATTACTCAGTGATAGGTATGTTTCACTTTCCTATATTACTTTCTCATTTGACACATGGGTTATTTAGGAGTATACTGATTTCCGAACAAATCAAAACTTTTCTTTTCTTTCTTTATTGATATTTTCCCTAATTCCATTCTGGTTGAACAACCCATTCTGTAGGATTTCTGTATTTCTGAATGTATATGTTATTGAATTTTTGTGCATTTCATAAGAAGCATTTTAATCATCTTTATGCCCCTCCCCCATCTGCGCCCTTCTGTAACGCTCCCCGCCCCCCCAGAATTTCATGCATTCTGTCATATATGTTAAGGCCTATTGAGTCAAGTTAGTGTACCTAGACATTCCGCAGTGCAGGGCCTAGTAAGCCTATCTAGAGTCCCTCCCTTAAAGAAGATCCACTCTCCCCTACCTATCAGTTATCAGCTGCCAATAGTTCTTTGGCTAAGACTGGAGCCTGCTGGCCCATTTCCCCAGTTTTGTGCGGGGTTTTCATCTGCTTAGTTTGCATGGGTCTTGTGCATGCTGACATCATTGCTGTAAGCTCATATGAGCAAGGTTTCAGGAGCCTGTACGACTCTGTTTCCTTATAGTCATGCACTTCCTCCTCTGGTCTTACAATCTTCCTGCCTCCGCTTCAGCAGTAGCCCTTAAGCCCTGCCTGGGTGGGTAGAGTTTAATATAGGAGTCCTATCCAGGGACACATACTCTGCAGACTCTTATTCTCTACACTTAAGCCAGTTGTAGTATTTTGTGTTCATTGCTCTGTTACATGAAGAAGCTTTGCTGATGAGAGTTGAGAGAGGCATCCGTATTCTCTTTATTCCTTGTTCCTCCATGTACCATGAGCCTTAGGTATAGAGGTTCCATTGTGGATTTGTCGCTTAGGGTTGGGTATCTCGCACTTACTGACTTATTGTCTGTATATAACTATTGAGGAACTCTGAAATAGTCTCCTGTACAAGGGGCTAAGGGAGAAAAATCAATCAGTGGGCCAACCCCAGCTTTAAAGCCTAATAACCACGCCAGTGACCAGCACAGCAGACTATATTGGTGCAGTAGAGGCACTCTTATCTTGAGGGGATCAACAGCTACCTTAATTGGACTTAAGGCCCACCCAGTGGGAGGAAACATCCCAAAACACATGGCTGGAGAGGTCATAGATCTTAAAAAGAGCTCTAAGTCTGTCACATTCCTAGACAAATGTAATTTCTTACTACATGCTGAACATAGATCCTTGTATTTACTGACAAGTAGGCCAGTTACCACTCATCAAAGAAGCTTCTTTTGCACCAGAGACTAGTACAGAGTTCCACAGGTGTTTTTATTCTTTGAAACTTGCTTCATGGTCCAGCATGTCATCTCTTCTAGTACCTATTTCATCTGCCATAAAACAAATATGCAGTTTGCAGTTTTTAGATGCATGTGACTAGTGAAGTTCAGTGAAGTCGTTGGTTTGGCCTGCTTGCCTTCTGGTATACTTGTTCTGTTGGTTACTTAAGAGAGCTTTGTTGATATCTCTTGCCGTGGTTGCAGATGAGTCAGCTTTTCTACTTCTGTCAAGTTTACATCTGCATTTTGAAGTTGTATTGGATGTATGCAAATTTAGCATTGTTTCTCCATGTGGAATTCATCCTTTGGGCATCTCATCATGCCTGTCTTTGACTGTCTCAAAGCCTGCTTTGTTGTTTATGAGGACAACTCTGACTGCCTTCTTTCGGGTAGTTGCTTGCATGCTGTGTATCTCTTTATTTTTAGCATGCCTTTGTCTTTATTTCTAATGATATTTTTGTTTTCTAACAAACACATAACTGGTTGTTTTATTTTTTTTCATGACCCTGTTGACAGTCTTCATTTTTTTAATTGGAGTATTAATATATTTGTTGATATATTTTGGTATTAGTATTTAGTAGTTAAATCCCTAAAAAGTACTTTTCAGAAGATGGCAGAATTTTAAGTATTTAAGTATTAACTCACATTCTTTGTTTTAAAAAGCAAAACAAAACAGAACAAAACAAAAAACTGTGGAAACCATATCTGGTTCTCTCAGTGGAGAAGTCATGCTGAGCTATGCCGCCCATTTGAAAGCAGATCCTTGGGCACAGCCAGCTGGAAGCACCTGCTGACATCACTTTGCATATAGCTGAGCAAGCTGGGATAGTTTTCTTTTCTCTGTGGGCAGCTATCCCAAGACTAAGTTAGGAAGTTGCTGAATCTTTGGAAGAAATTTAATAAAACAAGAGGGGCTGAGACTTGCCTGGACTTCAGCTATGAGAGAAACTTGGCTAAATGTTTTTGGCTGTTGACCTGAGCACACTGCATGAAGGTGACCTATGGGGTAGCTCTTGTCGACTTTTGTGTGGTTGTTTTAAGTCAAAGATTTCCAGAGTAAGTTGTCCCTCTATTAATTCCCATTGCAATAACACTGTAGCAGACATTACTTGTTGCTGGGATTTCTAGTTCCTATGACTTTATTTAAAAAGACTGTTTTACAAATCCTTTACTTTCCCATTTAGAAGTTTTCCTGTGAATTCTGTGCATTTCCCCATACTTTGCTCACGGCTTTTTCCAATTAGATTTTACCACTCCCCCAGTGTGCTTCTCTACAAGTGCGTTGTGGAAGGTTCAAACAACAGTGTTTATACATTAAGATGTAAATTGAATTAAGTTGGTCATTTTTTTCTTTCCTTTTCTGTTGTTTGTTCACTTTAAGGAATTGCCTTACTCTTCTAACTCAGCAATCTAGAACTCACTATATAGCCCAGGTTAGCCTCTTACTCATAGCAATCCTCCTGTCTTAGCATGTCAAATGCTAGGATTACATGTATCAGCCACCATGCCTGACTGACTTGCCAAATTAGTGTTTTAGATTTGTGCATTCAGAAACACAGGCCATTTCTAACGTATAAATGAGTCGAGCTCTCCAGGCCAGACTGTGGGAAATTACAGTCTTGTGACTGCAATAGTGTCATGTTAGTGCAAAGTATGAAGATCACAGCCCTACCTGACTGGAATTCCTCTGACCTTCTTGAACCCATCTGAGTTGCTTACAGAAGAGCTGGAGCAGGGTTCTTGGAAGAGTGAGCCCAAGGGAGATGTGTTGCTGAGTGGGGCCAGGGGGTAGGTTGCTACCCAGCAGGCACTTGAGTTCTCCCTGCTTCCCTGAGTGGACTGCAACAGCAGATGAGCAAGGCCTCCAGGCTTTTAAATAGAGCAGAGTTGTCTGTAACACTGCTTACATGTTGGGCTCCACCAAGACTGTGAACAAAAGCTCTGACGCCTGTCCTATATCCCTACATACCCCGGATAGGGGCTTTGGTGCTAGGTGCAGGACTCCTGTGTTCTGTCTCTGGAATGAACAAGTCCCTTACATGGTCTTGAAGTATACATTTTAAGTTTCTTTTGTGCATTCTTTTTGGTTTCTGTGTATCCATTTGTCTTAGGATTTGTTACTCTCTTTACCTCTTAGCTGAAGTTGTTTTTAGGGAGTTTGTGTAGAACTCAGTTCTATACACTGCTAAACTGCTGTGTGCTATTATGTGTTCTGTGCCTGTGAGTTTTCCCGGGATCTAGTCTCAGTGCTTCTCAGGGAAAACTAGCTCTGGCTTTTGCTCCCCCTTGACATGAGCATTGGACATGACAATGAGATCTTAGAAGAGCTGTTTCATTCTGTAAAGATGGCTGCTCAACCCTTAAAAACTGCTTGTCGGAAATTGGGAGTCTGTACTTTACTTAGCCCCGTGCAAACAGCCTGAACTTGTCTTCTCTGTTTATCATCAGGGGTCCTAATCCCAGCAAAGTGCTCCAGCAGCTTCTGGTGCTTCAACCAGAACAGCAGTTAAATATATATAAAACCTTGAAGACTCACCTCATTGAGAAAGGACTCCTCCAGCCCACCTTGAAGGTGTAACTGCACCCAGAGAGGGATGGACTGACAGAGGAACTCCACAGAGAAGCACTGACGGATGAGATCTTGCACTGAACCAAAATGTGCTTGAAAATGCAATCGTTGCAAGTTTTGCAGACCTGAATGTTTCTTCCTCTGAAATTACTGTGAATATTTAACAAACACATGATCTAAGTTATGAAATACATAGCAGTTGCCAGCAAAAGATCTGTACTTTTTCTAACATGAATTTTCTGATGTTAACTTCTTTCCCGTTACTTGCCGTGTTTCATAATTTGAAAGACATGTATTTTAAAGAGTCAAACACTGCACGTCACGGCATCTGAAAGTCGCTCCCGGCACTGGGATCTTTCGCACAGATATTACCTTTTGCTCTTGGAGCTGCTCTGTCATGCGGCAGTGTCTCTGGGGTTCAGCCGGAGTCAGCCCTCCTGCCTTCCTCCTTCTAGATGCTCACGTGTTTTCTGAAGGGCAAGTTAGATTAAAAAAGATAGAAAAAGAATGCTTGTCCACTTTTTCTGATTCCTTTTCTTCCTTTTTGATTGTTTGTTTGTGGTGCTAGGTAAGGCATCGATAAGGCATCCCAGGTCTCAGACATGCTAGGCAGGTGCTGTGCCACTTAGCTCTGCCCCTCTGGCCTGTTGCCTTTTCAGAGAAGTGATCATTTGTTCAAAGAAAAACCTTCTGTTTTTAAGTAGTTGCAAAATTTAGGAGCCAGAGGCTGAAATTTATTGTTTTTTTAGAAAAAGCAGGTATCAGACCCCATTTCTGATAAAACTCGGAAAAAAAAAACCCTCACAACTTCACCGCAGCTTCCCAAGCAAAACAAGCATGGATTCTGCTTGAAGAACATGATACATGGATCCTCTACCAGCTCATCTCTCCCGGACTGTGCCTGGGAGGCAGTGTAAAGGGATGCCCTGTGACTCATGTCCCTCTTGGTGGAGGCCTCTGCTTGCCTCGTTTCCCCGTGAACTGATTTCACTAAGTCCTGTGAGTGGCAGTACTGGCCTAGGTAGAGCAGAGATCGGCTGAACAGTGGGCTGCCCGTTGGGGTGCTGCATGCACGACGCTGTCCATGCCTGCCTCCCGCAGCCCTCTGAACGCTCACCCGTAAAGAAGGAAGGTCTGCCCGGAGACCTAGTCCTAGGCCAACTCCCTGCTGATAATGAATCTATGTCCTGTTGCTCTTCCCCAATCGTGTCATAAAATCCAAGGACAAAAGTCAAGCAGAAGTGATAGCCACCAAGAAGAAAAAGCACACAAATGACAAATCTTTCATTGGGTGAACTGGACACTGCAGCTACACGAGAGTAGGTTTCTTATCAGGAGACATAGCTCCTGTTGCTGTGTATTATGACAGCCACACTCAGCAAATCAAAAGTTGGTGATAAACCTTCAAATATTGCCTAGTGTCCCCAATGAAATGTTCAGAGAGGAGAAATAAATGAATTGTAAAGAATGTTTTGCTAATGAGGAGAGTAACTATTTTTATTTAAATTAGAAATGAATTTCAGGTATTCTATATTCCCTCTACATTTCTGGGTTCTGTGGATGAGCCTGCAGCCATCAGCCTGGGCACGGGTACCACACTTGCATGGGTATCTAATGAGCATAGGAGACACAGTGGCCTTCAGTCCTAAGAATGCCATCTGTCTTTGGGTCTGGTCTGCACTGGGTGACTCCCTGTCACTGGGCATGTTCAGTTTGCACTATTTCCTACCGCTGTATAAAAACTAGAAGCTGGCTCCAAAAGTGCCGCACAGGAGGCAGCGGTTACTTTTCCATCAGGTCGCACCCAAGTTATTGAACACCTCGTGCTTTTGTTTGTCCAACTAACAGCTCCACATGTTGACCATAAGAGAATTTCAGGCACCAAAGTTTTAAGAAATGCAGTGCAAATCTTGTGCTAGGAAATTGTCTTGAAACTTGGCAGTTTGCCCAAGTAAAAAGACCTTGAAGATACATCGATTCTTCCACATTTTTATAGGATTGGTGAGGCAATGTGAGACAGAACTATGTGAGCATTACTAAATACAGGTATTAAAAATCAATATTCTTATAAATAAAGGATGAACTAGGATTATTTCAGGCTGTAGGAAAAGCTTTTCTCAAATAGACTTTTAGATTTGGGTGTACATTATGCCATATGTAAAAAAGTAAGTTCTTAATTTTAACAGAGTTCTAAAGATTAAAATTTTTAGCATACTTTTTATAGCATGTATATTAAAATAGACTATATTTTAGCAGACAATTATCATAAAACCTAGACTGATCATCTTTATATTTGCACTGGAAGAGGGCTTAAACTAATGTAGTAATGTGGTGGTGAAGAAATGAGTGCTAGAAACTTCTTTCACAGTAATGACTAATCATTGCAAATCTGTTCTTCAGGAAAGGTACCAGTTGCTTGGCTTTTTAACCTATGGGATGTAAATGTTTCTTCTTCAGTCTTTTCCTTCTGGTGGTGCCTGTACAATTACTGAAAATAGGAAGGCCATACCCCCTCTGTCTTTTATAGTATCTCTTCATTTGCACTTTGGTTTGAACAGAGGTGATGACACCTTGTTCAAGGAAAAAACAAAAAGTAGCAACACTGTACATATACTGTATATGGGTGAAAGTTTATGATATGTATCAATCACTTCTTCGAATCTTTTTACTGAAACTGAAATAGAAAAATAAAAAAATCAATTGTAGTGTCCTTGTGCCATTTTCTCATTGGAGAAAAAATACTCGTTCTTTGAACTAGTTTTCCCAGAATAGTGATAGATTTGCAGTGTTGCATTCTATTAACTACACTAGAAGTGACATCTTCAAGGAGGGAGGTAAGTTCTAGTGATGCTCAAACATCTGTGTTTATTGAGAGGCGATGTCTTAATCAAATAGCCTTGAACTGTGGACTGTACCAGAATGTATAATACATTTATTTCATGATTCTTTCAATAGTATTAGATACTGAGTAGAGGGGATAAGGGAAAGGAAATTAGATCTGTGCCAGATAGTCCTGTGATCCAAAAACTGGGTCAGAAGAATCAGAAATTGAGGAAGGAAAGAGCAAAGTGGAAGTGATAAAGATTCTCATTCCCAGCCTTTACTGCAGGAAGGGAAATCCGAGATTCAGCGTACAGATGAGGGCAGCTGAGTGTGGTGCTGCACACCTTTAAACCCAAAACTCTGGAGGCAGAGGCAGGTGGATCGCTTCAAGATCGAGGCCAGCCTGGTCTATATAGCCAGCTGGGGCTACAGGGAGACCCTGTCTCAAAAAAACAACCATCAAGAGAACCCAGTATGCAAAAAAAAAAAAAAAAAAAAGTTAATTCAGCAGTACTGATATGAGACTTTAGTGGCTTTTCTGAGACTCATGATCTTTACAAAGTAGGAGAGGCTCTTGCTTATCTGAATGATTTAGACTGGTATGTAAATAGAGTTAATAAAGTGCCAAAAAGCCCTGAAATAGAAAAGAGAAAACAAATTGTGGGATGAATCTGGGTCACCCAAAGGCAAATGTGGGAAAATTCCCATTGACTTGGAGTTCTTTGGGAGGTGGGTTGCGGGGGGGAGGGGGAAGACGACAGCGGGATTCAGTGTTTGCAGTTCAGTGAATGTGTGAATGACAGGGCAGTGCAGGTGAGAAAGATTTAGCTTCTCCCAGAAATGGGTAGGTTTTCCCCTAGAGTATGCAGTGAACATTCTGCCCTGGAGGTGGAGATTATTTGCCCATTTCTGGGGCCCTTTCAACAGCTGTATAGCCACTAGGAAAGCAGCAGCTGGCTGTCATGCAGGCCCATCGAACCAGGGCGTTAGTGCGGTGTAGCTGGTCACAGCATCGCCAGGCTCCCCATTGGCCCCAGAATGGCTGAAGAGCTTGAGTCAGCCATGGAGCCCTTTGGTGGTGGGAAGGCTATACTCCGTGCCCCGCCTGCCATGGGCAGAGTTCCAGGATGGGGAGCCAAGGTTGCTCATGCTAATGATTGTGGATTACAGAAAACTAGAGAATGGCAATGCCTTCCATCCACACCATTGTACCAAGAATTGCTTATTTGAAGAAGTAATTGATACAGACAGTGCTATCTTTTCACACTGTTTGGGCTTTGCTAACTTTCTTTTTGATAGCCCCTTAGCTGCTGAATTCCAAGACCAATTAGCAACTGCTTGAAACGATCAGGGGTGGGCCTTCAGAGATCCTGCACACCCTTTGCTAAAAAGGTTTCATTATATGGATACTGTGCTTTACACATTTGAAAGACATGCAGGTACAGTAAAGGAGTGGAGATGGTAAAGCACTATGCACAGGGACAAGGCCACACATCACTGTGAATTTGGGCGAGTCTTTCCTTGGGTAAAGCACAGATGATACCCAACAAAGTGATAGAGAAAACTCCTATAACAATCTGTGCCTGTAAAAGTAAAAAAAAACATTGGTGAATAAGTTGAAATCCTGGGGCTGAAGAGATGCCTCAGTGGCTAAGAGCACTTGGCTATTCTTCCAGGTTCAGTTCCCAGCACCCACATGGTGGCTAGCAACTGTCTGTTAACTCCAGTTCCAGGGGGTCTTCTGGCCTCTGTGCACAATGCATGCACATTGCTTACATGGAGGCAAAAGACTCATACACATAAAATAAAAAATTAAAAACAGTTTAGACCCGAGGAGGTACCCTGGATGAGTGGGAGGAAGCACACCGAGAATTCATATTTAGTAAAATCCTGCTAGAGGGTGGGCTACCTCCCTGTGAGAACTGTTGGCCAGGGAGGCCCCGGAAGTCCCCCCAAACAGTATAGGCTGTTGCCACTGCTCTTGACTGCATACCAGAACTAGATGGTATAATCTATTGCTGATGACACTACACCATGTGCTCTGGTTTTAGATCATAGAGAAATCAAGCTGAGACAGCTGGAAATTCCGTTCCTCCGGGCCTTCAGACATCTTGTCTAAAAGTGCTGTGCAGACTGCTGGGTAGCCATCAGAAGCCCGCCTTAGCTGTGGATATATCCTGTTGTAACCATGCCAGATGTGCCTGCTGCTGGAAATAGTGCCAGGACTGTCATAGCCATCTGCTTTTTGACTGGATTTAAGGCCTACTCCAAAGGAGGGGATTCGTGCTTGGTGTTGTAACATACAATAAAACACAACAAAAACGTGGTTTGGGAGATGATAGACCTTTAGAAGAAATTATTGCTCTTGTTTTGCTAAATCATTGTGTATTGTGTTACTATAGAAACTACAATAAGTGGCTGTTGTGGCATAGAGGCACAGCGTTTAACTCTAAAGGGAGCAAATCATCATATGTTTATATCCCCTCTCCAAGGCTCAGAGAACATCAAGGAAGAGGGGGCAGAAAGAATAGAGGAGCCCGAGGGAGGGGTAGAGTGCTGTGTAAAGCAGTACTCTGGTTATGACATGGCTTCGCCACTTATGATTACCCATAGGAGACCTGTACAAGTTTGGGCCTATTTAACATCCTGTCATGGAAGTGGTGGCGGGCTCATGAAGCCTTGCCACAGCGTGAGAAGCCTTGAAAGATGGTTGCAAAAAGCTCCATCCCTCCTCAAGGATTATATAAGCAGTTAATTACTAGGGCTGGGGCAGGGAGACTGATAGTGTAGCTGTTCATGCTCCTGTAAGCAAACTCTAAGCCATGCTCCTGTAAGTAACCCCAGTTAAGCTCTTTGGTACACCAAACTAGTCTTGGGTGGAATTGTTTGGTCTGTTATTGGTGCCCTGTCTGTGGGTGAAGAGACGTGTATTCTTATCATTGAAAAAATCATACAACAGTAGCCCAGGCTCCAACTCCATATCCTCCTGCACAGGCTTCCATGTGCTGGGATTATAGATGTTGTGCCATGACGCCTGACGCTGACAGAACTGTGTTCTGAAGTGGCTATACAATGATGCTCTTGCGAGGGTTCCAGTGTCTCCACATCTTTATCCAAATATACCATCTGAATGATATGCCACTTGGCATGTGGAGGCATTTCTTTGTGGTTTTCATTGGCATTTCTGTAGTGGCTAATTCCACAAGCATCTTGAAATATATAATATATATGAACATATATTTATATATGTCTATCCCCTTTGCTGAAATTTCTACTCATATTTTTGTCCATTTAAAAATGTTATTTTTTTCTTTTTACTGAGTTTTAAAAGATTATTATACATTTTGGCTACAATTATATATGGTCTCCAATTTATAATTTGTAAAAGTTTTCTCTTGGTTTGTGGCCTTTTATTTTCTTAATAGTGTCATTTGAAATTTATTGCCCTCAAATTATGATCATGTCCTACGATTGATGTTGTCTACTGAGGAGCATGTGAGCAACCCGGGTTGGAAAGATGTTACCTGGCTCTCCAAGCTCCAGGTCTCAGCTATACATATCTGTAGCCTGGTCTTGCAGTATGCTGGTCCTAACCACAGTGGTGCAGGCATGTGGGGACCAGCCCTCCCCGCTAGCCTCTGCTGAGACTATTATTTCCACTGACTTCACAGAGAGGGGCGTGTCCACTATTTCAAACTGAATGAAACTCCTTGACCAGTGGAGTCATCACCATGTTCTTGCTAAGTCAAAGCTGAGCTGACAGGGCTGAGACAGCCCGGATAAGGATGCCACACAGTTCTCTTGTCTAATGTACCTTTGTTCAATTTTCCATTGTATGGATGCTTTTCAAGGGAGTTTGCTTGACCTTTTACTCAGATTCAACTGAAAATTCCACCTTGAGAGTTCTGTTTTTCAGTAGGAAGAGATGGGACAGATCCTAATCCAAATATATTGAACTTAGTTGAGACGTAGAACCCAGTGTTCACTGTAGCAGTACCAGCCAGATAATGGTGGCACATGCCCGCATTCTGGGCACTCTGGAGCCAGAGGAGGAATTGTGCATTTGAGGCAGCCTGGGATCCATAGATTTTGTGAAAAAGAAAACCTAGAATTCAGTTTTCTTTCAGTATAATACATACTGTTAAGAATATTTATTACCACTGAGGCTGGAGAGATGATTCAGCAGTTAAAGGATGTGGGTTCCCAGTACCTACCTGGCAACTATCAAACCTCTGTAACTCCAGTTCCAGGGGATCCGACACCCTTTTCTGACCTCTACAGGCAATGCACGACATGGATACAGTTACATACATGCAGGCAATCTACTCATACACTTAAAGTAAAAGTAATAAAATATTTTTAAAAAGAATATTTATTACCACTGTTCCCAAACCCATTTTTTTCTGAAGGGTAGATATCCTCTTTTAATACTCAGATACTAAATGCATTCTCTGCCCTCAGAAGAATTTCAGGGACTGAAGTGGTGGCTCTTGCGGAGGACCCGGGTTTGGTTCCTAGCACCCACATGGTGGCTAACAACTGTAACTCCAGTTCCAAGGGAATCTGACAGCAATTCAGGTCTCTGCAGATGTAGCATGTACAAGTGTTCTTACATGCATGTATGCAAAACACTCATACACATAAAAATAAATAGCTGGAAGGGGTGATGCACACCTTTAATCCCAGCACTTAGGAGGCACAGGCAGGCAGATCTCTGTGAGATCGAGCCTATCCTTGACTATAGTTCCAGGCCAGTGGGGCCACAGAGAGCTCCTGTCTCAAAAGAAAAAAAAAAAAAGAATTTCCAGATTAGCTGGAGAGACGTTGTAGAAAATGCTGTGGTTGTAGTGTACTCAGGAAGGCCCCTAACCGGCCTGGCGTCACGGGGAGAGGAGTAAGGAGCAGTGTGGGGGGGAAACCCAGGTAGGACCGGAGGTTCTGATACCTTCCGAGGCTGCTCGGGCATCCTGTCATCGCTACCCTTTTTATTAACAGATACTTTACATATACTGGAAAGTGGTTTGTCCCCAATAGCAACTTGAAGGTGGCACAGAAGAGTGTGGATGGAGTAGTGCTGGTCCCGTGAGGAAAGCTCACTGGATACATCCTTGGAGAACTGGGAAGAGGACAACCATCCTCTTCCATCACACATAGCTAACATGATCCACTCCTTTGAGCTACCCAAGGAAGTGGAAAAGATCTGTGCACACAAAAACTTGGATGTGAATGTCCACAGTGGTTATTTGCAATAGCAAACAGGAAATGGCTCAGGTGACGTCATATGGTGAATGAATAAATTAGAGCTGGTATATCTGTATAATGGACCTCTACTTAGCAGTGAAGAATGAAGCACAGGTGTGTGCTATAACATGGATGAACCTCCAAAATGTCAAATAAGTCAATCACAAAAGACCACATTCTCTGTAATTCTATTATAGTCCAATGTAAAGTCATTATAGTAAATGTATAGATAAAGGGGATTCCTGATAGCCAAGGGCTAGGGGTGTGGACAAAGGAAAATGGGCAGTTATTGATCGTTATAAGAGGCTTCTTTTGATTAAAGTGTTCTAAAATTGAAGAATTATGGCCACAGAACTGTGTAAATATACCAACATATGAATTGTACCCTTTAACTTGACGATTCTAATTGTTTGTTTGAATCAGGTTATCCGTCTATAGCTTAGGCTATCCTGCAAGTTACTATGTAGCCCGGGATGACCTCAAACTCCTGGCAGTCTCCTGTCTCAAATTCCCGAGTACTGGGATTCCAGGTGTTAGTCACTGTGCCTGCCTATGTTAATGATAACTTATTGGGGTACCTGTATTGATGGAAACTGGTAAACAGGCAGGATGGGGGTGGATCTCCTGGGCTGCTGGCTGACTCCACAGTTGAGATGCTGACTTGCCTGCAGGGTGGGGGCTGGGCTGCCTTGGAATATTCCAGCCTCCCAGTGACCAGAACTAGAAGGAGGGGAGGAGACGTTCTTCCCTGGATCTAGGACAAAGGCACAAGAGCCTCTCAGCAGGGGAGCAGGTGTGCTGCTCAAGGGGGCTCTCAGAGACTAAGGGCCTTTGAAGGTTTAAAACCACACCCCAATGAGAGTTTCAAACACAGGTGTTCAGGCACGTTATCCGGATACTTGAAAGCTGAAACACAACACTAAATAGTTTAAGATTTCTGCAAAATCTGCATTTGAGTTGAAGGCGAGACTTAGGCTCCCTCTGATTTCTTCATTCAACAAATTCCCTGAGCAGCTGCTCTCCCTGCCAGATGTATTTGTAGGAACGCCACACAGCAGTGGACAGGTCAAAGGGCTTGGCCTTCCTGTGGCTGACCATAGGGAGACCCCACAGTGAACCAACGCAGAGCCTGGGAAGTGTTTGGGGACAGTAGCATAGAGGGCAAGTGTGGGGAGCGGAGGGCAACAACTGCAATGCTGTGGACCGCTCTGGAAGCCTCAGTGGGAAGGGACACGAGAAGACCTGAAGCAAGTGAGGAAGGGGAGGCGTAGGCAGGGGCTTGGTAGGGAGCAAAATGCTGCTGTGGACTGCTGAGGGACGAGGAGGCCAGCCAAGGTTTACCCCAGAAAGTGACTCAGTCTGGCTACCCTGTTGAGAATCTACTGGGAGGTAAACAAACAAAACCAACCAACCCAAATCCACTCACAGTGCCCAGTTCTCAGCCTTCAGTGGTTGTGGCCGCATTTGAAAGGAGGAAGGTGAAAGCTGTGTAAAAAGGTAGGCAAGAAGGCAGATGTCTGGAAGGACCAAGCCTGCAGTCTGAGATGGAAGACGATCAGGGAACCGAAGAGACGGCTGAGAAGGCTCTGGATCATTGACTATTTAAAATATTTTATTACTCTTTTTTAATGTTATGTGTATGAGTGTATGCCTGCATGTAGGTAGGTGTGCCAGCGTCATGCAGTGCCCACGGTGGTCAGAAGAGGGCGTCAGATCCCGTGCAGCAGGAGTTATGGATGGTGGTTAGTTGCCATGTGGGTGCTAGGAATCAAACCTGGATCCTCCGCAGGAGCAGGCAGTGCTCTTAACCGCGGAGCCATCTCTTCAGTAAAAGATGTTGGAAGTTCAATCACAATCACGGTCTATGTAAAAATAAGACTCATTTGTAGGCTAGAAAGTTCTAGAAGAGTTACCTTCTTTGCTGATTGGCCTAGCTAAATGTCTGTCAACACAAACTCAGGAATTGTACCTTAAAAGGAATAAAGCAATCTCAATTTGAGGACTTGAACTTGAACCAGAAGCACAATTTGGTAACATTGCTTTACCTTTTTCCCTTGGCTGACTTAGCCAGCAGAGCAGCCTGAAAAGATTGTGGGTTTACAGTCACCAAACTACTTGACCTTTGTCCCACTGTGTAGTTTTCAGAATCAGTTTGCAAAGGAGCGGCCACCTTAAATGAACAGAAGTGTCCTGTGTTCTGTTTGTTTAGGTATTAGTACTGGAACTCGGGACTGTGTGTGCTAAGTGCATGTTCCACCACTGAGCTACACTCCCAGCCGGAAGGAGCATTTTTATGATGCAGCTTTGGTTGCATTAGTAGTGCTTGATCACACACATGCTGGCTTTTGAATAGCTCAGTCCTCTTCACTGAAGTGCAGCTTGCTGTTCCACTTTGCTTTGGGGAGGGGAAGCATGATAGCCGAAGGTCAAGGTTGAAGTTCATTTTATCTTCTTGCTTAGGCTCAGCATGATTATGCACAGATGATACTGCAGTAACACGACACGTATACTTTCACTGTAGCCTTGGAAAAGGTCACTGGGAAATGCCCACGGGGAGCTATGTGTGAAGCATGTGGATGGAAGAGCGAGGGGGCTCAGGAAGAGATAAGCAAGCAACAGGCTTCAGGAACAGCAGGTAACCCCTGAGAGCCAAGAAAGGCCTTGGGGTCCACCTTCCAAGAGCTAGTCCTTTCACTCCACCCTCCTCTGTCAGATGGAGGGTCAACTCTCCATTGGCTTGTCTTTAGCTTTCTTGTATTTCAGCACATCACCACTTGTTAATTTCCAAATTATGAGAAAATACATGTCAACACCTCTTTTCCTCTGTAGCTATTAAATACGTAAACCTTTATACCATGTCTTTACGGGCAGGTATCCTAATATATATATATATAAAAAAAACAAAACTCAGCTCTGGAAAGGTGAAGTCACTCACAAGTGACAGAACAGAAACTTAGATCTCAGACTGACTAGTATACTATACTGGTGAGAGATACATGTATTAGAATTGTAGCATTAATAGCTTTATATGATCAAAATTTTAGTCTTAATCAGGTGTGATGGCATGTGCCTTTAATCCTAGCACTTGGGAGGTAGAGGCTGGTGAATCTCTGTGAGATGGAGGCCATCCTGATCTACATAGTGAGTTCCAAGCCAGATGGGCCTACAGGGAGACCTAGCTCAAAAACAAACAAAACATCTTAGTTTTGACTAGAATAATGATGTGCTTTTTTTTAAAGTCCTTGTTAGACACCTCAACACTCTGAAACGTGCTTCCTGTGTTGCTTCATCTGTGTGAGGGGTCTGTATTCAAGTAGCTGGTCGTAGCACCAATACCCAACCCAATGTGATGGGGGTTTGTCTTGCACTTGTCGATATCATGGGAGTCTGGTGGAGGTTCTGGAGTCTGATTAGGAGCCCAGGTGCCAGATGGGGTTGAATGCATGCTGCTTTACAGTGTGGGTAGCCTCATCTTGTCCTTCAATTAGTGGCTCTTGAAGTCTCAACCCTAGGAGTCCAAGAGATCTTTTTCTAGGTCTGCATGAAGACTGTTCTCATAAGTCTGATTTGTTCTTTTCCCTGCATCAAGGTCTGTACTGCAGTGCAGGAGTGGTGGAGGGAACTGCGGAATCGCCGTGTGAATCAAGACAGTGTTAGAAGTGTGCGCGCTCTGCACCAGCAAACACTGCCAGTGAAAGCTGCACTGCAGAATGGCCTTGAAGAAGCAGTAAAATGGGGATTTTCGTCTAGTCTTGACCTTCAGTGACACCCAATGAGTCCTCCAGCATCTGCCCACGGGAGCACGTCAGCTACCCTGAAGAGAAGCTTCTGTACCATGTGGTGAGGCCCCCAGCCATTTCCGCTGCAGAACACTGCTTTTCACTCAGAGAGCAGATATGTTCTTGGCAATGAAGAGGAGAGCTACTACTTCGAAGAGAACAGGAGATAATACTGATTGCCAGTAACATTTTAGGCTTGAGGCAAAGATGAGACTCTTGGGAAAACAAGGGGCTAGCACATAGCAGTGCTTTCTGTGCTGCTGGTAATACTTTACTTTTATACATGATAATGTGCCTTTTGGGATATCATGTAGTGAAACGTCCACATCTGAAAGATGTCTAAGTTCTGCAGCAGCACAGAGCTTGGCTCTCAGTGACAGCAGTCTCTAGCCTGTCACCACTGCATGAAGCTTTAGAATATAGGTGGAGAAAAGACAAAGAGTGCAAGATGAAGCAGTGGATTTCATGGAAGGTTCATTGTTCCAACTGCAGGTTCTCTGCAGTGATCGGTCTTCAAGAATCTTAACCAAGGCCCAGTGTGATGGCACACACTTGTGACTGTAGCACTTGGGAGGCTAGGCAGGAGGATTGCTGTGAGTCAGATCAGCCTGGACCCTATAGAAAACAACAAAATAGGGACTGGGAGATAGCTCAGTGGGTAAAGTGCCTGCCATACAAGCATGATCCCCAGTGCCCACGTAAAAGTCGGGCTTGGTTTCATGTATCTGTAACGCCAACGCTCGGCAGGCAGAGATGGGCAGATCCCCATTAGCTTTCTGGTCAGCCAGTCTAGATAATTGGTGAGCTTCAGGTTTAGTGAAAGATGCTGTTTTAAAAGCTAAAGTGGAGTGCTGGCAAGATGGCCCAGCGGTTAAAGGTGCTTGCTGCCAAGCCTGATGACCTGAACCCACACTGTGGAAGGACAAAACAAGTTCCTGCAAGTTGTCTTCTGACCTCCATGTGTGTCATGACATACATGCATTCACATGTGCATACACAAACACACAATTAAATGTAAAAATTTAAAATATATACTATGGAGAATAACAGTTGACTTCTGGGCCTCGACATGCACATACAACCATGCATACACATACAACGCTAAAAAAACCCACCCCCAACAAATAAGTGCCTAATGTAGGAAGAAGCGTAAAACTATTAAATAATTATTTGAAAAGGCTATGAAGATATCCCTCCTTATGGGAGTTAGGATGTTTATTTGCTTTGACTGAAATAGAGCTCCAGAAGACTGAACAGAGAGGCAGATCTGAGCAAATACTAGTCTGACACTAGACAGAAGAGATGTTAACTATAACTGGGCCAGACAGGTGGCTCAGTAGGAAAAGGTAGTCGATAAGAAGCCCAACAACTAGAGTTCAATCCCAGGGACCTACATGGTGGGAGGAGAGAACTGATTCCCACAAATTTTACTCTCACTCTACATGTACACTATGGTATGTGCATGTGTGTGCTCATGTGCACACAATAAAAATGTAGTAAAAGGGCTGGAGAGATGGTTCACTGGTTAAGAGTGCTTGCTGCTTTTCTAGAGGCCCGGGCTTGGTTCAAACTGGTAAAGAAGAGGCTTGGGGAGGAAATGTTGAAAATGAGAGGCAAATGGTGGGAAAGAGACTTGCTGAAGATCAGGGTATGTTTATACTTTACTCTCTGAAAGAACATCTGCGTGTTTGAATTCTGCAGTGGCCCACTGACTACAGCCTTCTCACGGCTGTTAGAAGGTGAGGACTGAGGCATGGAGCCATGGGAACTGCCTTTAGCATTCTTACTACTCATTTTATTTTAAATCGCTATGTTTTGGAGAGGGCCGACACCCTCTGTCTTGTCAGTACAGTGAAGTTGTACTGAGGCATAATTTGAAATAATTACAATGTCGTCAAATTTAAGATTTGACTGTTAAGCTTAAAATCAACCTAAATTATCTTTAGAGCAAGGAAAACTAGGATGGGCATGACGGTTCAGAAGGAAAGGTGCTTGCTGCCAAACCTGATGACCTGAAACTGAAGGAGAGCCAGTTCCCACGAACTGTCCTCTACATTCATGCTGTGTCATGTACGTGTGCGTGCATGCACATATACATACACAAAAACAAGGAAATAAATTTATTAATAAAAAGAGAATGAAAAAGTAGCTCCTCTGGGCTCTCTGAAAAAAAGTGGGAGAGATGGGTTGGAGGACAGAGGTCAAGGACTCCTGGAAAAAAATTTTATAAAAAAAGAAACAAGTGAAACAGTATAAAAAGTTTAAAAGTGTCCCCTGTGTCCTCCTTTCCTGGGAAGGCTATTTGGAAGCCAAGTAGCTAATAAGAATAAAAAATGGCTTCCTGAGTTCTAATACTCTGTAACGCTGAACTGGAAAGACCAGCTGCTGAAAGCAGCCACTGGACTTCCAGAAGATGGACAGGAGTGGGAGACATACATGTGCACGCACACACATGCACATAGAGAAGGATGATCAAAAGAGAACCAAAACCATGCAAAAAGGTCTTTTTTGAAAGGCCCCTTCAAAGTTGAGGGCCATGTGTCCCAGAAGCCTCCCCTTACCGCCACCCTGACATAGCACCAGCCTGGGAGTCCAGCACTGTTGGGGTTTGGAACGTCGGAAGGCTGGTTTGTAAGGATGGGTCTGACTCAGACTATGAGCCCAACAGCCATCTCTTCAGCAGAGATGAGAGACATATTCACAACCAGGAAACAGCACAGGTTTAGAGAATTATTAGCCATCACTTTTGTTTTCCTTTCCTGAAAAACTGACTTTTAAAACAATTAAAAATTTTTTGTGGTAAATAGTAGGTATTTATTGGAAATGAAAAAAATACTTAAGTACCTGGACTATTGCATTTAATCATGTAATTGTGTTACTCTACCTTTTTGCATCAGAGACAGATATACAATGAACATTCAGTATCACAGATTGCACACTAGATAGGAATTCTTCAGGCCTTTTACATAACCACCAAAGAAACAGATATTGTGTTCTGCAATATAGTACAAAAGTCCACAATCAATCCAGTCTTAGCCAGTATTTTCAATTTACTTCTGTTGCTGTACAAATAATTGGCCATTGCTAGGGCTTACAAGTTACTAACAGGACAAAAATATACATTGCACTGACACAAAAAGTCAGCTGTGTTAATGGTCATGCAACAAGTAACCAAACTTGCTGAAATTAAAAACTTTCTAAAAACAGTTTTAACAGCATAAATATTTTATACACAGTTCATTTACCAAAACAAAATGTATTTAAATGATACAAAGCAAAAATAAGTTTCTACCAACTTTATACATAAGAAAGTGCAAAATAACTTATCTAGAGTGTTTTGCTATTATCCAGATGGTTGGCTGCTATAGGCAGCTATCTCTCTTCAAAAGCATGACATTACACTTGCACGATACACACAAATGTTAGAGCACATAGGTGGATGCATGGGCAGAAGGATGTACAGACAAACTACAAAGATCAGGCTGGAGCCCTGTGAGGTACTCAGAAAAAGAATACAGACCGCAGAAAGGTGGACGACATGGCGAGAGTGGATGTTGGTGAACAAACTGACATGGAACACAGAAAGATACCCAGAGAAGACATGAGCTCGTGTGTATGAGTGCACTGCTCTCCGTGAGAGCCTGTGACTTCTGCAATAGAAACAAAGGAAAAGAAGAAAAATCTGATGGAACAGTTGCCCACAGCACCAGCTGCCAGAGGAAATACTATCATGAGGGTTTGGTTTTCACCTGTTAGCTATGGAAGTTGTACTGGAAAGTTTAAGGGTGTTCATCCCATAGGACTTGAGATTATACAGAGGAATAACCTTTAAGTGACTGCACGCATTCCTGTATTCAATTCTTTAGAGAACACCTCTGCCATCAGGTACGGGTAAACATGGTTCACGGACAGAAGGAGGACGTTTCTTTGAAAAAGTGTAGAATAACACTGCTACAATGCATCCAGAGGGCAGACAGGGCCAGCCCACCACTATGCGAAAGCACAGTCTCTGCAGCTGGTGAACACCAGCCTCATTTCTAGAGGTGGAGAAAGATGGTGATGAGAAGAGGGAGAAGAGTGAGGCGCAGAAAGGAAAGCCACGCAACTGTTCTTCAAGTGAGAGTATTAATGCCGATAATCCTTTTATTCACAAGTGTATTTGAACTTTTAGAAATGGAAGTGCTTGAATCAATTTGATATGTATCATAAATAGACCATAGGCTCAAACCTAGGTAAATAAAGGTTGAAATTTAGTAGCATAAGGCACTAACGCAGCCTTTACATTTTCTCTTGGAGATCTAGTTATCAGGAAGAACACATTTGTTCTTAAGCTGGTTTTAGCCCATCGCGTACAAGATCACTGTTGTACCAAATGCCTATTTCTGAACACAGGTGCATACACGTGCAGTTTAGTGCATAAGTGTGCCTGTCACCAGGGCCTAAAGATGGAACACTGGGAAAGCCAAAGCCACTGTCCTTTGCATGATACCTCTGTGAAGGTGTAAAGGCCTGTCCTTCCTTTCTTGGGCCATTCATGATCCTATATTGTTCAAATCACAGGGCTTTTAGAATTGTTCATAATATTAGCACTAAGTATCTGAAAATGTTACAATCTAGATTAATTGTTTTATTTGATTTCATATATATATATATTTATATTTATGTACATAACACACATTTAAAAAAATCCCACCACCAAAGCCATTTTTTCTATAAACTACACTTATCTTTAGCCCCCACCAGCTTGAACCCTTCTGGATTTGTGTGTTCTGTATCCAACTAGTAGAACAAATTAAATAACTAAATATTAAAATACTGTAATTATATTCATAGCAAAACCAAAAAAATAGACATCAGTACAGTATAAATCTTACCATTTTCAGGTAGATGGCATTAAATGGTAAAGGTTAATTTTAAGCAGTTCCGACATGATCCAGTTTTACAACAAGGTTTAAATGTTAATTCTGTACACTTTTTTTCACCCTTCTTTGAAAATAAGCTATTTAGAACATTAGTGTCTGCAAAGACACATTCTTATGAATGTTCTATGCAAGAAAAGCTAATTTGGGGTTACATGCAAATAGATTTCCATTAGCTGAGGCAGGGCTGTTTCCTGCCCGATACAGTCATCTGATCCCCTTTATGCGACGACACTAATGTGATCAGACCACATAGTCTGCAGGTCAGTTTAAGGGGGCCTGCCACAAAAGAGCAACACTGAAGTGGTGAGGAACAGGATGCCCAGGTGTTTCCAGGTTGCCTTATGACCACCTTCTTTTCTCCCACACTGGATCCTAAAGAAGGTACACGTTATTTTGGTTACTAGCCTAGTTTAAGTGGAGATACTGTGGGCAACTTGAAAGAAATGATATCAGGCACACAGTCTAGGTTGGAAAAAGAAGAAAATATTACAGAGGATGTCTTTGAGGATTAAAAAAAACCCATATTTATACTTGAGAGATGTTACAGAAGCCTTAAGTAGTTCATTGAGTTAGTGGTTTAGTTTGAAGTCTCATGTTACGGGCAATTAGGTCCTTATTTAGAAAAAAAAAAAAGGCCTTTATACGTATTTACAATATACAGAGTTACTTGCAATGAAGTCAGATTTACAACCATTTTCTAGAAGCTTTTTTTTTTTTTTTTTCCCAAATAAGGATGACTAGCACTATAGAAATGAGATGCAGGGAAGGACAGTTAAGGAGTGTGGAGAGACTCAGGTACTTAACACGCTCCTGAAAACCACCGTGTGCTCTTCTTGTGCTGTTCACCTGAACAGTGCCTGCCAGTTACCACCCTCTGAACCCGTGATCCAATGATCCCTTTGAATTCAACACTTCAAACACGCGGTGTGAAGAGATGTGTAAACAGGGACTGCTTCATGCCTTCTGAGCCGCGACGGGACCAGGAGTGCTCCCCAGACCATGGTCTCTGTCAGCTTGCTCAGCCTTCAACAGTTTCGAGGCCCATCTTCCGACCCCCTCTCATGCTGTAAATTGTAGTAACAGTTCTGACAGACACGCACTGGGGATGAGATTTTCAAGCGTTTGATTTCGGATTGAAATCGACTGCACCTAAAGGAAAGGAAAAAATAGGTTAGTTACGGATCCTCTCCATGAACAGTCACGACGTAAAACCACACTGGAAAGCTGGCAGGATGACGTCAAGAGTACATGCTGCGTGTCCAAGGCCATGCTGGTTGGTGCCGGCACTGCCGACTAAGAACCAAAGGAATATTGTATTGACCTACTGAAGTCCTAAGGAGGCCAACAACTTGACCAGAAAAAAAAATTAGGAAAAAAAAAAAAAAAAAGCAAACATTTCCCTACCAACGAGGCCCAGGCCTACACAGCCACGAGGCCCAGGCCTACACAGCTACGAGGCCCAGGCCTACACAGCTACGAGGCCCAGGTCTACACAGCTACGAGGCCCAGGCCTACACAGCTGCGAGGGCAAACTGCAGCAGCAGCACTGTCACTACCACCTCTAACTTTTACCGGGCTTGAGAACCACTGCCCCTGTGCTGGTGAGGTGGCTCAGTGGGTAGAGGAGCCTGCCACCAAGGCTGATGAGCTGAGTTTGATCCCCGAGGACCATACAGTAGAAGTTGAGAAGCAACTCCTGCATATTGCCCTTGGATCTCCACACACGCACTGAGGTATCTCCCTGGTTTCCTGGCCTGATGGTTGGGCAGGAGCCAGTCATCACCACTCTGCTCTCGGGCCAGGGTCTTTTTTGTTTCCATATATGGCTGGAATGTGTATACTTGCTTTTCTGTGCTTCCTCTAGTACTTTCAGAATTTCAGACTTCAGTCTTTGATCACTTGAGTTGACTTTTGTATGGGGTGACAGAGAAAGCCACGTTTCAGTCTTCTGCATCTGGCTATCTGGTTTTCTAAGCACCAGTGTTGAAAAGGTTGTGCCATCTTCAGCATATGCTTCTGGCACCTTGTCACTTCACCACAGGGGCACAGGCTGACCTCTGCGTCCCACTCAGTCCCACAGACCTATCTGTCTGATTCTGTCAATACCGTGCTACTGTAGTTGTTATGATTGAGTTCTTTTGTTTTCTCATAAAAATTTTAGGATTGTTTTCCTTGCTTCCGGGACGAGCCATTGGTACTTCAACGGGCTCTAATGAATCTGTTTACGATTACTTTGGGTAGCACAGACATTTTAGCAGTATTCATTCCTTTAGTCTGTGAAGGTGGGTGGGCTTCCAGCATCTTAGTGCCTTCCTCAGTGTCTTTCCTTAGCATTTTGTAATTTTTACTGTAGATGTCTTTTACTTTATTTTGTGTGCGTATGTATGTGTGTTCACATATGTGTTAAGGTACATGTGGTGACCAAAGGTCAACCTTGGGTGTTGTTCTACCTGAAACATCCACCTGGAGCCATCTACCTCGTTTTCTGAGACAAGGATGTTCACTGGGATCTGAGGCTCACTGATTAAGCTAGCTGGCTGGCTTACTCAATGCTAGGATTATAAGCTGCTCTACTATGCCTGGCTTTGTACACTAGGTGCTGGGGATCCAATTCAGAGCCTCAGGCGACATGGCAAGCACTTTACCAAGTGAGCTATCTCCCTCATCAGTCTTTCACTTCCTTAGTTAATTCCTGGATAGGTATGCACACATATACGTATGTATTTCTTTTGTGGTTATTTTAGTGGCATTACTTTCATTATTATTATTTTTTGACTCCTTTAACAGGCATTTCATCCACACTGATATCTTTGGAATTGGTTACTACAGAGTTATGCTACTGGGGAAATGGCATGTTACCTTGGTCTTTCATATTTCTTGTGTTCCTATGTGAGATCTGTGAATCTCGTGGCGCAAATGTCTCTATCACTTTTCTGGGATGGCCTTCTTAGAAATCCTAGTAATGGGTCTTACATCAGTTAATTCTGCAATGCTGAGTTTATTTACAGATCACTGTCATACCATAATCTTCCTGTGATTTCTTTGGCTGAGATTAGTGAGCCTAGGTCCACTGCTTAGTGGATGGACGTTGGAGACCCAGTGTGGCTGTGGGTCATGGAATATGAGGACACTGTAGCAATCTAGGGAGGTGTGGAGCATGTGCAGTGTGTGGGGCGCATCCCCTGTGGCTACTTTTGCAATGGTGTGGTGTCTACTAACAGGTGACAAAGCTTTCCTCAGGCACTGCTGATGCTGACATTGCTAATTTAACGGTCTGTCACTAGCTGCACCAGAGGGCTTTAGAGTCCTGAACTAGACAGTAGTTTGGGCCCAGTTGTTTCAAAGGAAGAGGCAGAGGTGGGGATCACAGCACCAGCCTATGGTCTCATGCCCACCTTTGTCAGCAGTACATGATCAGAGGTAACGTGTATGTTTCCATGACCTATGGTGGGGACCACACAGCAATGGGGACAGGAGTTGTTGTTCCTGTCTGCAGCACCTATGGTCATACTTGCACAAGAGAAGGACTTCAGACTCCCTCTTCAAGCTGTGAGTGACTAAGGATGGAGTGATGTCCAGAAGCCTTTCTCCTCCCCTTTCAGCAAAAGTGCTCTCAGGAGTGAGAGTGTCAAGCAGATATCATCAGGCAAGGTTCTGCTCCAGACTTCTTATGCTCTGTGCCCCAGTGGCCTGCCCACAGCAGGACTTGTGGGACTGCTATGACCTTTCCTGGAGCCCCCAGGTGTGCGAACAGGGGAACCACAGAGGTTTTTCCTTCCTTGATAACGGGGGCCCATGCTGGCGGAGGGCTGGACAGCCTCAGTCCTGGGTCCTGTTTAGCACCACCTGTAACGGCCATGCCCGAGGCAGCACCTCCATGCTTGATGGCGTTTACCTTTGTTCACTCCCTAGTAGACTGCGCTCTCAGTGCTTTGTGTCAAGAGTCGCTCTACAGAGCCATGTCCAGCTCATGAGGCAGCTACCCATGGAGCGGGTGCACTGGACTCGTCTGTGGGCTGTTATGGGAATATTCAGGGTATTCTTGACCTTGGAGCAGTCAGTCCAGACCTGGCTATAGCATCCAGGAGACTGACTGGGAAATGAAGTGAATTTCTTTTCCAGTACCAGGCTGTGCAGATTTCCAGTGGACAGGATTGCCAGTGCTGACACAGTCTGTGGAGACTCTCCTCCTCCTTTCCCGGGGAGGGGACACATCTCTTCCGGCCATACAGTGGGTGGCAGATGTTGGGACATGCTGTTCCTCTCATGGTGGCTTTGCTCCAGATCTCTAGGTTTCACAAGATTTCCGTTTCTTTCCTATTTATTTCCAGTGTTCACCCCAACCACTTACCTCAGCACAGCTGGGGCTCAGGGTATTTTTGTGGAGTAGGTAAATGCTGGATGGTTCTGTTCAGTCACTTTGCTGTTCAGTCATTGGCCATTAGAAGGACACTGTGGCTTCCAAACTAGGTCTTCTGCCCTTTTGAGCATTTTGAGTCTTTGATGACTTCATTTTTCCTTTTTTACGGTGCTGGGAGACTGGGACCTCACAGGAACATTCGGAGTCCGGGCATGTGAGCCAGGTGCTGCACAGCAGACCGCACTCCCAGTGCTGCGATCATTTCTTAAAAACCAGTTCTTTGGCTTTTCTTCTTAAGTCCAAGGACTCTCCTTTTCTACTTATCTTGATACAATTGCTTCATGCAGACTCTACTTAAGATATGTTCATATTCTCTAAAAAGTACCTCGAGCTTCTATCCATGGAGTAAAGCAGGAAATGGTGCTGGGCATGGCACTAAGTCACATTTAGGCTATGTTTTTACAAGACTGAAAAGCAGATTTATACTTAATCTGTTAACCTAAGTGTTCAGAGAACACATCTAATGCTCTCGGCTGAAGGGGTTTACTGGACTGGCTGCTGGGTTTTATGGAGATGCTCAGAAGTGTTGGCAGTTCTCTCAGTAACTGAGGGACACAGGACTGTGGGCCAGGTTGCGCCCTCCTGCCCAGCTTCCTCTGGGCCTGATTCAGCACCAGCAGTTTCTTCTTGGTCAGAGCTCCCAAAGCCTCCACCCTCCCATTTAATAGCAACGGATAATTTAAAGAATTTTCTATGCCTAAATGGTATTTTTAAAATTAAAACACTGCAAAGAACAGATACACAGCAGCATACACACTGGGGTGTTGACCACCAGAAATTATGAGATCACTAAGTTTGTAGTGCTGGCTTTTCCAAGCACAGAGCTATACTACAGCATCCTCTGCTGACTTCACAGAAGGCCCAGTCAGGAATGCTGGCAAGGACATTATGGCTACCTCATCTTGAATTGGACTGCTTAGGGAAAAGATTTAAGGAAAGAAAAAAAGTATTTAAAACATTCTTAAGCCAAGCCAAGCCAAGCCAAATCTAACACCTATTCGTTGTTTCTGCACTTGAGAGCCTTTAGTTCTCTCAACACCATTACGAGGCAAGGTGTCATCATTCATCTACCATGTAGGAACAAGCTCAGAGAGGTTCAGGAACTCACCTGAGCTAACAACGAACATGATCAGAGTCAGCAGAAAGGCTACCTCCTTGAAAGTAACTATGCTGCCTATAAAACCTCAGTGCTTGACTCAGAAATATTCTAGAGTTTGGGAACAATGTGTTTTCTTTGAGAGCATTTGCAGAGGGAGACAATGGGGTCATTACAGTGGGGTGCCCATGAGATCCTTTCTCTGTGTGGCAGGGCAAGTGAGGACTGTGAGAGCAATCAGGGGATGGCAACCTGACTTTCATCCACGGCCTGAGGACTGTGAGAGCAATCAGGGGATGGCAAGGTGGCTTTCATCCGTGGCCAAGACAGACCCATGTCTCACCACATTCCAAAGAGATTGAAGACTAAATGTAACAAGTTAAAGTAGAAAACTTTTAAAGAGAAAAAAAAAAAGGTTCCTTTATGGTTTTAGGAAATCAAAATCTTAAGACACAAATAAATTTTAAGAAGTCATAAATAATAATAAATGCAACTACACCAAACTCAAAACCCTGTGTACTTATAAAACTTGTGCAAAGTTAAGAGATAAGCCACAGACCTGCAGGAAATACAGGCATGCCACTGGATAGCATCAAAGTCCAGAGCATAGCAAGAACTCAAGGAGAGAAAAAAAGAAAAGGAGAAAAAGAGCAAAACAAGATAGCCAACCTACAAGGAAAACGGCAGACATTCCCAAGAGGAAGCCCAAGTGCCAATGGGCATGAGGAGACACACAAATCTCTCCAGCTTTTCAACTTAAAACAGCAAGGCACATTTCCTCAGTCATCTGATTTGGCAAGGGAACAGGGCTTGGCCATACTGAGCGTGACGGAGTCCGGGAGGTTTCCTATCCTGCTGGGGGCAGTGTAAACCAGCACTGCTGTTTTGGAGTCATTAGCAATGCCCAGGGAAGCTCAAGTCTATGTTCTCTCAGTTCCAGTCCAACTCCTCACAGGGAATCTAGCCTGTGTGCTGGCACGGGACACTTAGAGGGGGGCATGCTGTGGCATTATTTGCAAAATAGAAAAATGCCATTAAAAGGAAAATAAATTCTCATGTAGTCATACACACAAGTAAAATGATTATACTAGAATAATAGTTATCTATGAATGGATTAAAAAAAATTGAGTGCAACTTTACAGAAGACTGCAAATAGCACACAGCATATACCTGAGAAACACTGTGTGCACAGAGCCTCATAAGCACTGACTCATGGAGAGGAAGCATGTGATTGGCAAAGGAGGGAGAGAACCCAAGACTGACATGCAGATCTTACATCTCTAATGTGAACATGATTACTTCTTACTTTTCTAGTAATAGAAATTGTTCATACTTGTAGTAAAGAAAAAAACAAAGAAAAAGTAAAAACTGGTTTACACTAACAGCACCCAACAGCAGGCACACCAAAGCAGAGCAGAACTCACGTGCAGAGCACGTGATGAACAGCCTTCACCCAGAACCCCAGAAACCTGGAAACAGGTATCTTACTTCTGGCAGAAGAGCTGGCCACAGTTCCTGCAGTGATGCCGTCTTTCGGTGAGGGAGAAGCGCACAGAGCACCCTGAGCAGCTGTCGCCACCTTCATCCTTCACCCAGTGGTCGGCAGCAGAACGGCCTGGCTGGTCACTCACAGACCAGCTGAATACTCGGCCTCGACTGTCACCAACAAGGATCCTGCTGTGATCCCTGTGGAAAACACAAAAAGGCCTCTGGTGTGGGGTTCAGAGTATGCTGGGGCTGGTCAGAGGGACCCCTGATTCCCTTTGGGGAAGTGTGATACAAGAACAGAAAACGGAGCCCAGATTTCCATTTCCATTTCCTTTGGATCAAACCTTGTTGTATATTTTAAGAATACAGAAGGCATTTTGATTTTTTTTTTTAAAGTTGAGAATGAAAATCCACATAGTGGCAGGTTTCTTCTACATGGAGAGCACACATTCCTCAAGGACTGGGTTGAAATATGGGTCCCGAGCTATGCAATGACTCAGAAAGGGAGACTTGATGCAAAAGGCCTGGCCTTACTTGGAGACGCCCAACGCGGTGACCTCAGCTGGGTGTGCATTGTCCTTTCGATCGAAGGCTGTGTGCATAGTCAGTTTGCTTCTGAACACCAGCTGGCGCTCCCATCGGTACCCTGGAGTGGAAAGAGGTGGACATGACAAATTAAACCAAGGGAAGCTACGTGAGCGAATGTAGTTTTTGGACTGTGGTTTCATCTTTAAAACATGCCCGGCTTGTTACAAACACATTTGTAGGTCAGCTTTTGTAAATATGCACTACAGAAGAACTGTCAGAAGCCTTTCTCCATGGCTCAAGCAATAAAGTTGCTGAAGAACAGAGCTCAGGGGGAAGTAGAGCCCAAAGCCCAAATATACCACCTGTCACACACCCATGAGGAGAGATAAACAGACTTCAGACTATAAATTACCAGGTTTCAATCTGCTGTAATTTCGTGCTTCGATGGGATTGGGGTGAGGGTAGGCAAGGGGGCCCTGCAGATGTGCTCTAGTCTGGCCCTCAGAATAGTTCACAAATATGAAGCCGTCTTTCTCATCAAGACTCAGCTGATCAGACCAACGCCTGGAGTCATCGGAGCCACTGTCTGTACACCAAGTGGCTGTGGCTCGGCAGGAGGCTGCCCGAGGCCTGTGGCTGGTACTGCTAGGCTGGCTGGGAGTGTCCTTAGGATCCAGGCTGACACTCTGCTCCTCTGCTTCCGAGTCGCTGCTGTCCTCCTCCTGAGCTTGCTGCCCTGAGTAAAGCATGGGGAAAATTAGAGAATGAGACACATCACAGGCTCAGCTTGGTCCCTCTCTTTTTTCCTACCAGACGGAAGGCATAATCACAACTGACGTAATATTTTAAGCTAAGCATTTCTAGCAAGATTATGCATATTTTAAGCAAGTACAGAATTTTTCTTAGGCTTCCGTTTCATAGATCATTTCTGGGAAAATCTTACCTAGCATTTGATGTTTCAGAGTATGAGGTAAGCCCTACTCTCCCTACCAGAGTGCGGCTCGTCAGGTGCTCCTCCTCATGGCAGGTTCTGCATGTGCCATAAACTCCATTTGAACCTGTCTTCCCAATGGCTATGTGGACTGGTGCCGCTGTCTTACAGAGCAAAACTTCACAACTTCTTTCTCCAAAATCTTACCCAGTTTCTTCTACTCTTCCCTCTTCTGAATTCCCTAACTTCTGTGCCTCCTGGTATTTGAAATTCTTACCCTGATCTATGACCTCTGCACAGTCTCTTTACAAGGTAGGGCAGGAACACAGGACCTTGCCTTTGACAGTCAGTAACTACACAACTGCAAAGATGAGTAAGTTTCTTATGAAAACTTTGACTTCAGATCTTTCCTTCTTCTTCCCATTTCCTCACATCAATCAATTCCCATCTCCTTCAATAACATTTCCCAAAGGAAAATCCATGAGAGAAAGTGTGCATAACTGGAAATTAAGGAGGGGCAGCAATAGTAAGTGTTCAAGTGCCAGCTCACTATACACAGAAATTTATTTAACTTTTTAGCAACTCAAATGTTATTTATATACTTTCTAAGGAGACAGTAGATTACTCTCAACTTGTAATCATGCCCTAAGCTGCCATGGGTATGTCTTTGCCTCCAATGGGCCTCTAGCTTGTCTTCCTTTTCAACCAACTAAAGGCTCTTGAGTCTCACCCCGGAGCACTTCTCAGTGGCCCTCCCTGTGGACTGCCCTCTCTGCCATGTGTCCGCAGTATGAAGACACATGGACAAGATGCTACACAAATGTCTCTCCACCCTGAGGATGACTCCTTCTTCCACCTTGCTTATTTATCTCATCTTCTGCTGTATTTGCTAAAGGGAAAGTGACCCCTTACTTAATCTGATGCCTGAAATATAATAGGCAATCCCAGTTATTGAATAAAAATGAATTTTCTGAATTTTATGTCCTCCCTGCCAACATGTTGGATGACCTTTTGGTGGAGTTACAGTTGAGTCTGTAGAAACTTACATGGATTAACATAATCTAAGAATTAAAATGTGCTGTCTATGGGATTTGTTTTTCCTGGTATAGGAAGTAATCATTTTCAGCTTATAGGGGACGTGCCTATATCCTTTGAAGAGCTTGCCCTTTCCTTCGGGAGTGCACTTGGATCATCAAAGTCACACGCAACTCTCAGCATGTAAAAATTAACCAGAGAGAGCCGATGTGAAAGTCAACAAATTGAAAACTCTTGTTCTTTCATCAAGTCATCTGTTCCAACATCAAGGATGCAGCATCTCTGGAGACCAGCGACACAGGGCAGACCTTTCCTGGTTTTACAGCACTGCCCCCAATCATCCTGTACAGAAACCATCCAGCTCTTTATTGTAAAGTGCTTCAGAAATAACAGATTACAGACAACAGGCCACCAATCTCCAATCTGAACTGATGCTGGACGTGAGTGTATGAGCTGAGGACGCTTGGCTTGCCTCTGAAAACAGATGACCAGCGTGGCACCCTCCTGTCACCCACACTGTATCCCTACATGCTGAGCAGAGCAGACCAGCCTGGAACTGATAGGAGGAACTCCTTGATGGAAATAACATCAAGGATCTGCCTTGTATTTTCAAACCTGAGGCTCAGGCTTTCAGTACTCCAGGAACCACCCCTACAATCAGCAGAAGGAGGTTCACAGCTAAGACTGTGCCACATGGAAGGCGCTGGTGAGGCAGGGCAAGCCTGACACATTTGACCAAAGGAGTGACTTGGCAGGCAGGGGCAGTGTCCTGTGTGCAGCGCCCAGCCCCAGGCTCCTGTTTAAGCTATTTGGTCTAAGATTTTCCACAGTAACCTAAACAAATAAACAAAATAACTAGCTGATTTTTAGAACGTACTAAGTACCTATTTGTGCTTCTGAACAATCTTCTTGCATTTCTAGGACTTCAACGGGCTCAGGAGCTGGTGTTTCAGGAACTTGTAAAAACTCCATTCTCCAGAACTGCATTTAAATAAATATGAAAATAAACACCATTTAAGAAACATACTCAGGAAGGAGTGAACGTATCTTTTCATGAAGATGTGCAGGTTAAGCAGGTAGTTTCTGTGACTGCACAGAAGCAGGCTTTTCTGAACTTGAGAGTGTGGCGGGCTCTTCCTATAGCCAGCTATGTTATTCCAGGCTACAGGGAAAGACTGCAGCCAAGAAAGTTTAAAAATAATCGTCAACTACACAAGTAAATTTTTGTCTTTCACAGAAACCTCTCCAACTCTTGCAAATATGAATGTAACCCGACCTCCAAGCATACTTGTCTGTGGAAGCTTTGATTTTTTTTTAACTTCAGAATTGGAGCTGTGCAGGTTTTGACAATCAATGCCTTGCTGATTTAACAGTAGGAACTGCATCCTTAAGAATGCAGACTGGGGTGTGCCTGTGCACTGCTGGCTGATGCACAGCATGCGGTATGGGAGTGGGCTGACAGCCTGGCTGTCTCTAGGCCTGGGGCTGTGATTAAGGAAGGTGGTGGTGATCAGCCAGGTGCTTTGACAAAGAACACAGCAAACTCAATCAGACAAAATCCAGTACAGAACTGGGGAAATAGGCAGGAAGCCACAAGTTTGGTGAGGAATGACTGGCAACTGATCACAGCTGGGTAGGGACAGTTGATCTTTAAGGGAATATGCTAGATAGGCAGAACAGGTTCTAGTGGATAAACTCACAGCAAGGGACATTTGAGTACACAAATTTGACTTGACAGGCTTTAACATATAAGACAAAATGCATGAAGTCCTGTGGGCAAGCCATGGGGTACTAAATATGATGAAGAGGTACTTTATGAAATCCACAAAAATTCTACAAACTGTATTAAAAAATAATTAATTAAAAAAACTACTTGTGTGGAAAAACAAAAGAATATAAGCACAAAGGGGGAAAAAAATCTGAGAGAAATGCTAACATCTGAGCAGACTACAGAGATCAGTATGTTCACTTTCTTTTCTATAAAGTTCACCAACAGACAGCTGGGAAAAAAGATCCATTGCACTTAGGTTTCAAGGGAAATCATGTGAGCTCCAGCCTGAGAATAGACATGAGGCCTCAAGATATATTTGGTGTGTGTGTGTGTGTGTGTGTGTGTGTGTGTGTGTGCGCGCGCATGTGACTGTGTGCTAGCACTAGGTATCTTCTCACTCTCTAATTTTTTTTTTTTTTTTTTTTGGAGATAGGATCTCTCACTGAATCTGGAGCTCATGGCTATAGTTAGATTGGCTTCAAGTTTCATGGATCTTCCTGTCCCCTCTCCCTCCCCCCAAGGTTACTGATTTGCCTGGCTTTTACATGGGTGCTGGGGATCCAAACTACCTATTTTTCGAGGCATACTTGCTAGCTGTCCTTTTGAAACCCAGTGCTTACACAGAGCAGTTGTAGGACAGCATGGGAACTGCGTGTATGTGACTGTCTATGTCACGCTGTCAAGTGGCCAGCAGCACTAACAAATCTACTTAGTAGAAGAAAAGAAGCTGAGTCACTGGTGTTCCACGTCTGACACTGGCGCTAAGATGTGCGTGAACTGAAATGAGTCTGCTAAACACCGCAACCTGATCAGGAGTCCTTAAGTTCCAGGCAGCTCTAGGAGGTTTAGGTTTCAAACGCAGGAGCCAAAATCCTAGTTTTTCTCTGAGGTCACGTACCCGGACCACTCCATCTGAGTGTCCTGTCACTATGACATTCTGCGTGTCCCATTCGTTCATCTCTGAGACGCAGCAGCAGACAATCTGCTGGCTCCTGCCTGTGAATGTGTTCACACTCACAACAGGGTTCCCGTTAATGCTCCACACATGGATATAAGTGCCGGCGCAGGACACGATGTCCCCCTGAGAAGACAAAGGAAAGCTCATCACTCTCTTCATCCCGGCTCACGTTATTTGACAGCTTTCGATGTCCAACTCTCAGGACACCTCAGTTCTTGCACTAGTGCTGAGTAACTTCGCAGGTGACCTGGATTCAGTGCTTCCCGGCCTGACAGAAAGAAGCTTCTTCAAGAGTTCGAAGTTGAGTGAAAACAAACATGAGTTCTAAATATGGGAAAGAATAAACATTTTAATAAAATCCTACCAGGCTGTGTTCTCCTCAACTTGGTTGGAATGAAACTCATTATAGCAAATGAAGGGCAGCCCACCCCAGAGACGGCAGCTTGGGCCTTCTACTTAACCAACCCTGACTGTGGCCTTGACAAGTTCGCTGTCACTAGCCTGCCGTGGAGGAGAGGAGGGCACGGTGCAAAGGGCCAAGCTAGAAAGAATGCCATGTAAACTGAAGGAAAGCTGACTGGACAGTGGTTGGAGGCACATAATAGAAACAGAACTCTTCCCAAGAGTTACCAAGGCATTAAAGCATCTTGAAAAAAAAAAGCAAAACTAAACAGAAAAAAAAAACCCAAACCCCACCTAAATGCTTCTGTTCTGTTTGCAGCAACCTCTGTACGCTAGTGGGTACAGAATGGTTCAAATAACTGACTATCAAAATTTCTCTATTTAAGAACGAGCACATACCAAAGTGATCCAAAGAATGAGATCAAGAACAAGTAACTGACTCATAGCGACACTGGCAGGCCGAGTGGTTATGCTGTGCCCACAGTTTTAGGAAGCTCTTTAAGTATAAACACCTACAGGAAACTCAAGTGGTGTGCATTTAATACACAGAAAGACAAATCTGACATTTACCAGCGCATGCCCGCCCTTCCCAGCTCTGAGCACTCCCATGCCAATCAGTCAGGCACTGTAAGTGCTAATCACTAGAACTGAATTTCCTTCTTTTTGAGTGACTACCAGATATTTAAATAACACACAACGCTTAATGCTTCAGTTTGAATATGAAATGCTTCCCACAGGCTCTGGTGTTTGAATCCTTAGTACTTATACTTAGCTGGTGGTGCTGTTTGTGGAACCTTCAGGGCAGGAGATACAGCGATGGAGGTAGGTCACTGGGGGTGGCCCTTGACAGACAAAGCCTAGCCCTGCTTCCAGCCCGCTCAACCCTGGGCTCTCTCACTCTCACAGCCCACAGACAAGGTGATTCGGCTGCCATGCCTTCCCTGCAGTGGTGGACTCTATCTACTTAAATCGTAAGCCCAAATAAACCTTTCTCTTTTCAGTTGCTTCTGCCAAGTATCTGGTTTCAATAATGAGAAAAGTAAGTGATTCAGGTAGTACCACTGGGCGAATCAAAGATGAAGCCCCTCTTAAAAGGAAGGCTGTCTGTGAGGATAATGAAGAGAACCCTGTTCAAGGGCATGACTGGAATCACTGTGCTCTGAAGGATGGTCCCAGGCAGGGATATGACAGGCTGCTATAAATTTTCAGGACTGGTCTGCAGATGGGGTGGGCGTCAGCTGTACATGGGTGTCTCAGCTTTTGGCAGCCCGCCCTGACCTTCCCCTGCTTCTCACCCCACCTTAGCCCCGATCTCCCTCTGTGCTACCTTAGGCGACACCTAAGCCAATGCACACATTTTAATCTGAAAAAAACTTTATGTATTTGTTTAGAATATATTAATTTTGGGGGGCGGACAAATATCTTTTGATACTTTTGAGATCTAGTCTTGGTTTTTGGTATTTTTTTGTGTGTGTTTTTGAGACAGGGTCTCCCTGCAGCCCCAGCTGGCCTGGAACTCGATATGTAGACCAGGCTGGCCTCCATCCTCCATCTCACAGAGATCTGCCTGCCTCTGTCTCCTGAGTGTTGGGATTAAAGGTATGTGCCACCATACACAGTCAAGATCTGTTCTTAAAAATAACTTGATAGTTATTTTTCCTTTGTTTATATGCCCAAGGGTTAACCCTTTTCACTTTACATAAGAAGTAAGCAGTCTGAATATATTTTGTTAAAAATTTCAACAAAATCCTAAAATTCTTAATATGCCCCACAATTTCCTTATTTTTAGAAAAGTATACTCTAGAATGTTTTATTTTAATCAACTCTTGCTCTCTTTAAAATATGCAGCAGTGAATGACTTTAGGATAAAACTCTGGGTTATAAATATTGCCATCTTTTTGCTTTTTAAACAATACGTAAGTCAAACAGAATGTAGTGACTTCTACAGAATGGATACCTAACAAGTTAGAAAATTAATTTTTTTGTTTAGTTTGTCCAGTATGTTTCCTGAACATACTACTTACTGTTAATTCATTGATACAAAGAGCAGAAACTGGAGCTCGGTGGCCCCGTAGTTGGGTTAGAAATGACAGTTTGTTCAAATCCCAAATGATGCAGGTTCTGTCCCGGGACCCACTGACGATGATGTGATAGGCCAGCGATGCTGTGGCACAGGTGACTGTATCAGTGTGGCCAAGCAAGGCCTGTAAAAGAGAACAGCAACAGATCAGGTCAGTCAGAAGGGCAGCGTCACTTACGTGACTCCGGAGCTTTGAGACTTGTTGGCATGGGAGGGAGGGAGAGACCCCGCAGGCTTGTTACTCCATTTTTAGTTTCTTTCTTGATGGGAAGGAAAATGATGGGCAGAACCTTTGAAGAAAGACAAAATGACAGCTGTAGCCTCGCTTAGATTTCTTTATCCTCTTTCCATATGGTCATGTATTAACTGAAGAACCCAAAACAGAACTGAAGCTGTGTCTCTCTATTCTTTTTTTTGCCACAAATCCCTATTTAGTCTATTCTGAGGACCTACAGTTGGATGAACTTTTAAAAATGTACAAACTAAGGGCAATTATTACATGTTATTCAAAAATAAAGATGTTAAAAAATACAAATGGTAAGATCAGCAGGATTGCGGTCGACGGTACTAAAAGAGAAAAGCACAGTGTGTCCCACGTGTCGCCATGCTGTGGTGCTGCTAGCTCTCTGAGAAGTTCTGCCTGAGAGGGGCTCCTTCAAACCTTATCTCCTAACTGCAGTATGAAGATTAAGGGAACCCAGGGAAATGGCAATGTATAAAAGTAAAGATTTTTGAAGAAAAGGATTCAGATTACTATTAGGAGCTCCTGGGTACTGAGAACACACTATTTCCCTGTTCTCTGCTTAAATAAGGAGCTGCATATACTGTTGGTCATATAGACTTCTGTACGTATGCTTAGCAAAATACCAGAAGGTGGTTCTAAGTAAGAAGTTCATTTGAGTGGTGCATGAGCTTCACAGTCCAATGTCTAATGGGAAGTATTTTACTCAGGGCAGTGTAGATCAATCAGCAAAACACACTAACAGACTTATCTGCATTCCTGTCCAGTCTATGTCTCTTTATACATGGCTTGCCTCAGGACCCAAGAAGTCTAAAAGGCTTCTGGTCTATATGGAAAGTTGTTGGTGAAAGTAGAAGAGGTTTAATTCTTTCCATGTATAGCTAACACACTACTATTTATTTAATTTTGTCTTTAAAACAGTGCTAGAATCAGAACTGAAGTTAAATTCTGGCTTTAATCAAAAGGTGGCTTTGGGCAGGCCTCTTATTCTTAGGTATGCCTTTTCCCTCAGTATAAATAATAACTACCTTGCACAATTTGAGGATTGGAGTTCTATATTTTTAACACATGTACAACGCCCTGAACATAGTAGGTGTTCAGAAAATAAGACAGTATTATTATATTCCTTTCAAATTATATTATAGGAAACACAGATGGAACTTCTTTATTTTACAAACACCTTATGATAAATCAAATATTACAAAACAGCTTAATGCTGGCACAACGGATCAGTGGGTAAAGCCTCGTAACCTAAATTTGATCCTTGGAACCCACATAAAGTTGGAAGGAAAGAACAGACTTCAGAAAATAGCTTAATTATAAAAGAGGGCTTCTTGCACTAAGTAAAAGTTAATAATAGAATCAGGTACAGATTAAGTGATCAAAAATATTTGTTAACTACATCATGAGGGGTTTTACCAAATATATTACTGAGTCTAACATGTCAGACACAAATGACAAAAGAGGCACCTAAGACCTGGAAGCCACCCAGGAGAGCAATCAATACAAATCAACAACAAGTACAATTTCCCTGTAAAAAAATTCTAAGAAACATTTAGGTTACTAAATATGCTGAAATGCGTTACCTAAAGACAACTTCATTTAGATTTTAAGCAATATTTTAGAAATAGCATATTATGACTATTTTTGTTGGAGCAAGTAGATCATGAGTCTGAGGCCAGCCTAGACTGCCAGTCAGAAGCAATCTTAACCCCGCCACCCAAACCAAAAACCAACAACCCCCTCTTCCCCACACACCCAGCTGCCCCAACCACTTGTTGGCTCTGCTATGTTTGGAGTAGCTCTAAATTAAGGAAGCCCTTTAGTATTTGTAGGGCTGGCAGCTGAGCTAGAAGGTGCCCACCCCCTCTCTGGCTTCAGTGTTACCTGTTTGAGCGTGAGGGTCTTTGCCTTCTCTTTGGAGGTGCCCATCTCCCACACGCATACCACTGTGCTTGTTCCGCCCGTGATGACCAGCTTTGGGTTGGGGCAGATTGCACAGAGAATCTGGCCCCACTCAGACAAACATTCATAAACAGTCACTGCCTGTGAAACAAAACAGATGTGAAACACACATGCCACCACGTGCTCCAGGCTTTGGCCCACCAGGGATAGACTGGACCCAGGCCCTCATGGAGGCCTCAGAGGCAAACACTGCCTCCCATTCCTGGCAGGTTCAGTTCAGTGATATTTCCACTGAAGCTCTGCCTGCAACTACCCAAGAGCTTCCTGAGTGCATGTAGCTGCTGGGCACCAAAATTAAACAAGGCTGTGTTTCTAACCATCTTGATTTTCTGTAGTCTGGGAAGATGATGCTCAGCTCGTGCATAATGCTATGGAAGATGGTAAGAAGACTGTTTGCTATGACAGTGGAAGTGTGAAAAGAGAGCACGTGCTGTTCGGGAGCACAGTGCCTAAAGAGAGCAATGCTCAGTGTGACCTGTGGGCTGTGTCATCTCTTCCGTGGGTAAAAGGGTCCATCAGAGTGCAAATATCCACTAAATACCAATTTGTTCTTCTAAGATATAGTGGCTGCAGCTCCATATGGGATGGGCTTAATAAGGTTTCTTCAGCTACTTTACTAAAATGGTAATTTGGCCACATTGTAACTTGCCAAAAAGGAAGCTATTTGGGTTGGCAGAAATGGTGAGCCCTTTGCTGGCTAAGATTTCTTAGAAGAATTCAGGGAGTGGGAGGGAAGCTCTCAGGCCCCACTTCACAACTTTCCAAACACTAGCTCTTCAAGTGGCATAGATGATGGGAGGAGGCACTCCTTTCTTCTTGTCTTTGGAGGAACAGCTGACAAATCCTTGGACTGGGTACTTCCCACCCCTGTCAACCCAAGTTGTCCAGATCCTGAGAGAGCAATACTGAAGAAAGAGGAAGCAATACATACCTTGTCAGACTCATAGGTTCCTAGTCTGCAGCTGAGATCTGCATAGCCCCAGGCCAAAGTTTTGTTCCATGTTGGTGGGATAAGAACCTTGTTCTGCTCTACTGCAAGAATACCTTTATCTGTACATACTATTTGTCCCACAGGCTCTTTGAGTTCTATAAAGAAATAATTCAAGGCATTGACACTCAGGGAAAACTTATAATACGAATTTCAAATATGCATGCACATTAAGGGTCTTGGCACTTAACTAACAGTAAATGTTCTCAGAACATAGCATGGCTGGTAAGATCTGCTGGTTGGGCCAGCATATCAACCGTGCTTTCCTGGTTCTAGGCAGGTTCAGTGATCAGGCTTGATTTCAGGGCTACAGGGCAGTCTGACATATTTCTCAGAATGTCATGCAAACACAGAGCACATACTAATCTATTTCTTCATCTGTCTAAACTCTATGCACCTCTTAGACTGCTTGAAGCTGTGGCATTCCCCGAGAAACACAGACTCCTGGCTCCATATTAGAAAGTGCCAACTACTCCAGAACAGTGGCTAGGTGGTGACTGGCACGACACAAAACAGTCTGTGTAGTAAGGCACAATGACCAAGTTACTCAGACTTTGAGGCTCCAATATTTGACTTCATAAAGTGATAACTTCAAGACTTTATAAAACATTTCATTTTTACTCTATGGAAAAAATTTATATCTGAAAATGTACTTTTAGATAATTTGTTATACCATCAGACAGTTGGCACAATGAATAGACATTGAAAATACTTAGAGCTATTCCCAAAAAGCAGAATATGTAAAAATAAGAATGAAAAATGAAGACAGATTTTTTTTTTTACTACGTATAAAGTTTAGATTATTGAAAATTCTATTTTGATGGTTTATACAGAATTTTGAATAAATAACTCGACAGGGAGAAACCTACTTGGTTTTTCCTGAAGCAAAATACAAAAGGCCAAAAATAAAGGGAAAACAGGAAAAAATATATGTGCTGACAAGTATTAACATGTAGAAAACTTACAGTAGATGACACTGGTGTGAAAATATAAACTTATCATAGTTAAGATTATTAACCAGTCTCATCAGATCTTGACTACAAAGTTCAGTGCCCAATAGTTTACCTTTCACAGGTGTTAGTGAAGGCCTCAGGTTGTCTAGATGATGGAAAAAGATCTTGTCACTCATGGATCCTGGTGGGACAGAGAGTCCTGCATTGTCTCCATTGAGCCGACTCCTAACTCGCTTTGGCGGATGAGGTTTTTTAAACAACTAGTATAGAAGAAGATGACAAACTTTATAATGAAGGATGACATTTACTACGCCCTTCTGTATGTCAAGCATTATGCTTCATTTTGCTTAAGCTTCATAACAAATATTAGGTACTATATTATCCCTATTTTGCATTTGAGGAAAGAAATTCAAAGAGGCTACGAAGATTGTGAAAATTTACCACAGTAAGTAGGGACAGGATTATGATAGCAAAGCTTGGGTTATTATCATATTCAGTACTAAGCAGAATTAACTTTCTGAAGAAAAACTATAATCTACTCAAAACTTCAAGTTGACTGACAATTATTTTCCAATGGTATTTAAAAATTACCCAGCTCTATAGTCCAATTCCACTCTGCACTGAAGTCAGGCCAACATGGTAACTAGATTGGGTTTGCATAGCTGTTCTGAATGTGACTTAGCAACACCATTCTGCTGTCTTTTAGGTGTTATTAATTTGTTGCAAACTCATTAGCCCCATTTTGCATTTGAGGAGAGAAATTCAAAGAGGTTAAGACTGCCAGAGAACTCATACCACAGCAAGTAGGTAGAGGCTTATAGTGTCAAAATGATGGCATGGTTATCAGGCCCCCTCCTTTTTTTTTTTTTTTTTTTTAAATGAAACACATTTTTAAGAGAATAAAGCTCTTGAGCATTTTTGTTCAGTGTTTCAAGAAGATTAAAAATATTAAAGTTCATTTAGAGAACTTTTTGATGGGAAAAATAGCATTTGAGGAGACGGTAGAAAGTGAGGAGAACACACAACCAGAGTCTGTGTAAAAGCTTACTAGGATCACAAGAGGAAGGAAGTGGAGAAAACACTGGAATAGAGCAGGACAGGTACGTGTTCCCAAGCCTTCGAAGGCACGGTTTCTATCTTAGATCTGTGTAGGGACATGGGCCAGGGTCCTTATCATTTGTAGATTTGAAAGTTGAAAACAAAAACACATTGTAAAGCATGGTCATGAATAAACATTAACTAAAGAACCTTTATGTGAAGACCAAGGCTAGAGCACCGTGCAAGGTCACAAGTAGATGAAGTAAGGCAGCTAAGTGACCACAGTACCAAGATAGTCTAGGATGGTTCTGCCCGGGAGCATTCTTTATTATTTAATTGAATATTCTAGAAATACACAGGTACCCAAAATTTTATCTCCCAGTCTGTTGGCCTCTTTCTCCAAAGCAGTGTAAAGCTTCTTCAGTGGTATAGGATCTTGATGTCTGCTCAGTATGTATATTTTCTATAAAGGGCTATATATTTTCCCTTAGGAAAAAGGAAAGGTTTAACTAAATAATATCTGAGTATGATTCTCTAACTGAGCAGTTTATCAATAACACTTGCTCTAAAGATAAACTTGTTTTCTTTATTGGGGACTGACTGCTCTGAAAGATAGAGAACTGGCTGTTCCATGGTCCATCTCTGCTTTTCCACAAGCAAAGACTCACCATTGTTCTGCATGTTTCCAGTGTCAACATTGGCAAACCTACAGGGAGGTGCTCCAGATGTGACAGGTGAGCCAGAAACAGAGAAGAGGGTTCAGGACCCTAGGTGCAGAGCCTCCAGGCCTTGACCAAGGCAAGTGGCATGAGCAGCCAGCGTCACGTGTCTCTGCTGGACTGAAGCCACTCCCGCTGTTCCCCTTCCCGTGTACCCTGGGATGAGAGAGGAGCGTTCCTCTTCATTGAACCATGTGGTGGTCTGCAGTCTGAGGACTGAGGCTCTCAGTCTTCCTCCGTAGGACTCAGACAGAGGGAGGGGGACAGCAGCTACCATCTGTCCCTACCAGTCCTACTGTGTACACTGCCAGAGCACAGTTCTGTTCATATTTGTTAATAATGTAACCCAAACTGCCACCACCTGTTCCCCAAACCATTACATTGAGTCCTGGAGTGATCAGTTTTAATTGTCAACTTGATATATCCTAGCATCACTTGGGAAAGGAGTCTATCACATTGACCTGTGAGCTTGTCTGTGGGGGATTGTCTTAAGATCTGCCTGAAAGTAGATGGACCCTTTTCAGGGCCTTTACTCTATGAAGAGAGAAAGCTAGGGTAGGTTTAAGCATGCATGCATTTATTTCTCTTTGCAACTTAACTCTGCAATGTGTGTGTTTATGTGGGGGCGGGGGGAAGAGAGAGAGAGAGAGAGAGAGAGAGAGAGAGAGAACATGCATATGAGCACATGAACACTTTAAATACAGCCATGCCATTTCCTATTATCAGCACTGGGTCCGGCCTGAGCTCAGGATGGAATCCCATCTTTCTAGAACTCTCCTGCTAGGTCTTGGGGCGATAAAGGAACATTCGTAATGTACCAGTCTGAGAATGAAAAATTTCTTCAAACAACAAAAATTCTATTTATGTAGATTATGAAAGGGAAAGGAAAGTAATAATCAAGCCATGTGCTTGATTGGTGATAGTTATGGATGCTGTGCTAACAGGCCTATATTACACAGTCATCTACCATCTAGAGAAATGGTAGCACACCTAAAAGACAAAATAGAGCACACTAATGATAAGCACATTCGTACCTGTTTGGGGATTTGACCAAAGTTATTAATGAACCCAATGGTGGCTGTCTCCTTTAGTGGGTCATTGATGTTGTAGATATCCACTTGACCCTCATAAAAAAGGTGATGGAAGACATTGACAGCTTCTACTGCAGCAGGGCCCTGCTGCTTATAGCCAAAGATCAAGTCAATCCACTCATGCAGGTGGGCACTTACGTAGTCACACTCCAAAGCCTGGGGTTCCAAAACAGAGGCAAAGTCACAGGCTGGCTTTTATTACCGGTTAACAACATAAAAGACACTTGGCTAGTGGTCAACTGGAACTAAAATAATTAAAAATCACAATACAGCAACTTAAACGAATGCACGACATACTGCTCAAAGTCCTCTCTTTGTGCTGTGGTCACTCACCAAAGGAAACCGGATTTCCCCTACCTCACGGTGGACTCTGATGAACTCTCGTGGGTCTCCCTTCGCCCATGGTGGAAGGATAACATCTCCGAGCTTGGTGCCATTCTGTTTACAACCTGTGCAGTTGGACACATTAAAAAGACAATGAAAGAGTGAGATAAATGGTAACTTCCTAGTAAAGAGACAGAAAGAAAGACTGTTAGATTCATTACCAGACCTCTACCAAAGATCATCTATTCTGGCCTCTCTCCAATGATGCTCCCTAGGACACTCTCAGAAAGATTTGCCAACTATTAGCAAAACAAGTCTCAAGTGTCTTCAGGAAATGCTGACTTATAAAGTTAAATTTTTTTTTCCCTTATAAGATTCCTCGGGGGTTTCAATATGCTAAGTTCACTGCCCTCTAAGAGGAAATCCAGGGAGAGTTACTGGCCGCAGGACTTCTTTTCAATGACTCAACTGCAAGGCCACCTCTAGTCTCCCGATGGTAACTGTGGTACAAGAAGACTCATCTTTTTGATAAAAATCTCAGGAGACATCTATCTATAGAACTGAGATTTCTGCAGCTATGATTCTCATTAAAAAATTAAAACTGAAACTACTTTTGCAGCATTAAAAGAAAACAGTATTTGGGAAGACTGGGGCTACCTGGCAGACACAAAAACATCATTTTATAATAATACATATAAATAATACTTATTCCATGTACCCTTAAGTTATAGCAAGATAACCTGAAAGTATTAAAGAAAGAAAAATCAAACCATTTGCTATGAGATTAAAAAAGTTAAGTGGGATTGACATCTAAAGAAACAAGTTCTTTTTGTTTTTTAGAAATAGCTCCAAAAAGTCAATTTAGCTTATGTTTTCATAGGTACAAATAAGATTAGCATGGTAAAAACCAGTCTATACATAGTAAGCAACAATGTGGACTAACTTCACAGCAGTTGGTTGGGTAAATACTTGTGTTAGAAATTTCACAGAGAAATACAGAAGTTCAAATTTCAGAGCAGTGGGCTGAGCCCAGTGAAAGCCAATAGAAATACTTTCCTCAGGAGCCATCCCATCTTCCTCACTGTGGTTTCATTATTGATAATGTTGTATTAAGTGACAGATACAAAGATCAGTTTCCTGATCAATGTGTTAATTGGGTTAGAAGTTACTATATGACTTAAGATAAAAATAAGTCTAGTTATTACAGTGACTACACACACTCTTCACACATTCCCTCGAATCTCCTCAAATATTCTCTGGATTTAACTTTCTGAGAACAAGAAAACAATAATAAACCTCAGGAGTCTTGAGAAATAATCTACTTAAATTTTTTATTTATTTATTTTTTATGTGGATAAGTGTTTTACATGCACATATATAAGTATACCACATGCGTGCAATGCCCATGGAGGCCAGAAGAGGGTGTTAGAGTCCTTGGAACTGGAGCTACAGATGGCTGTTAGCCACCATGTAGGGAACTGAACTCATGTCCTCTGCAAGAGTGGGAAGCGCTTTTTAACACTGAGTCATTTTTCTGGTTCTATAACCTACTTTTAAAGAATACTAATCTAATGTAATTTAATTTTTTTCAGTAGTATCTACAATTTTAAGGACATAGGTTGGGAGTACAGTTTGTAGAAAAACTATAATTATTCCAAGAAACTCTAGAACCAGGGGGGGAAAAAAAATCCCAACTTTACATAACTATTTTTTCTTGGTTGAGGGGGAAGTGGTGTTGAGTTTTGTTTTTTGTGTTTTTTTTTTCTTCAGGTAAAATTCATACGACAAAAATCAACCAATTTGAAAATGAACCATGGCAGTTAGTAATTCATGAATTGCTTTTAGCCCAAAGAAACCATGAACAGTTTTCTTCTCTCTTTCACTGAGGTAGCCTCCAATCCATCTTGTCTTTGTGGATTGACCTGTTCTGGGTAAATCAGAAATTATTCTAAAAATAGAATTATCCATCATGTGACTAACTTCTGTGGCAGGTCTTGTTCATTCATTGTGTTTCTGAGAATCACCTACTGTTATCATTTGGGTCTAGAATGTCCCTAGATTGGCATTATGAGGAGGTGACATAAACTTTAAGAAGCAGGGCCTGGCAGAGGCCTTTGGTCACTGGGACAAGCTCTGTAAGGGGAAAACAGGATGTCAATTCCTTTCTGTTCCTCTCATTCTGCTTACTGGTCATGAGGTGAACAGCTTGGCTACACAATGTGTTTCTGGCATTACCTTCTGCCTCATCACAGAGCCAAAAGCACCAGGGACAACAGACTATGGGGCTGACACCTCCAAAACTGGAGGCCAAAACAAAGCCTTTCTCTTTCTAAGTTGATTATTTCAGTGTTTGTTACAGGGCTGGAAGATGACTAACAGTTCACACCGTGCGTGTGTCTGTGCATCACAATGCATTCATCTGTCCCCACTCTCATACACATCTGGGCCATTTCCACCACGTGCATGATGTGAACAGTGCTAGTACGCACGTGCTTGCCTGTGTCCTGTACTTGTTTTAAGCTCCCATTTTCCTCCCTTTCTGTATATGTAGGAGTGAACTGCCCAGGCTGGCCTGGAAACTATGATCTTCTTGCTTCAGTTTCCTCAGTTTTGGGATTACAGGCGTGCACCTTCACACCTGGCTGCTTGATTCAAACATGGTAGAAAACCCAAGTAAGGCATTAAAACAAAACAAAACCAGAAAGTAGAATGGTGTCTGGCAAAAACATTCTAAAGTGGAAGAAATAGAATTTTGGTATTTTTTCCAAAGAAATTCTCAGAAGCAAAGATCAGCAAACTGTCTTTTCAAGAAATTGCAACCTAAGTCAAATGCCCTTCCTCTAACTGCCAGATTTAGAAAAAAGAATGCTACAGATGAAATATTTCTCCTTTTAAAAAATGTTGATTTGGTACAAATTTTCTGGAAAACAGGACACTCACAGTATAAAGTGAATTAGTCAATTTTGAAATTCCAGTTTTAAAACACATTAGCAAATAAACTGAGACTGTCTCAGGTAATATGCAAAATTAAAGCAATATAAGAAAAATGGATATACCACTTTTGGATATTAACAGGTTTTTAATGATAATGTTTCTCAGATATATTTTATTTCACCTTAGTTCTTATCAAAACAACAAAATCTGACTATGAAATACCATCTGTGCAAATTTTTAAATTTCTCAAAGGTACTCAGTTGAAACAGCTATTTTGGGGAATGAACTTGCTTTACTTGTTCTATTTCATTATGCCGCACACAATCATAGCAAAGAACAGCCAAACCTTTCTCTCTCAAAGCTCTCTTTCTGTTCAAAAGCTGCAGAGTCTTCAGAAGAATGCCTGCTTCCCAGAAAACACCCCTAAGAAGTTCCACAGCTCTACGTACCTAGATCGAAGTTGTTGGAATTGAACAGGAATTCTGGTAAGTAAAAAAATTCTGGGATAAGTTCTTTTACATCCGCCATGTTGTGCTTTGATGCTGAATACCAGGCCTCACGCACACTGTGGAACATCCGGTCTGCCAGGTCAAAGTGGCCACCCTATGGGCAGAAGGAGGGGCACCTCTCTGTTAGGGAGCCATTCCCACATCGACATTTCTGCCAAGTTCAAGGGCTTGAAAACCTCAAAGACGGGTGGTGACATTCCATTTTTCCCAGTTCTACATTAAATATGTAAAAATTTAAATAATCAAAACATTTAATTCTCCTTCATATACCCTCACAAAGGATGACTTAATTTCATAACCAAAGTAAAATCAAATATAAAGATAGTAAAAAGTCATTTTAAAATAGTTGTTAGAGACAATGAAGAAATATGAAGTCTTCCACTTTGATGATGCCCTCGTAAGTAATGATTCTAATGGAAACCAAATATATAAAAACTAGCCAAATTATTATATATAAATATATGGGCCAATTTTATAAATTAGAAAAAGTACTTCAACTTTATTTTTACATTAGCTTACAGTGGAGCAGGTTTCCGTACTGGACACATCATTCTTATTTTGGTTGATTCCCTAATTCCCCTCCCCAGTCTATTTTACAAGTTAACATGAAAACTAAGTTTTCACAGCAATGAACTGAGTAGAAAGGTGATCAGAAGTTGAAGGTAGACAGAGGAAGTTAACTAGAATGGCACTTCTTCACCCGTGCAGCGCGCAGATCCCCACCTTTCTTCTCATATCAAATCCCCACCTGGGTTAGTGAACATGCAGCATTGGTTCACTGCAGGGAAAGTCTGCAGTGCACCGGCTGCCAAGGCCTGTGCTGGCCAGGCCCTTGCCTTCCTACCTCATCCCTGGCTTCTGACTGACCTTCCTACTTCTGTATGTCTGGACACCCTGGCTTTCGTGGTTCCCCAGTCCTGGCAGGTTCCACACATGCTCCAGTGTCAGCAGGACTCATCTCAGGCCACTGCTCTGAGCTGCCTCCACGCTCCCACGCTCTCTACTCTTCCACCCCTTTTTCTTGGATCTCCATTTTTCTGATATGTTTGATTATATTCTAAAAACTTTAGAATCTCATTTTTTTTAATGTTTGTGGCAGTTTTTCTTAGCTAAAATCTCAAACCCACAGTAAAGCTTTTGTATGCATTCACTGTTGTTTTTCCAAACACCTAGAACAGGCCTAGCACACAATGAATATGTCCTGAAAGAAGGAAGGAGAAGGTGGGTCACAGCCATGAACACAGCATAGGGACTTTAAACAATTTTAAACATCTGTTGAATTCAATCATGTAAGACTGGATTCCTATCCTGGAGTAAAAAGTTTATAACTAAAGGGTCCTGGTGCTTATTTATTCTAATTAAATTCTAGTCTATTCATCAATTTTGGTCTAGCAGAATTCCACTTCAATCTGAATGACCATCTGTCACTATGAAAGCCTCAGAGAATTTCTTGTAAGGCAACAGAACGTTCTGAAAATATGACAATTTTAAATGAAAACAGACTTGATTAGAATAAAATTTTGTTTGGGGTTTTACCTGAAGCCTTAAGAATATCTGTGTGAAAGGCTCCATTCTTACAAGGTATGAGGCCACGATCATGGCGGAGGAGTAGTGGGTTCCATAGTGGTAGGCTGGAGTCTCTCCTGTTCAGACAGCAGAAGTATCATTAAAAACAGAATACAAAAAGTAAAATTGGCATTGATCAATAGGTTTGGAATTGTTAGCAATTGTGACTGTGGGAGCTGGGACAAGATGTAGCTGGATACTGGCACTGTGCTACCAGTAAACCACAGCACCACTGTCCCTTACTTACATATCCGGCAGTAATCCGGAGCAAGCCTGACAAATGCTCCCCAAAGCCTAGCACATCTGCCAGTGTCCTGTTTGAGACTCATTGTTACATACTCTGAGATAGCTAACCTTTACTAGCAAGCCACCTTCCACTAAAGCAGAACATTGATTTCTGGCTACTCTTTAAAAAGTAGGTTATGATTTTGTAATTATAGCTTTCTCTAAATCATTGTCTTTTGATGTAATGCAATAGTGTATCTTTTTATTACATGTTGACTTGGCAGAGGAGGTAAGGACAGGGTGCCCAAGAGAAAATGTACACGAGAATACTCAAGAGTTCCTCCCACTTTGCTTCATGTATTTGAGGGAGAGAAACAATCATCATTAAATACAATAACAAACTATACAGTTTACAAATGCCATTAATTCATGTTTTTAAAAAGGATTCTAAAAATGAAACTCAAAAGGCTCAATACATGTAATTCTCAGACTAATTAAGATTAGAGATCCAGGCAGATCATGAGGGGAGGTTTCTGCCACAGGCAACACCGACAAGCTAAGTAAGTCTTCTGCCAGCTACAAATGTGTTCTACAGATGGCCACAAAGTCTGATATTTCTACTGTAATAACCTACATAAAATTGTTCACATATAACATACAGATATATCAGTGACTTGAAATGGTATGCAAAGATGTCAGACCACTAAATAATGTCTGACTTTGGAATCTGAAATACTAAGTCAATAGCAGAGTTTCTTACCATTAGGATCCTCCCAGTCTTTATACCGTTTCTTATACTGGGCCAGTCGTTCATCTGTCTGTGCTCCCATTGGCTTAGCTAGGTTTCTAAATGTCTTGGGATTAGTAAGATCAACCTCCTGAAATGTAGAACAAAACCCAAGCAAGTCATCAGACACTGTGTACTCTCCCTAGTATAGATGCAGTGGCTATAATTTACAGGAATAGTATCTGAGGATTGGAGCAGGCAGAAAGAGATTTCAAAACAATGCAATATGAGGAATGTCTAGCCACACCTAACTTTCAGGCACACAGAAGACTGGTAAGTGGCACAGTTTGAAGACAACTGTTGGAAATTATGAATTTCATAGGAAGACACTCAGAATCTAGGTTTTAGGAAGGAAAGTAATAGGAAAAATGTTTTCAGTTCTTAGAAAGATCTAGCAGCAGACCACTACAGACACAAAAGCTCTCATTCAACATTATCCCCATTGTTCCCATGACTGGAGGACTAAATCATTCTGTGCTTCCACCTGCCCCCTCTGAGTTCCTTCCAACTTCATTCCTGAGCAGCTTCTTCTTGTAGACGGTTTGAAGAAGAGACAAATTCAGTACCAGTTCATTATACTGTATCAAGTGACTTCCAAATTCCACAAATTCTTTCAGTCTAACAGTGGTTACTTTAAAAATTCATTTCTAGCCAACCTAATTCACATATTCAAAAGAAAACAAAAATTTATTCCCTTAGATTTTTTAAAAGTAGAAAATTGAGGGGGCTGGAGAAATGGCTCAGACATAAGGAGCACTGACTGACTATTCTTGCAGAGGACCTGGGTTCAATGCCCGGCACTCACATGGAGGCTAACAACCTACTGTAACTCCAGTTCCAAGGGATCTGACGCCCTCTTCTGACATCTATGAGCACTGCCTGACACAGGTACACTTACACACATGCAGGTAATAACATTTATATGCATAAAAATGAAAATATTAAAAAAATTAGAAATTTGAAATATGTGCCTGTGGGATGTTTAATACATGTTCTTTCCACAGGGCATCACAACTGAATAACTTTGCAAAACACACTTAAAAAATCTTGGCACAAGAAACTGATCCAAATAATGAATATAAGCTTGCTTTACTGCACTTGTCCTTGCAAAGTGTATAAACAAAGTACCTCATTTACCCTAAACAAATTTTAAAATGCATGCTAAGTAGGAGCCTTTGTTTGAGAAGTTGGGATTTGAGAGCTCTGTAAGGGGTTTCTGTGCTCAGGACCTCAAAATCAAGTAGGGTCAGACAAACATGAGAACATTATGATGTAAACAAAGGTGGCATGATAAAAAGGGAAAAGAACCATGACACAGAGCTGATGCAAAATGGGGATAAAAGCATACAGCAGGGGAAGAACAGGACTTGAGTCAGAGGTGGTGTTTCTGTGTGAATCAAAAGTTGTAAGGAAGCCAGCCAGGCGGAGAGAACTGATTGGGGGAGAATTCCAAGCAGGGGAAACCACATGAAAAAAGCTACTGAGGTAGGAGAGGGAACTGGGTATCGCCCTGAATAATTTTAAATGGGGATGGGAGCAATCAAACCTGAGTTTCTGGAAGCTAATTATTGTGTGGAGAGCCGTGCAGGGGAGAAAGGTCATGGAGAGGCTCAGGGACTGAAGTGATGCCTGGCAAAGCTGATGAAGGAAGATGCTAGAAGGATAGAGGCAGGTGGGCCTTGGTCACTACAAGGGCAGCATGAATGGTGGTGCCATTTCCTAAGATGGACTATAGTTAGGGCTGCAGCTGTGTCAGGAGAATGAAGCAGAAGGCTGAAGGTTCAGTAAGGGGATGTGATGCTACTGTCCTGTGAGATGCAAACTGAAGTCAATAATGGGGTAGTTCCTCATTCCTGACACTTTCTTTAGGTTAACTTAAAAGAATATTTTCATTTTATGAGCCTTTCCTCCTGATTTCCTTGTAAGATGTAGTCATTCACCCAAATGTAAATTAAGCATACAGGTTCACACAAATGTTATTAGTCATGCCTGCAGATCGGGTTCATTTTCTGTTCTTTTATTAAACTAGCATTTTCTCAGGTCAAGAGCTTCATTATTCTTCATCATAAGATGGTGCATAAAATTTCAGTTGATTCAAGAAGCTATGAGAGTCCAATGACTTGTTTAATTTTGAGAGGGATTAATCTTTTTGTTTGTTTATGAAGGGCCAAACTTCTCTTGTTTTACTGTTCCTGGTGCTTGAGAACCAATCTCAACCTCTATCACCAGGAAGCAAAGACAGAGAGAAGAGAGAACATGCATGTTAGGTATGCTGATTATTTTTATGCCCAAATCCTACAAATGTTCTACTCTGAGAAACATCTCCATTCTTTGCAGAAAACTATAAATATTTCTTTTACATGATGGTAAACTTCAGAGAACAGATCACTGAACATTTTTCTTTTAGCAAACAATTCCATCTGCAAAGATGGTTTCTGATACTGATCAATGGAAGCAAACTGATCAGTCCCAAAGGAAACTGAATGGAATTGTGAGTTAGAGCCAATACCCAATAATACCCTTGCAAGTGTCCATGCTCAGTCTCTTCTGGTCTTTGTTACCTAAAGCACCCATTCCTATCAGAGAACATTAAACTGCAAAGCAGTGGGAACTTGAAATACCTTTTGTTTTTGAAAATGTATTACCCTGGGTCACATGAACTGGGGTTTACCTCGGAGTCATAGTCTGCAAGGATCCAGGGGAAAACAGGATACTGCATGAGGTCATTGTAGGATCTGCCAGCCAGAGTGTTCAAGTGCATCAAGTACTGGAAGTTGCTGATTTCCCCTCTCTTAGGAAAGATAATAAAGATCCAGCTTAGAGTAATCAACTGTTTCTGCTGTTTAAAATTTTTTTATAAGCAAAACGGACATTTTTAAAAACAAAGATTTCAGAACAACAAAACACCATTTCCCTCTTTTCTTTATGGTATACATTTTATGCAGCATGAAAGTACTTCTGTGCATATGTGACCTATACACCTGACCTATAAATTGCTAAAGAAGACTGTATTTGCATTATGCTTACCTCCCATCTCTGAGTCACAGACTTTTCTCCAACCAAAGTACTAAGCAATCCAGATCTAAAAAATACAAGAACATATAGGGCACACAAATTAGACTTGATAAGAAAGAAAGAAAGAAAGAAGAAAGAAGAAAGAAAGAAAGAAAGAAAGAAAGAAAGAAAGAAAGAAAGAAAGAAAGAAAATAATAGTGGCCATGAAGTGGGATGAGTAGCAGGTGGGGATGGAGATGGGGGAGAGGGTGCCTGAATATGTTCAAAATGCATGGTATGACCGGGTGTGGTGAATGCACTTAGGAGGCAGAGGCAGGTGGATCTCTGTGTGAGGCCAATCTGGGTTATCAATGAGATCCTGTCTCAAAACAAAACAATGTTGCATGAACTTTTCTAAGAATCAATAAACACATTTAAAAATACAGAATAAAATAAATTACAGGTAAAATAGTCTTAAATCTGAGCACCTCTACAGTTAAAAAGTTTAAGATTTTTAGAACTATCGAGGACCAGTTAGTGTGTGTATGAAATCAGTTTAGAGGACAGTTGACGAGCTCACTGAAAGACGAAATATCTGAACCAAAAGAAATGGAGACTCAGAAGGTAGCTCAGATACTAACGGAAGGTATTTTCTTAAAATGTGTTTCACTCTTCATGATTCAGCTGTCCATCCTGGGATGTAATGTAGTGTATATATGTCACTGTCCATCATGGTTAAAAGACCTGGAAAAACACTGATCCACTTTAACTTTCCAATCTTTACTATAATTTCTATGCAAACAGCCCCAAAGATATTTAGCAGAAGAACTGAAATATGCAATAATTTGCACAGAGTGGGTATATAATAATCTCCTAGAACAGATATTAAATAAGTAATTGAAAATAGGAGAATGTATGATATTGTTGCTTAGTTCATTAGAAAATTTATATACTACTTCTTAGATAGTATACTTCATTAGAATATTATAAAATCCTATTTAAGGTTTATCAGCTTTATAGTATTGATAATTTATAATTGGCCAAAGAATCATGGAGAAAGTATTTATTGCTTTAAATAAAAGCAATGAGAGAACCAATCGAATGAGAATCAATAGATTTGTATGTCTTTGGTGGTAAAAAAAAAAAAACATCTAGCTCAGTAGCACATTTCCATTTTTATATAAATTCCTTTAATTGAGCAAACTGAATATATAATATACTGTGATAAACAAATCTAGCTCAGTAGTACAAGGACATTTCCCTATCTCTATAAATTCCTTCAACTGAACAAACTGAATATATAATATACTCTCTCTCTAGGAAGATAGCTAGGGACACTTCTCAGCTTTGTAAGACAGAAGACAACTGAAAAGGAAGATTAGTTAGAAACACATTTCTGCCAGTTGCCTGTGTAATGTAAGAACTGCAGCTCAGTAGAGACAGCAAGCATGATGGGATATCAAATTTGAGCCTACTGAAACAGGTAAAAGTGCTAGTACTTTGCTTATAGGGAAAAAAGGTCCACTCACTTTAAGCAAACTTTTCACTTTTTGTATTAATGCTAATAGCACAAATTTTCTGGAACTTCTAGAACATGTTCTGAGGTTAACAAAAGCATATATTTGGCTTTTTTTTAAATTTGCTACTGGCTAAAGGAAAATAAAGTAACATCTTAAAGGGAGATACAACAATACATTTTGATGCACAAAGATTAGAACAAAATTTAATTTCTAAAGATAGACTCGCTACTAAGCTTTTACATCTTTTCTTGTGTGTTTTATAACAGTTAATTTGCGGTCTCCGAGGTCTGCTTCCTTCCTGGTGGAATGTCACTGGGTGGCTGTAAACAGAGCTGATAGGTATACGAAGCCTTAAAATGTTGTACCACTCCAAACTTTCTAGGATTAAAGGAGCTGTAAGAGGAACCACTGATAGGCTACCATGCAGAAAAAGAGAACAAAGGAAATGGAAAACTGGGCAACTAGAAACAAACAGAAGAGAAATAAACAGCTCAGCATATATGGCTCAAGTTTACTAACAGTTAATGAAACACAATAAAAAATAAGAAAACATTTTACAAAATCAGTAAAATTTAAATAATACAGAACACTAGTATCTAGTCAGTCAATCAAATTTATTTTATTTATTATTTATTCACTAGTTATTTATTTAATTAAGGACATTCTATCCTAACAAAACAATCAAATTTCTGGAATTATAAGAAAACTTGGTAAAGGTAATCTAAAAAAATAAGAGAAAGCTTTAAATATATAATGAATAGGCAGTGACTAAAAGTTATGCCTCTGAAAAGCTTTTTGAAGATGAGAAATATTCAAACACTACCTACCCTTGTTCCACACTAGTGTTTGGTCTCTGCCCAGAGACGGACTCCGAGCTGTCTGTGAGAGATGGTACCACCGCCAAAAACCTAGAAAATTGAAAAGGAAGTCTCAGTAGGGACCTACCAGAAGCCCAAAGCTGATTCATTATGTCTTTACTGCTGCATGACCTCCCATTAGCCAGAAGCTGGCAGGCCAGGAGAATACGCACTAGAACACTGAACGGAAGGGCCCAGCAGTGCAATCTTGCTTCCTAAAGACCTACCAGAATGAAGGTATCCAATTTGCCTTCTAAGGACAGAGAGGAATGGCATTGTCATCATACGGTGAAGAGGAGGAGGGAGCATTTTGACCCTAAAGTATTACTTTGAAAAATATTTATTTAATTTATTATTGTATGTGTGTGTATGTGTGTGTGGGCGGGTGCACATGCAACGGTGTGTGTGTGGACACCCTGTGGGGTTCATTCTCTCCTTTTATTTTTAGTAGATTCTGGGGACTGAGCTGAAATCATCAGGTTTTGGCACCAAGAGCCTTTACTCCTGAGCCATCTCACCAGCCCACTGAAATTTTACTTCTGTTTTTGGTTTTTGTTTGCTTTTTGAGACAGGTTCTCTCTGAAGCCCCAGCTGGACTGGAACTTCCTATATAAACCAGGGTGGTTCAATCTCCCAGAGATCCGTCTGCCTCTGCCTCCTGAACACAGGGATTAAAGGTGTGCACCACCACACATGGCTGAAATATTACTTTTATGTGACAGTTTCTTTCTTCTAGACTGTACGGTAAAAGCAGCAAAGTTTCTACTATCAGCTGCCAGAAGGAAAAAAGCAATTTCATTAGAGAATTGGTATCATTCTAAAAGCTAGAGGGATCCTATTTCAAGAGGCTGGGGAAAATGAAATAAACACTTTCTTCAAAGATGTTGACTCACTGTCTAAATTCTGGGTTTTAAGCAACCAGCTGAATAGGCTAGTAGAAACAGCCCCCTCTCCCATCTCTTCCCATGATAGTATATATGGAATTCCTAATGAACAAGACCTTTGATAGACTTTATTTCGAATTCCCTTCTGAAAAGCAAGGAGGTAATTCCGTCCATCTCCAGAGAAAACTTCAACAGCAATAGGCTGAAATGATCAGAGAGAAAAACATTAAGATGAAACAGAAGATCATAAGATCACATACTAATTTTTCTACTATGAATTTCTACAATGTTGAAGAATTTCTTGACTGAAGAATATTTTGGAATTCTCTATTGTTTTTCTTCCTCATTTTTACTAGTTCTTAAGAAATTCATACAATATATTTTGGTCATAAGCCATGCAATAAAATAATTTTTTATTCTGCTTAATATTCAGAAAATCTTTATGAGAAACCTACAGAGAACCTTCAATAGTGAAGGTACTGCTCAAATTTTAGGTTGTACTTGGATAAAATGGAGATTCGTTCTACACCTCTGTGTACTCCTGGGATCTGTGTTCTCTAGAGGACAACACAGATGCTACAGAAGGTTTTTGTGACATGCACACATTTTAAAATAAGACATTTTCTGAGGAGCAGAATGGCATGATGCACTTCATACAAAGACATCAACTCACCTGCAGGAGATACCTCCTTTTATGGACCTCCTTGATATCCTCATAAGCAAAAATGCTGCATGTTCTCTTGAGTTGACTGGGGCCTTGCCTGGCTCCTCTAGGGATAATTGGCTCATGCATACTATTGGTAGGCACACAAAGGAAATAAACAAAACTTAGCAAGAGATAAATTCCCTGCTCAACAAAGGATATACTATTTTCAACATAAGACTGGGGGGTAGATAATATATCAGAATTTTTATTTATAAAATGTGAGTACAAGAATAATCTGTCAGCTCTCTACAATACAAGGGACTTCTCTTCTGATGAATACAATTACAAAATTCACTGTTGTCAGGACCAACTTTTACATCAAATACAGCTGGCACAGAGCCTAGATCAACATACTTTAGGGATTCCCCCAAACAGTTTCAGTTTTTTCAAATTCAGAAGAAAAAGACTACATTGGAATAAAACATTTTAATACATATCTAGCTTTATAGCAAGAGTCACAAAACATGATTTTTAATTTTTCTCAAGAATCACAAAATGTGATTTTTAATTTTTTTTGACATGGAAGAAGAGTTGAAGAGTTCATGAAGACCATAATGTGGCTTTGTTGAAGAAAGTAAATATCTGAATTGTCTCCCAGGAGTGAACTAGAGAGACCCTATCTGTACCAGCAGTGCTAAGTGTTCAAAATCTTAAAAGGAAGAGAGAAAGGCAAGCAGTTTTGTGTGTCTTCTGTTTTCCATTATCTTCAGTCACTCCGCTGCAGGCTGAGAGAAGGAAAGGAAGATGGAAAACAGTCAGCCCCTGTGTGGGCTTCACTAACACCACTTCCAGGATAGTCAAAGTTCATGGACACTCTTCTACTAAGAGTACTGTGTGGCAACCTGCATGTTTCTCTAAACTCTGTATGCATGGCATGGAAGCCAGAGGATGACATTAGATATACAACTGTATCCCTTTCTGCATATCCCTTTGAGATAGTCTCTGAACCTGGAGCTAGGCTGGTAGCCAATAAGCCTCAGTGATCCTTCTGTCTCTGCCTGCCACAGTGCTGGGGTTACAGGTACATGTGTGGCCAGACCCAGTTTTTTAGCAGAGTGCAGGATCCAAAGCCCTCATGCTTGTGTTAGTAAATGGTCTTATCTTCTGGGCCATCTCTTCAGCCCCTGTATTGATATTTTTAAAAAAGATCTTACAAACTCAGAATGAACATACACATGACTGTATAATGGTTATAACTACTCTGTATATAATACTAATGATGCAAAGAAAAAAATTCAGTTTTCATTTTGATAAACAAGCATCTTTTTCTTTAGTTCACTGAAATGATAATACTGTCCTTATTAATATGTAATGTCAGGCACACATAAACTGATAGAGAGCATTACTTGGGACATAGGTTTTGTATTAGAAAATGCACATATGTTTTATTTCATCTAAAGACAGTTTTTCCTTCTGTTTCTACATTCATTTACTTACTTTGGAGGTAAAGTTTCTATATCTCTTATTTCCCTGGTTGCTGTCATGGTAAATCCATCAATCACATAAAAATGCTCTTTACCAAAAAGCAGCAGCCCCTCGCTGGTGTCCAGGCCCTGGACTCGGGCACAGCGGTACATGTGTTGAATCTACAGAGAAAGTCACAAATATTCTTTAACAAACTTTTTAAAAAGTTCAGATAATCTTTCTTTTTTGTTACAGCGCCAGTAAGCCCCACACTAAGCACATTAAACTTAGTTCAAGCTTGCCTAGAATCAGCTTACACTACATTCTGTTTGCAGATGCCTTCCACATTACCCACAGCATCCATCCAGCCTGCACCCCACCCAGGTCCCTACCTACTACAACTCTAAGCACCTTTGTGCTGGGATCTATAAGTGAGGAGTAAGTTAGATGTGGCTCCTGCATTCATGGGGTGCACACATATAAGCTTGGCAAAACAGGGGTTTGAAGCACTTATTTAAAGAGATTAAACAGACAGGATGACACACTGTGAAAATGTTCTGTTGGGTTTGTGAGCCCTGGGCAACTTCGAAGTCTGTGGCTAAACCTCCTGTAGCTTTCTTTCATCAGGGTTCTCAATTTCTCCAAGCTTCTGCCTTCATGTGTTTGCTTCTAATCTAAACCACGGGCTTGTGAGACTTAAATGAGGCACTGCATATGCCACATTAGGACTGCTTGCTGCCTTCTCCTTCACAGAGTTCACTGTCCTTCTCCATAACTCTCCTGAAATTCAATGATGGAATATGCCCTTTCCTCTCCCTCTGACCCCTCCCTCCTGAGCAGCCTGTTAGGCTACTATGAAAAGCTAAGCTTGGCCGATGTTCTATTTCTGTACAGTAGAACAAGTTATCAAATCTCTCAATGTGAGTATTGTTTTCTTTTCAAAAGCAAATAGCCAATTCTTAGCAAAAGTTCTTTCTTGCTTCAACTTACTTCAACACAAGTCAAAGGAAAAAAAATCAGCAACTAATCAGAGTCAAACAAATGTCAAATGAATGTCAGTTTGAAAATTGTTCCTGCATTATTCGAATGAAATGATTACAGGAGAAAATGTACCTATGTGATTAAAAGTTTGAAAAATGAAAAGAAAATATAATGCTGGTGACCAGAGGTTGTGGGGACAGGATTAGAAAATGAAAGACATTTATCAAAGGGCACAAAATTTTATGTAGTGTAGAAAGTAATTTTTAGTGATGTATTAACTTCCTTGCTATAAAACATTGGTGAGGCAATGGGTAAATTAATTAGCTTGGCTGAATCTTTCTACATTTATAGATCAGAGCATCATATTATACTCTTAAGAGACACAATTATTTGTCAACTGGAAAAAAAATAAAAGAAAAAATTTTAAGATAAAAGCATTAATAAATTTTATCAAATATCTAAGTATGAATCAGTTTTCATTGCTGTTTGAATCACTTTGACAATAAAAGACTGTTAGGAAATCCGGACATACTTTTAAAAAATTGCTTTTTTTTATTTTAATGGTCTCGTGTACCCTAGGCTGGTTTTGAGCTACCTAGGTAGTCACAGAAGACCTTGAATTCCTGACCCTATTGTCTCTACTTCCTGAATGTTAGGGTTGCAGGTCTGCATCACTACACTAGACTTATGAAGTACTGGGGATCTAACCCAGGACTTCAGGTATGCTAGGCAGGCACTGTACCAACTTAGCTAATAGCCCAAACCCCAGATATACTTGAAAAATTTGTTCTGTGGTACTGGGGATAAAACCTAGGGCTTCACGATGTGAGACACACATTCTACCACTGAGCTCTGCACTCAGCCTCCTGAATTACTTTTAAAATAACTACTGTAATGTAATATAGGAGAAGGGAGGAAGACAGAGAGGCTGACATCATATATAGACTGTGAAGGTTTCAAATGCTAAAGACACAGTGAGATAGCAGCATCTAAGAGAAGACATATATACTCCAGCACCCAGGAATTGCCCTCTTTCAAGTTCCTTTCTGAGTGGTTGCACTTTGATAGTTACATGACTTCTTTTATAAATTCATTCAAAATTATAAAAGGCATATTCAGGGCATATTAGCTGAATAGCATTATTTTAATTACAAACCAGCTTCTTATTACTATGTCCTGAAATAGGATGGATCTTAAGGGCTAAATCAGAGCTAATGTGAACAGATAAAAATAAAGACAGTATTGGAATGATACTCACTATACAGTAACTTCCTTTCTTCCTTCCTTTCTGTCCCTCCATCGCTCCCTCCCTTCAGTTATTTACTCTTTCATTGAAAGGTCTGTGTGTCTACTATGTGATTGGAATTGTATAAGGCAATAGGATATGAAGAAGAAATGGTGCCTGCTTATAAGCGCCAGAGGAAGAGACAATACAAAGACAAATGACTGACAAGAGACTGACAGAGCAGTATAAAAGCACACAAGGGCCTTCTCAACAGGGCTGAGAAGGCAAGACAGACAGAAGAGCTCCCACCGTGTAAGAATTATAGACTTCTAGATAATGGACACACAGGAGTTACCAGGCTAGAGGTTATGCAAGAAAAAGGGAGGGAGCATTTTAACAAAACAAAAACAATATGAGTAAAGTACAGATCTAAAGACACACTGGCTACAATGAGCTGAATGCAACATGTACGATGCTGAAGGTGCTCAGACTATGAGGCAGTCAGTGAATGAGCCTGGAATGGTGGGCAGGACCTAGCAGAGAGAAGGCATCATGGCTTCCTGTGTGTAAAGAACAGGGCTTAAATACAAGGCTGGGGGTGAAAATCTGTACATGATAACCAGAATTATGGAGATGTAAAACAAAACCCAGGAGGCCAACATAGCTGAAAGTCTTATCTATGATGATTTGAAAGAGAATTCTAAAATGAGCTGTGGTCTAACAGCGGTTGTAGAGGAAGACTGAATTAGGTGCCAATTGTTAACCTTACATCTGATGAAACTTTCTACTGTTTAGTTCATAGAGGTCAGAAAACCTCAACCACAAGGGAAGTAGAATGAGGAACCCCAAAGTTCCTATCTACTGTATGTCATTACAGAGGCTAAAATATTTATCCTATCACCTTGTATTACAGTGTCACTTAAATACAACCTTACACATTAAAGCACAGCACCTTTTCTCCTTCCTCTAACAGGCGCAGCAAGGTGGCATTGTCCGTTTTCTCCTCTTCTTCTATGGCGCTGCTCTCAGCAATCTGGTCTTGGAGCTGCTCCTGATTCTCCTCATCTCCTCCATCAGGTGCAGACCGAGAGCGTTTCAGAGGAGGCTTGACCAGGCCTACAGTACAGAAACCAACAGGGTCATGTGACCGTGTATAGGCCATGTGGGGAACAGTTTGGTTTCATAGAGTTGGCTACAGTTTAGGTGATCCATGTGCTTAAAGGTCTGGTCCTCAGTTTGGCACTAATGGGGTAGGGTGATTTTTTTAAGAGGTGGGACCTACTAGGACAAAATTAGATTATTGGCAGATGAGCCCTTGAAAGGCTATTTAGACCCCAACCCTTTCCTGTCTGTCTGTCCTGCAGCTGCTAAAGGTTCTGCTCTCTCACTTGGGTCCTGCTGCCTTGCCATAGACCCAGAACCAATGGGAACAGTCAGCCATATGCTGACCTCTGAATCCATGAGCCTAAATAAACTCTTTCTAAAAACTGGTTTTGATTTATTATTATTTTATGTGTATGAGTGCTAAGCCTGCATGTATGTAAATGCACCCATGTCATACAATGCCCATGGAGGTCAAAAGGTGGCATCACCTTTTGGATGATGGAGTTAAGGATGGTTGTTAGCTGCCATGTGGGTGCTGGGATTTGAACCCAAGTTCTCTTAACCATTGAGCCACCTCTCCAGCTCCCGACCCAAATAAACTCTAAGTCGACTTATCTTAGGTATTTGTCACAGTAGAAAAGGGCTAACTAATGCAAAGTCCCTTTTTTATGTTTCCAATGAGAGAATTCTAGAAGTACAGAGGGGTAGCATTATTTGGTGATCAGCAGCAAAGGCTTGGGAGTTAAAAACTGCCTTTTGTGAACCTTGATTTTTCTCCTCCACAGAACTGGGACAAGGAAACTATCTACCGCAGAGTAAATGAGATAATACATGCAAACTGCTTAGGACCATGATTACATGGAGTAAATCCCTATGAAATCAGATGGCAGCAATAAACAGAGTTCAGCACAACTGGCAGAAAGAACGTGGTGTTTATAGATGAGTGACACTGAGGAGAAACTGTCAATAAATAATAAATGATCAATCACGGCTGCAAAGATAAAAGTAGCAAGTTATAAACACATTACAACTGACTTGGAGGGCTCAGGGAGACTACTTCAAGCCTCATTTCAAGGAAGCAATAGGGTTCTTTGTACATGAATGAACTTAGTCAAAACATCAAGTTAGAAGGAACAAGAACAGAACTGTTTTAATAACACAGGCACAGATCATTAATTCGCAGATTAAGGAAATATTTTACTATTTATATTTTAATAACTTCGTTAAAAATCACAGAAATCAGTTGACGGCAGTAACCAGTGAGAGTCTTTAAAATATTAGATGTTCTCAAAATGTACTCTAAAATCACGCATTTAATGACTTAATGTTCCTTAGCTGTACCGTCAAAATTAGCATTATACATTGCTCTCAGCATTTTAGGAAAGTGTAAATGAGCCTGTTAAGAATCTTGTCCATTGAACATTAAGTGACCAGAGGCTTTACTTTGTCTTGAGATGAAAGAGCATGCTAAGTAACCAGGAGAGGTAAACACCTGCAGAGAACCTGCACATGGGGGAATAGCTTCCAGCTGCATTGCCTTTAGGTTAATGACTTCAAATTCCAATTCTATATCTAAAGTAACATCTTGTCCACACTAGCAATTACAGTCATATTAGTGATTTTTAGCTCAATTAGAGATTAGGAAAATAAAGCTAGAAGTTACACCAATGACCCAAACCTAAGTCATCTGACTGTGAGTCACAGCTTTGCATATACCTAGGAATGGTGCTTTAGAACAGCTCCATAGTGATAATGGTACAAAATGAACAGAAGCAGGTTTACTCTCTGCTAAATTACAGTTACACAATCCTGTGCAAACACTGGGTTGCTTATGAAATGCTTAGTTAAGTTAAAGTCATCAGGAAGAGAGAGAACATGTGTGCTTGCACTGGGAAATCAGAAAGTGTTTTTTTGTTGACATGCTCACAGTCTGTTGACATTTTTTTTTAAATGTTTTATTATTTTTACTGTAAGTGTGAGTATATTGCCTGCATGTGTGTAAGTGTACCTGTGTCATGCAATGCCTGCAGGCGTCAGAGGAGGGGAATAGAGCCCCCCTGGAACTGGAGTTATAGACAGTTGTTAGCTGTCATGTGGGTGCTGGATATTGAACCCGAGTCCTCTGGAAGACCAGCAAGTATTCTTAACTGCTGAGCTATTTCTCTAGCCCTAAAACCTGTTGAGTTTTTTAATCCATTGGATCTCAAACTTTTAATTTACTAAGAACTTCAACACTAAATTTTAATCTTGTAGCATTTAATTTTAAAACTTTTAGTCAAAAGTTACTAATTGATATAGCTGGGAATAGTGGTACATGTCTTTAATCTCAGTAAAGGCAGATCTCTGAAGGAGGCCAGACTCATTTACACAGGAGACCCAATCTCAAAACAACAAAAACAAAACAAAGCAACCCAAGCAAAATAAAATAACCAAACAAACAAAGTTCTTAATTTATACTTGAGGGCTTCATTTTTAGAAAATACAAACATTTTTGAGTTGGTGGCCAATGAGACACATAAAGAAAGTGAAAACAGTAGACTGACTTACATATTAACATGGATTGGACCCTTGTTTCTTTTTGTTCTAGGCATGTGCCAACATAATGAGGTGAAAAGAAATACTATTTGGCTGAGGTGTTAGTACAGATGGTAAAGTGCCTGCCACACAAGCATGAGGCCCCAAGTTTGAGCCACAGCACATGCATGAAAAGCTGGGTATAGTGTTGCACACATAAAAAACACTGAGAAGGGGCTGGAGAGATGGCTCAGCAGTTAAGAGCTCTTGCAGAAGACCCAAGTTCAGTTCCCAACATCCACATGGAGGCTAACAACCATCTATAATTCCTGAGGTTAATTTCTGGCTCCATCTGCATGCATACACATCTGTACCTGCACCTGCACATATGTGCACATGGCCACACATGCATACACACATACATCATAAAAAATAATCTCTGGCTTTGAAAAAACGTGTAAATTCAAAAGAAAAGACATTTAGCAATGGGGAAAAAAATCAGTACAAGTTGTATATGAGAGATAAGCCAAGTGCCATTTACAGTCAGGGTCAGACAAGGCCTCAGAGTAGGATGTTGGGACAAGATTTGTAAGGCACAGCTCATATACACTCTGCAGGAAAGGGGAGAGAACATACATATGTAATACTATAGAATCAGAAAGCACATGGCCATTTTAGTCAAATTTAATATACACTAAGCTCTGGAAGTCTAGATTTGAGATGACCCCTCACAGCTATGGAAAAAAAAGACCTTTATTTTTTACTGTTAGCCTATCTATACCAATGATGCATTTATTGAGTGTCTTAATTTTGTAATTATTTCTTAAGTTGTTTAAAAATCAGGGGTCACTAAGTGTTCTGCCAAATCCAATGAAAAGTTAGTAAGACAATGAGTATATGATACTGGATTCCATCTATGGGGAACAGGGACAGTCTCCAGTTCTCATGTTGAATCTTTAGGAAGGGCTCAGTGGTAACATGTATGGACGCTGCTAAGCTTTACAGATATGCAGACTTTTATATGAAGTCACATAGAAGGAATGTTCCAAAATTATTTTAAGTCCAGATTAAAGAGTGAGGCTGACCTTTGACCTTGGCAATGGTGTCTTCACCGTGCTCTGGTTCTTGCTGGGTGGCTTCACCTTCTGAACTCTCTACAATGGCATCCTGGACAATGGCTGGGTTGCCAGAGGCCAGGCGCATGTAGTATTCTTTACTGTCATAACTTATGGCTCTTCTGTACCGAGCAGGTTTCTAAGAAATAATACGAGAAAATGACTGTTATTTCCAACAACTGAAATGGAAGCTTCTTAAGGACAAGTATGTTTTCAAGAGTTCTCTGTGTTCCTATTTCTTAGGGGTTTTTTACCGACTATAGGAATATACAGTAAATATATAGCCTTCTGGGTTAAGTTGCTGCAGTTTAAAATTTGGCAGTTTGTAAAAAGACATATACTGAATAACATGAGCAATTTTTTTCTTTCCCAAACAGAAATAGACAATTTCTAACCAAACAGTGTTGTGGGGCTGCAGAAGTTCCCTCTTACTTTTGGAACTGCCAACCCCCCAGGGCAGGAGAGAACGGCGTGCCAACTGTGAAGGGTAACAGGCTATAGTGAGGCTGTCCCGTCTGGGGAGACTGAGCCTTGTACTTGCGCCAGGTAAAGAGAGTGCATCAGGCCTGAAGAGTGTTAATTCACCTGGGACATTCTGCAAGTGTTTACTTCAGACACTAGGAGGAAGAGAATTAGAACTATGACATTCCTTCCTGTAGTCTCTGGTTCATGGAACTCTGGAAATGGCCAATATCTTTAGCTATCTGCATCCTGACTCAACCCGGAAGACACACTCAACACTAGATGGCATTCTCTAGCTGGCCTGCAAGATGACCAGGTACCTCCTGTTTGTGATTGTCTGATACCATCTGATAACATAACTAAAGGGTATATAGCAAGACATATATAATTTAATTGGATAAATAAATATATCACTAGAAATTAAACACCTAGAAATAGAATAAATGATCCACTGTCCTGGCATACAACAGAAGAATATTTCTTTCACAAAATAATCTTTATTCAAAAAATAGGTTCTCTAATTGACCTAAACTTATTTTCCTTTTTAAAATCATATACAACGAGAAAGTAACAGCTAAAATGAAAAGTTGAAAACCACAAAGTGAAAATGTATGTATACGTAGATTGCCGAGATCAGAATTAAGACTCAGATTTTGGATTAAAATTGTTTTAAAAAGATGGAATTTCAACATGCTTTAACTTCCTCTAATATTATTTCTCCTTTCCTATAAGTAAAGATATTCAATAAAGAATCCCACTTTTTGCACATTGTTCAAACTGATTTCCAACTAAAATGGAAAACAAGTGCTAAATTGAGTGGGATATTTAGGCTGAAATACTGAACAAATGTTCAGACAAAAGCCGCCGAACTGAGGCTACTTTGCCTTTATTTCAATTCCAGGGCCAAAGCCAGGGAACTGACAGAGCTCCAAACAAAGTGAGGAAGGACATGAAGCCATGGGAGGGAAAACACGACATGATACTGGGGATGGTGGAAATAACAGTACGATAATGGGAGACTCTAGCCAACGGGCAAAAAGCACTGCAATGCTCTTTTAAATTGAAAGACAGAAAACTTAGACCGTAACAGTTGTTCTGTATGAAGCATAACGATCATATTAACCCAAAATTGCTCATTTATGTTAGACAGAAGAAAAACTTAGGGCACCAAGGGGCAGCAGACTGGGCAGCAACAGGAGTACCACCTGCCAAATTTATTTTAAAGGATGACAGCATAGTTAGTGATGGGCAAGACAAAGAATTAATGGATGGGGAACATTATCTATTTTGTTATTGACTTCAGATATAAACTTGGACTACACGAACTTTCCCCCAAATGTGTTGAGGTACAATTCTGTCTATCCTGAAGGTACTGAATCCTTCTGGAAAATAAAAACAATGAAAAATGTGTAGCCATTAAAATAAGCTAAACCTATACTTCAGAAAGTGATCATACATTTAGTTTCCATTAATTTCTTCTGACTGAAAAGTTATTTTAAAAGAATGATCTTGAATTTTTACTATTTAAAAGAATTATGTGAATACTGGGGAGGGGGGAGCTGAGGATGCTAGGCTGCCCATCACTAACACCTTGCAATTGGTTAGTTATGCACGAAGCAGTACATGTGGAGTGCGGAGAGCCAGGGACACCCCGCGGGTTAGTGAGCAGCAGACAAACCCTAGAACGTGGAACTCAGCTGAAAAGGGGAGAGTATTTCACCATAAAGGACCCCAACTTCTCAGCTCCAGGAAACTTACAGAAAAGCGAACTCGAAGTCAGTCTTTAAGTTAGTCTAGTCTACCATGCACTAAAAAAAAACAAAAAAACTGCAAGTAGCTTGCATTCTTCTTGTGGTAATTAGTGTTTTACCTTTTGAGGAATGATATCATCGGGTGTCTCAGGCTGTTTACTTGGGATCTCAGACTGAAAACAGGGCATTAATTATAGACACATCAGAAAAAAAAACATATAAAGAAAAACACAAAAATAAATTTTTCTTGGGGACCATAAGAAATACAAAAACTGTACTCAACTCACTCAAAGGAAATTAGCATGACTACTCGGCTACTTATAAAATCATTTAGCATCTGTGGTTATCTCTTATGAGCAAAGATCAAAGTTTTAAGTAAACTTTGCTACTGAGTAGAAAGACTTTCAAATATCATACCATGAAATTTCAGCACATATCACCATCAACATGGATGCCTTACAGGCAACTATGTGACTCCAAAAGGAAAAAAAAAACCCAAATCTGGCTAATAGAATCTTATGTTGGCCAGCCTCTTCTTTCCCTGTGTTCCCCAAATCTGTGTTGTAACTCATGTGATTTAAGCTGTCATCTACAATACTTTCTATCACATAAAACACTGAGTGCTTTTCAGTGAAATAACACCCTGCCACAAAAGCCCAGGAATATGGTCCTTTACTAGCTCACAGACACCACCTGGCATTGGCCAAAAGGCAGACTAGATCATCTGCCCCAAACCAAAAGCTCTTGAAGAACTAGGCAGGTACTTGATTGACAAAAAGCCATGTTGATCTGCCTGTGTGTCTTCTGTGTAGACAGAAACCCAGCCGAGAACAGTTTCCAAACTGTCTTCCTCTTCATGATCTGTATCTGAAGATGACTTCAGGAATTTCCACTACTATAAACATGTTCCCATAAATGCTTGCTTTCCGTAGGCAAAACAGATACTGGACTATTAAGACACTTTCAAAAACTTCACATGGATTCCGTGAATCTTCTGCTTTCAGAGAAAATAACCATTTTGTACTGAAGAATAATCTGGTATTAAGTCATCATACCCTCTGAATAAAGGATTTTAAAAACAAAATCAAGTCACGAAATTGAACACTGAAAAAATAAAGAAGGGGACTTAGGGTGTAGATTAGTGATAAAGCAGAGCCCTTGGTTTGATCTCACTTCAAGATTTGTGTATTTCAATGTCCATAACATTTACCCCAATAAAAAGTTATAAAAATATTGAACTCTGGGGCTAGATGGCTAAGTGGTTAAGAGCACTTGCTGTTCCTGCAGAAAACCACCGTTGGGTTCCTAGTACCACATGGCAGCTCACAATCATCTGTAACTATAGTTTCAGGGGATCTGACATCCTTTATTGACTCCTTGGACACCAGGCACATATGTAGGCAAATACTTATACATATAAAAATAAATATTGAACTCTAGAGAGGCATTTTAACATTCAATTAAAACTGAAATTCAATTAAAACTGCAGGACAGACATGTGACAAATCAATACAACAACATGGACTGATTACTACTCTCAAACACAGCTCTGATATTTACCAGATGTTCCACTGTGAAGCCCCAGACAGAAAGTGGACAGTGTATTTCATACACACCTATTCATGGTACAGTGCTGGCTTCATACATATTTGTTCATCAACTTACTGACTGAGTTGGTTATTTTATGAAAAGGTCTACAATTTAATGATAATATGAACAGAATGCCAAAAACATGGTATTATCACAATTTCTTTTTAAGTCACTGTAATTATAAGTATGGTCATAAAGAAATCTAAATTTTTCTGTCAGGATTTCTAGAAAAAATTTTATAGGCTTTTCATTAATTCCTCTGTATCATGATGGCAACTGAATTCCCCAAATGAGCCACTTAGCTTGAGCTCTAGAATATCTATATATCATATAAAACTATGTGTAGAGACAGATACAAGAGACTCATTCATTCAGAAAAGGAATCCTTGAGCAATCCCATGTTAATAAGTATACAGCTATGTTTTTACCACTGATCTTTGCAAAAAATAGCCAATTTATTTGAAATTATGAATCTGTAAAAATAAGGGGACTATATAATTAAAACCTATTTTAATATTTAAATGATATATTTAAGTGGAAAAATACTGCATCTTATTTAAAAATTTAAAAATTACATTTTTCTTGCATGTGCATGTGTATGTGTGTACCTGTATCCCATGTGCCAAGAGCAATGTGAAGGTCAGAGAACAACTTGCAGTAGTTGGTTCTCTTTTTATCATGTGGTTTCAGGGATTGAACTCAGGTCATCAGATTTAGAGACAAGTGCCTTTTCCTGCTGAGCCATCTTGCCAGCTTATTTTCTTGGTTTAGGATACAGAGTAATAAGTTCAGGTTTTCTGTTGTCATCATAACCTAGGCTGATATCCTAGCACTATCGATAACTGATATTATCATGTAAAATATACAATAACAGCATAATTCAACACAAGCTGCTTTGTGAAAAGTGTTCCATTCCATAATCAGTCACTGTGCTGGCAGAATATTTTCGAGTGAGAACTCAGAAATTATCTAATTTAATTGAGTTTTCTGAAAGACATTAATAATTACTAGTTATTTTGATAAAATAATTTTAATTTATAAGCTTTCAAAGCTTTAAAGTTCATGGCGTATGAACCATCAAAATATATTCTATATTCTAGAAATAAACGTTAGAATTATCAAGAAATGAAGTTCAAAACTTAGAAAAATAAATAAGTCATTTGTTAAATACAGTATGCAATATTATCAATGTTTAAGTATCTCTCAGTATGTGGGAGGTAGAAGCATCAGAGTTTTGTGTTTGAGGGTAGACTGGGCTAAATAAGAGACGTTGTTTCAAAAACTGAAAACCAAGCTGGGCTTGGTGCCTGAAATCCCAGCATGTGAAAGGCAGAGACAGGAAGATCAAGAGGTCAAAAACATCCTTGCCTACATAGTAAGTAAGAGGCCAGACTGGGCTCTCTGAGACTGTCTCACCCCTCCGTTTCCCCATGAAGAAAATGCCTAGGCCCTCTCCCCAAAGGTTTAATATGCAACATTTTAATAAACTAAAGAAATAATCACTGATTTACTATCTAAGAACCATTAACTGAATTTTTAACATAGAGATTTAAAACGAGAAATTAGCTTTTTATTTACCACTGTGTTCTTCAACGTCAGCGATAGAACTAACAATGTAAACACAGCTTAGAACCAGAGGAATTCATGCTCAGCAGTAAGGTGGAAGGAAAAGTCAGCTCACCTGCTCTTGCTCCATAGAAGCCTGATTGGCCTGTCAACAGTCTTTAAAGGCATTTTTCAGGTTGACACACATCTGTTATATTCTAAGAACCTTCCGATTATATTTATGAGCATCTACTGCAAGAGTTTAAGGGAGCTGAAAGGGAAGAACTGATCTCTAACTCTGAGAAATAAGATTTAATACAGCTGAGGGCAGAGCTGGACTTACTGTGAGGCCAACAAAGCCTAAACGTCATTGGGGCTGACTTCTTATGGGCTCTTTTCAAAACCTTGGCCCTAATAATTTCACATTTGCAATTACACAAAGCACTTTCCTAAAAGCTCTTTTCAGGGCCCAGAAAAATGTTATAGCTCTTTTTAGTAGAAAATATTTTAAATTTATTTTTAAGGTATAACATGCAAAATAATGAGTTTCATTATGGCATTTTCAAATACATACATGATTACACTTTGGTATCATTTGCCTAGATTGACCTCCTTCATGCTAATCGCTGGGCCTAACTGGTGGAGAAATCTCAGAATTAACAAAATTCTATATCTGGGCATGGTGGCACATGCTCTCTTTGAAGCACTCTGGAGGCAGAAGCAGGCAGATGATGAGATTGAAGCCAGCCTGGTCTACACAGCAGGTTCTAGGCCAGCTAGAGCTACAGGGAGATCCGGTTTCAAAAAATAAAACAAACAAAAGACAAGAAAAAGAAAAAAGTTCTACGGACTGCTGAATAGGAAGCAATCTGTAACTTAAAGGAGACAGAGTACCGGGTGACTCACTAACATTTATTATGTACTAGACACTCAGCATCAGAGAGACAAAATTTATGAAATGACCTCTGTCTGGAATAATCTACCAGCTAAGGACAATGGTGCAAAACAGACAAATTCCAGAGTCCTTTCTTCTTTCTTTCCCTCCCTTTTCCTCCTCTCCTTCCTCTCCCCCAGTAGTCTCCCCCCTTCCTCCCTCCCTCCCTCCCTCTCTCCTCTCTTTCCTTCCTTCCTTCAACATGGTCTCACTGCATAGACTATTCAGTCGAGCATGGCCTTGGACTCATAACCCCTCTGCCTCTCAAATGACGTGATTGCTGTCTTGCACCACCATGTTGGGATGTAATCTTTTCTTTTTCAAATTATCTGACTACTAAGGCTGCTGGTCTATACTCATAGCTCACTTCACTATTTTATAGCTCTAACCTAGAAGGCTTTCATAATATTTCTAATTCTTTATATGTAAAAATAGGGATAATAATAAATAAAAGTCAGAGTTCTTGTGAGACATAGATAAAACTGCACGGAGCTTTCTCTGTAAGGCATCGAACTTACGGTGCTTTTCAGAGACGGTCAGGTACTACTGAACTAAGAAGGACTCACTCTGAGAAATGATCTCACTGTAGTGAAAACATCATGTTTTAACTAACATTAGAATTAATTAATTAATTAATTAATTAATTCCAGGACAGCTAGGCTCTCACTGGGTGATTTACTCTCTTGAGATACTGGGTACCCAGCCCATTGCTGAACAAACACCATTATGTAGTAGATAACTCTATTAATGCCTCTTAATTGATTTCCTGATAGAAACCAGTGGTATGAAAGGCATTTCTACATTTTGAAATTTTCTGCTTTCAACATTGTCAGATGCATATTCCATAAGATAAAAGTGGATATTCGATGCCGTTCAAATTTATAAGACTCTGAATTATTAAAATTAATGTAAAAGGCATAGCAGTGCATGCCTTTAAATCCCAGCACTCAGGTAGCTAAGAGAGGTGGATCTCTATGAGACTGAGGCCACCTGGAGCTACAGGGAGACCCTGTTAAGAAAAAAAGCAAACAAAAACCCTAAAAAAAAAGAAAGAAAGAAAAAACAAAGAAATAAACAAAAAAAGTTCATTTAGAAAATTGTACCACATCAAGGTAACTTTTAAAAACATCTTGTGTATGAGTGTATTCCTTCTCCCCTCCCCCCAATTCCCCTCCTGAGTGTATTGCCTGTGTGTATGTATGTGTACCTGTGTTGGGCAGTATCCACGGAGGGCAGAAGAGGGCATTGGATCCCCTGGAATTGGAGATACAGATGATTGCTAGCTGCCTGTGGGTGCTGAGAACTGAACCTAGATCCTCTATAAGAGCAGCCAGTGCTCTTAACTGCTGTGCCATCTCTCCAGTCCTGCAGGTTAACTTTTGACTCTATACAAATTGCCTTCCCTTTCAAACTTACCCTTTCTATATAAATATATCTCCAATATTTCTTCATACATAATCCATCTGTTTAAAACCTAGTTCCACATGCTACCTTCTCACTGAGTGCTTGTTTGCTCTCTCAGGCTGTGGGATCTTTTGCTCAGGTAACAAGCCTTCTGTGCCCTAAGCTTCTGTGCCCAATGAACAGATTACTTTGTTTTTATCTGATATTGAAGCTTATATATACTTGTGTAAAATAACAAGATTGTTCAAAGAAGAAAAAAATACAAATAAGGTATAAAGCATTACAGTTATCGGAAAAACAACTCACAAGTTGATGCCTTGCTTAAAGCAATACAGTGAGTTGGTCACTGTGAGTTTGGGAGAACAAACTTAGAGCTTAGTATTTTAAAAATTAATTTTATTATCTGACAGTTTCATACACTCACAATGTTTTCTTATTATTCTCTTCTCCTAACCCACTTTTATTTTCCCCCCATCTATCTCAATCCCCCTCACCACTACCAGCCCCTTTTCCAGATTCACGACTTTTGGCTGTTTTGTGACTCAGTTTAACTAGGGAAGCTGAGTATTTTTGAAGAGGTTCAAGCTAAATGAGTGTTCATTCAAGAAACATTTTATCAAGCTGCTTCAAGCTTAAATCCTTAAGGAATTATTAGAGGAAAATATTATGAATTAAAGATCACATTACTGCTTTGCTCTTATAAAAGTAGTTTCTAAGGGGTTGGAGAGATGGCTTGATGGCTAAGAGTGCTTACTGTTCTTGTGAGGACCCAGGTTAAGTTCCTAGCACCCATATGGTAGTTCACAGCTGCCTGTGACTCCGGTTCCAGGGGATATGATTTCCAGTGCCCTCTTCTGGTCTCCTCGGGCTCCTGAACATACATGTACATAAACTCATGCACACTTATACACATAATTAAAAAAAAAGTAGGTGCTAGAGGAAGCTTGCAAAATATGGGGGATTACTATGTTTGCAAAGTACTCCAATATTTGAAATCATAGTGTTTAGCTATATCAAGTGTGACACTCTTGACAGAATTGACAGTTTTGAGAAAAGTAGATTTTAAGGCACTATCTTCAAAAAACTTTTACTAAAGTCTAAGACCCAAATTTTCTTGAAAAAAATTGTTACAAATTATAATTGTATATATTTATGGGGTAAAAGTGATGCTATACATACAGTATATGATTGGCAATAGTTAAATAAAACTAACATTATTACTTCAAATATATTCATCATTTTTGTAATTAGTACACAAAACTCCCAATTCTGAACATATAATATGTTACCATTAACTCTGTTCACTCTACTCTGCAACAGATCTTGAAAGACTGTCCCCCTGTCTTACTAAAACACTGTGCCATCTGACTAACATCTCCTCACTCCCCTGCCTATCATTCTCTGCTTTGCTTCTAAGCTTACCTTATACTCTACACTAAGTGAAAGCAGGTGAGATTTCTCTTTCTGTGCCTTGATTTCCCATGGCATGTCTTCCAAGTACATGCAAGTGTTAACAAATGACAGCATTTCCTTGTTACAAGTTGAATAGCACACCATTGTGTGTATGTGTTACATTTTCTCTATCTGTTGATGGACACTGAGGTTGCTTCTAAGGCCTACATTCTAGGCAGCATCTGAACAGTAATTGAAACCAATGGGTAGGAAATTAGTGGAGACAAGATTTCAACATGAGAAAAGCAAGAGGTGCTTATTATGTAGCAGACACTACTGTAAGTACTTTACATATCTGAATTAACTTAATCCTCCTGAGTGCCCCTATGAGGTGGAATTATTCTTTTTCCATTTTAAAAGAAAGAAATGGAAAACTACAGAGGTCTTATAGCATGCTCCTAGATGATAACATGGTAGTGTCAGGTTTTAAATCCAAGCAGTGAGGCTCCAGATTCTGTTTTAAGCCTTTGCACTGTGATGTCCACCTGTTTCACAGATACAGTCCACTTGATATAACTTACCTAAAACAGACTAGGCAATGGACCTAATAAGGGAAAATGCATATGGAAACAAAGGAGGGCTTGAAAGAGCCTCAAACACTGGGCTCTGCGTACTCACCCCTACATTTGTCTCCTGCTCTGTTTCTGGTACATAAGGGTAGTGGTTATAGAACATGTCATTTCGCACCATTTTTTTTCTCATTCTGCAGGGCCCCTCCGTCATCTCTAACATCCATTTGTCTAGATGGGAGCCAATAGGAGGACCCCATAATCCTCGCTCCCGCAACAGCTCACACTCGATCTGGCACCATTCCTCAGTCACATACTTCAGGGCATTCTGTTGGCGCTGGAGAGATGGGAGGCCAGGTTGGTTGTCAAGTAACAATAAAAACTACAAATAACTTGGAAAGAAGTTATAATTGGGAAACAAATTCAATACAAGTTATTTCAGCCAATATTATAAATTACATTTTACTTATGGTTATGGAAAGAAAACTAATGATTCCATGAGAAGTGGGGCTTCTTATGATCCAAGAATGTGATTAATTTACTGCCAAGGTATGTATAGAGTCATATATGCTTAGTCAAACAGGGAGCTGAGGTGGAGCAGGGATACTGAAATGATGACCTGGTGATGCATGTAGTCAGCAACCTACCCTTAAAACAGGAAGTCAAAATCAAGAGGAGTTCCTTCATACCTAACAATGCCAAACATACTACCGCTAGGATTAGGAAGGCTCACCTCCTGATATTCCTTGTATTGTGTGTCCACTAGGTCACGAACAACAGCAATATGTGTAAACATCCACTGAGAAATCTCCTAACAAATGATAGGAAAAGAGCCTTAATATTTCATGGATTTCCTGGGGGGGAAAATGAGTTGTCACTAAAATTAACGTTGAACAGTCAGTTAAAATTCTGCCAATATACTATTATAGAAATCAAAAGCAAAAATGCTAAACAATGAATTATATCATGATAACGGGGACTGACTGGTGGCAGTTCTACAGCACCCCCTTTTCCCCCGCAGCACCCTAGCACCACAGCCCTGTCTTGAGAGCACCATCAGCCACTTTCAGGAATGGCTTCAGCTGCAGAGCTACCAGGGTGCTACAGAGCCAGTGGTGGCTGGGCTGGGGACAAAGGCTGAGTGATTGCAACTCAGTGCAGGTCAACTGAAACTCAGTGCAGGTCAACTCTGGCAGATCACTGTGGCCCATATTCTATTTCAAGTCAAGTGGGGCTTTCACTCACCCAGCGCTACAGTCTAACATTTCCCTGTGTCTAATTTCCTTCTCCTTTCAATGGGGATGAATCTTTGGGGCATCCTCTAATATACTTCCTGCACCCTGAATTCCACCTCAGAGTCAGCTTCATAGAAAATCCAGGGTGGCTATATATGCAAATTCCCTCAGATCTTTCTGCAGGTGTCATAGAATTAAGAATCATGAAGGAAGCATGAGGAAAAAGTGGTTTGAGCCTCCACAGACTCTAAGTATTTGGACACCTAGTCCGCAGCCTGTGATGCTGTTTAGGGAAGAATGTGCATGGTCTTTAGGAGGTGTGGCCCTTTTGGAGGAAGCATGTCACTGGGGTCGGCTTTGAGAGCATATAGCTCTGGCTGCTTTGCTTCCTGTGCCTGCCTGAAGATGTGAGCACTCAGCTTTCTGTTCCAGCTGCCTCTTGCCATCCTTCACTGCCATTATGGTCTCTCCCTCTGGAACCGTAAGCCAAATACACTCTTCCTTGGTCATGGTGTTTTATCACAGCAACAAAAAAATATAAGGAGGCAGCAAGGTTAAAAAAAAAATCAATCACAAGTACTTACAATTAGACTGTAAAAAAAGATTTGTCTGATATTGACTTAAAATGTCTGTAATTATCAGTAACAATATTATTCAAAGTTGGAAAGACTGAGAAAAAATTACCCCAATTGCCTACTAATGTCTGAATCTCATTTGGGTCCAGTTATGAAATGGATGTAAATACAAAGTACTCACAATCAATTTTACCATAATAAAGACATTCCTAGACTCTGTTACCTCTATTTATTCTAAAGCCAAATGTAGCAAAGTTCCATTTCAAGTCATCTCCTCGTATATGTTGACAATATTATATAAAACACTGCAACTAAATCTTGAAATATAAATTTCTAATGGTATCTCCAATGAAACTACCTAACATACCTGGGTGGAAAGACTGTGTTTATGAAGTCCACTTTCTTTTCGATTCCTTCTTGATCCTGTTAACTTGGAAAGACCAAAGCCGCTACTAACACGAGACAGTTTGGATTGTGTGGTGGGCACTAATGCTTCTCCTCGACTTATGCATTTCTTTTCATGAGCTGTAAGATTAAAATTAGATTACTGTGCAATTCACCCACATATTTATTACTCTTACTATTTTCATATTAGTTTCAGATACTGGCAATCAGATACAGTCTGAAAATATTACTATAATGCAATATTTTGAGAGACATATTCTATCTCACATTTACACAATTTTTATCACAGTACATTGCCATAACTGTTCTATTTTGTTAGTGATTATTCTTAATCTCATACTGTATTTGTGTATATTAAACCTCCCAGAATTATAGATATAGAAAACATAGCATACACAGATTAAGGTCCAGCACTATCTGTGTTTTCCCCATTTTGTTACTGGTGGATCTTTGTCACCAGCAAAGAGAAACTGATACAATTATTAAAAGTAGCATTGATTACAGAGGTAGATATTGCTTTAGATATCACAGACTTTGTTGGTGATCCTGTTTAAGGACAGCTGCTTGAGAATTATTGTGCTAGCTGAATTTATATTTGGTTGTAATATTACAACAACACTCTAATAGTATGCAGATCTATTTTAATTAGAATGAGTTCTTATGTTAATAATTCACAATCCATTATTTCAAATATTTGTTATTGGGCATATTTTGGAATTCCGAATGTTTTTGAATTTAATAAAGTTATGGGGTACACACACAGAGTACACCTTGTATACCACTGAGTATCTACGACAGTAAACCATAACTGACACATCAGTATTACTGCAGCAAAATTTACAAATCTTTGCACCAAATATGGTAAAAATAGGTAAAGTCAGTCTTAGTACCATATGAATGAGAAAATCATGGGTTTTAAGGCCTTTACAATTTCAGTTTTAAGGAAGAAGATTGCAGACAACAGTTAAGACAGTGACCATGCCTATCAAAAATGTGTTATTCTGTAAACTCTACATGAATAACACAGAGCATGTCTTAGACATAAAAAGTACGAGAGATCATGTGTCAGTATAATCATTGGAGAATGGTTCTGCTGCACTTGCATTTCAATGAACACTGTGATGTCATTAGAGCATGTTTCCCTAAGGATCTACGTGCACGTATGCACAGCAGGTACTCCTGGTAGGCCTTCTCACCCAAGTGATTCTGCCAGCACTTCAAACCAGCCTCTTCAATGAGTGGCCTTGCTATAGTTATATCCACGTGGCCCCTGTCGTTCACAGGCAGAGTGACTTTGAAAAGTTCCTCCAAGACTTGTTTCTTACTATGGATCAGTTCAGTCCAAACTCTATTGACAGCTTTTATGAGAAGCTGACGCCCTAGAAAATGAAAAAAGGAAAATGTTCAAAACACAATATAAAGTGAGTTCTTACTTTTCTTCATGTTTTACATCTAGGAATCTGGACAACTGTATTTAACTGTAAAAAACAAAGCTCAAATTATATTCAGCTCACTGAAAGGGTTATTTAGAAAACCAAAACTGGTTTGCCTACTTGCAAAACATTAAAAAAAAAAAAACTTTACATTCATGTGAAATGTTTAAATTTTTATTTATAAACTGATTAGTTTATAAATAAAATTACAGTTTATCTACCGATTCATTTAAAAATATTTTATTATTTCTACTTTACTTTTTAATATTGTATTTGTTATTTTTATTTTATGTGTATGAATGTATTGCCTGCATGTGCGTAAGTGAACCTGTGTAGTGTAATGCCCATGGAGGTCAGAAAAGGGTGTCGGATACCATGGAACCAGAGTTATGAACGGTTGTTAGCTGCCATGTGGGGGCTGGTAATTGAACCCTGGTCCTCTCTAAGGGCAGCTAGTGCTCTTAACTGCTGAGCCATCTCTCTAGCCCCAATCTATAGATTCTAAATAAGAATTTATATCTTTTAAAAGTTCTCAAATGAGCCACTCGCCAGGCGTGGTGGGGCACATCAGTAATCCCAGCACTCAGCAGGCAGAGGCAGGTGGAGTTTTGTGAGATCAAGGCCAGTCTGGTCTAGAAAGCAAGTTCAAAGTTCTCAAATTGCCCCTGTCCTCCAATGAATCTAGGACCTCATCTGTGCCAGGCAAGTACTCTGCCAATGAGCTATGTTCTTAGCCCCTTGAAAGTAGTTTTTCCTTTATTTAACTCCCTCTGAAGCTTCCCTCTCCTGCCTGTGCCCTTCCCTCTCAAACAGTCCTCCTACCGCGTTCACATCACATCTACCCTGCCTACTTTCTTCAGATCTTTCCTTGTCCTTTCACGGGCTCCTTTTGATTTCATAATCCCCTCACTCACACATATACACATTTAAATCTGGAATTCACATATGATAAAGCATTCCACTGTATCTGTGCACTACATTTTCTTTTGTCATTTATTTCTTGATGGATATCTAGACTGGTTCTAGTTCCTGGTTACTGTAAATAATATAGATCTAATCAAAGCATCTTTGTGGTGAGGTGACTTAGTCCTTGGGGTATACACCCATGCGTGGTACGGCATATGGAAGACCTGTCTTTAGTGTTTTGAGGAACCTCCACATTCATGTCCATAGTAGCTGCACCGGTTCACACATCCATCAATGCTGGCTCCTTTTCTCTAACATCCTCGCTACCATTTGTTGCTGCTTATTTTCTTGATGATAACCATTCTGACTTGGATGAGATTTAAAAGCAAGTTTTAGATCTGAATGTTTAAAGCTACTTCAAAACTAAGTTACCTTAAAATATTTTGCAAAAGGAAAGATTAAAAACTTATTTAAAAAAAATTTCCACTTTTCAATTCAGTCTTGGAGATCCTCACTTTGGGAACAGAGTTCCAGACTTTCAATTCCTTGTTGGGGTTAAAACACCACACCCTTGGGTGGACTTCAGTTTAAGAGTTAAAACATTTTACTAGAAGACAAATTTAACATTGCTTAGATAAATTAAAGTAGGGAAGAATGAGTTCTGGACTTTCTAAGGGTAATACCGCATACAACTCTACCATGTGGCATTTTGCTGAGAGACAAACATTACCACAGTGATCTCAGCTTTAACCCTGAGTGCTTAAAGCAAGAAATCAATCCACATGAAGGCTTCAGGATGTAATGTTTACAGATTTGGAGAAACTAGTGAGACCGTCTGGAAAAACAAACAACAACAAAAACCAAGAAAAATGTTAAGATGGTATAACTGACAATACCTCAAGTAACCTTTGTCTCTAATGTGCCTGATAGTACCATTAAACAGTTCTCTTTCTAGGCAATGCCAAGTTAGTATTTGTAGCATAAATGGGACTGAGTCTTTTAAGATGCGTTGAAGGTTAGCATTATCACTGCTAGTACTTTACTCATCTTGGCACATGGAGATGGTCTAGGGGCAGGTTGGTGGATGTACAGGCTGTCTACCCCACTGGGAGAACAGCTAGGAATACTGGTAGTTTTTGAAACCAGCGTTTTTTGTTATGTCTAAAAATTGGAAATGAACAATACCACCACACCTAAAATCAAGGAGGGAAGTTTACCTTCACTGATATCTTGGCTGTAGCCACCATCTGGTTCAATGTCAGAGGGAATCATGATGTGCCACGTGGTCATGCGTGCTTCTGCTTCCAATCCAAATCCGTCCACATTGCTGAAACATTGAAACAAAATTCAACTCTCTGAAGGAATGATTACAGCTGACAGCTGTAATGACCACAAATTACTCTGCAGACACATGTAAGCACTGGCCCCATCATAACGTTCCATTACTGGCAGACAGACATTCAGCAGATGCAAAAATAGGACTCCTCATTTACCACAAAGGCGCCATTTTTAAGGAATGATCTCATAAATCCACTTGATTACATGTAGTTAAAGTAATTTCAGGATCAAGATTGTCCTATTGACCTTTATAGTGTTTTTAGATTAGTGCTAACATTTTTATATTAAAATGATAAAAGAACACATCTAATAGCCAAGTCCTCTCCAGTTCTGCAGTTCTCCCTTCTTGGCTTCCCTAATGTACCATACTCTTTCCTCCCCGTGGGCACTCATGCTGCCAGCTTTCTGCCAGTGGGTGTTCCCTCCAGTTTAGGGACCTATTACATACTTCTTCTAGAACACTCAGCACAGCTGACTGGCTTACTCGGTTTTGCTCTTTCTTCACCAAGTCTGCCATAGGATCTGGGTTACATTTTCACTCTAGCCCCTAATTCAATGACTAGCCCCAGTAGATACTGAGTCCACATCTGTTAAAGCCATCAAGATTAACATACTCAGCACAACAATTTAACATATAACACCATGTTTTCTTTTTCACTTTTCTTAGTCTCTCAAAAGAGACTAAAAACTGGAAATGAACAAAACCATCATACTTAAAATCCTGACATGAATGACATATGATGACTACGAAAAAAAAAAAAACAGAAAAGTAAATGAAAGGGGGAAAATCCTCATTATTTCTTTGCAAAAATGTAACACTTGCCCTTTACCTTTGTCATAAAGGAGTAAATAAAACAGATTAGAGGTAAAAATAACTATCATTATAAAAAATAAAAATAGAGTTCTGAAGAGATTTACCTTCCAACATGTAGATTAATCAAGCAGTGAGCAAGACAGCTAATAAATTCCTGGTCGTGGTTCCCAGGTCCCAGGATCAAGTTTCTATTTACAGTAAGGACCCTGAGTGAATCAAGGAGAGCTACTTGCTGAGGAACAGTTTTGTGAGCCCGTGAGAACTGGTACAAGATGGTCCTATTGAGGCAGTGATAAACTGCATCCAGTGATAATCCCTGTGATCTTCTCTTTGACTAAAGACACGAAAGAGATGCTGTCAATAAAATGGGAAAAAACCAAGGACCTGCTTATCATTCACAAACGTACTTTGATGAGTTATTGTATAACAGGTGCCATGTTAAGTCCTAGACTGCTTAGTCAAAAAACACTAAGTTCTTGCTATTACGGATCCAGAACCCATGAGGCACATAAATGCAATTTAGGACTGAAGAAAGTACCAGACAGAGTGCTCCCAGAAGAAAGTCCTTTACTCCATGGAGCAGTAGCCTCCCCAAGAGCATTCCAAGTATCTAAGTATCATCTGGCTGGAAGATTCTATCAAGTTCACTTTGTCAGTATGAATGACCTTTACACAAATTTACTGAAGAAATCACCAAGAATTTTAGTGAAAAATGTTTCAGTGTTTCAATTTCATGCCTTCACTTGAGAGTTCTCTTTGGCTTAACTACAAAGGCCTATCTTCAGAGACTCTCAGGTGACAGGAGAGAGCTGTGCATGTGCACCATACACCAGCCAAACTTGGTAACAGCACTTTCCGACTTTCCTGCATTATAAAGTAAATAAAATTGATTACATGTGCCAAATAAGATCAAATGCTCTTTGGTCAAACATGCATAAGGTGGGAGGCGGATGACATCTTCAGAGGAATATGGATACCAACTGACAGTGAAAAGGTCCAACTGACAAGACAAAGTTCTTCAATATGGACTCTGTTCCTTGTCTTTACACACTGATATATTATAAAACCTTATGAAACTGTATTTAGACTATTAACCCTGGTCAGAAAAGGTCAGCAAGAGATCAACTAGTTTGAATTAACTAGATAACTTTATAAGGGGAACACTGGTATCAGGAAGGAGGGAAGAGTCAAAAGTGTGCATTTTTTATTTACTTTTAATAGCGTTAACATTCATTCTTATTAAACTTATTTCCAACAATTTTGATACCATAATAAAAAGTTTATTGAAAAGAAAACATGTATTACACAGCTAATAGTGATGATGAGTTACCTGTGCAATTAGTTGAATTATAAAATCTATAAGAAGTTTAGATTCTTTGTTGAACATGCCTTGCCAAAGCTTGTCCACTACACGTTGTGTGAAATAAAACACATTATTCACCAACACCTGGTAGCTTCCTCCACTGGTAATAGGCAGAGATGCATCTTCCCCTAAATTCCAACAGGAAAAAAAGGTCTAAGAAAATTGGTGCCTACTGGCGCAAAGACCTCAAAGAAAGCAAGCTAAGAAAGACGAGCAAAGCCACAGCACCTACGAACCATGACCACAGGTCCTAGGTACTATTTTAAGACAATGATGTGCATGGTCAGAAACCAGGATAAATACTAGAAAGAATCTCCTCAGCAGGTTAAAAGCCTTGTGGGCTGAGACACCGTGTGAAGTCTCTTATAACTAAGGACAGTTTGTGAGAAGCAAACAGTTCTTTAACTAAAGCTGTCAGCAACAGAGTATCTCCAACTGAGAGAAAAATTCAGTTTATTAGCTAAAAATGGATTGTGTGTGAATAATAAAGATTTTTAAAAGCCCATCAAAAAAAACTCTATTTTGGGGCATACTTTTCACAGCATGAGGTGAGGTAGGCACAAGAAGCTGAATAAAATTCATGAATCCAGTAGACTCCATGGAGGGACCAAAGGGGCCTGTGGCCTCTGTGACTACCACAGGTGCTGCCTCTTGTGCTGCCCCAGTGTGCAGTGGGTTTTATCAGCATACTGCCTCAGATCAACCCCTCGTCACCGAATGATCTCTGACACCCTCCCACTGCCCCCACAGAACACTCTGGAGACTCTGCTACACACAATCGCTATTGCTACCTAACTTGAAACTATCCCGCTAAACCAACTCTTCACTTTGTACCTTTAAAAAAAGTTTACTTACATGTATGTGCATGTGCCTACTTGTCTCTATGCACACCTCTGTGGAGGTCAGAGGAGGCCAGATGCCCTGTAACTGGAGTTACAGGTGGTCATGAGCTGCACAATGTGGGTACTGGGAACTGAATCTGGGGTCATTACAAGAGCAGATAGTGCTCTTAACCTCTGACTCATCTTTTCAGTCCCTCATTACCTGTCTTATGTGGTACAAATAATCTCAATTGGCAAGAAAAAGAAAAAAAAATATGACACGACCCAGCTTTGAGAATTCACAGTCATATGTTATGACAATACTAAAGATTTTCAGGTCATTTACTTTGGAAAAAATATTAATTTACTAGCATGGAGGTTCTATGATTCATGTGATCACTAGGAACTCAGAGTAGTATATAAAGTCAGTCTTTAGACATTTTTACTTTTTTTTTTCCTGTTTATTTTTGACACTAGTCTTGTTACATGGCCTATGCTTGCTTGAACTCACAATCCTCCATCCTTAGCTTCTTGGTGCTGCCTGGATGATCGGTAGGTATACCATACTTGGCTTTGAACCAATACATTCCCTTCCCATATAAATTCACATTGTTTTATATGTAAGTGATACCTCTACTGTGAATACATCAAGTACTACATTTTTAATCTAATGAAATTCATGTTTTGAAAAAAAATCTCAGTGTATTCTGACATTTTGATCTGGAAGACACCCTAAAGAATAAATGCACAAATCTATGATTCTACTACTCAACAGACACATATAATGGGCACATATGTGGTATTTTTGAACAAGAATGCTTACAGTAGTTTTATTTAGGGTTGTCTTTAGCCAAAAACTTCTATGTGTATCAACAATCGCATGAATAAACATAGGGTCATATAACATAATACTATATAGTAATGATAACAAAAGGACTTCTGCTCCATGCAAAAATAGATACATCTCCCACACAAACAAAAATGTTAACTCTAAGAGGTTAGGCTGAATGCTGGATGTGGGGGCCCATGCCTTTTCCAGCACTCAGGAAGCAGAGGCAGGCAGATAGATCTCTTTGAGATCACGGCCAGTCTGGTTCCCATAACTAGTCCAGGCCAGCTGGGTCTAGAGGGAAACCCTGTCTCAAAAAGAACTCCCCCTGCAAAAAAAAAAAAAAAAAAAAAAAAAAAAGAAAGAAAAAAAGAAAAAGAAAAGATTAGGCTGGAAAGAAAGAGGAAAAAAAATGAGCTTGGAATTTAGAGAGTTTAAAGTGATGATAATAGGTACTTTTAGAAAAGAAAAAGATGTGATTACCCAATAACACATCAGCTGCAAGCAAATGGTCCATCACGCTATCCAAAATGTAGGTCTGAAATTCTTTTTGCTGAGTTCTTGTTGATCTTTCAGGGGAAGCCTAAATATACACATATAAAGAAAACCAAAAAACAGACAAAAAAACGAGAATTAGATACAGAACTAACTACACAAGGATGGGATCCCAGCATATTTACATTATGAAACATGTCGAAAAGACAAAAGCAACCTAACAGGCAAATGGGAAAAATGGTACAAGGAGGTTATTTGTATGTCTAATCTTGCTTTCATTTTTTAAAACTACAGAATTAAAAACAAAAAAAAAGTAGAGCACCATCTCTGAATCTATCCTTTCAAACTCCCAATCATAAACATAGAATTTAGTAAATATTTGATAATTTATTATACCTCATTTCCCAAAAGATATGGCAGGTTATAGGAAAATACAGATAAAATAAGCCATAAAAGCAATAAAGTAAACATTAAAGCTCAAGAAATATAGTAGTTAAGAGTCCTCAATGGGGAAAAAATATTAAACAAAGAATTAATTAGGCAAGCAATTTAGTACTGAGCTTCATGCATGTCAGGAGGGAGGAAACTGCCACTTGTGCTTTTTATTATCTATAATAGGAAGCACATTAGATTGCCGGCGTCAGTGAGGATATGTTTTCCTACAATTGTCTGTGAGAAATTTCTGTGGATCGCGAACGATATACAGATGGCATTTCAGACAACAATTTATTCTAGAACACTCATCCCAAGCCAAAGTGTAGGGTACACAGTTGAACTATATCCTCCAAAAGTACCTACTGGTTGTTAGGGAAGACAACTGAAGTACCTAACTTCCAAATACAGTCTGGTAAATGGCAAGGCACTGGGAAGAAAGGTAACGAAGGACACTTTCATCCTCCTTCTGAAATGCTAGCTGTTGAGCCAGGCCTGTCATGAACAATGAACAATTCCAACTGTTACAATGCTCTTGACTCTAAATGTAGGCAAAGGTATGATGTTGGTGTTTTGCAGACAAATGAGAAAACAGAGAGATCAGGACAATGTTTATGAGTTCCTTGCAAAAGTGAGCTTTAGAATACTGCTGGTTTCTTTGTGATCTGACTTTCTAGGTGGTTCCATGAAAGATTTTAAAGGTATTCCTTATTTCTTCCCAGTTGAGGGCTGGGAAGACAGCTCAGTGGGTTAAGTGCCTGCTGTGTAAGCACTCATGTAAAGCCAGGCACAACGGTACATGTCTGTAACCCCAGTGCTGGGAGTAGAAACAGGTGGATACTGGGGACTTCCTCACAGGTCAGGCTAGTAGAAACAGCAAGTTCCAGGTTCAGTGTGAGATCATCTCCCCCAAAATAAATAAAGTGGGGAGTAATAGAGGAAGATACCTGATGGTAACCTCTGGCACACACACACACAAACACAAACACATGCATGCACACACAAACAATAAAAGAACAGTTGAAATCTGACTTCTACACTGAGATCAAAGACAGTAACCTAAGGAGTCAAAAACCAACAACTAAAGCGAAGTATTTCCTTCTTTCTTTTGCATAATTCTTTGGTTTTTTTTTTAGCCATTTATTTTTATTTTATGTTTGCAAGTGGTTTATGTATGTGTATGTAAGTGTGCCTATGCATGCAATGTCCATGGAAGCTAGAAGAGGGTGTTGGATCCCCTGGAACTAGAGTTTTATGATTGTTAGCCACCAAGTGGGTGCTAGGAACTATACCTGGGTCTGCTGCAAGAGCAGCCAGTGCTCTTCACTGGTCAGTCTCTCCAGATTCTCAGTGTCTTTATTTTAAAGTGACTAAAGTGACAAAATACATGAGAGGATCTAGTAACTCAGTTTGGTTTGTCCTTAACCTAATTTGAGAAAAGGTGAAAGATACATTGTTTAGTTGAACAGAAAGTCTTTGAGCAATGACCAATAAAGACAGGTGATCAATGTCTGTCTGGATATTGTAGTCAGAGTTCTAGCCCCAGCAACTGAAAAGTGCACACTTTTAACTGATAAAAGTAGACCGAGGATTTCATGAGGACTGCTCTGGAATTAGGCAATAGCTATTTTATTCATCAGCTTGATCAGAGTTGACCAAGGAATAAGGCTGTCCATTTGAAGGATGCAATCACTCTGGAGACTACAGTACTCCGCAGCAACACAACCAAACCAGAGGTTAAGTCCTAATGAGTAGGTTCATCAAGTCTTAATCAGATAGTGTGGGAGTCTACAAAACAAGGTCTTTGAAGCACAAGAGAAGAGTCTTACCACTCAACAGTCCTTGTTTTTACCTAAATAAAAACAGCTTGCTTCTGGTTCCAGAAGGATTTAAGGTCTGATTAGTCATCACATCAGCATTTAATCATCTGACTCTTCTCACTGTAGCTTCTGCATGAGTGATTATAACCCCAAACTTACACTGGTTACTGGCCCTAGTTAAATAGCTCAAATGGTCTTGCTGAGATTTACAGCAAAAAACTTAAGATTTTTATGAATATAGGTATCATTGTGTTTTTAAAATAATTCACTGAAGCACTGTATGCTAGACACAGGGCCTTGCTATATGTCATTTCATCAGCAAAATGCCACTTTGAAATAAGTACTGACACCCCCATTTTAGAGACAAAGTAACTGAGGTAAATGAGATTAAATCACAACTCGGACTTAATCCCAATTCTTTTAATGTTAAAATCCAGGGACTCACGAGCTTTAGCACACTCTTCCCATGCCACTGAAACACCACAGTGGGGTTAACTCACAGGCTAAAACCTTTCATCATGCTTTTAGATAAAGCTGGCTGGCCCACCAGACCTACATTCAGATATGGTAAGCATTGGAAGCTACTCTGGCCCTGAGCAGGCAGACCTGTCTTCCCAGTACAGCCAATGAAGCAGGTAACACATAAGAACTCAAAAGATCACCATCTCCTTTTCAAGGCCTTGGGAAGGTCATACAGAATAGTCTTGTCCTTCACAGGCTGGCCAGTGGTAGGTATCTGTTGTCTCTGAGAGAATGCTGTGGTTCTGGGAAGAAGGCCTCCAGTGTTGTCCCGTGGTTGTAATGGATGAGAAGCCTTTAAAGGAGAGGAGTCTGAGTTTCTGATTGCAGGCTTCCAATGACTCCTTCTCTCTGAGTGGCATGGTACTCTCATGGTGTACTTTGCAACTGATTCTGTTTGCCTGCTTCTTTTTAGGTGTCCCTCTGATGTGTGACAAGGGCTTATCTTTAGGAAGATGTCTGGGAAAAAGTGCCCTGAGCTCCTAGATTACGGAACACTGTCCACAGTATTCACAAAACACACAAGCAAACTCAGCACCCTGAGTTTGTTCTACTTGACCTCCATGTACATGCAAATGCCTTTTGATCTGTTCTCAGGTACTTTCTTCCCTTCATGACCAGCTGGGTGGTAACAGGAGAGGACTCTGATGAATGGCAGCTAAAAAAAAAAAAAATCACCAGATAACCTTAAGCCAGGCCATCTGAATTTCTGAGTATGCCTTAAGTGCCAGGCACTGAGTTATGAATACTACCTTGTACTACCTTGTTTAATTTTCATAATCATTATCAGAGACAGGCTCTTTTATTACATCATAACTGTAAGGAAAGGAGGAGCTGACATTGATTAAGGTCACAGAGCTAGAGCCAGCACACACTGATTTCTCAGAATGCTTTTTACTGGGCAATATGCATATATCTAACCCTCACAATAATCTTACTGAAGAAATATAAAACGATATGCTTCAAAGAACTAATGTAACATGCTTATTCATGAAGATTCAAATCCAAATATTTCTTAGTGCAAATTTCATTTAGGCCTCACTGACTCCCTTAGATTGGGCCTCAGTTATTTTTAGAGACTGCTAAAAAAATTTTACATGTTCCTTTGACAGATACAATCAAATAGGCAGGTTCTCCTTTGATAAGGTTCTGATACTAATAAGACTGAAGAGGGTGTGGTTCACATTTGTCACAATTAGTGGGTTTAAGGCCCACTGTTCTAGAATTTCTTCAGAGATAAAAACTTCATAATCATAAGAATAATGTTTTTTAAGGAAAGGCACAGAACATAATAATATTTTTATTAACTTTTTGTATATGTATATGCTATAAGTATGCAAAGTTCTTTAAAGCAGTATGTTAGTTTTTTAGAGTGATTTATGTATATGTGTGTGTGTGTCTGGGTGTGTATGCTATATGTGTATGTACCTACAGAGATATGAAGAAAGTGTCAGATTCCTTGGAGCTGGAGTTATTGGAAGTTATGAACCACCTGATATGGATGCTGAAAACTAAACTTAGGTCCCCTGGAAGAGCAGCAAGCACTCTTAACCATCTCCCCAGTCCAGTTTTTAAAAACAGATTTCTACTTTTTTGATTAAAATGGTATCATATCTTTCCTGTTTTGCAATGATGTAATTACTAGTGAAATGATTAAAAAAATCCTTATAGACTATACCTGCTACCTGTTAGGGGAGACTGAGAAACACATGAAAATTACTCTCTTGTTCTATAGAGTTTAAATCTATCTGGGGGTTTTAACCTGACCCTGCTTATCCCTAAACTATAATCCTAACACCCCAGTTCACTAGTCCAAACAGACACAATTCCCCATACCCAACACGATGAGACCTGTGCTTCAAGGTTAAAGACTCTGACATAAAACTTACCTACTAATACAGAAAACAGAAATAAAAGTTCATAAATTATCCATGATTAATTAATTAGCTTTTGGGGTTCTCATAAGCTCGAAAAATGTGAACACTGGATAGGTGCACTCATTCTAAACTGGGCATGCTTCACTTTTCTACCAGTTGTTCCTTCTTGAACACATTACTTCTGAATGTCATCATTATTTCACTTTTCATGGGCTGCTTCAAACTTTTACCCCATTATTAAGATATTTATATCTTAAAATATTAAGATAATGACCGTCTTTCTTCTTGAGCTTTTTTTTATGTTCTCTTTTCTGGTGGTACTTGGTATTGAACTCAGGATCTCATGCATGCTGGACAAGGGCCCTATCACTGAGCTCTCGCTCCAGTCCTATGAGCTTTTCACAGCAAGCTCTCAGGCAAGCTTTTCATTTTAAAACTTTTAATGATGTGGATTGAAGGTGAAATGTGTTTTCTTTTCTGACAATCTTAAACACTGAGATCCTGGTTAAACTACTTACTGTGACTGGCTCCTAAATTCTGCAGGTGACTTCTTTTAATTGGCTAATCTGAGATGTTTTCATATAAGCAAACAACACTTTCTGTGGTGTTGTGGTCACAATTAATAAGTTAACTGCATTAGCCACTAGAGGGAGCAGAGAAACTTGCTTTAGCCCACACCACATTCCTTCCCCTGAGGAAAGCAGTCCCCACACATAACAACCTTCACACATTCCAAGGCATGGCCTATTTGGCCCTATTTCTACAAACCTGCCGAAAGAACATGAACATATAGGCAATGATGGATGATTAATTAAATTCTCTCCTTGTGATCTTTTCTTTCCTTTAGTGATTCCAATAAGTAGGCATTTTGCTATTGGTTTTGGTCTTTTAGCACTGTTGTTCAGCTCTGAGAAGCTCAAACATAAACCCTGCACAATTTGAACACATACTCTACCTCTGAGCTACATACCACAGCTCGCTACCAGTGTTTGAATGGTTCATGGCTAGAGCGAGCAGGGAAATCAGTTAAGGTGCACAGTCACTCTAATTTTCTCATGCATCACTGGCTTCTACCACTCCTCAGGGAAAGGGACAAATACCAAGACATCTGCTGCCTTGAAGGGGGAAAAAAATCAGTGAGTATAGGCTGAGCATCTTCTATGTGCAATGCACTGTTAGGTAAGCTTCACTGGACAAGGGTAGCAATACCAGTGCTAATGATGGGTAAGCATGGGTGAAGTAGAAAGTTAGGAGGTGAGGGGGAAATGCTAGGTGGTCTGAACACCCAGAGGAGGGGTGGCATCCGCACTCTACTGTCTGCAGGCAGCATCCCCCTGCGCCTATTTTTTGCAGCTGGCTTGCTTGATGGGACACAGTCCTACCTACTGCTTTTTGTACTGGCTCTGGTTCCTTCCACACACTAGGCTGACATAACCTATATGGTCTGAAAAGCCTAAAATCATTAGTATTTGGTTTTTTATTGGAAAAATTTAAGGGTAATAAAAGACTGAGTTAAAGATATTCTTGAGGGAATGGAAAGAACTGGAATAAATTGACAGGGTTTAGCAAAAATGGGATTAACAACTTGCTAGCCCACATGTGCACTGCCCACAGATAATCCAGAAGAATTAGAAATCGGAAAGTGTTTAGCATAGATTTAATTGGCTCTTAATGTTCTAATTATAAAAACAAGTTATATATGCATTTCTTTGTCTTTACCTCCAACAAAAGGTCAATTAGTGGAGTCTGCTTGCTGGCAGGAGTAAGACAGAGGTTGTCTATTATTAAGACCCGCATGAAGTCAAAGACGAACTTTTTAGCTGGGTGGTTGGTCAGATATGTCTTGGTGCCCACATTGCAATACTCCGACTGGCTCCTGTTCATCCCTGTGTCTGCAGCGAAGGCTTTAAACTCTTCTGCTGGAGATCCAACTTCATCATCGAGATCAGTAACCTAATGAATTCAAGTGGAATCACATGAGATTTTGAGAGACACTTTTACCTGTATGTGTCCTGAAAAGAACACTGTGGCTGAGATGGCAGCAGCAGCGCCTTCACGCCCATCAAGCTGGGCAGCACATGACTGAATTCTGCTCAATCTGTCCTTATCTTTCCAGGGAGTGATCTGCTGCATGTCATGGTTAATCGACATGGGTCTTTCTGACTGGACACTAGTAATACAACTGCTTTCCAAGGGGTTATGACTCCACCATGGGTAGCTGCACTTCAAATACATGAGGCAGCATGAGGACTGACTGCATTTGAATATTTGAAGTCTATCAACAGACAAGTCAACTGTCATGGAACATCAGATAAAAATCTGTTTTAATGGTAACAGCCAAGGGATGACCATTTTTTTCAAGTGAAAAAAATCAAAAGTGAGCATGAAGCTCACTGCTCAGTGTGGGAAAAGCAGAAGCAGAGTGCGGGAAGCTAGAGACAGCAGACAGCAACGAGACAGGTGGTAAATCAGGAGGCAGACCTACAACTTGGCTACATGCTTAGGCAAAAAAGTTTTTTAAGTATCTGTTAAGCACTGGAACAGACTAATTCTGGTTTGACCTTCCCTGCCCTTTCTTACCATCTCTGAGTAAGGGCGGATGTTGAAGGGGAAGACAGTTGCTGCTAACGCACACAGGAAATCAGGGCTCATCCACATGGAGGCGAGGTCTGGCACATTGTGATACAAGTATCTAAAGAACTGCATTAGGGTCACTGGGTACTCTCGGAGCCATGAGCCCTCTTCTTCTGATTGCCATGGCTAACACAGGGATAAGAGAAGAAACGCTGTTATGAGAAATTAACATCTAAAAAGTGCTTTAGCTAAGTGGCAATTGTTTATAATCTCCTGTCTCAGAAGCAGAGGCAGAAAAATGAGGAGTTCAAGGTTATACTTGGCTACACAGTAACTTTGGGGTTAGTCTGGACTGCATGAGATTCTCCTTCCCTCCCCCTCTTTCACTCACACACACACACACACAGAGTCAAACATCTACTACTGCTGGGCAGGTGGATCTCTGTGAGTTCAAGGCCAGTCTTGTCTAGTGAGATCCAGACCAGCTGGGACTACCTTGTTTCAAAAAGACCCAAAACCAAGTATTACTGACTACTCTTCTATCACTAAAGATATCAATTATCAGTGGTCCAAAACTTTATAAACCACACATGAGCACAGATATGTGTGCACACACATAATCAAACCTAGGAGTTAGCTCAAACACAAGCTACACCTACAGAAACTAATCAGATATTTGTTCATCAGAGCCCTTACAACTCAGCTATGAACAGTCGGTGCTTCTGAATATTCATCATTATCAGCATGAGGACAGCTGACACCATAGAGGCTGCTTCTCTTCAACGCTCCCAAATGTACATCACGTCAGAGAATCACAAGTAAGAGAAAAGATGTACAAGTCACTCTATCCTTCTGAGTCTTCCACTTCCTGGTACAATAACAGCACCAATACTCTGAATCACCATACAACATAATGCTGATAAATAATAATTTAAAAAAATGCGTACATAAGTACTTGAGCAACGTACATCTTCAGACAGTGGCCCTGAAAGTGGCTTTTTCAATTTAGAATTTTATATTTGCTTATGAATCAAAACCCAAAGTATTCCAAAGTAATTATCTTTAATGGTAATGTTTTATTCTTAGATGAAAGAACAATGGTTCTGACTAAAATTGTAACTATCAGGCACGTATAACTCAAAGTATCTAGGTTAATATTTTCCCTTAAAGTACAATCCTAAACTGTGCAAGCAAACCAAGTCATCATTTACTCTATTCCTTTAAGACAGACAGGGACAAAGAAATTTGTCATTTATTCTCTCAAATTTTCATATGTAAGTTCAAAATTATCAGAATAGAAAAGGCGAAAAAGAAAATAAAATTGCACTATTAACCTTTTGAACATCTAAATGAAAATAATTTTAGTTCAACGTGAACATATATACAATATATCATTATATAATGCACATATTACAACATGTATGTTATTATCAGTTGATATTTAGGATGCACTTAATATACATATACATATGAGGCACTCCTATAAGCATTGTATATATATACCACCTCATTAAATCCTCCAAATAACCCTATGAAGTAAATTCTGTTATCAGCAGATTTTTAGCTGAGGCAACAGAAGTACACAGAGGTTTGTATGCATGGAACTGCAGGAGCGGGGTCTCAGCTTTGAGTCTGTGGTTCCCTTCGCCCTGAGTGCCGGGGAAATCACACCTAGTCCTTACACGTGACCAGCAAACACTCTTCCATTTAGCCTCACCTCCAGGCTCAGAATCTGTTGTTTTAACTACACTGTTTATCTTTACACTACAGATCAAAAACACCTAAGATAGGGTTCTTAAGAGCTATGCAGGAAATAAACGGCTACAGTAAATCACAAAAGGATTTCTCTCTCAAGAAACAAGTATCATAAACAGGTTGGTTACCAGCCTGCCCTAACCCCTCAATAACTTACTGAATTCAGCATACTGCGGAGCATTCCCAGCAATAAAAAAGCTGCTTCCGTACACACATTGTGGATAGAAGAGACCACAGTTCCACTGGAGGCAGGAACTCCAAAGATAAACGTCCAGATGGAATCCAAATCAAACTGCGAAGTTCAAAATAATTAAAAATCAGTCACTAATCTTTTTTATTTCAGAAGATACTTAGAAATTCTTTGAAATTTTGTATAATTCCTTTGAAACTATTTTTTAAGGGAGTTATTGATAAACAGATCATCACCAGCTCTCCATTCTACATGTCAAAACTCAGGCAGTTACAGCACCCTCCTGTAACCTGTCCTAGCCAGTTCCTATGCTTACAGCATTGTTTTCTATCTGCTTTCTCAAGAAAGAAAATGGAAGAAAAATAAAACCACATGCTATCTAGCCAAAAGATAAAATTACAAATGTGATGAATTTTAGCAAGATCTTGAAAAAGGCATTATGAATTTAAATTCTCCCCATTCTTAGCAATGTTTTGATCCAAATTTATATTACTTACAAGTAAGATATGACACAATAAAAATGAATATTTATTGAGAGTAATAATTTGTTTTGTTTTGTTTTTGCTTTTTTGAGACAAGGTTTCCCTATAGCCTGTCTACCTGAAACTTGCTTTGTAGATCAAGCTGGCTTTGATCTCACAGAGATCCACCTGCCTCTGCCTCTGGAGGACTGAGATTAAAGGCAAGCTGCCACCAAGCCCAGCTATAAAGAATACTTTTTAGAAAATATTTTATTTATGCAGATGAGTGTATTGCCTGTATGTATATAAGTGCAACATGTCATGTAATGACCGTGGAGGTCAGAAGGGGGTGTCAGATCCGCTGGAATGAGAGTTACAGACAGTTGTTAGCCCCCTGTAGGTGTTGGGAACTGAACTTGGGTACTCTACAAGAGCAGTCAGTGCTCTTAATCATTGAGCTATCGCTCCAGCTCCTTGAGAGCAGTTTTATGTAATACTTTATGACTATGATGTTATGTGTTTCAGAAGTATCCCAGTAGGCAAACTCTGCAAAGTAGAAATCATTACCTTAATTTGATACACAGGTACAATCTAATAGACAGGTCTGGACAACTGCTAGACTGACTTGAATGTCATTTAGCATTGGATGGAAGCAAAGTTAAATTTAAAAGCTAAACTCCTAAGTCTTTATGAAGTACAAATATAAGCTACAGATAATTGTAATTGTCTTTAATTATAGGTCAAATAAGGTATTACTGCTTTCCTGAAAATATACATGCTATCTAGCATTAAGAAATCAAAATTATTTTTCTAATTAGATAAATTATCTAATTTGTACCTACTTTTTTCATTGTGTGTGCATGCACAAGTGTGTATGTATGTGCAGGTGCACATGCACCCAGAGGTTGATGTTGCATGTCTTTCCTTGCTTGTTTTCCATCCTTTGAGCCTGAAGCTAATGAACTTTAGGGATCCGATGACTTCTCCACCCATCTACCCTAAGCCTACAGTTACAGGCATGTGCTGCCACATCAAGGTTTTCATGTGGATTCTGGGGTGCAAACTCAGGTCTTCCTGTTCGTATAACACACACTTTATTGACCAAGCCATCTCCCTCCCTCCTTCTTTCATTTTAACTCTCTGGAAATGAGATCATATTTCTAGGAAAAGTCATATTACTCAAAAACATCCTTTGGATCACTGTTTATACCATTCAAAATCCTTGCAAAGAGATAATCATCCAGAACAACAAAGAAAAAGAGGCGAACAGTGACCAAAGTCTTCCTTTTAGGAAATTACCTAGCAAATTTTCGGCTTTATTTTTATCCCCAAATCAAACCTTTAGTGTCAGAGAAGGGACAGAATCAATAGATTTTAGAGTGACACACCTTACTAGGTAATTCCTACCTGGCAACCCTGCTTACATCGGCTGCTGATGACAGGCACACTGACCTGCAGGTTCTCAGGCAGCTCACTCACTGGCTGTTGCAGAAACAAGGCCATGAGGAGAAAATAGAGGGCAGGGACATTCGTGTGCTTAGGAAGGAAAGACTGAAGAACGGGAAAACCAGGAAAATGACAAGCATCCCGGTTAATCTCCCTGACCGTGGATCTCCCACCAGCACTCCTGCCCACATTGAATCCTAAGGGAAGAGGAAAGTCAGTCAGAAAATTAGTAACTGGTAACTGTGCTGCACCAACAAAAAAGGGAGTAATTCAGTGGGAGAGGGGGTGTGTGACACATCTACCTTGAATATTCTTATAAACCAAGGCAGTAAATGGCTGAATTGATCTTTCAGTCAAATTTTACTTTACCATCTGTTTGATTTTAGCAAGCCTGCCCATTAGGATATACACTGAAATACTGGGGGCCAATCAGATACATGAGTATAAAAATGCTTCTCAAGGCAAAATAAACTCTACTCATTATAAAAATGACTTTGGGAGAGCTCTAATTTCCTAAAGAATTAAATGAAACGAAAAATAGAGTTTATAGCAATGTAATTTCAAATATACTTTGTAAGATAAAGGTAATATATTTCATTTGTCCTGAAAAATCACCATAAACCTGTCAACCTCAAGTTTTGAAGGCCTTAGAGATCAGACCTTCCTTACAATACAATCTGTAGTGCGCCAGGCCAGGGGACAGCAAAGCCAGGCCAATGTGACTGTACTCTCCAGAGACTGAGCTGTCACCCACAGTCCACTGAAGATCTTTTAGGTAGCCAGTGAGCACTAACATGGCTAACATCGTGAGCATTTCCACCAGTACCGTCTAAAGAGGAGTCCTGTACTACACACGAGTTTCAGGATGCAGCCCAAACAGGTCCTATGGCCATCCCATCCATTTCTTAATAGAGTGTTCAGTACAAAGTCAAAGCCAGCCATAATTTCAACAGAAATCTTTTGTGAACATAAGCCAATAGATGAATGATTAATTTCTATTCTAAAAGGGTCATTATTTCAAATGAAGAGTCACCTTTTTCCATTTTACTTTTCCTAGGATGAAGAGGGACTATTATTTAACATAATAAAAGGACAATTATGTCTAACTTGCTTTAAAGAATTTTATCTTAACCAGTTTCTCATTATGATATGAATTAATCATGTGAAGTACAGTGTAATTAACAAAATATGCACAGCAATTTACCAAGCTATTTCATATCTCATTTCATTTCTGAATCACACGAACATGTGCACTAGACACTGCCATATATATCTGAGTTGCTTGGGTTTGAATTCTGATACTTTCCAGCTGTGTGACAGGTGATTCTAGTCCTATGCCTTGGTGCTTTAATCTGTGAAATATGGATGATGCACTTAGATTTCATCTAGTTATAGAATAAACTATTACAAGTTATTACATGGCAAGTGTTTAGTAACTAGCACAGAGTTATGTAACATGAATGTTATTACTGATTCAGTTCTACTGATGCTATGCTAATTATTTTGATATAGATCAAGAAAGGACCTATGTTACAGTAAAAGCACAGCAAATTCCCTGAGCTTCCAAACCTTAAAATCCTATGTCTGGCTTTAGTTTGAATTTGGAAGCTTATAAACTTTTCTTTTTATTAATGATTATTAAAATTCTCAACTCTTACTGGTTGTGAGATAAACTGAAGAGTACATGCTTACGTAAGATTTAAAAACAGGACACAGCAACTTTTTACATCAAGGAACTATGGAAGTTTCATACCTAACACAGTTCCTATCTTATTAGTTAAGACAGAATCTGTCTGTTCCAGCCATCCTCCACCACTGAGTCCTTCTTTAAACTTGATGAGAATAGACTGATTACTCAGCAGGACAACAAGAATCCTCATGGCGGCCGTAACTGTGGTGGAATGCAAGTGTTCTTCCATAAACATCATAATCCAGTCAAAACCCAGGGTCCTGACCAGTTCTTCACAAGCTCTGTTCAAAGATGGGTTTAAAGAAAAGAAATTAAATTCAGGAATTAGGATTTCAAATTAAAAAGACAACTCTGACTGAGCCCCATTTTTGAAATAGTATCAGGGTTAAAACAAATCTGCATAAATAAGGGGAAATTCCATCTTGTGTTTGACAAGAATTGACTAGTAAGGAGTTGGGGATGGTGGTGCATGCCTTTAATCTCACCATTGAGGAGGGAGAGGAAGGGGGATCTCTGTGAGTTCAAGACCAGCCTGGTCTGCAGAACAAGTTCCAGGCTAGTCAGGACTACATATCTCAAAAAACCAAAACAACAAAAACCCATTAATTTTTAGAAAGGCTTCACTTACTGCAAGTTAATGCTTGTCTTTTCTTTAGATGTATAAACTAGTTTTAGCAAGATATCTAGAAGTCTGTTCCTCAAAAGTATAAGGTTAGCAGATACAAGACCTCCAAACTCTTCTTCAGTTCCTAAAAGGAAGATAAATACATTAGAAACCCTTGGCAGATACAGCATAAAATATCTAACATGGTTCCTTGAAATCTCCCTGAAAACTAATCTTTTAGAAAACATTTTCTTTAGAAGTGATTTCCACTACAGCAGATAAGAAAAAGGGTCAGGTAAATACTTTCTCTTTAGAACCTTGGAAATTGTTCGATTTTATCTCTGACATTAGTTATCTAGAGTACTGACAATGAGACTTTAGTCTGCTTTTTTAATAGTATTTCTATCCTTTCCTCAATGGAGGAAAGCTAGCAGTAAGAACTCGATGAACAGGGCTGGAGAGATGGCACAGAGGTTAAGAACAGCTGCTCTCTTCCAGAGGCCCCAAGTTCAATTCCTAGCAATCACATTGGGTGACTAAAAACCACACATAACTCCAGAGGCCCTCAGTGGAGCGTCCCAAAAACCCAGGACAAGGACATCGGAAGCCCACAGTGGCCGGCCTGCTCCATTGTGGAAAAACTGTGGGGCTGCCTGCTTTTACATCTGTGCTAGCACATAGGCTGAAGCTGAACTTCACAATGGCTTCATATCCTATTTGTTTGGGCCATGGACTACCAAAACCTTTAAACTGCTTTTAAAATACAAATTTACTACTTTATTCATTATGATGCTTCAAGCTCACCAAGAAACCCAAGATCCTCCCCGACTCTTAAAAAATCACTTTAGCAGACAGGCATGGTAGCACATGCCTTTAATCTCAGCAGAGGCAGGCGGATCTCTATAAGATCCAGGCCAGCCTGGTCTACAGAGCGAGTTCCAGGCCAGTTGGGACTACAAAAAGTCTTGTTTCATAAAATAAACAAACAATAAATCACCATAGCAAAAGCACATCAAGAGATCCAAATGGTTGTAAGAAATTACTTTCTTAAAATTTTTCTACAATAAATTAACAATATATGTAGAAAATTAAAACTCTTCAAAATCCTTATTAATTTTTATTTGACTTTCTATTAATTTTGCCTCCCCTAGTTTTCAAATATAACTTAAACCATGAACTCTAAGAGGAGTCCCCAGGTCAATTTTCCCCAAACTGTTGCTTATTCCTTACTATGTCACTATTTCATGCTCTTTATATTATTTTGCATTAATTATCAGTGTTTGGCATCATTTTATTCAAATCTTATTTTTGTATATATGTCTATGACTGGTTTTGAAAACTGTGTCTACTACTTGAAAGGAAAAAAATGACTTGAATTTTTTGGGATATCTTATATTTGATACAATTGTCAGCCCATAGCAACTAATTTAATAAATACATTCACAAACTGGAGCAGCAACATGCTTCTGACTTTATCATTTCAAACGGCAGCAAAGCAATGAAAATACCAGTCTAATCAACTTGACTTTTCTAAAGAAATATTAGAAATGTATACATCCTTACTTCAGTGCTCACCACCAAGAAGAATTTACAGCTAGTTATTGAACTGAATGGTTAGCAAAAATCTGTGGAAACTAGAGGAATATTTTTTCCTTCAATATTTTTAATAAATGAAATAAAAAGTGCTTTTTATTTTCAACTCTTTGAAGCATTTTCATTTTCTATTCATATCTATTCAGTTTATACTAATGCAGATCTTAGGAATAATCTTTGTACATGGCAATGTAAGTTAAAAGCTTATGTTTGGGCTACCTAGGTTCAAATACAGTCACTAGTATAGTCTTAGGTAATTTCCTTTTACTGTATTTGTCTGGGTAGCTATTTCCTTCCAGGTAAAACTGATATAGTAGTTACTATGTGATAGGGTTATGGCGAGAATAGCCAGACTAAGTGTTCAGTAAGTACTGTCCACCCATCTGATCTTAATTTTGCTAATTTTTCTTTCACCAAAGAAATGTCAACATGGATTCAAATGAACTGACAGCAGGTAATTAGTGAGAAGCTTTATGTGGTGCTGTCTGCCATCAGCATCCTCTATGATCTATAGTTTCAGCTTCTCTCATCTCCCAGTCTGTCTTTCAAAAGTTGTAGTTACATTCTCTTCTCTTATTCAAGAAGCAGAGGAAATGGATCCTTGCCACACTAAGAGTTCTGCATACAGTTGTAAGAGTCAAAAAAAATCACATAGATATGATTTTGGAATTATGTAACAGGGAAATAACATCAGTATGCTGAACGATGTAAGAGTCATTCCTCAGTATCTGTGGAGGATTATCTCTACTACTCACAGGTACCAAATCCATGGATACTCAGGTTCTTTCCCACCATAAAATGGTGACATATTTGCATGTGATCTATAAAAACGGTCATAAAACTTGGAATCATCTTTAGAATATTACAACACCAAATACTATGTAACTAGTTGTGTTACTTAAGGAACAGTGAGAAGATAATGAAAGTCAGTACAACTTGGGGACAATGTAACTTTTTTCATAATAGTTTTAACATGTGATTGGGTTAAATCCACAGCTATGGAACCTTGACACATGGAGCAAGATCTTATGAGTATAAGATCTGGGACTATAATTTAGAGGTCAATCTGAAAGATCTTTTCAATGCTTTCCAGTCAGAATTCTTGGCCCAGAATATGTAACCAAAAATATAGATAGGAAAAAAACGTAAAAAGATGCACTAAATAACTTTTTAAAAATAGCCTGTCATTGACCCAGGGACGCATAACCTATGAAATTATTTTTTGGTTATACTTTAAAATGATCCAGTAAAAAATATCTTTCCATTAGTGACTACTGAATACAAAGAAAAGGCTACTAACAGAGAAATGATAGTAACAGTAAAATGGATGTGCCACTTTTAGCTGGTAATATGTTTCTGAAGATGTATATAAATTTGAAAAATCAGACAATTATATTAGAAGAAGCTTGCTATTTAAAGGAACACTGCTAAAAATCTAAAATCAGGAAAGATTTGCTTTAAAGTAAAACTCGCATTCTATTAAGTTTTGTAGGCAACATTACAGTTCTGCATTTGGATTTGATACAAGAAAAAGACATTAATGAAATATCTAAAATACAGAGAAAAAAGTTATATAATGTTTTCACGCCTAATGCAGGTCCAATTTGCGTTAGGAGAAGATAACTGATCATTACCCTTCCACGGTCAACTTACCAGTTTCAAGTTTCTCTTCATTATTTATTTCCATAATTACGAATTTCTCACAAACTGCAAAGGTTGGCAAAGTAGAAGAAATGAATTGGCCAAACCTTTAATAGAGAGGAAAGAATGGTTATAGGTTTCATTTTTCGTTCCCCATGATACAAAAGGAGAAATGGGGGGCATTGCAAAACGAAATTCAACTCACAAAACCCCCAGCATTTCTACTTCTGTGCTTGCAGATCTCTAGGCAATTGTATTTGGTTTGCCTCCTCATGGACCAGGCCCAATAACGTTACATATAATCATGTTTTTGAAGTATAAGAAAAATCTAGGTGTTTAGAAGTACAAGTTCTTTAATGCATGAACTACACTGTCAAAACAAACTGAAATGGCATAATCGATCAAGTTCAAATGTCTGACACTATCTGCTTGTGTATCAGCATCTATTTGGATCTAGACTTGCCCTAGTGATCAAGAACCTGGGTACAATACAGACAAGGTTAAGACCCTGACTCACTGTCAACCATGTGATCTGGGACAAAGCTGTATCAGTTCTTTGGATTTTTATTTCTTTATTTATAAAGGAAGAGTTAAAAAATTTGATGTTTGACAATAATTTCAGCGAAGTGATCATTACAATATTACAAAATTTAAAATTAGATAAATTTTAAATAGAAAATGGTGATAATATAATTGTAATTTTATAAAATTATTCTTAAACTTCAGTTTCAAATATCACCAGACCAAAGAACAAAAAGAGGGATGGAAAGATGGCCTGGGGTTAAGAGCGCTAGCTCTTGAAGAGGACTGGGATTCAGTTCCCAGCACCCGCATGGCAACTAACTCTGGTTCTATGGGATCCTACACTCTCTTCTCTGCCTCTGCGGGCATTGAACACATGGACACACTCACAACACATACATGCGGGTAAAACACCCATACACATAAAGAATAAAATAAAAAACTTTGTGCAGAGACTTCATAAATATGCTTTAAACTCCAGTTCCCCTTTTTTTTTTTAAAAAACCTATGGGTGTTTTGCTTTGGTGTGCACATGTGTGAGAGAGAGAGAAGCGGGGAGTACATGTGTGGTACATGCACTTCCTACTGAGCCATCTTTTCAGTCCTAAACCATGTTTCTTAGTTGAGCAAAATAATAATACTTGAACCACATAAAGAGTTTGAATATACAATAATAAAGTATCATGTTCTTGAGTGACATACACCAAATAGAAAAGTGGTAGTGTATGAGAGAGAGAGAGAGAGAGAGAGAGAGAGAGAGAGAGAGAGAGATCCTCTTGGAAACAGAGAGGACTTGAAGAATAAGGCTGGGAGACTGACTGTACTGAACACTTTTTTGGTCCTCCCCTTTCTTTTCTTTCCTTTTTTCTTTTGACAGGGTCTCACTGTGCAGTTTGTTATGTAGACCAGGTTGGCCTCAAACTCAAATGCTTCCACCTCTTGTGCTCTGTGATTAAAGGCAAATGCCACCATACTCAGCATCCTACACTGAACACTTTATATTCAGGTCAACCAATGCTATTTGATGATTTCCATAAGTTTTCTCACCAATATTCTATTTCTCCATAAGAGCAAAATGTCGAGGCCCTCAGGTTTCCCATGCCTCACTCATATCCTGAATGTACTGACATTACAGGTATTACATAGCCAGGAAGCAATTACATTGATCTTGCACATCTAAACCCCACTGGCACTTTCAGCTGATGAAAAGATAAACAAAGTGTTCAGTACCTGAGTAGATCATTGCTGTTGGGGAAACCTTGCAGTAGGAAGCTCAGCACATTACTAATAGCTGCGATGGTTGGTTGGGATAAAGACATATCCCGAAGAGTCAGGAGCAATTTGGGGATTAACTGGAATTCCCGCATTAATTTGGCATTCTTTGAAGCCTCACTGTAAGAGGAGAAGGAGGATTTAATACACTGAACCACCATGTCTTCTATATTTGAACAGCTAACTACATGAATATAAACTAGTACCTGGACTCTGTGAGCAGTTCAATAAAGTGTTCAAATAAGGAAAGATGAAGCTCATATGGTGCATGGAGCCAGACCTAGAATAAAAATGAAAAATATGTTAAAAAGATTTTTAAAAATGCTATAAGGGCAACAATAAAACAATAAAACAAAGCAATGGAACTTACTATATATATAAAACAGCTGAATACAGAAGGAAATGGGGGAGAAAAATGAACCACTATAAATAGACCCAAAATGACAAAAATGGAATTATCATACGTTGTAAATCTGCTATAAATGTTCTACATGTTTAAGAATGTCACAAAAAGATGAACATGGGGATGGACATTTTTACAGTATGAAAAGAATGTAGAATCCACAGTCAAGTAGGATTGTTACTTCATGCAAAGGCATCCTTTGAAAAAAAGAGTAAAAGACTTTCAGATGGGAGAATTCATTGCCAGCAGACCTGTATACAAGAATGTTAAAGAATTTATCTAGCTACAAAACAGAATTCTGGTCTTATGAATAAATAATGTTATCAATATCATATGCATGGGCAAATAAAAAAGATTTTATAAAATGTTTTTTAAAAATAATTGATTATTTTAAGCAAAAATCATAGAAACTATTATGATGATAAACATACAGAACAAAAGGTACAAAACCAAAGAGACAATGGTGGGAGAGAAGAAAAGAATGTAGGTCACTGAAAGGTATTTGCACAGTATAATATTCTTCAAAGATAAACCAAATTCTTTTAGATGCACATTAAAGATTCTAGAACAATCAGTGTTAAAGAAAATGTTTGTATGCTATGATCATTATTTTATTTATATTTGTAAAATGTTTTCTAAAAATGGGAGGAATTATTTGTAGGCTATTTGTGGTTTAGGGTAATAAAAGATGTTATAGGAAGCCATAAAGTGTGCAAGATATTGTGAAATGAAGCAAAACATTTCTCCTGCAACTAAATTTCTAGCGTCTGTATATTAACTAACTAAAGATTTGAACCTGAAGATAATCCAAAATTTAAATGTGTCCATTACTAGAGGAAACAAGGTCAAGCTGGTTTGGGTCAGTCTTTCTAGTGCTCATTTCTTATCTGCAGGCTTTTAACTTTGCATTTTCACAAGGATTTATTTATTTATTTGATTTTTCTTCCAATGGACTAAATGCCTCAAAGCATAGACTATGTTTTCATTTTTGTTTTTACATCCTTAAATATTAATAAAGTACTTGGCTAAAAAACATTCAGCAACTCCATTTAAACTATCCATCTATCCATACAACTATATACACCATATACATATATGCATGCATGTACATTCTATATATGTTTAAGTTTACAAAATATTTTCCTATGACTTTTTCAAACACCCTCAGTACTATTTATCTCTTTCCTCCCTCTCCCTGACCCTCCACAGTTAAAGTCCTCACCCCATTTTCCCCCTGAATTTGGGGGGGCATGGAGAAGTTGGAGAACTGTGGAAATGATATAAATACAATGCTCATGTATGAAACTCTCAAAAAATAAATATTTTTAAAGTTATGGAATTGTAATTTGGAAACAAAATACTTTCTTAAGAATCAAAGATTACCAGGTGTCATGAATGCCCTTAGTCCCAGAACTCAGGAGACAAGGAAAAGGCAGGTAGATCTTTGAGAGTTTGAATTTGAGGCCAGCTTGGTTTTACATAGTGAGTTATACATCTGGGGCTACAGGGAGACCCTGTCAAAAAGAAGAAGAAGAAGAAAAAAAAAAGGATCAAAGAAGTTTGGAAAGTACAACTTTGACTACTAAGCTGAGAAAAGTTTATTATGTAAAGAGAAATCTTAGCAAATTCTAAGACATGATATAATTGTGCCTTTACAAAAGAATGAGATCACAAAGGCAGACAGGCAGAGAGCACAGCCTGTGGAAAGGCAGAACGAAGAGATAGTTATGCTAGTGAGTAAGGAGAGCTGCTTAGGGCTTGGCTTAGAATGCAGCAGAGGAAGAAAAGGTAGACTGCACACAGTGAGAGGGCATCTACTTGATTTTGTGTCAGACTGATTAGAGACAAGAGAGAAGAACGCTTATTTTATAATTTCAAGCCTAAGGAATGGTGGTGTTATTAATAGAAAAAGAAAAGTTAAAAAGAGGTGTTAATTCAGACAGAGATATTAAGTTCAGTTAAGGTTTTGCTAGGACATAAAAATGCAAACAGTGAACAAGAAGTCAGAAATACATCTGGAACTGAGAAGCTAACTCCACAGAGATGAGGCTGTGGGGTAAGATGAGACCTGAAAAGAAAAGAAAGGGAAGGAAAGAAAAGAGCAGAGAAGAGCAGAGAAAACTGGGAAGTTAGATATCTTTATACAAAACAATGAAAACTTTATGGACAGAAAACCCCACGAGAAGTAGTGAGAAGTGTGGACTGGAGAGATGGCTCAGTGGTTAAGAGCACTGGCTGCTCTGGCAGAGAACCCAGGTTCAGTTCCCAGCACCCACATGGAGGCTAACAACTGTCAGTAACTCCAGATTCAGGAGATCTGATGCCCTCTTCTGGCCTCTGTGGACACTGTACTACACAGGTACACTAATTTTCATGAAGGTAAAAGAGTCATTACACATAAAGTAAAAATAAATTTCAAAAATACTCCCAAACAAAAAGCAAAGAAAAATAATGAGATGGGCATAAGAACCAGGAGAACCAGTGCCTGAACACTGATAAGAGATGGAGTAGTTGCAGGAAGAGGAAAGCAACCACATCAAGTGCTACTGAAAGCTATGGATGTGAAGGACTGAGCATAGGCCATGAATTTCTACTTAGAAGGAAGTGGTGAAAAATCTCTGAAAATATATTTTCAGTAGAGTAATTAGGGTACATAGTCTGTTTGCAAGAGATTTATAGTGGACCAAACATCATGTAGAAATCATAGGAAAAAGAGTTGGACCTTAGTACATCAGAGTTGCTTACAATCATTAGGTGCTGATACTATCGTTAATAGGACAGACACAGACCTATTTTCAGACACAATGCCCACAAATCCTGTTGTTTCTAAGGAATATAACACAAGCATATATTGTATAGTGTCTAATAAATAAAATAGAGATTATGTAGGCAACGGATGTATGCGGTGTTTGAAAGCATGGCAGTTAGTACTATGGTAAAAAAGGCAGAAGAAATGAATACCATGCTATTTAGGCAAAACAAATGTCCATTTACTAGGTACCTTCTAGTAATCTGAACTACAGGTCTACATTTCACTTATTATGGAAAAGTTTTGATCAGAATTGCTTGAGGTGAACGTTTTCCTCTTGCAATGCCAGTTGTAGCAGGGAGCAGTTTAGTATACACACACACACACACACACACACACACACACACACACACACACACACACAGCATTTCATTTCTGTAATGTTTGTAGAGTGGGATATATTTGGAGAGAAGAAAACATAATTTTTTTTATGTTTTGCCAAATGATAGCAATACGATCATCATAAAATTTCCAAACTTCAAGCAGGTTATCTTGGAGATAGTTTAACTCTCTCAGGATATGGAAGAAGACGGATTCATCGGATAGTTTAACTCTCTCAGGATATGGAAGAAGAAGACGGATTCATCCACTATATATTGCCAGGTAATGTTTATATACATACTTCAAAATCACACAGCAGGTCCTGGAAAGCAGTTGAATTTGGAATAATGGAGGTCTCATGGCCACTGTCAACAGTTCCCACCAGGGAAAATGTTAGATGGAGGATATGGCTGTTGAGAAGGGAACGTTTCTTCTTAAGCAGCATTGCCAGCAACTGTAAGAAATAAACAGAGAAGGCTGTTGATAAATCATCACACACATCAACAAAGAGAAAAGAATCCTAAGTAGGGCCAATTCTTGGGACTTACAAGATAATTATTAAATTTCCATTATGTCAAATATAACATTAGAGTAAGTCTGAAAACCAAATAATCCCATCCTATTAAAACTTTTATATTAGCACCTTCAATTCAATAAAACATTTATTAACTAATTCTGCTATCACAGGCATACAACTGTGGACCATTTTCTCTACATAAATCTGATTACAGTCTTCACAATAACGGACTAGATGGCTGTGGGATAATAAAAGAAAGTAAAAGTCGTCACTCTCATACTGTAGTGCATATAAACTGTTCTTACTTTTCCATGGTAAAAAGTCTACAATAATCATTTTGAAAGTTTTGCAAAACAAAATGTTTATTTAAACAGTTTACTTATTTACAAATTCCTAAAACAAACTGACAGATATAATTTTGTCTCAAGCACTGGTTTCAAATTAGTTCATTTAAATGACTTTCCCCTCTAAATCAGATAGGGACTATGTACACACGAATTTTGCATATTTTAAAATTCTACCTGAATTCTTCAGGAATAGCAAATGGTATGCTTATTGTACATCGTGTTTACACCTTCTCTCTCAGTAAAGGAGTAAAAGAGCCAGAGAAGATGGGTTGGAAAGGAAGGGAGCCACAAAGAATATGGGGAGAGCCTAGCTGGGTCATCAACCTGGAGTCTCAGAACGGGGAGAATTATGATTCTATCTCACTTCCCTCCCCTTTGAAAGAAGAGGAACATCTAAACAAGTAAATTGTGGTTTGAAAATACACTTCACTTTCTGTATCCATGAATTTTACATTTATAGATTTAAGCAAATGAAAATCAAAAAAATTCCATTAAAATAATCATAAATAGACTCTTTCCTGTAATTACTCTCTAATGCATGCACCATATAATAACTATTGCAATAATATTGATATTTTAGTAGGTAATAAGTACCCCAGAAACGATTTAGGATACAAGAAGGTACGCACAGGTTATATGTAAAATCCATACCATTTTAGGAGTCTCAAACATCCTGGAGACTTACAGGGAATTCTGGAATGAATTCCCTAGTGGCAGTGAGAGTCGCTTTGCAAATGTATTAAAGTTGGCTGAAACAATGTAGCCTAATTTAAGAGTACTATAAGTCCAGATAAAACCAAATTAAATATAACTATACATATTTTCTCCTTTGATGTGCTACTTTTAATAAAAGCCAGTAGTTTTTAAGTTCACTGCAACAAATAATTCCTCCAGGATTTAAAAAATATGATAAAGAAAATTAGATTATTTTAGAGTGCAGTGAAGACAAAGCTTTATAGTTACATACCTGATAGCCCTTGATTCTTTCCATTTCCTTACTAGCTAGTGGGTTACTCTTGACCACACACACCAGGGCCTTTACTGCTGCATACAACCCTTCCACATCAGAGGCCATGGCCACTAGGCCCAGGATGGCTGCAGCTCCTCCAATGTACTGCAAAGTAGTGGCAACAGGCTTAGGGACAAATGTTCTTACGCCTAATTAAAAGACGGTGAAAAATAATTAAAATAAATCCCCTGTGTGAACAAGAAGTGAGTAAGATATACTGTTTGCTTATAGTTATAAATTTCATTTTATAAAAACTTGCAGTGCTAAAATCAAAGGTACAGTTTGGAAGAAGGCAATAAATATCAATTTACATACTCTCAGCAAGAAGAGGGAGCAGAGAAGAGCTGGGTTTTAGGAGGAGTATCAGTTTTCCCAGGGTATAGCTTTGGGCAACAAAGAGATGCAGAAACACAGAGGTGGTAGGAACGCATTTTGAGCCGAGGGTGGTCCTAGCTCTGTGGGGGAGTACACTGGGGAACACTAACCAGGTGGCGGGATAAACAGTATTTACACTATTCTAGCATGGATTCTGAAAACCACTTTTCAAGGAAATCAGGGCAGTTAGTTTATAGATAAGAAAATGGAAGCGCAGGGAGCTTAAATGTTTGGTTTGATTCTAAAGTGACAGCAGGGACAGGAGCCTGGTCTCTGGACTCTTCTCTCACTGCTTTCCATGGAATCACAGTGTCACCGTCCAGGGATTCTGGAATCTGACTCCCTTTTCTTGCCTTGGCAAGTACACATATGTAAATATCACAGACACACACACACACACACACACACACACACACACACGCACGCATATAAATAAAAAAGAAAATAAAAATCTTGAAAAAAGAAAAAGCTGGCTCATTGGCATTGACTGCTTTTGCAAAGAACCTGGGTTCATCCCACATGGAGGCTAACAACCACCCTAAACTCCATGTCCAGGGGATACAACACCCTCTTCTCACCTCCACAGGCACTGCATGCATGGGTGAACTCAAATGCAGGAAGGCAAAACTCATGTATAAAAAAAGTTTTTAAGATGAATAATCATTTTGGATGACTTAATTGGATTATGCCTTAAGATACTATCTAACCAAAATTTTCAACTTTTTTTAAAGGCCATCTAGATGATGCAGGTCTCCAAATTTCAACACTGCTAGACTAGACACTATCTAACCTCAGCTGCTCCTAATTAGCTCCTTTTGTAGTTGTTGCTTTGGGGCAGTAATGGGGACTGAACCTCAGGCTTCATGCATGTTAGGCACATGTTCTACCATGGAGCTCCAGCTCCAGCACTTTTTAGTTCATTTCTAAGTAACAGAAAGACACATAAGCAAAAGCACCACTGAACTAAACCATGGCATAATCAATGATAGTTTTGAACTTTCACACCCGTTTCAACCTGCTGTAAACAGTTTACATAGAAGCATGCAGTTAGTCCTCATCAGTGCTGACAAGAGGGAAATAAATCAATGAGATTTTAGGAAAGCTTAAATTTAAAACTTGCCAGGAATTTGGGGTCATGTGCCACAAAGCATGAACTTAAACACCACCCGCTCTTTATATGAAGAAAGTAAATGCAAATTTGGAGGCAAACACAGAAGCCTGAAAAGCAAAAGTAACTTGAACTCACCCAAGTAACCAATGAGAGTGGCCCCAATGGTCCTCGCGGGTCCATTCAGATGGCTCGCTGCATTGTGTATCAGCCTCACTGGAGTGGCGTTCTCATGGGAGGAGATGCCTAACTGGAGAACAGGAAGGAAAAGAACATCATTAGGTAAGATCAGCCTGGCCATTCTGATTAGAAAAATAAATTATGACTGGTAACAAATCTTGTTTCATATGTATTGGAATATGTAAAATGTGAGTATTAATTTCTTCTAAATTGGGCAAATATTTCCAAAGGCAGGAATTCATATAAAGTAAGTTAAATACAGTCTCCTGAGCAGAGGTGGCAGGGATAGACAGGGCTTTCAGTCTTCTGAATGAAGCTTCGTCAGTGCATGAAGGCTGTTCATCTCTCAGTGCCTCCCAGAATACTGTGATAATTCAGCTTTACTGAAGATCCAAGTCAACCTCGTTTGTATAAATTCTCCATGAGTTTATGGAAGAAACATGAGGAAAATATCAAATGCACACTTCCACCAAGATGTGAAGAACATGGGAATGAGATTTTTGTTCTATGTGACTTAAATTTTTAATTGCATTTACTTATTTGATGGGGAGGGGAGGGGAGAGGAGGGGGAGGAGAGTGGGAGGAGAGTGGGAGGAGAGGGGGAGGAGAGGGAGAGGAGAGGGAGAGGACAGGGAGAGGAGAGGGAGAGGAGAGAAGAGGAGAGGAGAGGAGAGGGGAGGGGAGGGGAGGGGAGAGGGGAGGGAAGGGGAGAGGAGAGGGGAAGGGAGGGGAGGGGAGAGGAGAGGAGAGGAGAGGAGAGGTGAATGTGTATCTACATGGAAGTCAGAGGATAACTTTTCAGAGTTGATACTTTCCTTCTGCCATATGGGTCCTGGGAACTGAACTCAGGTCATTAGGCTTGGTGGCACATACCTTTACTTACAGAACCCCTTGTCAGCCCTTAATCTACTGCAGTGTCCTAAATAAATGATACCTGGCATAAGGTAGATGAGCCACAAAAATGCTGCTAACAATAGCAGTTAAAAACAAAACAAAATAGGGAAGTCAGGCGTGGTGGCAGAAGCTTATAATCCCAGGATTTGGGAGGCTATGGTAGGAGGACTGCCAGTGTGAGGCCAACCTATGTAGTGAGAAACTCTAAGAAAGCCCTAAACCAAACCAAACCAAACCAACCAAACCACCACCACCACCACCACCACCACCAAAAACCCCAACAGTGACAGTGTTCTTTAGTATTGTAAAGTTCACTTCTTAATTAACTTTTCAGTGGAGTTGGAGAGCAAACCCAGGGCCTTGCACATGCTAGGCAAGTGTTCTAGAGCCAAACGACACACAAAGCTGCAAGTTCAACTTCTAAATTGCCAAAATAGGAAATTCTCACTTTCCCAAATATAAGCTAAGTATCTAAATATTTTTGGCCTAAATTATAAGCCAAATAAACTGAACATAAATGACATATGAGGGAGGCAACATGAAAAAGATAAATATGTTACTTGGAGTCCAAGAATAAAAGTAAGAAAATGCATAAAACATATTTGAAAAAAAATTACTGAAATTTAGTGAGCAACGTGACTTTATAATTCAAGAGATTCACTAAAGACAGTCAGGATACAAGTTTTTCAAAAACTTCAGGTATGTTTCTATGGTGGATTTGTCCTCAGTTGGTGGTGCTGTTTGGGGAGGTTTTAGGATGTGTGGCCTTGCTGGAGGAAGCACGTCACTAGGGGTGGACTTTGACAGTTCTTAAGCTTTGCCAGTTTTCCAGCTGCTGTCTGCTTCCTCTGCCTGCTTATAGATGTGATGGCTCAGCTTTCTGTTCTGGCTACCTGTTCTACCATGCCTCCCTGCCATGATGGAACCTCTAACCCTCTGGAAGCATAAGCTAAATAAATTCTTCCATCTATAAGTTGCCTTGATCACTGTATCTTATCACAGCAACAAAGAAATAACAGTCACACTTAAATTTCTAAAGAATGGCCTTTGGGCATGTCTGTGGGGGGCTATCTGGATTGTTAACTGATATAGAAAGCCCAGCCCACTGTGAGCAACACCATCCCTGAGAAGGTAGTCTCGGGCTCTATTAAAAAGATAGCCAAAGGGGCTGGAGAGATGGGTTAGTGGTTAAGAGCACTGACTATTCTTGCAAAAGACCCAGGTTTGAATCATAGCCCCTTCATGGAGGCTAACAACCAACCAGAACTCCAGTTCCAGAAGATCTGACACGCTTTTCTGTTATCCGAGTGCATGACATGACACGGTCGCACTTACACACATGCAGGCATAACACTCATACACATAAAGTTTAAAAAAATTAAAATAAAGCTAACTAAGCATAAGCCTGAGTCATCCAGTGAGCAGAATTCCTCCATGGTTTCTTCTCTAAGTTCCTGCTTGAGTTCCTGCCCTGACTTCCTGCAATGATGCACAAAAATCTTTAAAATGAAATAAATCCTTGCCTTCTCTAAGCTGGTTTTGCTCAGTGTTCTGTCATAGCAATAGAATGAAACTAGAATAGAAACTGAACAACATGCCTAAAGTACTGAAAGAGAATGGTGCCACTATAGAGCATATCTACGCCCCAGGGAGGAAGACTGTTTTAGTTTCTTATGGCTGCTTTACCAAACTACCATCAAGTTAATGAGAATATAAATGTATTGTCTTACAGTTCTGACGGTTTGAAGTAAAACATGGTTCTGTGGCCTGTAATGAAGGTAGTGGCAGGACTGTGTTTCTTCCAGAGAGCAACTCAAACTCATTATCTTCTGTACCCTACATTAGGTCCCACACCCTCCCAATCTCCCAACCCCAGGCTTCAGTATCCACCTTTAAAGCCAGCAACAGTAGATTGAATCCTCTTATAGAATCACTTGGATCGTTTTTCTACCTTGATCTTCATCCCTGAGAAACCTTTATGATTCAATTGTGCCCATCTAGATGATTAGGATAATTTTCCTATCATGACTTGATTAGCAACTTTAATTCTATATGCAAGCTAAATTCCTCTTTTCTGTGTAAAAGTAACATAATCATAGGTTCCAGGAATTAGACACTGATGTATTTGGAGGGAGGGGCTAAATATATTTGATATGCTAAATACAGATAATATTTAAGTTTCAAGTTTTAAAAAAAAGTAAATTAGGTACTAATTTTAGGAACCACTTATATGTGGGTGGTGTCAATAATGAGATTCCAGTATCTTCCCAGTAAGAATGTGTTGCGGCCTACTGAGAAAACATTTGGCTTACCTGTTTAGCAATGGCTTTGCTATCCAACTTGTTATAGACTTTCCGAATTCTTGCCACTGTTAGGGAGGATACAGAGAGTGCATAGAGGCCAAATGATACCTTTTCCTCTGCAACTAATGACACAGGCGACGGGACAATACCTTCAGACTTTGCATCTTTACCTTCAAAAGAATAATTCTTTTTCAAAATTGTCACAATTTTCCCTATTCCAATACAAATTTTAAATTCTTATTAAATCATTTTTGCTTGGGTGACTTAAACATTTTAAAAAGTTGAACAAGAGGGTTAAATCTAAAAGCCATTGTACTTAATTTTTAGTTCTCTATTTAAGTAGAATATAGGAAAAGACTTTATAGTCAGACCTTTACATATGAAAATATTCTTATAGTGTACAGTAAAGGAAGAAGAATTTTGTTGTCTAACAAATCATAAAGCACTTTATTCTAAATTGAAAGGAATGAAAATGCATGGGAGTCTAGGAACCTTGTGGCACCAGGTTTTCCTTCCATCTAGAGTCCTATCCACACCTCTCCGTACTCCCGGGGCAACAGAGAAGAGTGGGGAAGAGCAAACGCGCACACATTGTGGAATCCTGCTTTATTACTTAAAAGCTGTGTGGCATTCCAAACTACCTACCTACCTACCTACCTACCTATCTATCTATCATCATCTATCTATCTATCTATCTATCTATCTATCTATCCATCCATCCTTCCATCCATCTATCCATCAGTCACCTATCTCTGTGCCTCAGTATCCATATTTATGAAATGAAAATAATGATAGCATCTAACAAATTGTTTGAGATAAATACACATGAAGGGCTCAGAACAAATACGTTCTTTGTGCATATTAGTAACTTAGTACACTTAGACACTATGTATATCAAGACTGAGTGAACAATCATTATAGGGTTATTAATATTTACAATATATTTGTCTTAACTTCTCTGAGCCCATTAGTGGAATCAGCAAGAAAAAAGCAGACATGATTTGTCTGGGCGACAACAAGTAAATCGTTGTTGAACCTCAGCTCCTTTATTCTACTTTTCTTTTGAGAAAGGGGATTTTAAAAAATGTACTGAAGGCACAAAGGGATGAGGAAAGTCACATTGCTAAGCTTAACCTTGAGCATATGCTTGCATTTACTGGACACATTTCTTCTTTCTTTATCAGGAATAGCTATACTTTAAATGGTTTCGTGTGGAAGTTACAGAAAGAAAATATGATTGAGGTTGGCCTCTTAGAGAGTAAATACCCACATCGTCAATCCAAGAAGAGAATCTGGATAATTAATAAATGATCAGACAACTAATCAAGAAAGCACAATGTGATCCACAGAGAGGAGCATCATATTTTACTGTATGTATTTCTTCATTTGCAGTGCTGGAGATTGAGCCCAGAGCCTTAGACAATCTAATCAAGCATTCTAAATTTGAGTTATATTCTCTGCCCAAGAAGAGGATTTTCAATAGGCATGACTTATCAATAAGATCATGTTGAAGAAAATTAGTGGAGAAAGTCCTTTTCCTAATGTAGTCTATAGTTCTGTGCACACATGCATCAATACTGCAAGAGTTAAGTCTCACACAGCTTCAAGAACTGAGAATAAGTTACTCACATGGCATACAGACAGCTTGAAAACTTCCAACATAATTTGGTCCAAGTTCATAAATAGTAGTAACGTTAGAAGGAGGTAAAACTTCTTCTAGAAAATGAGTGGGTCCCAGGCGCCAAACCAATGAAGCAATCTGGCGCTGTGCAGGTGGAGTACCAATGTAGGCATAGACTGTGCTCACCACTGGGGGATTTGCAGAGCCGGAGCCCCCAGGAGTGCTGTGAACATAGTGTAGCTATAAAAAAAAACCCACAAGCATGAGATGTGGAAAAAGATGTGACTTTTTTTTTTTTTGCCAGGAATAACTACTTTATTATGTGGATTTTCATTATCCCTAGGTCACATGACTTTACAATCATTCAGAAACCAGTTGAGAAACACAAGGGAGAGGCCAGATTCCAGGATCTGTAAGTGGGCTCTGAATATGGTGGTTTAAAATCTATTATTGGGGCCTGGAGAGATGGCTCAGCAGTTAAGAGTATTTTCTGCTCTTGTGGAGGACGAGGGTTTGGTTCCCAGCACCTACATGGTGATTCACAACCATCTATAACTCCAGTTCCAGAGGATCTAACACCCTATTCTGGCCTCAGAAGGCGCTGTACTATGTGGTGTATATGAACTCATGAAACAGACACATAAAATAAAGGAATTTTTTAAAACTAAAATCTGTTATCAAATTCTCAAAGTAAACTGTATGTAGAAATGGCACATATAAATTAAATATAGGAATACTGTCACTAATTGCCTGTGGTCTGTTTACCAAATTAATGATGCTTCTCTGAAATTTTAGGGTTGGTAGTTATGAAATTAAATCACCTTCAATGTGAGCCTACTGATTAAAACCACTGATTTAAGCACCTTAATACTTAGAAAAGTGAAATTTATAATTTATATGTATATATTTTATCTCAATGTAAAATTAGTTGCAATTATTCATTGGCATTCTCAGATTTGCAAATGCTTTGTTTACTGATGAGATGCTTTGATTATCAATCAATTTATTTTTAATAAATACATACGTAGGTAAGTATAAGAGATACAGAAATTGCAGCTTGCATAGGCCACTTCTGTCACCTAATGGGATGAGAACATTTTCAATGACTGTTTCTTCATAACATCACCCAACTTCAGGACACATCTATCTATACATTAAGAATGGTCCCCAGTATTGTGACTAGTGTGCCTGTGACTACCTTCATGTAAGCACTGTCTCCTGACTACTCACAGGTGGTGGTGTTGGCCATTCTGCCCCTCAGTCCTAGCAGCTCACATTTTTATTTTCAATGATGCTAACAAGAAGAAGCAACCTACTGGAGAGTCATTTCAAATATCATCACGGATATATAGAAATTAATGAGCACTGCAATGGGATATATTATCTTATTAGAATAAAATGCTACAATCAAACATCATTACCACTAAGGAAGGAAATATGTTCAAAGAAGCTGTTGTTTTCACATAAGAGGAATAATTTGCTTTTGCTATTCTTTCAGGTAGTATCACTCTGAGATGGATATAATCTTGCAGAAGTTAAAGAACTGTGAGAGCTTGCTGAGTTCTTCACAAAGTGGCTACAGGATGAGTAGACCTAAACCAAAATGCCTGGGATCAAAAATGCCTCCCTCAGATTTCAGAATCTTTCAGATTTTGGAATATTTGCATAAGTCTTACTGGTTGAGCATCTCTAACCTGAAAATCTGAAATTCATAATGCTTTGAAACTTGAAACTTTTTGCACATGATGCTGGCACTCAAAGTTTTATGTATTGGAAGTACAAAGATGGGGGATGTTCACCCTGTGACAACATTCATCCTCATTCACAAAATGGAACTTCACTCGATTCTTCATTGTTTCCTCTCAACTCCTTTCTGAATTCTAGAGGGAGCTCTTGAGAAATACATTCTCATTTCTTCATCAAACAAGGGTTGGGAAGATGGGTAAAGTACTTTCTATACAAGCATGAGACCTGAACTGGATTCTCAGTACCCAAGTAAAACACCAGGCATGGCAGCATGCATCTGGTAATACCAGCACCAGGCAGGCTGGCGGAGACATGAGATCTCTGGGGCTCACCGGCCAGCTAATCTCGATAATCAGTGAGCTCCAGCTTCAGTGAAAGACCCTGTCTCAAAAAATGAAATGGAGAATAATAGGGGAACACACTTGATCACTTGCTATCAATGTCTGGCCTCCACATGGGCACATATGGGTTGTCTCATATACACATGTACAAACACATATAACACACACAGACACACAGAACCAAACAACAATAAACTTATCACCCATAATTATCATGGACCAATCTAGATGATTAAAAACAAAAACAACTCCAGCTCTACAGAAATATCTTTATTGTGCAAAAGAACTTAGCAACTGACTCAAGTACTAGCATAGAGACTTTCAATATCCAATAGACCCTCATTTCTATCCTTTTTCATAGTGATTTGAATTAGTTAGCAACATGACCCTAAAATGAATACTTAAGATCAACATTCAATTAAGACAGTTATCTTAAAAAACTCTTGAAAATACACAGATCCACCTCCACACATCCAGAACACCCTCCTCCTTGAGCTATCTGGAAAGAGGGTGTGTCTCCAGGTGCACAATGCTTACCTTTACTGTGTTAACAAGCTGCCCATCAATATAGAGGGCTACAGTGCTGTTCTTCAGCATGCCTTTGCTCATCACCAGAACCAGATGATGCCACTGTCCCTCGACGATCAGCTCTCCACATCGAAAGCGGGCACAGCATGGGAGAATCTCATAAAAAGAGGATTCTTCACTGAAATCATCAACTAAAACAGTGGAGGAAAGATGTTAATAGCACTTGTCCAGACTCTGATGATTATTCATGTCTAGATCAGCATATTTTGACACTATGTTAAACAGTGATGTAAAGGAAGATATCCTGGTCATCCATAACCTGCTGCTAGCTTGTGACCATACTGCCCAGAACTTTACTGACAACAGCCAGGAAGGCGGGGGTGGGATGCCAGTGATGTGGTGTAGGAAGGTATTGACCCACCCAAGCTCTTGCTTCATGGGAGAACTCTGTCCCATAAACAGGAATCTTCTTTGATTTGCCAACATTCCATCAGTACTTGCAAACTCTAACCTGACTTTGCTCTGCTACCTGGCATGTTGTCAAGACTGTGCTAATAAGCAATGGGTGTATAGTCACCCATTTTAATGGCAATCTAATTGAAAATTAACTTCCTGTATTCTTTTGTTTGTTTTTGTTTTGGTGGTGATGGTGAGGGTCAAATCCAGAGCCTGGCATGTGGTAAGCATGTACTCTACTACTGAGCTACAATCCAGTCCTATCTTTGTTTGCTATTTGTAGAAGAGCAGACACCAATGAGAGATGTTAAAAACTCATTAACAATAGTTATATAAGAGCCAACCTATAGCCATATAACTTAAAGCAAATTACTTTTCAATACAAAAACACACACATAAATATATTTGAAAGTAAAATCAATTATATGAAGAACTACAAATGAAATGTTAATTTTTATTTTGGGAATTTTAAAATATCTGCTAAACTAAAATGAAAAACTGTATTTTAGAATGAGAATTCAGAATATATAACTGTTGATGAGTTAAGAAAACCCACCAGGTAACATAAAAAAGGAAAAGATCCAAAATAACCACATAGAAAATGGAGTCAAACAGTCTCAAGAGGGCTATAGTTACAGAACAAGGCATGAGAATAAAAATAAAAATAAGTAAAGACAGGGCTAGAATACAGTTTGGTGTTAGAGTATATTCTTAGCATGTATGATGTACTGCGCTCAGTTGTTCAGCATACATTCTCATAAGAAAATAAGCATAGGCAAGATGGCTCAGGGGGTAAAAGCACGTGCTGCCAGGCCTGATGACCTGAGTTTGATTTCTGGAAATCACATGGTAATAGGACAGAACCAACTCCTCTAACCCCCACCAATGTGCCATGGCAGGTTTATCTCCTGCCTGCTGTGAGAAACAAGGAACTTGTGTTCTTACTTTCCTTGATAATAGACTAAATATTCCCAAGGATGGAAGAGAATATTAAAAAATGTTATGAGAGCTAGGTACATAGCTCAGTTGTTCTAAGTGCTTTGGGTTAATCCCAAAGACTGTATTACAGTGGGCATGGTGGTATATGACTAATCACAGCATTTGGGAAGTGGAGGCAGGAAGATCAAGAAATCCACTACAGCCTCTGCTAACAGTGAGACTTTGTATTAAAAACAAACAAACAAACAAACAAACAAAGTGAAGGGAGGGTTCAAGGAATACTAAGTAGGCATGATATTGTATGACACTGGAAAGGGTGGGATTTTCAAGGTTTACTCAAGGTTGCTAAGCTAGCATTTAGATGGGGACTGCCACTTACCAAGACAGGAAATAGGAAAGGCAGAGTTCATAAATAAATGTTAGGAAAGGAGCTGAACATAAGTGATTTTGAATGGGGATGTTGAGTAAGCATGAGGAAAATATGACCACCAAGCTTAGGACACAGACAAATTACAAAAATGATTTCATAGTTCTTAGGATTAAAGACACCTAAAGCAAATGTAAAATGATGAACATCCCACACCCCTCCTCCTTAAAGAGTAGATCAGATATAAAGAATGACCAAAGAATACTAATTTTGAAGGGAAGAGGCAAGAGAAAGTGATCAAAGGAAACTGTGAGGCGAGAGCAGAGAAATGGTGAAATAACTGGAGGGGCATGCCAGAACGCAGACCAGAGATCATTTAATGAGGAGCAAATTAATGACAAATAAAATGAGGTTTTATTTTATTTTATTTACTGTTGTGCAAGTGATGAAAGCAGGGCCTCCTCCATGGAAGGCAAGGGCCTCTGCCTCAGTATTCTATCCCAGTCCTGAAAATAAGAATTTGGAAAGTCCTAACTATACTGAGCTAGGCACCATAGAGAATACTAAGAAACACTACAATCAAATTCAAAAGCTAACATGTATATTCAATGAGTAGTTATTATCAATCATATGTAAATCAATGAAATATCTACTTAGAGAAAAGAACAAAAATAGATGACTAAAAGACCCCCCTCTCTAAATATATATTTACATATATATAAAATACATATCATATTCAGAGCAAAGAAAACTGAGTAATCTGAGGCTTATATTTAATGTTATTTATATATTTTAGGAAGATCTTCATGAATGCCTTGAGTTTGAAGTTCTATTAGATACTAACATAAGGCAATGTATGTTAGAGGAAATTGGTATTACAAAACTGCAAATAAAATCTTGAAGGTAAATGATGAAAAGTTATAAAAATATTACTGTGTGAAGCACAATGCTGCACATATGGTACTCAGGTGCTCAATGAATATTACTCATTTACGCAGAATTCAGTCTACTGTAATTTCATCAAAATACATTAAATCTGCAAGCTTCTTTCCAAACAAAATTCTGAATATTGGCAAGCGACATGAGCCTGTATTTAGGCTCAGCCTCTTTTGTTTTCTAAGTCATTTTTGAAAGAGCTTGAAGGGGTGGAGGGTGGGTGTGAGCAAAATACAGTGTATACATGTATGAAATTTTCAAAGAATAAATAATATAAATTCCTATAATAGTTAAATATAGAAAAGATATTACCTTAAAATTCAATGGTAAATAGTCATGATTTAATATAACCTGTTCTAATTACTACTTCAACTTAGAAAAGGATTATCTGTTAGAATTAAAAGAGACAGAAAAAGATCAGCACTGACCATAATTCTGGAGGAGCTCCTCTTTGGTGGACACAATTAAGGACCTGTCTTTTGCAGACAGAACTACGGCAAGGCACACATAATGCTGCTCAGATGAATTGGCTCTGCGCACAACAGTGAGGAGTCTGATGGGGTGAGTATTTGGAGGAGAACTGAAGTGTTCAATGCAAAACCAGCTAGAGTAGCTTAAGCCAGATGGAGGAGGAAAGAACCGTTCACCTAAAGTCAAAAGAGAAATACAACAATGAAAGAGCCAATAATAGCATATAAATTGTAAATAACAATATCAATTGAGAAAAAGAAAGGATATTTACCAGAACCAATGCCACTGACTACAGCCCCATCAGTAAGACCTGTTGTGACGGCATTGTTGGTAGGAGCATTGTGGGGGGCCAAACTGGGCAGAAAAAGGCAGCTAGAAAAGAAATACCCAGGTAAGAGAAGCACTTTCTATCTTAACACAATGGATGTGCTAATGTGAAATAAATGATCGATGTAATAACTAGAGACAGGAGATGATAAAATGAATCTGGGTACCTAGAAAAGCCCTCCTACCTTTTAATTACCTGAAAATATCAAATGATATACTAACACCTTGAACAGTATCATTTAAAATTCAAATCCTTTAAAAATATTTAATTTGTATATGTAAAACAAACATACAACTCCAATCAAAACACTACAGCAATTTCATCATCGCAGAAAACATATCTCTCTTATGCTCCTTCCCTGTCTATATAGTCCGGCCATGAGACATGCTTGTATATATATATTCTGAGGCTGGTGGACTTCACAAACTTCTAGGTTGATATAGTGTCTTTACTGCTGCTTCTGTGAATGGTAGCAGTCCTGGGGCATTTAAAGTTACTCATCTGAAGTGGGAGTCACTATCTTAGATAACTTGGGAACAGAATGGTAAAATCCAATCAGAGCTTTTAAATCTAATTTTATTTGCTATCTGTACATTTACATTTATCATATTAGGGGTTGGCCAACTTTGTGGAAAGGGCCAGATGATGAACTTTTTCTGTGGGCAGACAGCTTTCTGCTATGATGGCACATTTCTGCCACTTTAATACCAGAGCAGCCGTAGACAGACATAGAAAACAAATGATCGAGACAGGGTCTTAATAAAACATCTTCATCCATAAAATAATCAAGCTTACAAAAACCTTACTAAACCATGACCTTAGACTACCGACTCCATTATTATATCTATATATCTAATATAATTTAAAAAGCTAGCTGGGTGTTATTGACTATGCCTTTGATCCTAACACCCGGGAAGAGGCAGGCTGATCTCTGTGAGATCAAGGCCAGCCTGATGTACATGGTAAGTTCTAGGCTAGTAGGAGCTAAAAATCATAAAAAAACTAAATGCAAAAATATTAAACAGCATGCTCAAAGAATGGAAATCATTCGAAAATACACAGCATTAGGTACATCACAACATATTTTAATTCGGTAGATTTTAAACCCAAGATCTATTTGTAAAGGAAAATATGAGCCATGAAAGAATAGACAAGGCCTGGCTATCTTGTAGTTTCCTTACCCAAACCCTTCAAGAGATGTGTCAAATTCAACAAAAGCTGGAGTAACAGATGACCCATGAAGTCTAATGTCATGTGGGGTTGTCATGGAGACTAGACACTTCACCCTGGTCAAGGGTACAGTGCTTCCTTCTGCAGATTTTACCAGGCTTTTGCTTATCCGGTAATGGTTATCTTCATGTAAACTGAAAACATTATCAGAACCCAGACCTTCCAGAGAGCTGATCATACTGCCTGTAAGTCAAAGAAAACCTCTTGGGAAAAATATGTAGAGTTTAAAAATAATAGTTATATTTTTTACTTCACAACAGTAGCTTTTATAATTTCTCATCGAAAGGAAAGCAGTTTTTAATAAAAGCATTATAAAAAGAAGAAACCGGTCATCTTCTTAATATCAGAGACGAGTAACAAGTCACTTCTCCCATCTTCTCCCCACTTCTGTAGTCTTAGATTTACTGGAATGAATTGTGATCTCGATTTTTCTAAGTATCCTCTTTGCATGTTTTCACTAATAGTGGTCAACAATAACCTAAAAGGAACTATTAAGTTAAAAATGAGCAAAACCACAGAATTTACCATGGGAGGAAATCCAGTCAGCAGAGCTCTACGGACAGTGCTTCTCTCGGCTCTTGGGTGGACAACACCTGCTGCTTCCCCCACGTTGCTGAGCAACTGGTGGGCAGTACCTCATTCTGCTCACTCCCCAGGTAATTTTCCTTTCCTCCCAGTATAACATCTCCTCAGAGTCTCCTTGGCAAATCTATCACATGTCCCTAGGGAAGCATATCTACTCTTGTCCTCATGAAATTCCTCTGTTGATTTCACTTGCTCGTCTCTCTGTTGATTCTTGCTATTGGGTTGGATGAGTTTGGCATCCATACAAACCATCTATCTGACACCCTCTCTCTTGTTCTGCAATCACCTTTGCACCAGCACGCTTCACTCCAGAAATCACCTGGCTTGTCCTCTTCTCTATGCCTCGACTCCTTGGTGTGTAACTTTACTTTTGTCAAAATTTCTAATATCCCATCCTCCAGGTCTTCCTGTAGCTTCTGTCCTGCAAGTCTACACGCCCCTTATAATAATCCAATCAACCACTCTCTGGTCCAGCCATACACCATTCACACTCCTTACTCACTGTTTCCTTGCTCGGTTAATCAACTAGATTGCATACCACCCAGTTTACAAACTCTTTTCCTCTTTAAAGTTCTTTAAATGATATTAATCCTATCCTTCACATGAATTTCATTAACAAAATAAACTAGGCAAAGGGATGTCAAAAGTTAGAGCTTACCTCTCATCTCTGGTTCATAGCTGAGTGAACTTGGTTTGTGAACCCTATATTGTTTTAGCAGTTTTTTGTCCCAGGCACCACAATTCAAAGGGCTTGCCAAACGCAAAAATTCCCTAAAGAAGAGACAAAGCAAAGTTATGTGACTGAGAATATTATATAATAAGATGATACACCAAAAAGATAGGATTCAGTATTTATTATAGAGTAGTTAAAATACAAAAAGAAAGTTATTACATGACACACAATGTTAACTTCATATTATAATCATCATGTACCTATGTATCTACTAGGCATTTCCCAATATGCTTTTTTTTTTTTTTTTTTGAGATAAGACTTCTGGGTAGCCTGGAACTTGTTAGCCTTGAACTTACAGAAATCCACCTGTTTCTGCCTCCCAAGTCCTGGGATTAAAGGCATGTACCACCATGTCTGCCCATACTATATATTTTTTACAACATAAAAATGCTTCAAAGTGCCCAAATTCCACTACATCACCTCATACTGAAACCTAGGGCTTTCTCTTCTACATCTCACTGAAATGTGCTTTGACTCCTCTCTGTTCTCTGGCTTTCTACATTATGCAAATTCCCAAATCCTGCCAATTTCACTCCTTAAAACCATCTAAAATGTGCCCCTTTCTCTCTGTTTCTCAAACATTACCCAGATTAACCACTCTATTTTTCTATTCTATTTCTTTATTTTTATTTTTATGTGTTTTGTTTTACCTGTATGTAAATGCATCTTTGCATGCAATTCCCAAAGAGGCCAGAAGAGGGTATCAGATCTCAGAGAACTAGAGTTAGCCACCATGTGGATGCTGGGAACTGAACCTAGGTCTTCTCCCAGATCAGCCAGCGCTCTTAACCGAGAAGCCATCTTTCCAGTCCCAATTTGTTCTTTGTATTCTTAGAGTCTTAACTGCTTCCTTTTACTCCAACCTTGACCCAATACAATCCACTCATTAGTATCTTTAAAATTAATTCTACAGCAATTCCCTGTATTGCTTAAGACTGCAGTGGCTGCTCACTCTTGGCAGGTGGAAGGCCAAACTCCCCACAAGCCTGGCATAGAATGCCACCCATGAGATGATTTCTACCTTAGTTTCCACCTTCACTGGACTCATTTTCTCCTCCAATTTCAAACTGACTCAAAGTACAGGACAGCTGTGCTGCTTACTGGCCCATCTTGGTGTTATCAAGGCCTGTCATACCACCTGATACACCATTTAACATATACTTATTGCATGTATTTTTCTCCATCAGCAATCAGTTTGGAGCTTTTAAAATCACAAATAACATTTCAACCAGATATTTAAAAGCTTTTAAAGTTTTATGTGAAAATAGTACTTCCAAGAATAATCAAATAAAGACAGCATCTTATCATCTCAAATTGACAAGGTATAAGTATATTTTTAAAAGAGAAAACAGGTTAATGTATGTACTAGATCTACTGGGCTATGCAATTTTTCTTTTTGAAAAAATTCTTAATACTTTATTATTATTTTTAAATTTTATGTGTATGAGTATTGCCTTCATGTATGTAAGTGTACCCATGTCGTGCAATGCCTTTGGAAGTCAGAAGAGGGCATAGGATTCTCTGGAACTGGAGTTATGGATGATTATTAGTCGTCATGTGGGTGCTGGGAATCGAACCCAGCAAGAGCAGCCAGTGTTCTTAACTGCTGAGCCATCTCTCCAGCCCCCTTGCTATGTAATAATTTCAAAGAAAACACAAAGGTTCAAAAATTGGCAAGTTCACTTTAAAAACATATAGCCTTTTTCTCTTGTATTAAAACATATCCTTTTTGGGCTAGGGATATACCTTAAGGGTAGAGTGCTTATGTAGCATGCATGAGGCCTTGGGTTGATTCTTAGTACTAACAACATATAAACACATTTCTTGAGTGAATCACAAATTGTGCTACATCCACATCACACAGAATTATTTAACAATAAATAGAAACTAATTAATGACATTCATAATAACAATTTGCATGCATCAAAGAAGATTATAAATGTCACATACTATATATATATAAAATGTGTGTGGTGTGTGTGTGTGTGTGTGTATGTGTGCATACATGCATACAAAATATTCTCCAAATGACAACACTATACAGATGGAGAACAGAGCAGTGGGATGGTGGGAGGTCAGGATATGCAGATGACAATAAGAGGGAGCACTAGGACAATATCTGTGATATCTTGAATTGTTCGGTGGTCACATAGATGCTGAGGTAAAAGGATTGTGACTTCAAGACAAAGTCACGTGTGCTATAAAAAAATAAAAATAAATACCTTCTTTAAAAAAGTATCTACACATGGCTCCAAAAAGAGAAAATTAAATGTGTATGTGGATACATCTTATGATTTCAATATCTTGATTTGACATTGTACTACTCTGATATCAGATGAAAACCCTGGGGGGCGGGCAAGGAACTTTTGAACTTTTGCAGGTATCATGAAAACAATTATTTCAAAACAAAAGTTTTGAAAGTATTTAAAAAGTTCTAATAGATAAAAAGTTTTTAAACACAAAGTAGATGTAAATCCTAGCCATACTGAATATGACTTTATTTTAAAGGAAAATGAGTTTGTTGGATTTAAAGGAAAGAAGTAACCAATGGACAGATACTGTTTATTAATAAATAGGCTTGTTTCTTTTTTTATTTTTCTTTTTTTTTGAAGCAGGATCTCACTATATAGGTAAGTCTGCCCTTGAACTTATAATCCTCTGTCCCTGCCTCTCAAGTGCTTGGAGATGGGCCTGTGCCACCTGATTCTCAGTGTCCCATTTTGAATTGTGTTTTGATTTTGTCTACATTTAACTAAATATATGTCCATTAAAGAATTTATTTATTTATTTATTTGTGGTACTGGGGATTGGACCTAGGGCCTCAGGTACTCTTGGTAAGCATTCTACCAGTGAACTACATCCCCAGCCTTTTTTCCGTTTTTTATTTTGAGACAGCATCGCAGTAAGTGGTCTAGCCTGCCACTTCCAGATAGACCTTGAACTTGTGATCTTCCTGCTTCAGCCTCCTGAGTAGCTGGGATTATAAACAGTCCTTTTCCACAGGGTCAGCACAAAGTACAAACTCCTGCCTCATACTCTAGGAACTGCCATTCCTAACTACAGCTTATGTAAACCTGAAGAACTTACTCACCTGAGCACCATTGGCTCCAAGGCCTGGGAGGCTAAACGTTCAAACATGCGCTGGAGCGGTGGGTGCAGAGAGTGGTCCTCGTCTGCCAGGGCAGCACTGCACCTCTGCAGCAGTCGTGCATGAAGACCAGCTTCACACATAACCTGCTGGTTTCTCTCTGTGTGCACCAGGGATTGCAAAATGTTGGCCACAGCAAGTTGGAGGTCCAAAGCATGCTAAAGTTAACAAAGAGATTCATGCCACCAGAGCATTCTTAGTGAGACAGATGACAATTCCTTCTACATTAAGCACAACTTTTAATATAAAGTCTTGAGTTGCTTGAAAATAATACTCACAGAAATTAAGGAAAGGGCTACACACACTTAACTGAACTCTATTTCCTCTGAATGACACGACTATATAATGAACAGCAGTTCTATTTTTATAGAAACAGTAGATGTAAAGTATTGCAGATAAGTAGCTTAAAGGGAGCCTGCGATTCACATTTGTGATACTTTGGGCCTTAAAAGCCATACAACATTTTAACATAGTTTAACATTTAAAATATCTACTACAACTTCAACCCACCCAAACTTTTGAGTGTTCCAAGTCAAAACAGATAAACAGGCTCACTAGTATCATAGATACTAGTTTCCTTTCTGTTATTCCTTAACTGTTTCCACTGCCAAGCAGGACTTGGAGAGGAAGCCATCGTTTCAGTTCCATAGGGAACAAGCGAACTATAGTCCAAAACACTACTGCTTATCCGGCAAGGCAAGACTCAAAGAGAACTACGGTGGTGTGTAAAGTGCCTCAGTTACAGTTCACCTGTCTTCTTCCCTTGTCCTCGTTTCTCAAGTAAACACACTTTCCTTTCATTTATTAAACATGGAAGGAACTACCGTAACCCAGCTTACTTCTGGCTGTGTCACTGACCCCACAGAGGCCAGGAGGTCCAGCATGGCCAGCATAGCTCCAGGGTGGATGATGACAGCATCAGAAGTCTGCAGAGGTGAACTTGTCACATGAAGTTTCAGGTCAGCAACATTTTTTGCAGGATAAACAGGGGGAGTAGAAACACAATGAAATGCATGCCTACAAAACAAAGAAGGCTCATTTAGAATCTGATTAAAATCACAATAATAGTTTATTTTCTTCATTTTCTGTTAATTTTAATCATGGATAAGCAAAAAGCCCTGTAATTCAGGGAGTTATAAAGACCTGGTGTTTGAGACATAAATAAAAGCAAAGCAATCTAATATCACTACATTGAGTTACATCACCAACTAGTCACTCATTTTGTCTTTACTATTCAAACTAAATAGTTTGGATTGTTGCATTAAATAATGGCACTTGTACCAGTAGACAGAAAAGGCGGGGATGAAATTAGTGATTCACAGCTCTAAAAAGATGATAGTTATAACTCACTAAATTAAAATTAAATCACTTAATGAGATTCTTTTGAAACAGGCGGTTCGTTTTTAATCTTTTCTTGACCCAATGGCCATAGAATCATAAACTAACAAGATGAAAGTATTCTCCTCTAGGTGAAACAGCTGAGTCAGTGTTGTTTCAGCATTCTGACCACCTAAGAATGATTGTAAAGTATGTACCACCAAGTTTTCTCTGCTTTTTCTGGAACTACACTCATTTTTTATGTATATCCTCACTACTATTGAACACAGCCATTATGAGGAACTATTGCTGACTGACAGCTGCTGGGAGAGGAAGTCAGTTTTCTTTAAGGGTGTGATACTGGGTAGGTTGACCAGGCTCCAGGGAATAGACCCACATCAAAGAGCATTTGGGGACACAAATTAAGAGTTGATAGGCCTTAAAAAAAATAAGGAGGACATGAAATTGAGCACGAGATATTAAGGTGGGGGTTAGAGGGAATCTGAACATGATAGAAATACATTGTATAAAATTCTCAAAAGATGGGGCCGGAGAGAAGACTCAGCAATTAAGAGCACTGACTGGTCTTGCAGATGACCTGGGTTCAATTCCCAGCACACACTTGGCAGCTAACAACCATACATAAGTCTGGTTCTAGGGGATCCAACGCCCTCTTCTGATTTCTATGGGCACTGCATGACACAGGTGCACTTAATATACATGCAGACAATACACTCTTGAAATAAAAATAACAAACAAAATATATTTTAAAATTCGCAAAAGACAAAAATATTTTTTAAAAAATGAGAAGGCACATTTTATGCAAAAAGGTTCTGTTTCTGTTAGACAGTCAAGCCAGTCTCTGTGTGAATTTCTTCTCCTCAATGGTCTTCCTGTGGAAGCTTGCTGCTCTAATGGGTTGGTCCCAGTTAATCTGTCTAATGCTGAGTTCTATCACCAAGAAACAAATGCTTTACATCAGTGATTTAGTACCCAAGAATTGACACTGCCATATTCTCAAAAATGTACTATCCTTTTTTTCACAGAAATTCTAGGAATGCATTCAGCTGCATATAAAAAAAACACGTGTTCTTTCTGTTTAAGAGTCAGCGATTCCACACCCATTCCAGGCTCCCTGGATTCCACTGGTTTATATTCAGAAAGATGGAGCTTCTAAATCTATCATGGAAAAGAGTTCTAAATATTATTACTACAGGTACCCTCTTTCTATTTAGCCACTCTAAAATATTTTTATCCATCTAGAAAAAAAAAGTTATAGCTCCTCTGTAGTGTAACACAGATCCTCAACCAACGAACTAAAAAATTTCATAGAAAGTATTTTCATTATACACAAAAGCAACTCAAATTTGACAAAAACACAGACTTCAATTGTACAATTTACATACAGGTTTTCCAAACTTATTTCTAAATGAATAGATTCACTTCTGATTTGAAATTAAATTTCAGCCATAATTAGGAAGACACCTTTATGCCTCTGAAAGTAAACTCTTTACTAACATATAACTATTATAATAGTAAGCTTACATATGGAAACAATATTCTAAAAAAGGAATGACATGGCTTTCAAACTGGAAAAAACACCTAACATTGAAAATCTAAATCTAAAAACATGATATTAACTTGGGTTAACACAGCAGTAATTATTACACAGTAACAGGTGACCACCATGGTATTTTGGTATTTTCAAGTTTATGGACTATAGCAAGTTTATTAAATAGTTAATTCCCAAGTAAGACTTAACTAGTTGAAAAGAGAATAAAATGGCATTTCCAATGTTAATTTGGACACTGTAGTAACTTTTAAAGTTACAGGAATTGCTACTTAATATTCCAGATTATATAAGACTCATTTAACTCTTTTGCCAATACACATTTAAATATTCAAATTCTACTCTTTTTATCGGGCAGTTAGTAGCACTGCTTATCTGCGTAGTGACTGGTGTTGGCTACCCTTTCCTCCATGGCAGATCTATTTGGAATAGTTCTGATTACTTTGCATCTTGTTATGATTTCTCGAAACATTGTTCAGCCATATCTTTGTCTTAGTATTTCTCCCGAATAATAAGTAATGAAAAAGTGATGTGTTTTGCTTTTCTAAACATGAGGTTGGTTAGTCCCTCTCCCTATTTTTAAAAAATATTTTATTTATTATTTTTATTTTATGTGTATGAATGTATTGCCTGCATGCATGTAAGGAGGTCAGAAGAGGGTGTCAGATCCCCTGGACCTGGAGTTATGGACAGTTGTTGGCTGCCATGTGGGTGCTGGAATTTGAACCTGGGTCCTTTGCAAGAGCAGTCAATGCTTTTAACGGCTGAGCCATCTCTTCAATCCCCCATCCCCCTATTTTAAACATAGAGAAGAATCCACAAGCTTTTAATGTCAGACAAGATCACAATTCAAAGTTTCCACAAATTGTAAAAACATAATACAACACTGGTCTGCCTTTTGCCAACAAATCCAACATGTATTGCCAAAAGAAAAAGATGCCCATGAGCTGATGTAATTTGTTTAAAGTTTGAGAAGTAGTGACTACATGCCTACAATCCTAATTTCAAAAGGAACCATATTTGAACCCAAGGTTTTCATTCATGCTGGGCAAGCACTCTGCCAATGGACTTACATACCCAGTTCTTGATTATGACAGTTATTACTAAGCAAACCATAAATAACCAGACCTGAATAGAAACCTGAAGGTATCAGCATGAGAGCTGGGAATGGGGCTCAGCAGTAGAGGGTACTGTGACCAATTCCCAGAACTGGAAAAAAAAAATGTCAACACTGCTCTTAGCATGAACTACCAGGGGCTCCCCGTTCTTAAGGTGGCATCAACTTTTAAGATAGAGAATTCACAGAAATTAGAATTCTATGAAAATTATGTTGAGAGACAGTTGTCTCTTAAGGCAAACACCTGGTAGCCCTAACAGATAACTGCACTGTAAACAATGAAAACATGTTTCTGATTTAAAGCCACATATAATTCTATACAAAGCAGTTTTCTCTTTATTAGTTACCATTTAAATAACAGATACTCTGACAGATTTTTTTTTAATTAAAGAAATACATTCCTTTAATCTGTGAATTTCTACTGTGGGTTTTGAAGAACACATATAAAGAATTGTTTTGCAACACAGCAATTTTAGGTCTTTATCATTTATAATATAATCATTGTATTTTAAAATTGGGAGTTTTGAGTAATTTAAACCACTTAAGTAAATTCTTTCAACATTTACAATTTTTTTGGGATCATGAAAAGACATCAGTTTTCAAGCTCAAATGACTTCTTCATTTTACAACAGAAAACTACTCTGAATTAATTCAAATTTAGCAAATTTACAGCTTCTTGCATTAAGGTCAGCTCTTTAAGGGAAAAGACTCTGACATACACTGAGTCCTGGTTTGATTCAGCACCACACAAAATGAAAAATAGTTAAGGGCACAAATTATTCACGATTAACTACAATGAGATGTAAACCCTAGTAAAAATTTAAGACAAAAATAAAATCTTTTCACATACTTAGTGAATGTTACTATGGGATACATGCAGGGACTGTCCCCAGGGATTAGGTTCCTAGACCCCTGTGGATTGCCACCCCCATGAGTACTCAGGTTCCATATATAAAATCTGGTAATATTTGCATGTAATCTAAATACATTTTCCTGCCTGGATTATTTATTATGCTTAATACAATGTAAATGTCAAGTAAATAGTTGTTAGACTATAGTGTCTGAGCAATAATAAGAAAAAAAGGCTGTATGCACTCAGTACAAACCTAATTTTTGGAAATTATTTTTAAAATTTTTATTGAATTTTAGATTTTTATATAATAGTATTTATATTTTATATAACAGTATTTAAATCTGCTCCCCTACACTCACCTTTCCTTATAGCCCCCTGCCCAATTTAATGTACTCAATTATATATATGTATGTTCTTTCAAATATATACATATATACATGTTAGATTTTATATATATGTATATAAAATCTAATGTCCCCAAATATCCTTCAATGTAGGTCTGTCCACTGGAGCCTAGCTAACCTACCTAGAGTTAAGAGAGACCTAAAAGAGACTGTCTCTCCCCCTCCCGGCAGCCATCGGTTGCCAAAAGTCTTAGACTGGGTTTAGATTTCTTACTTTCCCATGTCTATGCTCGGATTTTGTCTGGAAAAAACTGAAATTGGTTGCACTTACTGAAAGTTGGCTGTGTATTGAAATAAACAATTGAAATGCTTTTGATCCATTCCCTACAACGTGTTTTGTAATATGAACAAAAGTCATTAAGATTAAAAATAGAATATAGCAGATTCTCAGATTCCTTTTTTAACAAACTACAATTGGAGATGCTGATGTAAGAATTAAGAACTTGTACTTGCTTCTGAGGAAAACAGGAAGGAGGGTAAAACACTTGGAATCAATTGCACAGACTGATCTCCTAAGGTGAAGATTGAAAGTGGAATCTTACCTAGATTTTAATTGTACTTTGGCCAATCAATTGAAAAACTCATAAACCTTAGGTATAAAGTAAACTGGATCAGCTCACACATTCACATGGAATCGATGAAAGTAAGAACTTGGGTAGGATTTTTTTTCCCCCTTCCCTATTTCAAAATTTAGCCTTGAGAAGTTTCCATTACAGCCTCATATTTCAACTGGTTGAACCTGGTTGAGAAAACACACTTTTCCTTCCAGTGTTGTGAAATTCACCTTGTAATAACAGTAAAACCAAGAATGAGCTCAACTATATTTACAAAGAGGGAAAGCAGCCTACTTAAAGAGACATTAAAGTCCTCATTCCTAACTTCATTTTTAAGGAAAAACAGTTTATTGAGTATAATACAAATGGGCAGTACTGTCTGCAGTACAGGGTAAAAGGCTGTGGGGAATTTCCATTTGGGAAAAGTATTTTCATGATTAGGATAAGTTTCTTTTTTATATATTTATTATTTTTATTTTATGTGTAGGAATGTATCGCCTGCATGTGTGTAAGTATACCTGTGTTGTGCAATGACTGAGGATGTCAGAAGAGGGGGCTGGATCCCCTGGGACTGGAATTATAGACAGTTTTTAGCTGCCATGTGGATGCTGGGAATTAAATCCAGGTCCTCTTCAAAAGCAGACAGTGCCTGTAAACGCTAAGCTAGTCCCCAGGATAAGTTTCTTTATGTGCAGTTTCCTGGCATGTAATTTATACTATGTGAAGGAAGATAGTATTTTTTCCCTGTGTGAGTGTATGTGTGGTCATGCATGTGCTATGACATATGGGTCCTTGACTTCTACTTTGCTCGGGACAGGGGTTTCTCTTGTTCTTTGCTACTATATATTCCAGGCTAGGTGGCTCAGGAACATTCTGGAGATTCTCCTGTTTTCACCTCATTACAGACATCTGCAAGCTTTTACATGTTTTTGGGGATTGTTAGGCTTGTGTAGGAAGCACTTTACCCACTAAGCCACCTCCCCAGCAGGTCAGATTCTTAATAGATGATTTTTTTTAAAAAGTTAAGTTATATAAAAGAGAGGAATGACAATTTCTACATATCAAGTCCATGGTATAAATGTACTTTTTTTTCATAAATATACTCTAGGGAAATTAGTAATGTTAAAACCTGACAGTATAAATTCTTTTTAAGCCAAAAATGAAAACCTAAACAAACAAACAAAAAACCTTTGTTACAAAGCACAATCACCACATAAACACTTAAGTAAGCACAGGAAAAATCCACAGCAATCAAGATTGACTTCTCGTGTGAGATCAGTACCTTTTCCTGGACAAAGCTGGTGTCCCCCAAGGAGAGGGGAGAGAAGACTCGCTTGTCAGGCAAGGAGGGATCTGTTCTGCACGACTACAGACGACAAAACAGACAGGGGGTTAGAGAGGTTAGAAGAGAACACTGGCTGGCAGCTGGTTAGTTTCAAAAGAAATGCCAGTGTAGGTGGGAAAGAACACCTTCCGAGTTCTGTAGAACAAAGAACACGGCCACAACACATGCACTGAATAAAACAGAGGAGATGCGCAAAGCAGATGCAACCTCTATGGATGCTAACAGGTTGTTAAACAAACGCAAGCTGAAACTAAGGAATAAGTGGAAAGGAAAGAGGGATCTATGCAGTTTACATAGCTCATTCCTTTAACACTAACAATCTCATGTATCCTATAAAGTAGGAATTAATTTTCAAGATGAGAAACAATTTTTCTTTTGCTATCGGAATTATCAAATCTATTAGAAGCTAAGAAATATTGTTATGAAGCAAGAAATATCTCAAATATCTAAAAGTACTTTTAAAGAATGTAAAACCTAGTAAAACCTGTGACTACTTGGTCTATTTGTGATTGAAACAGAAAAATAACTCATTTATTTTATAAAATGAAACTGGTAACTATTAAAAGTAACAATGTTTCATACAGATAAATTAGAAAATGACCACTCACATTATTTTCCAAGTGGGAACTTAATTGAGAACATAGTTAAGACAATTAAAAGAAATTATTCCAGGTAAAGTTGCTCTCCTAAGTTCTTGGTTAGAGTCCTGAATTTCCCCACATTAATTCTGTAACAGTACACTGTAATTATATATATTATACAATTACATGTATAACCCAGGCAGTGCTGTACAGAGCCCAATCCTCAATGCCTGTATACACTGTAACTTGACCTGCACTGCTTCCATTAAGCACTTATTTACTGAGGGAATGAATAAAATATTCTGATGGACTCTTGATCCCTTGGTTTAAGACACCAGTGTCTCCTAGGAAGCTATGTCATTTTTCATAGATTATGAAACATTAGACTCAACAGAATATCTGCCATCGACCCGGAAATATGTAAAATCATAACCAGTATCAATAAGTCACCTAGTATTTTTTTTAGAGTAAAGAGAAAAAAGAGAATAAACACCACCATTGAAGGAAACTTCGTCGAAACTGTTCCATCAAGAGCAAAGCCGGCTAACTGATAGTGAGTTTACTCATTGTGCGTTCTTCTGCTGCAGACTCAACAACAGGGAAATAGTAATGGTCCTGGGTAAAGTGATACACCTCAAGTAAATAGGAGAGAAGATTCATTTGTTTTCACTTTCTTTCCGATTAACTTATAATTTGAGTCTTAATGCCGAAGTTGTGCTGAGCACAACCCACAACCCAGAAGGGCGAACTGACCCATACCTGTCAAAAGAATCTGTGGCTACTTTGTAGAGATAGATAAAGAGTTTACTGCAGTGCCGCAAAGTGGGTGACACGGAGTCCATTGAGACCACATCTTCTTCTAACAGTCTTTGGAAAGGCTGTGTGTTTGAGGGGAAGACATTCATGGCGCTTATTCTTCTAAGGTCTGAGAAACAGCCAAGAAATCGAACAGCATCTGCCAACTTTTCATACTGAATCTCTGTTTTGAAGAAATGTGAGTTGGCCGGCTCATAGCGCAGGGCCGCAGTCAGTGTACAGAACACAGTGTGGAGAAGCTCAAACACTTGATTCTGGTTCACTTTCTCCCAGCCATTCTTGGGCGGACAGCTCAAAGACCTCTCCATAGCAACAAGCAAGGATGTAATGTACACAAATCCTCCGACCTTCCTAAAAACTGTTCTTGAGCGGTGGCTTTCCCGAAGGACTGATAAGAGGGCCTACAAGGAACAAAAGAGGAAAAAAAATTCAAACAAAACAAAACAAAAACTATCATGCACGAATGTCAAAGGTGAACTTCATTCTGTGAGTATCTGATATGGATGGTTTTATCATTTTGCCAATAAATAGTTCTAATAAATAGTTCTACAAGGCGTATAAAATATTTTGCTGAGAAATATATTACTGACAATATAATTTCAGGTTACACTATCACACATTTCTTTTGATAGGATAAAATTAGACCCAAATGATGGCTGAAATGATGGCACTTAGTTGATAATACTATCAATGAACTCAATAATTTAAAAAACATTTTATTATTTTTATTTTATGTGTATGAGTTTATTGCCTGCATGTGTGTAAGTGCACCCTGAGGAGGTCAAAAGAGGGGAACGGATCCCTTGGAACTGGATGGCTGTTAGCTACCATGTGGGTGCTGGGAATTGAACTGGGGTCCTCTGCAAGAGCAGACAGTGCTTTTAACTGCTGAGCCATCACTCCAGCCCTACACTCAATAATTTAACAGTACTAATATACTAAAATAATTTAATATTTTATTTTTTATTTTTATTTTGCTTATTTATTTTATTAAATAAGCAAAATACATAGTCTAAGGTCACAGAATCCTAAAAACTTGTGACTATATATATGTACATAAGCTGGAATATTTTAGAAAGGGATCAGAAAGGTGAATAAGGACAATAAAGAAGATGTGAGGCCTTTGCTTCATAGGAAATACCCACATTCTCATGTTTAGAGGACTTATTAGATATTCCATCTTATAAAATGAATTGGAACCTGAGGACTAAAAGAAGGCCATTTCCCAAAGAGCTCCAAGGCCTAGAAAAAAAATCTAAAGGAAGTAAGTAAATCAAACTTTACTGAACAGTAATACCCTGAGCTCAGCTTATTATTGATATTATAACATCACATAATGTTTAACTGGGCCGTCAATACTCACCAGGCACTAAGTACTTTCAGACACTTTTTTTTTTTTTCAAAGATTTCCTTAGTTTTGGAACTAGAGTCACAGGCAGTATTGAGCCACCTGATGTGGGTGCTGGAATCTGAACTTGGGTCTTTGCAACTGCTAAATCATTTCTCCAACCCTCACACACTATCTTCTTTAATCATCTCAGTAATGCTATGTGTTAAGATAAGATACTACAGATGAATACTTCTTATCCAAAATGCTGAGGTCTAGGAGGTTTTTGCATTGTTTTCAGATTATGCACACATATACAACAAGACACCTTGGGGATAGGAGACAAATTGAAATCAGAAAATTCATTCATATTTCATATTCATTTTATACATAACCTAAAGGTAACATAGTGGAAGATTTTTTTTAACTATTTTGTGCATATAATTCTACTTTAGATTTTCTACATGGAGCATTATATCAAAGTTCTAAAATTTGGAACTTTTTGAATTTTAGATTTTCAAAATAGGGATGTTATTGTTTTTCTGACGTTTTTAGATGGGGAAATAAGTCCCAACACAGTTTTTTTAAACTGCTGCAGATTCTATACTGTATGCAACGAAGCAAAGGTAAAATGTAAAGCCTAGTAAGTACTTCCCCACATGCATCTGATCATGACATTGTACTGTCCTGAGCTGTTGTTTGACATCTGCTGACATATGCAAATGGGCTCCTTCTCCTTCTGTGTCAGTACTTGTAATGCAGCTGTTGGGTATCTACTAGCATACGACACAATTTATAATCTCAGCAGTCATCACATTTGAAAAGATCATTTTTGTTAACTACCTCACACATTTCTAAGAGTATCTGAAGAATGGAAAGGCTATATGCTAATATACAATATATAACTATGAACATTATGTATAACCTTCTTTTAAAAATCCACTGCTCCAGAAACTATAAAGGTCTAATTGTATATACTATGCCTTTTATAAGAAAATATGAATGCTATATATGTAAATAAAACATAAAACAGTATATTCCATCACTTTACAAAGAATCTCCATTTTAATAGTACTTGGTATTAATACTGTTCCATGTTATTATCAAAGTTAATAAGTTACATTGATACTTTAACCTATACTTCATATTAAAATGAGACATTTTAATACTAAAAACAATTCTGAAAATTCAGACTGCAGAGTCAGAATGTTTGGTTTCTAATTCTGGCTCTAACATTTAAGTGTTTTCACATATCAGTTACTCTACCTATGTCATGGTTTACCAATGAAATGAAACAAGAATAACAGAGCAACATAAAAAATACTTTGTAAAATCTCTGACATATATCCAGCACTATTTTGAAAGCACATTGGGTCAAAAAATAGAACAAGTACAGTCATGTACAGCTTTAACAAGGACATATTATAAGGAATGATCATACTGTGTAAACATCATGGAGTGTACTGTTACAATCCTAGAGACATGGCCTACGGCACACCAAGGTTAGATGTGATAGACTATTTCACTTTCTAAGCATCTTACTGTGGTGAATACTGTAGGTGGCTGTCTAAGTATCTGTATATCTGAACATATGTATACAAGGAAACGTACAATGAAAACAGTAGGTAACAGGAATTTTCAGCTACACTAAATGTATTTATGTGGTCTATTAGTTTAAGCAGATGTTTTTACATGAAATATAACTATTATTTCATAGATGATGAAGGGTGAGCTCCAAGGTAAGAAACTAGCTCAAAATTCATATGGCTAGTTAAAATTATGACAGGATCAGGAAAAAAACAGTGCTTATACATTCTTAGTCTGATAATCTGTATTAATTATGTATTTCTGGACATATTTATTTTCAACTTTTCAAAATTGGTATCTGTTGACATCATTACAATATAATCAATATTTGAAAACCTTTAAATACCAGGGATAATTTAACTTCTTTCTAATTAATCAATGATAATGAGTAGCAAATAGTAAAGTTTCAATAACATTTGAATACTCAGTGGCTAATTAGAATTTTCAGCTATATATCACTTATATGGCAGTTTGTTGCATGAGCAGAATTATGCAGAACATAATGTGCTAGACAGTTTTGATTGTCAACATGACACACCTGTTTAGAAGGAACCTCAGTTGGGGAATTGTCTCCATTGGATTGCCTGTGGCCATGTCTTTGGGGGTATTTTCTTGATTGCTGAGTGATATGGGACAGGCCGGCACACAGTGGGTCATGCCACCCCTGGGCAGGTGGTCCTCTATTGTATAAGAAAGAGGACTGAGCACGGGCCTGGGGGAGCAAGCCAGTAAGCAGCCTTGGTTTCCTTAATGACGGACTGTGCTCTAAGCCAAATAAACACTTTCCTCCCCAAGTTGGTTTTGGTCAGAAGACAGTGTTGGATCTCCTGAATCTGGAGATTTCAGCCACTATAAGGGTGCTGAGAACATAACCTGGGTCCTCTGCAAGAGTAGCCAGTGCTCTTACCCACTGAGCCATCCATCCAGCCTCCAGGTTTTATTATTTTGATTTTTTTAAATTTCCCTACTGCAAGGTTGGAAAGTGGATGGCTCAGTGGGTAAGAGCACATACAGCTCTTGCAAGGGATCTGAGTTCAAATTCCACACCCATGTTGGGTGGCTTGCCTGTAACTATAGCACCAGGAGACTGGACACCTCAGGGACCATGGACACCTGAAAACATGTGTACATACCCACATACAATACAATTTTTTAAAAAATCCTTACAAAAATTCCCTCATGACCATATGGAAACAGTCTTATAGGCTCCTGGGTAGGACTTTGCTCATATGAAACTACAGCAATGGTGTTAGCATGCACAAGACCCATGCAAACTCAAGCAGACAAAAACCCAGCACAGAATTGGGGAACTGAGCAGGAGGCTCCAACCTTAGTAAAAGAAATATTGGCAGCTGATTAATGCACAGTGAGGGAGAATGGATCTTCTAAGGGAGTGACTCTAGACAGACTGACTGGACCCCAGTGGATAAACCTGCACCAAGGGAAGTCTGGGTAACTTTATTCCATACCCCTTAGCATAAATGACAGAATGCATGAAATCTGGTGCATGGGCTATCAGAGGGTATGGATGGGGGAAGAGGAATAAAAATGACTAAGTGGCTTTGTATGATGCACACAAAAATTCAATAAAAAAACATGAAAAAATACGCTGTTGTAACTAGCATAAATAATTTCAAGATATCTGTATATTTAATAGTAAGAAAATATACAGTTACTAAACTTACCCTTAAGATGTCAGTTTTCAACTGTAGTTCTGTGGGTGGGGCTGAGTGCATCAGCCCCAGGAGTGTGCCCATATCATCGTCCCCATTTGGAGAGAGCACCAGCTGCTGGATAGTCATCAGGGCATGCTGCCGGCACTGCGGGTACTTCACTATGTTGTGCGCACATCTTGCACCTCCAAACTCGCGGAATATTCCTTCAGAAGGGAGTGAAAGCACAGGATAATTTAGCATTCTGGGAAAGTCGGCTGAATCAAAATTCAACTGCTTTTGTAGGGACAGTGGGTCAAACAAAACATGTAAAACCTATCTAACTATTTTGCTTTTTAGAACACAATGAAAAACTACGCTGTGGAGTATTAGAAACTACATGCACATTTCCCCTACATTTTCTTAATGCAAGGTTAATGCCCTGACATAGTCACCATAAGCAAATTCTCCATTTCTAGAGTATTTGGGGATCTTATTACAGGTGGACCCTGGGAGACTTTCAATGTACAAAATGGGTTTTTGGATAAACAATATCCCAGATAAATGAACAGGGTTTCCAAAGTAGTACAGGAAAGAATGGAAAATTAGAAGCAAATAAAATAAATCAAAAGAAAATCCAACAAAATTTATACTAGAAAACGTTGGTCACTGCGCTGCTGTGAATAAAGCCTTTGCCATCTACTTACCCCTGGCCCACACCCTAAAGGGACAAGCAGAATTCATGCGCTCACAGTCAGCTCAGTTTGTGCTCCTACTCAGTGGTGGTACCATTCTCAAATCGAATGCAATCCCCAACCCATAAAAAAATGGACCAAATCATGTAAATCACCAAAAGTAGTTCTTCCAAGTAATCTCCATACTCTTCATTTCCACAAGATATCTTTCAATAGCTCCATTATATAATTTTATCAATCTTATTGTTCATGTATTGATCCTCCTCAAAACTTGAATTTTCTCCTGATCTGTGTGTCCATGAAAAACTATCAGGTAAGTAACAGTGTATTTTACTTTGATGGCCACAATCCTCTCTCTCTACTTATTGGCTTTCTATTTGCTAACTTGATATGAATTATAGGATCTTGAAGTGAGCCTTAAACCACTGTGACATCTTCTGATTATATGTAAATATCTCATAAAAACAAAGCACTGTTTTAAGTGCATCAAATCACACAATCAGTAACATCTTTTTTTACTTATTATTTTTATTTTTATGTGTATGAATGTATTGCCTACATGTATGTAAGTGCACCAGTCTTGTGCAATGCCTGAGATCAGAAAGGTGTCGGATCTCCTGGAACTGGAGTTACAGGAGGTTGTTAGCTGTCATGTGGGTGCTAGGATTTGAACGTGGGTCCTCTGCAAGAGCAGTCAGTGCTCTTAACCAGAGTTATCTTTCTAGCACCTATGTAACATCATCTTTAACAAGCAGCAAGCTCCCCATTCCTCTACAACAGAATGGCCATTCCTTGTTTGAGCATTCCATGTAACACCACAAAAATGCTAATGTTTCAAATTCTCATTTCTCATTCTTTATTATGTTTGTATCTCAGTCAAGTAAATCTAGTTAGAGGCAGTGTGCAATAGACAAACTGTTTCCACGGTGCCTAAACTCCATCACACTCATTGTCTCAATTACCTACTAAATTCATTGAGATCTGCCTTGGCATTTGGCAAACTTGTATTTAAATAATTACTTATATAATTATGTGTTTACATCTTTCTCAGTTAAGACTGTAATTCTCCTGGGGCAAGAATTATCTTTGCATCTCTAAAATCTAGCACAGTGGCAGGACACAATATATTTAAATATTCCGAATGTGGAGTTTCTCTGCATTCCCAAAAAGGGTCATGAATTTATGCATGAGATCCATTCAAGTGTTTTTTCTGATCATTCACCCATGGCTTCCTGTAACACAAATCAACCATACTTACCGTGTCCTAAACAGGCCTCGGTATCTGAGTCCGCCCACTCGCCTCAGCGCACCTCCTCTCATCTAGTCCTCTAGTTGTACTGACCTTACTCCCTCTAAGTTTTATGATGCTGACAAAACTTTGAAATAATCTTTTTTTACATTTTTTATATTTGATAAATATAATTGAACTCTGTCAATTATAGAGAGAAAACAATGAAGAGGAATTGAGAACAAAGATGAAGAAAAATATTTAATAAAATATTTTGCTCAAGATTGTATTACTAGATAATCACTTTTCCATATTTTCTAAGATTGTGACAGTAGAATATTCTAACTTATATTGCTAAAAAAGCTAAAAAAATATTTTATGAAATGTTTTATAAAAAATTTAAATAAGGAAATTATTTGAATAAAAGTATGTAATATAACTCTGTAAACTACAAAAAAGACTAGTTACAAAGCACACTATAAAAAGTAATAAAAATGCTGGGTGGGCATGGTGGTGCATGTCTTTAATCCCAGCACTTAATGGGCAAAGGTAGGTAGATCTCTGAGTTCCAGGCCAGCCAGTACTACGTAGTAAGACACTGTCTCAAAAAAGCCAAAAATACTTTGTCAGGAAGGTGCTTTTAACAGGAAAAAGTACTATACTTTTAGAGTCATGAGTGTACCATCAACGACTCAACTGTCCTCTAAGTGAGGAGTAGGAACTCCTAGAGAAGACAGGGATACAGCCTCCCAAAACATCTGCCTGTGGCTTTCCTGGTTACCTGCATTTGTGTTTGATCCTTGAAGAAGCACTGTCAAGGCCTCCATAACCAACAGAGCCAGGTGTTTTTGGTCTTCAACTGAACTGTTATTTCTTGAGTCCCCTATTCAAAGGTCCAGATCACAAAAGCAAGATTATTGTTTGAGTCAATTTTAATTGAATAACTCATTATCATTTCTTTAACATGCACTTCATTATTAAAACAACTGCTAGTCACTAAACTTAAAAAATATACATGTGTTGAGCCAAAAATAAGTTCAAAAAGATCAATGTTAACAGACATTTTATTTTGGTGTGGGAGAAGTTAGTTATCTAACAAACATTAAAAATGAAACTGTCAAATTAAATATATCCCTCTCATGGGGGCTCTAATCAGGGAGAACAACAGGTTAATTATCACATGCAAAGAAGAACGACATTTATGAACAGTGTGGGCCATTCAACTTGTATTTACTCAAGTTTCAAACTTATTGCCAGATATTATCAAAAAGACATCTAAACAACATGTTTCAGAAACAGTACTAAATAAGCTATTTGCTCTCTATAATTAATGATAATATTTTGATGTGCACACATTTAATTGTATGTAATAATTATAATTTAAATATTTCCAGAAATTAAAAAAAATCTTTCAGAGATCTTACATGTTTTTCCTTTTAACTCTCTTCTACTACTCAGACACCATCATTCTAATCAGCCCTACTCAATTTCCTAATAGGCTGAATGAAAAGGTTAATTTTGGGTAATACTCACTAGAATGTCACAGTCAAGGACAACAGGAAACCATTCAAATCAACAAATGAAAGGCAGAACAGGAAAAAGTCATCTCCCTAACCCCCTTTCCCAAACAGAGCATCAATGGGGGAAGTGCTTTACCTTGCTCATTCAGTGCCTGAGCTGGATCCTTCAGGAGGGCAGCGTATTTATGCAAAAGGTTTACCATGACCTCCAGAAGGCCCACCTCTCTGAAGACATCTTTAAATATGTAGTCATGTCTTGTAAACTTAAGAAGGGTTTTCATTGCAATAATGCTACAGTGGTAAGAAGAGCTAGATTTTAACAGGATACTAACACTAATGAGCTCTTTACAAGGGATATAATTTAAGCTAAAAACGACAAACTCCAGCATCTCAAAGTATTTGTTTTGCACTTCTGGGAGTTTAGAGATCTTCTCTGCAAACTGTGACAGGGTGTGCTGTGACTCTAGGATGAAGTAATTGGCATTGTCAGCCATGTAAATATTTGTGATGGCATCGAGGATGATTTGGGCAAGGAAGTTGGTTTTTGCTTTTAAAAATGCATTCTGAAGGACTGCAAAGGCCTGGATGTTTCTCACACTGTGACCTAAAATAGAAAAGAAGAACATGAAAGTGGGTGCTATGTGATATTTTAATCATGGAAAAGATTCTGTGTAAACAAATCGTGAATTTCAAAATTTATCAAATATTTACAAAGACTATATCCTGTTTTCATGAAAGGTCTTAATTTTTTCCATCAGAGACAAATCATTTAATTAAAAATAAGTAAAACTGATTAAACATTTAATGCATCATTATGGATATTTTAAGGGTAGGATATGTTGAAAAACTATAAACTGTTGAGAGTGAATGAAAGTGTATCATATACATTCAGGCTTTTGATTTTGGAAATATGCAAACTGTCTGCAAGATTGACTATAAAAACAGCTACCTCTCAGGGCTGGAGAGATGGCTCAGCAGTTAAGTACACTGGCTACTCTTCCAAAGGTTTGGTTTCCAGCACCCACATGGTGGCTAACAAATGTCCATAACTGTAGTTCCAGTTGATTTGACACCCTCTTCTGGCTTCCACAGGCATTGCACACACATGGTGCATTTACATATATTCAGACAAAACACTTATAAATATTAACATAAAAATAAATAAATAAATAAATAAATAAGTAAATAAGAGTCACTTCTCAATTAGAAAAGGCAGACTGTGAAAACAAGAGATCTGAGGGTGGCAAAAATTAAAGCAGGAAATTGAGGGAAATTCTCTAGTTTCAAATTTCTCTTTGCAATTACAACATGGCAATTTTCATAAATTTTAATTTGGAAATTTGCTTTTTTTTCAAGCAGAAACAGAAATTTCTTTATATAAACACTTTTGTTTAAGTAAATTATGGCCAGCTACTAGTAATATTTTTAAATCTTTGATTTTCAAACACATCAATGGAAAAAAAAATTTCCATGTAGATCTTGTGAGAAAAAAAATAAGAAATTAGTAAAATAGAAATTAATACAGAAAGTGATGCTTGAAGTACATTAAAAACCAGGTGTTTTCCTATAAAAATTGTTCCCAGGTCCACAATTACGTTGATCTTTAAAGAACAAACTAAGATTTGAGAAAAATAATAAAACATAAACTAGGAAAAATTACACAATGGGTTAGAAAGATGGCTTAGAAATACTAGTTAGCAGGGGCGTTTCTGAAAAATAAATGTTCACATCTAGAGTCCATACATTATTTCAGTTTTCATCTATAACATACAAATTGATCCTGTAGATGGCAAATACCAAGTACCTTCATACTCAAGATCATATTAACAGTATGAGTTTTCTTTTGAGGACATACTAAGTTTTTATTATCTCTAGGTAACCAAAACCGAAGCTTAGACAGACTGCTGGAATTACAAATGTAAAAGCCTGGCTGCATGTGAGAAAAAGCATCAAATTAGGTTAACACTGAGTTCTAGCTAATATTGTGTGTCTAAGTGACAGGAAAATGATAGTACTGATAAGGGATAGTATTAGTTCTAAAGAAAAGAGATTAATGAGATGGCGTCTCAAAGAAATTTTCACCAGCATTTCTCAGAGAGCTAAAGATGCTCAACATTATTTCAAATATTTATTACCCATCTATATTTCTTTCTTTGAGAACTATTCAACAGCCCGTTTATTGATTCCATCTGATCCTAGTCAGAATTGCTATCATCAGGAAAGTATATGGCAACAAATGCTCATGAGATTGTGGGGAAAGTGGAGCCCTGATACACTGCTGGGGAATTCTAACTGGTTAAGACACTATGTAAATCAATATGGTGCTTCCTCAAAACACCAAGAGCTATTATATGACCCAGATCTTCCTAGGTACATACCCAAAGATTCTAAGTCAGCATACCACAAAGATATTTGCAAATCCATGCTTACTACTGCACAATTCAAAATAGTCAAGATAGAGAACCAGTCTAGATGCTCATCAATAGATGAATAGATAAAGAAAGTATGGTACATATACACAAGGGAATCTCATTTAGCTGTAAGGAAGAATGAAATGATGACATTTATAGTAAAATGGGTGGAACTGGAGGGATCATTATGTTAAGCGAAATAAGTGACTCTCAGAAAGATAAATATACTGTGTCTTATTTGTAGAATATAAATTCAAATTTATACAGAGGCATATATTTGTGAGAGGGGGATGTGTGTGTGTGTGTGTGTGTGTGTGTGTGTGTGCACATGCGCACGTGCATGCATATAGATACAGTAGTAAGAGGAGAGGAGGAATCTAAAGGGAGGAGGAGAGAATAAGGGAGGATAATGAAATATTTGTGGCATGAGAGCAGAGGGTACACTATCTGGGGAGAAAGGACCCAGCAAAGGGGCAGGAAGTGGGTAGGACAGTGCAGTGTAGGGGCAAATAAGAACAAAGTATAACGGCAAAAAATACATGAAAATGTCATGATAAAATCAAATGCTGTGCATGCTAACCTAAAGAAAATACTTCTTAAAAAGACATTAGAAGACAGCTGGGTGTTGTGGCACACACCTTCAATCTCAGCACTTGGGAGGCAGAGACAAGTACATCTATCTCTACGAGTTTGAGGCCAGCTTGGCCTACAAAACCAATTTCAGATCAGCCAGGGTTACACAGTGAGACCCTATTCTCTAAATTGATAGATGGATGGATAGATAGATATATAGATAAAAAGAGTGGAAATAGGGACTGGCATGATAGCTCAGTGGGTTAATGTGCTTGCAGTTAAGAAGGTGAACTCTGATTTGATTCCCAGGACCCACATGGTGGAAGGAAAGAACCAATTCTTACAGACTGTCCTCTGACTTCTACCACACGCTGTGGCATGCACACACCCCTCCCTCACATTAAATAAATGTAATTTAAAATAATTTTCTTTAAATGAGAGGAATTTAGAGCAATATAGGAAAATTCAGATTTTCTGGTTTAGTTTCAAATGATGTCATACAAAGTGTTTTCTGAAACTTATTTTCAAATGACATCATATACAAAATAAAAGGAATAATAATAACCATCTATAAAGACAAACTGTCCAGCACACACAAAAAAAACTTAGTTGTAAAACTGCGTGTAATTGAAGTCACATGTAAAATATGGTTATCTTCACAGAACCTTTGACAAGGTGGTCAGCAAGGCATGAGGCTCACGAGTTTTAGAGTAATGAATTTTCTCTGATCCACCTTTCATCCTACTTGTCACCTAGATTCTCTAGGGGCCATGATTAGTGAAAATAAGTTGATCATTGTAAATGACCAAAGAGCCTAACTGATCTCTATGACTACTTTCAAGAACAGGACAGTGGGACAGCTCTACTTCCAAATAGTGTGAAGCCAGATGAGTGTTTCCTATTTGAAGGTAAGGATTGCTTTAGGTTTCTTCTTTGGAGAAATCTCTTTGGTTCTGAGGAAGCAAACTTTTATACAAGTTCTTAGTATATAATATGAAAATACAAGAAATAACCTGTAATATCCAAACAAGAAGGCTCACAAATAATAATTTTACTTTTTCTTTGAAAATTTACATTTCTATACTGTTTTACTTTATCTAAAACAACCAGTGAAGTGGATAAACTATATCTATGTATATATTAGCATAAGTTATACAGATTTCCTTATTTGATACAAGTGTGTTGGTGATTAAACCCATGGCCCTGTTCACATAAGACAAGTACTCTACCACTGACCTACATCCTCAGCTTCTACATGGACAGAACCTAATACATACAAATTATAACTTACTACTGCTGACACAGTAACAACAAAACCACAACATACTCCATGTTCTATCTACATGAAACAAGCTGTCTCCTTCGGGTGCTATATTCACCCTAAAAAACGGCCCTGTAAAATATACAAATTTGAGTTATACAGGAAACTCAAATTGATGTAGCCTGACTCATTCATTTAATAGAACATTACATTAAATTTTAAAAGTTAAATTACTATCACATGAATTCTAACACATAAAACAGCATCCTTTCTAGTTAACCTTGCCTTCCTTAGACATATGTCACTAAACTCCTAGAATAAAACTGGGAGGTGTAAAGTTATATAATTACGGTCTCTGTTATTGATAAGACATCAAAAACTAAGAGAGTATGCAAAGGTTTAATTCTGTTTCATTAAATCTGTTATAAAATTATATTGTTATAATTAGTTATCATGTCAATATCAAGGTCAGATGAATTAACCAAATGAAACAACAATGAAATATGAAATAGGAAGTATACTGTTGAGTTAATTTTATTTTTTTAATTAAAAACATTGGTGTGTGTGTGGGTGTGTATGTATGTATGCCATGGTGTGTGTGAAGGTCAGAGGATGGCTTTCTGGAGTAGGTTCTCTCCTTCTACTTTTGAATGGGTCCTGAGTTTCAAACTCAAGTCACCAGACTTGCATACCAAGCATGTTTTAGCCACCGAGCCATCTCATTGGTCCCTACTGAGCTATTTTTATATTAACTCATAGAAAGTACATTAGAATACTAAAGTTGGAGTCTATAAGTGAGGCTTTTGAGAGACTTCTATGTTTTCCATAGTATAAAACAAAATAAAACATCATGAGATAAATTTATTTCAGAGTTATTATAAAGGTTAACCTATACGCACGTAAGGTCCAGCATCACAGTGAGTTCCAGTTGCCATCAACTCACAGTGATTAAAAAGGCTTTGATATCACTAAATAAGTGTGTACTGTGAAACTTAAATAACTAGATATGTTAAATTTTTATATCCTATTAAAGATTTAGTAAATGTCACATATGGAAAGACTATATTAGAAGCTTGCAAGTTCAAATTCTTTTGGAACAATTTTAATGGTGCACTAAAACAAGTTAAAGAACGAATGTCTCTCACATTCTTATGTAATCAGGTGGCTGTTTTATTTGTTTTTAGGAGACCGGGTCTCATGTAATCCAGGATGGCCTAAAACTCAAAGTGCAGCTGAAGCTGCAGGTAAATTCCTAACCCTCTTCCTCCACCTCAGTACCGGCCACTAGGATCACAGATGTGTGCTGCCACACTCAGCTCATAGTCAGATGTTCTTATTTAGGGAATAAGGTGGGTTTTGTTGTTGTTGTTGTTGTTGTTTTTCTGAGTAAAAGTCACTAGTTGAGAAACTAAATGTTAGAAAAAAACAAGACTATGACTTACTCTCTTACCTAAATGAAACAATGTAACCTCTTTTTCTCAGATTTGCATTGCTTTAAATGAAATCCAAGCATTGATACCTCATACCTTCCATAAATGACTAGTACTCCTCCTTAGGAGCTACAAAGACGGCAGTGTGCCTTAACTTCCATCAGAGACAGAGGAAATACACGGAATGCTAATTCAAAAGAAGGAGATCCAGATGATGAAACTGTTAAAATGAATGATTATAATATAATCTTGCTGGGTGCATGCCTTTAACCTTAGCACTCAGGAGGCAGAGGTAGGCAGATCTCTGAGTTTGGGGCCAGCCTGGTCTACAAAGTTCCAGGACAGCCAGGGCTACACCATAAGACCGTGTCTTTAAAAGGAAAAAAGTGTGTGATCTGATCTTCCAAACTGAAGACCTTCCTGTAGCCTTAACTATAGGTAACAAAACTTTTAATGTAAAATAACACATTAATTTTACACAAGCAAGATCAACAAGGAACAAGGAAAAGAAGACAAAATCACCCATCTCCACTGAGAAGCTCAGAACAGGGAGTAGGTGAGTCCGAACTCACCTTTGCCCGCAGGCTGAGGTACTGCGAATCCAGGCAATAAAAAGGGTGCCCCAGTGGTAACACCAGCTGGTTTCAGTTCACTGACACCATATGTTGTCAGGGAAGTTATCAGATTCACCAGATCTTTCAAAGCATCTTTGGATTCTGCCTCTTTAGCTTGTTCCAATCTAGAAAAGGTATGAGTTAGCAATTTATTTTCTCTTTGGTTATATATTCTTAGATTTAATAGAGAAACGACTTTTCAATTTCTAATGCAATAAAGAAATGTATGACTTACTCGTAGAAGGTTCTTATAATTTTTCTTATTTAAAATATATATATATATATATATTTAGAACTCTAAACATTGTATTAAAAATACATTATGGTGTATTCCAAAGATAAGCAAATCAAAAAACAGAAGCACAAGTCCTAATTTTCTCATTAATAGTGTTATTTTGGGTAAACCAATAATCTTTGGTACAAAATGTTTTTGTTTTTTTTTAAACAAGGTCTCGCTGCACACGGGCCTCACACTCATAGCAATCCTCTCGCCTTAGTGCGCTCACTCTTTCCTAACACATTTTTTCTGTCAACAAGGTTTAAAAATGAACTTTATGGAAAAAGCTCTAAGATCTGTATCTGTTTTGCTTTAATTTGTTGAAGTAACACTGTTAGTCGAAGTTTTGAGTACCGGAACCAATTTTCTAAAAGTGATCTGAATTCCTTCTGAGAGAAGCCCACCTTGTTTGCTTCTGTTTTACTTTGTTTTTTTGAGACAGTGTTTCCCTGTGGCCCCAGCTAGCCTGAATCTCACTATATAGCCCGGGCTGGCCTCAATCACACAGAGATCTGCCTGCCTCTACCTCCTGAGTGCTAGGGCTAAAGGGGTGTGTAACCACACCCAGCAGAAATAACTTTTGACGATGACCTTACTAACACAAAATGCTTAAAAGAATTGTATTTTCTTAAAGAATAAGGTTTGCTAGAGCTTCCCTTTAAATAGAAATTAGTAATTATCATCAAAATAAACTTGGAGAAATGCATGAAACAACAAAAGGCGAAGCATGCTTAGCATTATAGCTCAGATGACCAGCTTCATTCAATACTCCAGTATTTTTAATTTGCTTGAGAATTTCATGGGTGTAAACACTGTGTTCTGAGTAAATCTACGCTGCCTTCCTCCCCTCCAGCCCCTCTCATGTGCCCCAGTCACCTTTCCGTCCCAACTTCACATACTGTTTCTTTAACCCCACCTAGTGCTGCCAATGTGTGCATGGGTGTGGGGCTATCCACTGGCTCACGTTCTGTGTTTTTAAACTGTTTTCAATCTGGTTAGTCTTTATGTTATTTACTGTCTTACCACATTCACAATTTTGCGGCCTGTTTCTTTCCTATTTCCCAGTGTTACACATGTCGTTCATTCCCTGTGTTTGTGTTAGGTCTCTACAGGCATGCTTCTGCTGCCATTTAGAGCCAACTATGGCCCTAGCCGGGCAACTCTGAAACACTCAGCAGAATGCAAGCTCACTAATACACTCTGAAGTATACAATTATACTCCCTCCACATTTAGTATGTTATCAGTTCACCACAGATGAAAATATGTGTCAAAGTCTTGAGATTTGAGAGTCTGGTACCTTATCAGCCTATACTATCAAAGGAATGCACCAATTACCAACCACTCCAGAAGTGATGGAGGGAGTTATTTAATCAGCATTCATATGCCCTCTCTGACAAATGGGGACATACATGTAAGTAGCATTTTCTTGGGGGTTACTTAACATTAACAGGAGGTAGGATAAACTGCTGTTGTTATGGAAAATAAGTTCAAAAAAACAGTGCTATTTTGTAATAGAGCAAATGTTTTAAAAGTAATGAGTGTCCATGGGACAGCTGGTGGGGACTCTATTCTTTTCCTAGAAAATGTATAAGCAGGCACTTTTTATGTATAAATGAGTATTACTGGGAATGAAAAAGGAGGTCAGGTGAAACATTTAGTAATAATTTGTTTTATGTATATACTTATAAGGTCTCATTCAGCTGGCATAATTGTGATTGCCATTAACTTAATTAATAAAAATAACCAGAAGTACTTGAGGAAAACCAAAAATAGAACTGAGCAGTAAGAATTTATACTTAAGGGCTAGAGATATGGCTCAGCAGTTAAAAGCTGACTCCTCTTGCAGAGGAGCTGTGTTCAATTCCCAGCACCCACATAGTGGCTACCAACCATCCAGTTCTAGGGGCTCTGACACCTTCTGACCTCTGTGGACACTGCATGACACATTTGCACTAACACACATGCAGGCAATACACTCAGACACATAAAATAAAAATAACAAATAAAATATTTTTTAAAAATTTGTCTTTAAGAGCTGGCTGTGATGGTACACACCTTTAGTCCTAGTACTCGGGAGGGAAAGGCAGAGGCAGGCAGATCTCTGTGTGTTCAAGACAAGTCTGGTCTACATAGTGAGTTCCAGGCCAGCTGGGACTACAGGAAGACTGTTTCAAAAAAGACATCAATAACAAAAAAAAGAATTTGTACAGCTGGCCATGATGGTACATCCCTTTAATCTCAGTACTGGGGAAGCACAGGCAGGTGGATCTCTGTGAGATCCAGGCCAGCTGGGGCTACAAGCAAAAAGGCAAACAAAAAAGAATTTATACTTAGGAAGCATGGTAACTAGCTCTCCTAGCACTGCCTCTGCAGTCACGAGAAAACAGCGGCTGTGCCCTTCATATCTCAGTTCACGTCAGTGGGCTATGTTGACAACTTTATTCAAAATGACCTTTTTATGCTCTGTGAAACAGGAAAAGGGGTAAAACCAAGAAGATATTCAAGAATACATTAAACGGGATTTCTTCCTATTGGCACACTGTTTCTATTGAAGGAAAAAAAAACGAAAACAAAAACAAATAAAAACTACCTGAGCAGACATTTAGAATATATTCTTAAATTGTGGGGTTTACCTAAGCAAGAGATCACAAAGAAAATTATATCCTTGCCATATCCGAAAATCATCCAGAAGTGTTTGGGAGACATCACTGGAATCTTTGAGGAAACAAGAAAGCCCAGCAAACATTTCAACAATTTCTAGGGGGGACAGGTCATCTGATTGCTGCATATTTTGAACACATGTAGATAAACATTCTTTTTCTGTAAGAATAAAGAATGAAGAAATATGTCCATTGTTTAAAACTGTCTCATTACACATACATTAAAATTTAATGCCGCATTAAACATAAATCTGCCAGTGTAAAATACTACAAGACAAATGCCACACATTGTAAAAATCTGAGAAAACCCAGATTTACTGAGAAAGTTCTCTAAGTAGTAACAAAGTATAACATAGGAACATGTTGAAAAATAGGTGACATTCTAGTTCTTACATTGTACTTTGATCTTATTATTAAACAAAATCACTGCCCAAATAATTTTTGGTCTTTCATACAGATATATAAAAGTAGCAGAGTAAAAAAATATTAAGAAGTAAAAAATCATTAAGTTCTCAAAAGTTCAAATTAGGATAAATATAGACCAATGAAATAAATAAATCAAGACATACAAAACTTTATACTGTATATTATCAATTAAAAACACAGTTATATCACATCACTATCTTTGAGGCTCCAGTGACCCTTAACAAAAGCTAAGTTCAACATAGGAATAGGTGGAAAATAATTAATAAGTAATTCAGGTATTAGGCCCTAGGTATCACACACATATAAGTGAACAAACTTCGAATTATTTATTTTGAAAGTTTCAGGACAATTTTACATATATGTCTATCTGTACTTAAAAAGTAACTACAGGAATTACCACTTATATAGGCACCTTAAAGTTCAGACAGTATTATCTATAAATTAGGCAGATGATTCCTCTTTAGTATTTATTTCCTCTCCTCTAGATCAGAAAGAATACATGGATGTTTAAGAAAGATCTTCAGAAACACTGTCAACTGTAGCCCTTCTAAACACCTGCTACTTTCAGTAGAAGAGATTAGTTTATAACAGAACTCACACTGAATTATGACTATACATCATACAACAATCAAATCATTTCAGACCCTATGAGAATTTCTCACATTGGAAATACCCAACACATCAAAAAGTTTTTTTCTCTCCTGGCAAATCTAAGTTTGTATATATGTATCACGCATGCATGAGTATATTTGGAGGCTACAGGAGATTAAATCAAGGTCCTCACACATGCTAGCAAAGCATTCTACAACTGAGCTATATACTTAGCCTTTGTTTTCCTTTATTTTGAGAATGAGTCACACTAAGTTACCTAAACTGGACTTAGAGTCACTCTATAGCCAAGACAGGTAAGCCTTGGATTTTCCATCCTTCTGCCTCAGGCAAATGTGGTCTGACAATTTAAAAGCCAATCCTTGGATAATTTAGAGATGATAATGAATCTGTCATCAACCAAAGAAAAATGAAAGTGGAAGCAAAGGAAGAACGCCTCACCATGAATATACTTTACCACGTTGACACTCAGCCCGTGACGGGAAATGGTCATGAGGACTTCTCCCGCACTCTTCCTCCAGGGCAGGTTATAAGGGGGGCACCAAGAGGTTATTGCACTGAATAAGAGCTGGAGATCATCTTTCTGAGCCAGCTCCTCCGCTGGAGAAACAAAACTGCAGAGTTTCACTAAGATCTAAGGTCAAAAGAAAACAAGAGGATGGATCTATAAGGAAACAGGTGATTGGAGAAAGGTAAAAGCTAGAGAACAGTGAGATCTAAATATTACTCAAACGTTCAGAGTAAGTATTGGGTAGTCAGTAAATCGTAAGAAGGCAATGTTAAAAAGACATCCATGACTTAGGTGTGTATTAATGACAGGTTATTTAAAAAATATTTACTCTCCAGTCTTCAGCATAACGTTTTGTGTACAGCATTATCACACTGCCTTTCATGTTACATTTTACCTTTCTAATTTACTTTTTTAGTTCTTAATTTGCACTGGTGAGATGCAATTTTCTTCTTTAAGAAGCACTTTATAATATATGCGCTATGGACTCTGGTAAGATGCACATTGGGGGTCTAAAGAAGATTAAGATGTATGAGATGCACAAAAATCCAAGACATTTAAAATATATTTTATAATAATTCGAGATATTATTCAAGTTAGACATTTGAAAGTAAAGTGATTTTCAAATTATTCCTATTTTATATACAAGTAGGAGGAGATGGATGAATAGTGTAAATCATCTTAATTTGGAAATGTTTTTGAATTACATCAGTTGACAGAAACTTTCTGAAGTCCTGCTTTCAAAGAAGAATGTACATTTTATCACCTCTAGAATAAAAACTTACTATGATATGCAAAACAAGCCATAGACATGCTTAGAGCATTGTTGACCTGCTCTGTAGAGAATTCACCATGGTTTCTGACCAGTCATCTTTCTTTCAATCTGTTTACTGTCTGGAAACATCACCTTTTCTTCTCTGTGCTACACTTTTTCATCAAAATAGGTTTTTACAATAAAAGATTCTATAAAAGTTTTTTGTTCCCTTAAAAAAGTTCTTCATGAAATTTAGGTACTTAACAACAGTAGTAAAACTACTAAAGAGAAATGAATTATCTGAAATACTATGTTTTATGCAAGAATACTGTATCTTCCTTTTCCAACACAAAACCAAAACTTTCCTAAAAACAAAGGCCTCCTAGTTCATAGTTGTCAACCATCAGGATAAAGGATGGAGGACTGGGACAGTAAAATACATGTTAGTACTAAACAAAGGCACTTTTCCCACAAAAGGCCTAGAGAAGCTGGGAGATGCTCAACACCCACAGTATGTGTGCTGCGTGTGTCTTTTCCATAGTGAATACAGAAGGATGTGCCCAGAGGGGGTTGCTGTCAACTCTGTTTGTCATTGGTTCTGATACTGCCATATGTGATTAGAGGGACAAATGCCAGTTCACTAATTTGTAATAGAAAGCAAACCTAAGTTTTTTTTTTTTTTTAAACAATAACAACAAATCCCTGCTTACAAAATAAACTAGATTTAATGATTTCTTCAATCTGTTAAATCCTAAAATAATTAGTTCCTAACTTCACAGGCAAAATGATTCTTGGAAATAATCTAGTGTACTCCTTTTTCTTTTCAGGATGGAATCTGAGGTTTCCTTCTTTCCCTTCTCCCCTACAGTACTACGAGTTGGAGGAACTCTGTCATGAAGGCCAACCAAAGTGTGGCAGAGTAAAAACTGTTCACATCCACCAAACAATGAAGGCCTGCATGAAGCAGCACCAACCACTAAGGTCCAGGAAACCATCTGCTACACCGTGCAAACATGGGGATTGCATTTAGCATGAAACATTTAATCAGCTTGTGTCAATCGGTATTCTAGACAAACTGACGAAAACAGTATGTAGCCTGGGACGAAGCAGGAAAACAAAGGCCCTGAAGCACTGAGGAAGGAGATGATGGGGATCCCCACCCCGGCTGCTCACTAGGAGCCATACACAAAGACATCAGTTTCCACAACCATAAAGGAGGAGTTTGACTGAAGCTACACTTTGGACTCCTTTGCACCTTAACATTCAACAATTACAGTACATTAACATAAGCCCATTATTTGAAAGGCAGCATCCATTGTGTCCCACACAGGGACTTTTACTTAAGTTTATAAAGAAAAAGATTGCTATGCTAACTTGGATGCCAGAATTAGAAAATCAGCTTCTACTTATTGCTTAAAGGTCTTAATTCTTTTTTTTTAGAAAGTGTTCATTGAAATGGGGTCACTATTCTAATCATCAAGACTAAGCCTCTATATTCAGTAGGGTCTTCCAGCCGCTTTAATTCCGATATGAAGTATTCCTTCTCTTAATCCCACAGCTTTGATCATCTGCTAATTGATGATATAATCATTTAGGGGAAAAATAAAAACTCTGAAGTTAGAACTATTCTCTAACTTATATGAGATAAACATAGGCACAAAAATATCTAAAGAATCCAGTGTTAAAAAATTTTTTGCTAAGTGTCTGAGATGCCCAGCCCTAAGTTAATGACACATCCATAATGCAACCTCTACACTTAAGGCTCAGGGATCACAGTCGAACAAGGGGCAGAGAGAATATCAATGCACCTCTCAGCTTTCATAAGTGAGGCTTCCTCATGCAACAGACAGTGATTAACAGAGAAAGCCACAACAGGCCAAAATGTGGAAAATAAGAACCCGCAGTGTGTGATCCTGAATAGGACTCCTATATTAAACATCTGCCACACAGAGCTCAGGGACCATTGCAGAAGAGGGAGCAGAAAGAATGTAAGAACTAGAGGTGGTGAATAACAGTTTCCAAACGGCTGGGAACTTGCTCATATGAACTTACAGTGATGGTGACAGCATGCACAAGACCCACAGAAATTCAAATGAGAAAAAAAAACACAGCATGGAAGTGGGAAATAGGTGAAAAGTCCCAACCTTAGCGAGGAACTATTGGCAGTTAATCACTGCTGAGTGAGGGAGAGTTGGTCTTCTTTAAGTTGATCAGGTGCCAGTGGAAACACAAACTTGACTCAATAAGCCTTAGCATATATGACAGAATGCATGAAATCCAGTGTGTATGTGTGTGTGTGGAAGGGGTGATGGTGAGATGCAGATTGGGGGTCTAAAGACAATTAAGATGTCTGAGATGTGCAAAAATTCAATTAAAAATATTTTAAAAAACCTATTTTGGGACAGGGTTCCATATAGCGTAAAATGGCTTTGAACTTCATATGTAGCAAAGGATGATCTTGAACTTCCGATCCTCTTGCCTATACCTCCTGAGTGCCAGGATTATACGTGTGAATACACACTCAGTTTATGCAGTGCTGGGGGATGAACACAGGGCTTGCTGTATGCTGGGCTGGCATTCTATCAACTGAGCTACATTTTCAGGCCCTAAAACATTTGAGATAGTATTTTAATTGATATCTCAGTCTTCTCCCTTCTAAAAATTGCCTTAGTATGCACATTCCCATTCTACGCCCTTTCCACAGTAACACCTTTTCAAGGCAGTCACTCTTGCTTTGGTAAAGGCTCCATGTCTGAAGTACACATACCACTCTCATCTATACCCATGCCATCCTGTCCAGCACAGACCCACTGCTCTCTCTAGTCTCTTCCTCTTCTCATGGAAACAGCAGCAGTCACTTTCATTTAAAGTTTAGTATTTGCTAAGCAGAGAACCATGGCTCTTTGAATTACTTCATCTAAAAACCTTTAAGGCATATATTATTTTTACTTTGTAGGTGAGAAATTTGTATCTGCAGTTCAGAACTTCAGAAACCTAGATTCATAGGTATTATTATTTTGTTTTATGAGGCATTGTGATTTTAAAAAATAAAACTTGCCATCTCTATCACTCTAAGAGTATATGACAATATATTACCTCTGTAATATATATGCACAGTTGCACAATGGAATTCCAGAACTTTTCATGCTATAAAGCTACACCTTTATACTCAGTAACTAGTGAAGAACAATTCCCTTTTCCTACTTCATCTTACTCCCTAGTAATCATTCTACTTTTGTTCTGATTATGACTCTGGATGCCTCATATAAGTAGAACCATGCACTATTTATCTTTTTGAGTCAAAAGTGTTCTTTATATTACATTAGTGCATGAACAGACTATATTCTAAATGTTTGCAGGCTGTTTATTATAAAATTTTTCTTCTAAGAAAGTACACCGTACTGACGAGCTGCTTAAGAAAAGTCCTTTAAGCTTTCTGTTTACTCACAATGTTATAAAAGAACAATGGTTGTGATAGGAAAAAACTTTCCAAGGTGCAAGAGGAGGTGGACAGTAGCCAGTACAAAAGACAATGTTTGCTTTTTTTCAAGGGTTTTATTTTTATTATTTTTAATTAGGCATATGCATACATGTCTATGTGTGGGTATGAGCACGTGTGAGTGGGAGCCCAAGGAGGCCAGAGGCACCAGATCCCCTAGAGATGAGATATACAGGTGGTTGTGAGCTGCTTAATGCGGTTGCTGCAAACCAAACTTGAATTCTCAAGAGCAGTTTATATACTTACCTGTTGCCGTATTTCTCCAGCACCTAGACTATTTTTCTAAGTTAAGTATTTACAAGCTAGGGAATTCCTATTTATAAACAGAAACTGTACACAGACTTTCTTGTCTTTATAAGACATATTGCCCAAATTTAATATGAAAAATGTGTCAAAAATATTCATGCTGCAAATATAATTTTAACAGCTTGATCTGTTGAGAAAAGAAAACATGCTAATGCTTCACTCAAATACCCCTGAAAAAGAGAATTTTATATTCTTTCTTCATTTATAAGAAAATGTAATTATGAAGAAAAAGTATATCACAATAAGTGGAATGAAATGCTATGAAAAAATCAAATAGGCAACCAATGATGGCATGCTCCTACAATACCAGCATTAGGGGACTCAGACAAGAGGATTATGAGTTTGAGATCCACCTTGGCTACACAGTGAGAACCTGTCTTCAAACAAAACATTAAGTTACCTGGGACATTTACTTAAGAAATGCTTTCATTTCACTTTCAGTACAGTTACAGAAACAAGAGGCAAAACAAGTAGTTTCCTTACCTGGACAAAAACTTTCTGGAGTAGTCCTCGACGCTCTGCTAGAGGTAGCTCATTCTGTGCACCTCCAACTGCCTCAGGCACATGTGGAAGGTCAAAAAACAGATACAAACATTTAACCAGGGTGGAAGGCACTGACATCGTTGTCATGCAGTCCACGGTTTTCTGGAAAACAAACCAATATAAGTGAATAGATAGACAGATGGGTGTAACTGCCATCAGCACAGCTGAGTAAGTCACAAAGATTAAGCCAGAAATTATATACCAAGATCATTTTTAAATGCATGCAAAAATTAAAAAATGACTTCATATTGAGAAACAGTCAATTTGCCATTTGTACAAATTTACTTTAATCAAATGTTGAGACTGGTTTGATAGTTATAATAGTAAGTTATTGATTAACTTTGATTATTTATTAAAAAACAGCTTGTTTCAAAGAACATAAACTAGGAATTTGAGAAAAACACACTAGCCAGACCCGGTAGTATATATCTTTAATCCTAGTATTCTGGAGGCAGAGGCAGCAGATGGATCTTCTGTGAGTTTGAGGCCAGGCTGATCTACATAGAGTTTCAGGGCAGTCATTGAGACCCTATCTAAAAAGAAAAACCCAACAGAAACAAAAACCACGCAGAGACTAAATTGTCACAAACAGTCAACTACTGAATTTCCCTGAGCCTCATATCTCTTTCATAAATAAACAGAACTGTACATACATCTTAGATTAAATATTATGGCCATATAAGTTAAAATAAATACAAAAATGCCAAGCCTGATGGCATAGGCCTGTAGTCCTTGCTGCTTATGGGTTGAGGCAGGAAGATCCCAAGCTCAAAGTTAATGTGGGTTACAGGGTAAGCTCAAGGCCAGCCTGGTCAACTTAGTGAGACCCTGTCTCAAAATGAAAAGAAAAGACAGGCTAGGGATGCATTTAGTTAGTAGAGTGCCTACCTAGTATGTGAGGCCCTGAGTTCAATCCCAGTACCAAAAAATAAGTGAACAAATAAATAGATTTACAAAGCACTAAATGATATGTTGTTATTTCTTTTATTACCAAGTTATCTTTATTCTTATTGGAGGTTCTTGGGTTGAAGGATATCTGAGAAATGCAGACATCACTAACACAGATAGAGCTCTAAATTATTTCCAAAGATTTACAAGGAAGAAATTATGGACAACCTTTCAGAAACCATTTCACTATTGCTAGAAAGTCTGATTTAGTTTCAACACTTGTCATGGTGCAGTACAGCATAAAGTTGTGCTGTTCTAGGGATCAACAGCTTGGATGTCTTTTGATTAGATACCAACAGATTGGATCATCTTTTGATCATCAAGCACACTTATGGAGTGTCGAGGGTATGTGAGGCAATGCATAGAATTCTTGCTTTTCAAAAGACCATACTCTATAAACTTTAGTAGATCTATAAGTAACTCTGATTCAAGCTTCCACTGACAATGGCAGTACATACAACCTAATATAAATGGGAAGGATCAACAATGTCAGGAGTGAAACATAATTATAAGGAATTAAAACAAGAAGGAAAAAATCACCCGAAGACATATAGCAAGTTAAATGACAGGGCAGAAGAACTAGAATCCAAATGGCTGACTCCTGAAAAGCCACAATAATGACTAATCCTTAATTAGTGTTCACTGCACAAAATGTATACGTGGTATGCCATCTATTCCTCAGGGCCAACATTGTGTGGAAAACACCATAACTGTAAGGTCTGTACTTAAAGAAAGTGACTGAGGCTCATCCTTTGTATACCCTGCTCTAGGTTGGAAAGCTGGCTGAGTGTATGCTCAATGACCCATGAAAGCAGTCTCACATTCTACTCTGACTTTTCTTTTACTGGTTAGAGACCCTCAATGAAGTGTCACCAACAAAAGCAATAGAACCAGAATTCAGAAAATCAGCCTGTAGTAGTTCAGACCCTAAATCAGCAGTGAGAGCCAGAAAACAAGAGTAATAAGGAAACTGGAGAACGCACAGGAGAAAAGAGGCCTGTACGACTTCAGCAGGGGGATAACGAAGAGGAGAGAAAGCTGCATGAGCAATCCCTTGAGAGACCTGGCCCACTTCTACATAGACGGTATTTCCTGCACTTCTTCCCCACCTCCACCCCCGTCAGCTTGCTCTGTGCCACCACATACCGAATGTGCAGTTGAAATGTCTGCCCAAGTCTCATTCTCAAAATGTTTAACACTCACATTTCTATTGCCAGAGGGGCTACACACACCCCACTATTGTATCTTATGGTACTTTATTTTCTCTGTCTTCTACATCATATTGAGTTACACGACTAAACTTCAGTCATCTTGGTATCTCACTGCTGCCAGCAGAAAACGGCACTCAGACAAAAACAGCAGCTCAAGGCATAACATGGTATTTTCTGTTTAAATGTATCATTTTCCAGTCAAATCATCACTAGCTTTCCTTCCCATTATGCAAAGCAGTATGGTTTTTCAAATTCATCTTATTACTGATAGATTTAAAGGATAACTTGGCATCCAAACTGGGCATTTGGCAACATTTATAATTGTTTTAAGTGATTAGACACTGCCTGATTCTTCTACTCTTTTAAAACTTGGTTTCATTTTGTAGCCCAGGTAGTCCTCACACTTAGTCACCCTCCTGATTACAGCTGTGCACCACCACATCAGACTATTTTCTTACTTGTAAGGCTGTCTATCCATTCACGGAGTTTAGGTTCATCTACATTCACTAAAGTTTCTATCATATCAGGTTAACATTATGGGAGGATAGTCTGCTCACAAATCAGAAAGAGACATAAAGCATCTACAGAAAATACCAGTAAAATTTAGAAACATTTGATGAAACATTAACACGAAACACATAGTGAATATTAATAGAAACTATCTCACTTAAATGGTGACCTTTTTTAAGACAGGGTCTCCATGTAGCCCCAACTGCCTGGAACTCACTATGTAGACAAGGTTGGCCTTGATCTCACAGAAATCCACCTGCCTTTGCCTCCCAAGTGCTAGGATTAAAGGCATATACCACGATACTAGGCAGAAATGGTAACTTTTAATGGCCACAAAGATGTGCTGTTTTAAACCAAATTTAGGACTGCAGTACAGAAGCAGTCACAGGTACCATCAACAGAAACAAAATTAAGATTTCTGCTAGTGACAGACACGAGAAACAATGGTCTACTTTAGGACTATTTTAGAGTTACTTAGGGTGACTGGCCCCTTCCACTTGCCTGAGACTGAAGGGTTTTCTGGGGCATAAGGTTTCCTATGCAGAAATTTTAAAGTCTAAGTTCTGAAAAACAGGACAAGTTGGTCTTGAGGATTCCCTAAGTAAAACAAGCAAATGGAAAACCAAAACAGTAACCTACAAAAAAAAAAAACCAAGGGAAAAGTCCAAGCACTAAGTACTCGGGGCTAGTGACCAAGTTAAAGCTTATGATATTAAGAAGTATCACTGTTTCTGCTGTGACCAGTCACAAAAGCATGGCTAGTGCCAGTCACCATTGTATAAGCTCCATTATTAAATGGTGTGAGGTTTGCCTAAGTTCACAGAGTTTAGACAATAGATAACCAAGATCAGTTTTCACTGTGATAGGTTATTATACTCCATTTTAGAAAGCTGAATACATCTCTTTATTTCAAGAGCATCAAAGGCCAAACATGAGGTATTCAAATGGTTCATTCACAAATACATTCAACATGTATCAGGTACTTAGAGCTTAGTTAAGGGAAATAAAATTGATCTAGAATAAATCTGATAAAAGCATACATTAAGTTGAAAATATCAATATTTGTTTTCTACAAAAATTAGAACTATTCCTGAATATTTTCTGTGTCATTTATTTCTTAGTAATTTAGTGATGTTAAATTTACAAGTAGTTTTCTAAACCAGAGTTTTCCCAGTATAAGTTACACCAGTGTGGAGTGTGCTTAACGCACGCACAGCTGCTGGGCTACTTCCCTCTAGCCCACAACAGTCCATTTGATGTCTAGAATGCTCTAAGTGGTATGTTTCTGTGTGTTACAACATAGCAAAGATGGAAAACATTGCTCTGAGCTGTGTGTTTCCTCATGAGCAAAGTGGATAAAAGAAGAGAGCCTCAGGGCTGAAGAGATGGCTCAGCTGTTAAGAGCACTGGTTGCTCTTGCAGGGGACCCAGGTTCAGTTCCCAGTACCTACATGGCAGCTACCAATCATCTTAATTCTAGTTCCAAGGGACCTAATGTCTTTTTCTGATCTCCATGGGCATTGCATGACATAGGTACACTTACATACACTCAAGCAGTATACTCACACAGATAAAAATAGTAATAATAAATAAAATATATTTTTTAAATAAACAAAGAAATCCTCCCAGAGCTATTGTGAAAAACATGAAGTAATGCTGCAGAAGAGTCAGTAGAACAAACGTGATGATCACCTCTTCTTTGGATCACACACTATAACATCACAATTCCAAGACAGGATACTGAAAGCTTGAGTTATCATACGTGAACATGAAGGGCTCACCTGACCAGAGGATGCCAACAAGTTAATTGTTGTCAGAAGCATCCAGCCTCTGCTGGCTTCTTCACTCTGATTGATCTCTAGGAACTGGACTATGGCCCGACTTGCAGCCTCTGTAGAACCAAAGGGAAGCCAGTAAGCAAGGAGAAATTACTTATAAACCTAAAATCATTAAAGCAAACCAAGGAAAGGATCATGTCCTAATCACACATTGTACTGACATTGTATTTTGTACTCTATGAAAAACTTATATGTGATCTTTTAATGAATACTTGTGTATGTATGCACACCTCTATATTACTAATACGGAAATGTAAAAAGCTTCTTTAGAGAAAGGTCTATGATGCTAATCGAGATACTCATGGAGAGGTGTTGAAATCTGAGCTAAACCTTCTTGGAAAACAAGCACATGTCTAAGGACTGGGCAGAAAGGCGGGGAGAAGAGTAGCACAGCAGCCAAACAAATGTGGGGCTAGAGGGCAAGCCTGACACGCACACAGCAACACAAGAAGCCGCGCCAGCACATCAGCCAAACAAATGTGGGGCTAAAGGGCAAGCCTGACACGCACACAGCAACACAAGAAGCCGCGCCGTCAGAAGAGAATATGTTCAAAAGTAGAGTCCAACAGCACTGATTAGAAGTATGTCTAATAATGAAGGCAGGCAAGCTAAGGGCTGTATTTGACTCTGTGAGTAAGAGGGGACAAGTGCAGTTTCATGGTGAAGGTAGAAAAGATTATTTTAAGACTGTTATTCTCATAGTATGACAGACTAGCAGGCCAAAGAGACTGGTGATAGGAAAATAAAGTTAAGATGTTGCCTGGGCTCACAGAGATAGTTAGATAGGCAGGTAAAGATACTTGCTGCCAAGTCTTATGACCAGAATTCTATCCTCTATCCCATTTCGTAGATAGAAGCAGAGAACCAGCTCCTAGAAGCTGTTCTCTGAAGTCCACATGTGCACTGAAAATAAATAAATAAATAAATAAATAAATAAATAAATAAATAAATAAATAAGATAACCGTGAAGGACTATCCTCGTATCCAGGCAGACACAACCTTCAGGAGTTCAGCTGGGCCTGATTGCAAAAGACCATTATAGCTGGGTTTTGTGACCACTGCTATTTTATCACAGAAAGAAGAGGGTAGGAAGGAACATCAAGCCATTCCTCTTACCACTTGTATACAATTCTACCCTACTTGCATGGGACTTCAGGTCTCGGGGAGGGGCTAGAGTACAGAGATTAGAAAGGAATAAAGGAGGAGGTTCAATCTATGAAGCCACTGGGAAGCAACAGCCATGCTGGGTTCAGACCTCCTGGGGCGGCTGCTTTAGGATCGCCAAAGTTCTGTAAATAACCCTAATCATTTATTTTCCAGAAAAACTTTGGCAGAATCAAACTTTGGTTTGTAATTGGGACTTTTTGAGAAGAGAATAGATGCGTAGTTTCTCTATCTACAGGGAGAAAATTCTTATAACAGTGATTAAAAAGTTTTAGATATTTTATTAATTTTTATTTTATCTGTATGAGTGTTTTGCCTGCATGTGTGTAAGTGTACCAGTGTCATGCACTGCTCAAAAAGGACAGGAGAGGGCACTGGAACCCCTGGAACTGGAGATACCAATAGTTACTGTGAGCCTCCATGTAGAGCTGGGAACCAAAGGTTCCTCTGCAAAAGCAGTGAATGTTTTTAACTGCTGAGCCATCTCTTCAGTCCCCAATTTAAAAAATTTTCAAAGAGAAATGAAAATGAAGAACTCTTTGGATAACCACTTAATTTTATGAGCAAAGTTTACCAATTTTATATTAACATATGAAATTAATAAAAATTGTCAGAAAATAAGTCCAAATAGTTTATGAGGAACTAACTGGGTAATATACTAAACTGCACTTCACAGTTAATGAAGAAGCAGAAAGAAGAGAATTTATATCTTAAATGTACTGTTTTTCTTCTGTTTAGTGTTTTCTTAGATAGCTCAATTCAAAAATAACATATAATGCTATGCTGGGCACATTTCATCTTTATACACCTGTACTTAAAGAAATATTGTAACAGGAACCATTTTTAATAAGTCTGAACTATTTTCAAGTGTTGTTTGTAGTCCCGCATTTACTCAATTTTCACAAGAACTAGATGAGTTATTTTCTGTTAGTATACCCCTTTTAGAAAAAACCCTGAAAAATGCAGAAGATAAGTAATTTGGCAACATAGTCAGTAAACTCATCTTTAAATTCAGGCCATCTAGCCTGTAAAAGATAAAAAGATATTTTTAAAAAATCAAGCTGGAGAGACAGCTCAGTTGGTAAAGTGCTTGCATTGTAAGCCTGAGGACCAGAGTTGATTCCCAGAACCCTTATACAAGAAAAAAAACTGGGCGAGTAGGAAACAGTATCTTCTGGAAATTCTGGTGCACTCATGGATTTAATACAGCTGTCTGCATCAGACCTGTATGACACTGGTACCTTCAACATTCCATCATGAAAGGGGCAAGGGCTCGTGAGGCCTGACCTACCAAAGAGACTACTGGCAGTTAATGGTGGCTAGGGAGATGAATGTTATTTTCTTCAGTGGTGTAGCCACTGATAAGCTGTCCATTCTCCAGTAAATAACCCATCACACATGCTCATGAAGCAATCCTTTCAAACTGAGTGAGTCATATACACAAAAAAGACATGAAAGTGGGGGGGGGGGTTTCATCTGGAAAAGCAAGAAGAGAGGGTATGGTGGGTGAGAGGGACTGAATTCCATTACATCCATGTATGAGATTGCAAAGAACTTTTTTAAAAAGCTGCATATGATGATACATGCTTGCAATTTCAGCACTGAGAAGTAGAGACAGGAAGACTCCTGGGGTTTGCTGGCCAGCTGGCCTAGGCTACTTGGGGAGTTCCAAACCAGTGAGAGACCCTGTTTCAAAACAAAACACACCAAAAACTAAAACCAAGTCAAAAGAAAACAAAAAACAACATTAAAAAAGTGGACAATACTAATGAACAAAACCAGAGGTGTTGATCTCTGGTCTCTACATGCAAAACCACAGACATACACACACACACAGACACACACACACACACACACACACATACACCAGAGGTGTTGATCTCTGGTCTCTACATGCAAAACCACAGACATACACACACACACACACACACACACACACACACACACACACACACACACACAAATACAAAAACAAACCCCTGCAAAAACAGAGTAGGGAAGAGAAACCTGGCTTATTTTTAATACCTCAAGACGTTTTAAGTGCCCAGATTGCTATATTCCTATATTTATTGACCTATAGTCACTTGTCCTTCCTTAGAAAATAAACATCATGGGAGCCGACTCTTATTGAGCTTGTCCACTGCTGATGCCTGTTATGTACTGAACATAGTACTGGTACTAAGTACACATGCAATAAATACTTGTCAAATGGACCAACCTAACTAGATCAGAGGAATGAGTGTGACAGAAGAGCTCACAGAGCTCAACTTCAGAAGTACAAGAGATCTGGGCATACTGTGGGTAGCAGGGATTGCTAAAGTTGAGAACAGGGGTGATTCAAAGAAAGCAATATTCTGGGCTCACAAAAATGGGAAGATCTCACCACAGATGAGGAAAAAAACAAAGAAGAAAAAAATATCTCTCAGAAACCTAGTCTATCAACAGTGGTTTGAGCTCATTGATAAAAGCTGATGTGCAAATATTTCTTGCATGGCTACAAAGAAATCAAATGACAGGGGCGAAAAAGCCCCTGACAGTAACCCATAAACAGAAGATAATGTGTCTCTAGGAGCTGAAACTCCTGAGCAAAGGCAGACCAGAGGCACCTTCATACATAAACAACTTTTGTTTTAATTCTGCATTTCCAATTCATAACTCAACATGTTTAAAACACAACTTGTACTGCTTAAATTGATCATGTCCAGTTAAGTCAACATAATGAAATTCTATGCATAAACAACATTGATTACTAAAAGATTTTGTCAATAACTTCTATATAATTCACAGAAGGGAGAAAAAACATTTTAGAGAACTAAATCTACTTTAAGAGAAAAAGCAAAACAAAGTCATCTTCCTGGAAGAGGGTACACAAATCTATAAATAGGGAGAGATTTTGAAGAAATTCGGATTTAACACTATTAACTTTAAATGAAAACTGGGCAAATATATATTCTTGCTACTATTCAAAAAACTATCAGATATCAACAAACGGTGCTAATGCTTGAGCACCAAAACATGAAAATGCACTTCTTTTTTCAAACAGTGGACTGTTAGGTTGCATATATCTATAAAATGATGGGCATTTATAGTTGAAGGGTGTATTTATTTTACTCTTTGATTTGTCTTTATTATTATTATTATTTGTGTGTGTGTGTGTGTGCCTGTGTGTGTGTGCCTGTGTGTGTGTGCGTGTGTGTGTGTGTGTGTGTGTGTGTGTGTGTGTGTTGTGTGTGTGTGTGTGTGTGTGTTTACCACAGCATACACGTGAAGGTCAGAGGACAACTTTCTGGGGTCAGTTCAGTTCTCTCCTGTTACCACGGGGTCCATGGATTGAACTGCCTCCTACCCGCTAAGCCATCTTTTGAATCCTGCTTTCTTTTGTTTTGGAGACAGGGTGTCATGCAGCCGAGACTACCTTTGATCACCTATCCCCCTGCTTCCACCATTCCTTGCCTGGCAAGGATGTGCTTGTATTTTGTCATACAGTGAACATTAAGAGATTCTTCACAATTTAAGGATAAATAATGGGCAAAAAGGCGATGTCTTATTAAATACATGCTCAGTAGATTACTGTGGAAAATAAATAAAACAGTAAAGATAAGGTAAAAAGAACCAACTAAGTATAATTCATCACCTATGTTTTTTTAACACCTTGGCTAACTCAATTAATAATTATTCTTTTTGGGGAGAAAGTGGAAAGCAGCTAGTCACACCAGCAGTAACGTACAGCTGGTCCCTGGCTTTGAATCGTATGCTCATACCAATAAGAGGTCTGGGTATCTTTATGGCTAGATTAAATCTGGGAAGTCCCAAACTCCACTGACAAAAGGAAGTATCTCCATCAAACAAATGCATGCAGAGAACCATCTTATTTTCAGCCCTCAATTTCAATATGTTATCCTAATCAATCAAAGTGACTGTTTCACTTTTAGTTTTAAATGAGGTAAGTAGCTCATTTTAGAAGGATACAGCATTTACAGCAATCTTTAAGACTGTTGTCTGGGTTGGGGATGTAGCTCAGCGGGGAAAAAACCCTAGTCATAAACAGTCTATATTACGATCTTTTATTTCAATATATTTAACAAATAAGAATTTAATGGTGACTGAGGGCTGGAGAGATGGCTTAGGAGTTAAAAGCATTGGCTGCTTTTGTAGAGGACCTGGGTTCAGTTCCTAGCACCCACACGGCAGCTAACAATCATTTGTAACTCCAGTTCTGGGGACTGATGTCCTTTTCTGACCTCCTCAGGCACTGTACAACAAAACTGCACTTACACATACACACACAGGCAATACAGTCATATACATAATAATAAATAAAATATTAAAAAAATTTTAATGATGACTTAAGTTGAGGTTCTAAAAGTTAATGAAAGGCATGTAGTAACTTATCTTTAGAGGTAAGCTTTAGCTCTTTCACTGCATTTCAATACAGTTAGGAAAAATACAAAAACTGAGTTAGTAGACCTATAATTAGATTAAATAGTCAAAGAATGTAATAATCTTGGGACAAAAGTAATTTCCTGTCCTATACAGAAAAGCTATAAGTAAGTTCAACAGAAAACATTTAGAGCAATCAGAATATAAAACTTGTTAGCAATAAATATAGTATCTTTCAATTTGCAAAGTCCACTGTAAGCATATGTCATTTCAAATCATGCTTCAGGGTGACAGCATGAGACATGTTAACAGTATTATTACATCCATTTAGGTAATAAAGAAACAAAGCCTAAACAGCTCTGCCCCTCAAAAACAATGTATGAGTCAGCTGGTAAAACGGTGTTAGAATTCACAGCTTCATGCATCTTTTCATTGGATACAGATGCATGTCATGGGAACAGAATTAATTACCTGAAGGTGTTGTGGCTTTGAAATCCTTGGAGAGCAGCAAAGCACACTGTTTTTCTGTTTGGAATAAAAGGCTGGGTTGTCTAATTGGGGATTCACTACATATCACTCACCC